>JAPVLO010000459.1:0-600000 GCA_027257055.1 Cephalopachus bancanus | reverse complement strand
TCCCTTAGTGTACAATAGGGAAACTGCATGCCTCAAATGCTGGTGCCAAATAAAGGGAAGGAAAAAAAATCTCCCCTGAGAATTAGTAACTACAAGCTGGTACTCATTAAGTTTTACAGTCTCAATTCACATTAACAGGATAGGTTAGAAAACCACAAACCTTTAGCATAACATGGGTTTTGGAAGATAGCGCCTCCAGCCATGGCGCATAAGTGAAAAACAAAATATGTATCTAGAAGAACATATCTTCAACACAGGCCTCAATAAATACCATAGATAAATACTAGGAGATGGGCATCGGATTAAAAAAAAAAATCTTTTTAATTAAAAAAAAATTTTTTTAAACCACAAAGCATACAAGGAAACAAAACATTATGAGTAAGAGCCATCAGAAATAATGGAAGAACAAGACCTATCAAAACATCAGGTATCAAAATTATCAAATAGAATAGAAAATAATTATGTGTAACATATTTTTTTTTTTTGAGTTGGAGTCTCACTCTGTCGCTCAGACTGGAGTGCAGTGGCCGCTCCCGGCCACCACAGCCTCGACCTGCTGGGCTCCGGCGATCCTTCCGCCTCAGCCTTCCAAGTAGCTGGAACTACAGGCGCGTGCTACCACATCCGGGTAATTTTTTGATTTATTGTAGAGATGAGGTCTCACCAAGTTGCCCAGGAGGGTCTCGAACCTGTGGGCTCAGGCAATCCACTCACCTTAGCCTCCCAAGGCGCGGGAGTACAGGCTGAGCCATTGAGCCCAGCTCATGTGTAACATATTTAAAGAAATAAAAGAGAGGTTGGAAAATATGAGTAACTGGCAAGAAATTATACCCAAAAATGACCAAGCAGATTTATAAAGCAATCAAACAGCCAGGCTTGGTGGCTCAGCGCCTTTGGGAGGCTGAGGTGAGTGGATTGCCTGAGCCCGCGGGTTCAAGACCCGCCTGGGCAGGCGAGACCTCATCTCTACAATAAATCAAAAAATCAGCCAGGTGTGGTAGCACGCGCCTGTAATTCCGGCTACTTGGAAGGCTGAGGTGGAAGGATCATCGGAGCCCAGCAGGTTGAGGCTGCGGTGGCCGGGAGCGGCCACTGCACTCCAGTCTGGGTGACAGAGCAAGGCTCCAACTCAAAAATAAATAAATAAATAAAGCAATCAAACAGTATTTCTAAAAATGAAAAATATAATAACTAATATTTAAAATTACATGGATCAGTTTAATAACAGATAAGATATAGCTGAAGAGAGAATCTGTGGACTTGAAGACATCCAAAAAAATTTCCAAAATGTAACATGAAGAAACAAAAGTTTTCTAAATATATACTTTAAAAACATCTAAAATGCAACATAAAGAGACAAAATGTTTTTAAAGAAACTCAAAGCTGGGCTAGGTGGCTCAGCCTGTAATCCTGCGCCTTGGGAGGCTGAGGTGAGTGGATTGCCTGAGCCCGCAGGTTCGAGACCCGCCTGGGCAACTTGGCGAGACCTCATCTCTACAATAAATCAAAAAATCAGCCGGGCATGGTAGCGCGTGCCTGTAATTCTGGCTATTCGGAAGGCTGAGGCGTAAGGATCGCTGGAATCCAGCAGGTTGAGGCTGCAGTGGCTGGCAGCAGCCACTGCACTCCAGTCTGGGTGACAGAGTGAGACTCCAACTCAAAAAAAAAACCTCAGAGGAAGTTGGGCACAGTGGCTCATGCCTGTAATCCCAGCATTTTGGGAGGCTGAGACAGAAAGATTGCTTGAGCCCAAGAGTTCAAGACCAGCCAGGGCAACATAGTGAGACCTTGGCTCTACAAAAAATTATCCAGGCATGGTGGTGTATGCCTGCAGTACCAGCTACTTGAGAAGCTGAGAAGGGTGATTCCCTTCAGCACAGGCGTTTAAGGCTGCAGTGAGCCATGATCATGCCACTGCACTCTAGCCTGGTGACAAAATGAAACCCCAACTCAAAAAAAAAAAAGACTTAGAGGATACAGTGAGAAGGTGTAACATATATCTAGGCAGAGTTCTAAAAAAGAGAAGAGAGAGAAAATGGGAGAGAGACAATTTTGAAAGTATTTAAGCACTTTTTCAACACAAAGAATGATACTAATTCTCAAACCCAAGAATCCCAAGCAAGATAATGAAAAGAAATACACATTTATATATTTTATACACATTATGATAAAATTACTGAATACTAATAGAAAAAAAAAATCTCAAAAACAGCCAGAGCCCATGTAACAATGACTATTAAAACTGAGTGAAATGTACATCTAGTTCATTATACTATTTTCTCTACTTTTATGTTTGATGTTTTCCATAATAAAATGGTTTTTTTGGGTTTTTTTTTTTTTTTTTTTGAGTTGGAGTCTCACTCTGTCACCCAGGCTGGAGGACAGTGGCACATTCCCGGCCACTGCAGCCTCGACCTGCTGGGCTCCGGCGATCCTTCTGCCTCAGCCTTCCAAGTAGCTGGAACTACAGGCATGTACCACCATGCCCGGCTAATTTTTTTGATTTATTGTACAGATGAGGTCTTGCCAGGTTGCCCGGTGGGTTCAAACCCGCGGGCTCAGGCAATTCATTCACCTTGGCCTCCCGGAGCACAGGATTACAGGCTGAGCCACCGAACCCGGCCAATAAAATGTTTTAAAAGGGTGAGGCAGCTACAGTGAAAAGCAAAAAAGCAGATTATCTACAAAGAAATAACAATTATGTTGACAGATTACTTCTTAACAACAATGAAACCAGAAGACAATGGAAACGTTTTTTTCAGTATCCTAAGAAAGAATAACTATCAATCTAGAGATATATGCCCAGCAAAAATATCCAAAGGTAAAACAAAGGCAGTGAGATAGACATTTTTATGTAAACAAAAGCTGAAAAAGTTTACCAAGAACACACCTGCATTCTAAAGGAAGTATTTCAGAGAGAAGGTCTGAGACATGAGAAGAAAAAGTAGTCAAAAAAGTGGTAATTATATATGAAAATCTAAAACTTCAACTATACAGAACAACAATTATAACGTATGGAGGGTTTAAAACAAATAACTAAAATATGTAACTATAGCATAGAGGTCAGGATGTCCTCTGAGTCAGATTTGTATTATTCAAGAGGAGAATAAAGATTGCCATTAAATTCAGACTTTGGTAAGTTATATTTGTTAAATTTGCCAGGAAAACTATGTAGAAAGCTAGATACTGTGCATAGCCTCTAAATTAGTAAAAAGAAAATGGGATGAGGGGAAAAGTCAGCCTAAAGAAGGCATGAAAAGGGACAGAAGAAAGAACATAGAGAAGATGGGACAAATAGCACACAATACATAGAAATAAATGCAAATACATCAGCAATTATAGTAAGTGTAAATGGATTAAATGTTTCAGTTAAAAGAAAAGACTGTCAGCATGGATGAACAAACAAAATGTAATATGCTATTTACAAAAGATATATTTACTTATAAAATTACAGAAAGATGAAAAGTAAAAGGTAGAAAATGATACCTGGGGAAATGTCAACCAAAACAAAGTTGGTATAAATTATATCCACATCAGAAACAAAGGTATAGGGATGACCTTCATTTACAAATGACAAATAGGGCTCAGAAGTTAGAAGCAGCAGCAGTGAGCACAAGCTCAAACTCAGGTCTGACTCCTAAACCAGGATTTTATACTATGCTTTCTGCTCTCTTTTTAAAAAATTTTATTTATCATATACTTGGAAATACAAGTTTCAGCTGGGCTCGGTGGCTCAGCCTGTAATCCTGCGCCTTTGGGAGGCTGAGGTGAGTGGATCGCCTGAGCCCACGGGTTCGAGACCCGCCTGGGCAACTTGGCGAGACCTCATCTCTACAATAAATCAAAAAATCAGCTGGGCGTGGTAGCGCATGCCTGTGATTCCGGCTACTCGGAAGGCGGAGGCGGAAGGATCGCCGGAGCCCAGCAGGTCGAGGCTGCGGTGGCCGGGAGCGGCCACTGCACTCCAGTCTGGGCGGCAGAGTGAGACTCCGACTCAAAAAAAAAGAAATACAAGTTTCATTGCAGAAAACATACAAAATAAGGGGAAAAACAGAACTGCGTCATTCAGAGGTGACAGTTATTAAGCTAGTGATCTAGAGGTTCACTACAAATAAGGGCTGTGGTAGCTTTACAAAATCAGTGCAAGTCTGCTAAAAATACTGATTCTAGAATCCAACCCAGACACCCTAATTCATTAGGTTTAGGCTGAAGCCTGTACATCTGACTTTTTAAAAAGGTCCCAAGTGGCTCTTATAGGCAGCCAAGTTTGGAAACTTAATGACCTAAACTTGTACTGTCCAATATAATAATCACTAACCACATGTGTATATTTAAATTTAAATCATTAAAATGAAATAAAATTAAAATGTAGCTCCATACTTGCAGTAGATACATATCAAATGCTCGCTAACTCAGTGACTACCATATTGGACAACACAGATAGAAAATATTCCCATCTCAGCAGAAAATTCTACTCAACAGCCAGTAAGTTCCAAGAAGGTAGGGGTTATATCTTTCTTGTTCATTGCTGTGAGTAATCCTGGCATATTTCTTTCCTGTCTTTTCTGTCCCCTGCTCACTTTCAGATCTGAAACTGATAGGAGATCCTAAGACCTTCCTACCCCATCCTCCAGGAGGGAAGAAAAACTCTATAAGTCACAAGTTTTGGCCATGTGACCTCGCAGGGGGTCACAGCGGCAACTCCATACTCTTTTCTTCCAAAGGCCGAAGAAGGACAGCTCCTCACCTCGAATGTTGGTTTCAAACACGGAGGCATTCACATCAATATCAAAGTCAACGTTATCCTGGAGCACTTCAACCACTCTTTGGAATTCTGAGACATTTCCCAAAATCTGGAAGGAAAAATGAGACCTGATAATGAGGCTCTCTCAGATGTGAAGGAACTGAAGATGCTGAATTCAGAATGTGGGATCCCTTGCTGGTACAGCCTTCACCTATTCCAATTAGAACCTTCAACTTCTGTCCTAGGATTGGGGACAGAAGAACACCGAGAGCTAGAATTCACCCAGCAATCCAATACCAAGAAACTGGCTAAGTAAATTCCTAGGTGCCAATTCAGGGGTCATCATGTAGCCATTTAATTGAAAACAAAATAAAGAATGCAGATACTTTGGGAAGTCTTAGCTAGACATCTGCAGTAGATGTCACTTGTTTTTAATCCTCTCTTGTCATATTCAACCTTGTGGAAAACACTAAAGGTTGGTTGATCTAACACTGACTCATTCCCAACCTTTTTCACCCCTGTGGCCTCCCACCACAGAGGCTGGAAATCCAGATACTTGCTTTCTCAGTTTCCTTTGCTGTCAGAGGTAATTGTGCCACCCAGTCAATTCTGACCCTTGAGAAGTCCACTGGGGGCACTTCTGGGAAAGCTTCTGTTTTCCTAGTGAGAAGGTACAAACACAGCTGACATGGCTTTTACCCTCTGTCTTTCGACCTTGAACTCAGACTTGGTTTTTGGAGCTGTGGTAGCTATGTTAGACCATGAGATACTAAGCATGAGAATAAAAGACAAAACACTAATGATGGTAGAATGAAAAGCTACAGAGGGCTTGAGTCTCTGATGGCATATTGCGTAGCTGACCCAATGCAAGAAATTACCTCCAGACTTTTTCGAGAAAGCAAACCCTCTTTGTTTAATCAGCCAAATTCAATCTTAATAACTTTTCTTCTGATAATAGCATCCCAATTTTCCCTCAGGAATCACCCTTCTCCCACAGGCACTCCTATGGTTTGGGAGATGCTGACTCCATGCCCCCAGCTATGGAGTGGGCACTTGACCTGAACCAGCCTATCATTTTATCTTTCTAAAAAGTAGATTTCTTAGCTGTAAGGAGTAAAGAAACTTACCTCGCATAACATGCACAGTCCTACACATAACACACTAAACAGTTACAGATATTATTTTATTATGTTGAACATGGCCACTGGAATGTAAGCCTCTAAAAACAAGAGGAAGTCAAAGTCTCTTTATCTCCCCCAGAGCTATGAAGCCTATCTTTGTACATAATAGATCCTCTATAAAAGTTTGCTAAATAAGTGAACCTGAATAAGTTGGAATTGATTGTTTTCTCCTATATGGCTAGGCAATCAGGGCCTGATGGTTCCAAATCATGAGATGCAAATAAATGGCCTGGGAGAGAAATTTATTTTTCACCCGTAGTTAAGCTGCCAAAACAGGAAGGATGTTGGTTATGCAATGGTGGGGAAGAAAAGAAACAGATGAGATACTTACCAGCAAGGTGTCCAGAGCATCAATTAGAGTCAGAGAAAAACTGCAAAAGGACAGAAATCCCAGCTTCTTAGTAAGAAAACCAAACACCAGATATTATGGTTGCCCTAGATCAGATCCCCCCCAAACCATGTGAGGCACAGTGATGCCTCTGCCTGTCCCACTTACAGTCATAATAGAGAATCCACAGAAGAAATCACCAGGATCCTCTGACCCACTTAATGCTCTTGGGAGGATGGACTGATGTAGCTCAAATTTAATTAAATATATCACCTATATTCTCTGGCATTTTTCTCCGCCATGAGGAGGCAGTCTAAGATTGTAGTTAAGAGCACAGGGTATTCAGCAATTCCATATCTAGGAATCTACCTCACAGTGCATAAAGCTATTTGAGAATGTCCATGGCAGTAGTGTTTAGAACAGCAAAAGGCTAGAAAGAACCCAACTGTCCACCAGTTGAAGAGAACAGTGGTACAGTGTAAAACCATGAAGTTATAAAAAAGACTGTTATCAAAGTGCGATGTGCTGATGGAAAGATATCCAAATTATGTAAAATAAAAAGACAACGTATAGAATAAGTGACACAGTATGTTTCTATCTGCATTTCACAAAGAGACATACATACTGATGGAAGGCAGATTAACAGTTGTTAGGGTCAGTAGTTGTAGAGGGATCAATTATAAAAGGAAACTTTTTAGAGTGACAAAGTGTTCCATATGTTGACTGTGATGGTGGTTACTATACACTTTAAATGGGTGTGATTTCATTATATGTAAATTATACCTTCAAAAAGTGGATTTTAAAAAGATACACATGGTTGGGCACAGTGGCTCAGGCCTATAATCCTAACATTTTGGAAGGCCAAGGCCGGAAGACCACTTGAGGCCAGGAGCTCCAAACAAACCTGGGCAACAAACAAGAACCCATCTAAAATTAGCCAGGTATGGTGGTTTGTGCCTAGGACTGCAAGTCCTAGCTACTCAGGAGGCTAAGGCAGGAGGATCATTTGAGCCCAGGAGTTTGAGGCTGCAGTGAGCTATGAAGGCTCCACTGCACTCCATCTTGAGTGACTGAGCAAGACCCTGTCTTGAAAAAAAAGATACACATATACACATCTATATGTATAATGTTATAAACCAAGAATATTTCTGGGAGGATACTCAGGAAAGTTAACAAATGGAGTTCTAGGGCATGGGAGATATTTATTGTATATGATTTTGTACTATTTGAACTTTCCATTTGTTTGTATTTACTTTTTTCCAACTAAAAGACAAAAACCAGCTGTGCTCGGTGGCTCAGCCTGTAATCCCACACTTTGGGAGGCTGAGGTGAGTGGATTGCCTGGGCCCGCGGGTTCGAGACCCGCCTGGGCAACTTGGCAAGACCTCATCTCTACAATAAATCAAAAAATCAGCCGGGCATGGTAGGGCATGCCTGTAACTCCAGCTACCCAGAAGGATCGCCAGAGCCCAGCAGGTCAAGGCTGCAGTGGCTGGGTGCGGCCACTGCACTCCAGGCTGGGCAACAGAGTGAGACTCCAACTCAAAAAAAAAAAAAAAACCCAGCACAAGTTCTAAATCCACATAACTTCTCCAGACCTTAGCATTCTCCTTTGTAAAAGAGGGATAATAGCACCTAACCCCTAGGGTGTTAAGAGAGTTATGGGAGATGACAGTGTAAAATGCTTAGCACAGTGTTCAATCAATGTCAGCTTCAATTAAAGCAATGATTTTTCACTCATTAAGGAACAAGAAAGAGAATTCCAGTTCTCATATCTTTTTATTCTAGTGGAAATGAGAAAGAAACCAGTAGATAAGTGAAAATGATAGGATCAGAAGTGAGTCATGCTACAAAGAAAACAGGGGACATGAGAGAGTGACTTAAAGCAACTGGGTGGTTAGGGGAACTGATGCTAAGGAGGTGACATACTGAGCTTGAGCTGAGATCTGAATGATGAGAAGCAGTCAGTGATATGAGGATAATGAGTGTTTTTCAGTCACAGGAAACATCAGCTACAAAGGCGTCATAACCCCTCTCGGCCCTATCTGCCAACCTATAATATGAAGGGGTTGGGTTTTCTGATTCTGGCGGTCCCTCCCACGACGACTTATTACCCCAGAAATCTGCCTAAGTCCCCACAGCTGATGCCTGTTACTGCTGGGGCTGAGCCCAGAGTAACCCACCAGGCTAACCCAGTACTTTTTTTAAAATTTGCGAGAGGCTGAAGTGTATACTGGAGGTGATGGCATAAAATGAGGGGAGCACGGCCCCGGCTCGGCTGGGTGCTTTCTGGAACCAGTGAGGAGGCCATGAAGTCACCAGCCCCAGCCAGCCCGCCTAGACCAGATGGCTAGACCCCGGCCTCCTCCCCCTTGTCCCCCCGCTCGCACTACCTGCCCCAGGTGTCGTGCCCGTCACAGGTGAGAGGTCGAAGTTCGTCGAAGGGAAAGGCGTTCTCCAGGTAGCTATCGTAGGCGTGATAGAACATGGCCTTGACTCGCTCTCTGGGCGGAAGACGAGAAATAAGGCATGGGGCCAGAGCACAAAAACAGGTGGGGGGGGGGGGCGGGGAGGGAGAACAAGAAACAGGACGGAAAGTGGGAATCACCAGCTGATTTCTGCCAGGGGCCCAGTAGCGGAGTGCGAGCAAGTCGGGGTGGGGGGCCTGGGATGGACGGAAAGGGAAGGGACCCGGTCCGCACTTGCCATTCCCCAACCATAGAAGGGCGAGAGACTGGCCCCCGTCACCTGTAGTGGGCGGGATCAGGCGCGGTGCCGTCGGGGCCTGGAGCACCATGGTGCAGGGGCAGCAGTACGCACAGGAGGCCGAGCGGGATGAGCTGCCGGAAAGGCATAGAGCTCGTGTCCTGTCAGCGTCTCCGCCGCAGCAGAAGGCACCGCCACCCGCTCATCCTCGTTGCTGCTGTAGGTTCTTCCGGGGATCCGTGCCACTGCGCTTGCGCGTCGAGAAGGCAGCCTCCCACTTCCGGACTACAAGCCCCAGAATGCAATGGGCTGCGGAACCCCGTCGAAGAGCATTTTAGAATATATAGCTTCCGAAGCTCAGAGCAACGTGTCTTACAGACAGTGGCTGTAATTGCTACGGTTGTTAATTAATGTTTTAATAATATTATTGAGCACTTATTGTGCACTAAGACTGTTTGGAGCATTTTAAGTGTATTATTTCATATATTTTTTTCAACCACTTTATTAATCATGAGGGCAGGGACCACCAGGGACTCAATATTTGTGCAGTGGAGGTATGTGAAAATGGATGAAAAATGTTCAGCCTTTACTACTATTAGGGATATAGATTGTGTAAGATATAATTTACTAAATTTCTTTGTACAAAACTGCCACTTGAGGTTTTTGAAATCTTTTCAGTTCTAAGAATTCATGACGTTCCTCTTCTCCCATTTGAAGATGTGGTCACATAATCATGGCCCCTTCAGTCTCCATCCCAACCAAGAAGCTTCCTCCACCCAGTCCTCTGGATCATCTCAGTGGTTGCAGCCCTGTAGCATGCCCCAAGTGAGAATGAAGACCCTGGGCACCATAGCTTTGAGAAGCTTTGAAGTCCATTTCTCTGCAAGTTCCTAGAGTTTGCTCGGCACCTTAGATCATAGCAACACCTACTTTGGCCAGTGTGACATGCAGTAGAGTCAATCCTGGATGTGAAATCAGAGCTGGGCTTCAGTCAATTACAACTCTACCACTGATGTACAACCTGTGTATGTGACCCCTTCTTCTCTGGGGCCAGCATCCTCATCAATAAAATAAGGGGTTTGAACAAATGGATCTTTGAGAACGTTTTCACTTGAGCTTTCTGTGGCTCTAGGATTGGCCATCTTCTTTGCTGAAAAAGTCAAATGGAAGCAGTAGCTCAGCCTGTTGAGTTGGAGTACAGGGAGGCTTGGTCTCCTTTGGTCTAACATTCTTGAAAATATCCCTCAGGGATTTCCAGCAAGATGGGACAGGTCAGACTGTGAGAGTTTCCAAAAAAGCGAGTGTCCATAAAGACTGTCTGCATGAGTGGGTATGTGTCGGTGGGTGAGTGAAAGTCTGTCTGAGGGGAGACTCAGGTTCACACACCTTGGGCCCTCCTCCAGAGGTGACTGCAAACCCCCACCAACCTGAGATTGGAGTTGGGGACCCGCAGGACCGTCTGCTGTTCTTGGGACTCTCCCGAGAAGAGCCTGCCGAATACCACAGATCTCATTGCCTGGCACCTGGCCCACACCATCACCTGTGACAGCAAAGCAACTGGAGCCCCAGATCCCATCTATGCAGAGAGAAGATTGGGGAGAGCTGGAGAGGAAACGCAGACCAGAGCCATTTTCTATGTCCAGAGACCCGCCCAGCTCCACCCAGCCTCTCCCTTGGGACCTAGAGGCAATCTCATCAAACTTGAGAAACAGATGCCCATCCCCCATGCTGGATCAGACACAGACATGTCAGATCTGACTGGGAGACTTGACAGGCAGCAAGCCAGGTGAGTCCAGATCTGATCCACCCTCCTCACAGTAGTCCCTGGGGCATCTGACCCACATCAAGAGCAACCTTATCAGTCTGCGCTGAGAGCAGAGGGGAGAGACTGGAGATCAGAGCTGAGAAGAAGTTGGACTTACAGGAACGACCTCAGAGTGAGTTTTGTTTTGTTTGTTTATTGTTTTGCTTAGATTTTTTTGTTTGTTTTAGTTTTTTCCCCTCTCTTTCTATTTTGATTAATGTTTTTGTACTTGCTTTGTTTCTGTTATTTTATTGCTTTTTTTTAGACTTCTTGTTGGTGTATGGGTATTTTTGGAGGGAGAGTATAGCAGTAGGAGTTTTTTTGTCAGTTTGTGTGTTTGTATGATTGTCTGTATGTTTTAGTTTTTTTTAAAGTCTTTTCTGTCTTTGTTTGTGTCTCTTTTCATTTGTTAGTTGATATGCCTGTCTGTTTTCCCCCTTCTTCTTCTCTCTCCACCTTCCTCTCATTCCCCTTCCTTCTTTTTCCATTCTTGTCCTTTTTCTTACCTCGTTTTGCTTTCAGGGAGCAAACCCATACCCCCACTGCATGGACAGATTGTAAGGAGTGGGAAGTGGGTTCCAGGGGCCCACACATCTATCAGCAGATACTGGGATCTGTAGATAGTTTTTGAATCACAACTCCCCCCTCAATTAAACTCAAACTGCAAAAAGTACAGCCCCAACCCACAGTCCAGCTTCAGAATTGAACAAAGCCAGAGGATCCACATAAGAAAGAATAGGAGATTGAGCAAACAGAAGTAAAAGCTACTCCTCTCCCCATCAAACAACAGAATTAAAGAAGAGGTTAAAAGGGGGGGGGAGCAGGAGAAAAATCTACACAAATGAAGAATATGGGTCTTACACAGACCCCTGGGAGGTCAAACACTGAGGATACAGACTTCAGAATGCAAACAATGATGAGCCCTCAGAATGACTGGTCTCAAACCACAAACCCAGATATCAAGACATTAATAGAGAGAATAAATAGAATTGAGGAGAGACAAGAAGAAAGAATGAAGGAGTTGATAACTGAGATAACAGTAATAAAGAATACAGTGAATGAAATAAATAACAAACTGATAAGCATGGAAAGCAGATTTAGCCAAGCAGACGAATCTCAGAGCTTGAGGACCAAAATATAGAACTAACCCAAACTGTCAAAAACATAGAAAAGAAGCTTTAAAAGACAGAACAAAACCTCCGAGTGATGACGATTATTTCAAGAGGCTGAACCCAACATTAATTGGAATTTCTGAGGCAGATAGAAAGACAGAGACCACCCTGGTACAAACATTCCATGAAATTATCCAAGTAAACTTCTCTCATTTCATCAGTGATGCAACCATTCAAACACAAGAGATTCAGAGAATGCCTGCAAGACAACAAATGAGAAGACCAACTCCTAGGCACATAGTAATTCGCTTACACAAAGTAGGTATAAAAGAAAAAAATCCTAAAGGCAGCAAGAGAAGAAGGTCAGACTACCTACCAGGGAAGACTAATTAGAATAGCAGCAGATTTATCTACAGAAACACTTCAGCTAGGAGAGCTTGGAGCCCAATCTTCAAAGTTCTCAAAGATAAACAATTTCTACCAAGAATTACCTACCCAGCTAAGCTAAGCTTCATCAGTGATGGAGAATTAAAATCTTTCCCAGACATTCAATCCCTAAGAGCTTATGCTGCCTCCAGACCAGCTTTACAAGAAACACTTAAGAAAGTATTAAACACAGAAGAAAGGAAAAAAAGAACAACAATGCCCTTCACAAGAATGAAAACACACATGAATCAACCCAAAAATCAAAAGAAAGACAACAAACACACAACAACAACAATAACAAACTCTATAAGAACCTCATAATGGGAATAAACTCTCACATTTGATAATTAACCGGAATGTGAATGGACTAAATGTGCCACTGAAAAGACATAGAATGGCAAAATGAATAAAATATCATGAGGCAACAATATGTTGTCTCCTAGAGATTCATCTCACCAGAAAGGACATTCACAGACTCAAAGTAAGAGAATGGGAAACAAAATTTCAGGTGAACGGAACACAAAAGAAAGCAGGAGTCATGATCTTAATATCAGATAAAATACCCTTTAAGCTATCACAAATTTTAAAAGATATGGAAGGTCACTATATAATGATAAAAGTTTCCCATCAACAAGAAATGTCCATTCTTAACATATATGCAACCAGCATAGGAGCACCAACTTTCATAAAGCAGCTTCTAGGTAAACTTAAAAAAGATATTGAGTCTAACTCTATTATAGCTGGGGACTTAAATACCCCACTCACAACCCTAGACAGCTCATCAAGACAAAAATCAACAAGGAGATCCGGAACCTCAACATGATGTTTGACCAAATGGACTTAATTGATACCTACAGAACACTCCACCCAACAACCACAGAATATACATTCTACTCTTCTCTACATGGAATGTACTCTAAAATCGACCACATCTTCAGCCATAAATCAAGCATAAACAAATTTCATAAGAATGAAATCCTGCCATGCACCTTCTCAGACTACAGTGTAATATAAATATCAACAGCAACAAAGTTCCCCCAAAACCCACAAAGACATGGACACTACAGAGCATGATGCTAAACAACTCTTGAGTCAACATGGAAATCAAAATAGAGATTAAAAGATACCTGGAAATAAATGAAGTGAAGAAACATTGTACCAAAACTTCTGGGATGCCATGAAAACAGTACTAAGAGGAGAATTCATATCTCTACATACACACATGAAGAAAATGGAAAGGTCACAAGTTCACAGCCTAACAAATCACCTGAGGAAGCTGGAAACACAAGACTACCAAAACTCTAACTTCAGCAGAAGAATCCAGATCTTCAAAATAAAAGTCCAAATTTGGGATGTAGAAAACAAAAAGATAATACGAAAAATCAACAAAACAAAAAGCTGGTTCTTTGAAAGAATAAACAAGATTGATGATCCCCTAGCTAGACTGACCAAGAAAAAGAGAAAAAAGCCCAAATAAACACAATCAGAAATGCAAAAGATGAAGTCACAACTGACCCCAAAGAAATACAAAATATTATCAGAGACTACTACGTACACTTGTATGGAAATAAACTTGAAACCCTAAAGGAAATGAAGGACTTTCTGATATCACACAACCTCCTCAGGCTGAAACAAGAAATCGAGACCCTGAATAGACCAATAAAAACCCAGGAAATTGACTATGTCATAAGAAAACTACCTACAAAAAAAAGCCCTGGACCAGATGACTTTCCAGCAGAATTCTATAAAACATACAAGGAGGAACTGATACCAATCCTATTTAAAGTATTCCAGAAAATTGAGAAAGATGGAATGCTCCCTAAATCTTTTTACAAAGATAACATCACATTGATACCCACACCAGGTAAAGATCCAACAAAGAAAGAGAGCTACAGGCCAATATCCTTGATGAAGATAGATGCTAAAATTCTCAACAAGATCCTAGTAAACCAGATTCAACAACATCTCAAAAATCATCCACCACGACCAAGTAGGTTTCATCCCCATGATGTAGACCTGGTTCAACATTTGTGTAAGACCATAAACATAATTCAATACATCAACAGATGTAAAAACAAAACCATATGATTATTTCATTAGATGCAGAAAAAGTTTTTGATAAAATCCAGCACCCCTTCTTGATAAAAACCCTTGAACATCTAGGCATAGATCGAACATACCTCAAAATAGTAGGAGCCATCTACAAGAAACCCACAGCCAGCATACTGTTAAATAGACAGAAATTGGAACCATTTCCCCTGAAAACTGGGAAAAAACAAGGATGCCCACTCTCACCCTTCCTTTCCAATATAGTTTTTGGAAGTCCTCGCTAGAGCAATCAGACAAGATAAGGAGATCAGGGGTATCCAAATTGGATTTTTTTTAAATATCCCTGATCTCCTTATCTTGTCTGATTGCTCTAGCTAGCACTTCCAAATAGGAAAAGAGGAAGTCAAGTTATCCCTCTTTGAGATGACATGATGCTATGCCTTGAAAACCCGAGAGAATCTGTCAAAAACCTCCTTGCACTAATAAAGAACTTTGGCAAAATCTAGGGTATAAAATAAATGTGCAAAAGACAGTGACATTTCTATACAACAATAAACAAACAGAAACCCAAATAAAAAAGCACAATCTCATTCACAATTGCCACAAACAAAAGCAAATACCTTGGCATCTTCCTAACCAGAGAGGTGAAAGACATTTACAACGAAAACTAAAAACACTGGTCAAAGAAATCAAAGGTGACACAAACAAATGGAAAAATATTCCGTGCTCATGGATTGGAAGAATCAACATTGTTAAAATGGCCATCCTACCCAAGACAATTTACAGATTTAACGCAATACTCATTCAATTACCAGCAGCGTTCTTCTCAGACCTGGACACAGCAATACAGGAATTCATATGGAAATATAAATGACCACGAATAGCCAAAACAATCCTCAGGCCCCAAAAAACAAAGCAGGAAGTATCACACTCCCAGACTTTAAACTTTATTATAAAGCTACAATAATGAAAACAGCCTGGTATTGATACAAGAACAGGCATATAGACCAATGGAAAGGGATAGAGATTCCAGAAGCAAAATCTCAATTTCTCAACCAACTCATCTTTGACAAAGGCTCCACCACCAACCCCTGGGGAGAGGAGAACCTATTCAGTAAATGGTGCTGGGAAAACTGGCTGACCACATGCAGAAGACTAAAGGTAGACCCCTACCTATCACCATACACAAAAATCAACTCTAAATGAATTAAAGACCTAAACATAAAACCTCAAACTATAAGAACCTTAGAAAATGCAGGAGACACCCTTATGAAAATTGGAACTGGCAACCAATTCCTGATCAAAACCCCAAGTGCCCATGCCATAAGAGATAAGATAGACAAGTGGGACCTCATCAAACTGACAAGTTTCTGCAAAACCAAAGAAACCATCAAGAGAGCAGGGAGACAGCCCACAGACTGGGAAAGAATATTTGCCAACTGTATGTCTGACAAAGGCCTAACATCTAGGCTCTACAAGAAACTCAAACATGCCAAAAAGAAAAAAACAAAGCCCTATTACAAAGTGGACAAAAGATATGAATAGACAGTTCTCAAAAGAAGACATACGAGACGCCAACAGATGCATGAAAAAATGCTCAGCCTCACTAGTCATTAAAGAAATGCAAACTAAAGCTACACTGAGATACCACCTAACTTCAGTCAGGATGGCCATCATCAATAACTCAAAAACAACAGATGCTGGCAAGGATGTGGCGGAAAGGGGACACTTCTACACTGATGGTGGGAGTGCAAACTAGTACAGCCTCTGTGGAAAACAGTGTGGCAACTCCTAAAAGATCTAAAAATCGACCTTCCATATGACCCTGCAATCCCCCTACTGGGAATATACCCAGAAGAACTCAAATCACTCTAAAAAAAGATACCTGCATACATATGTTTAGTGCAGCATTGTTGACAGTAGCAAGAACATGGAACCAGCCATGCTACCCATCAAGAGAGGACTGGGTTTAAAAAAATGTGGTACATATACATGATGGTATATTACACAGCCATAAAGAAGGACAAAATTATGAACTTCACAGCAACCTGGATGGACTTAGTCTATAATACTGAGTGATGTATCACAGAAACAAAGGACTGAGTATCACATGTTCTCACTCACAAGTGGACCTTGAACAATTATCATAATACTATAAGAAAAGGATTGGCAGTAGTAGGAAACTGCTGGATAGGGTGGTAAGGGGGCAGGATTGGCAGGAAGGGGAATCTGCCTGGGGAGGGGGTGAACACCTCATCAACAAGGGTACCTGCATAATGAATATTTGTATACCTAACCCTGAATCGAATCCCACATCTTTAAAATAAAAAATTAAAAGGGAAAATAAACAAATAAATAAATAAAATATCCCTCAGATGCATATCTCAAAATGCCATTAGTTGGCATAAGAGTTAAATCCCTGACATAACCCAGAGATTGAGGTAGTATAACATAGAGGTTAAAAGTGTGGGCTTTTTTATATTTTTAATTTGATGTTATATATATTTTATCAATTTTTAAAAAGACTTTATTTTAAAGATGTGGGGGTACAATTCAGGCTTAGGTATGCAAACGTTTGTTACGTAGGTACCCTTGTTGATGAGGTGTGCCTCTCCCTCCCCGGAAGATTCCCACTACTGCCAATACCACCTCCACACTCCACCCAGGAATTTCCCACTACTGCCAATCCTTTTCTTATGGTATTACAATAATTGTTCAAGTCCTGCTTATGAGTGAGAACATATGATACTCAGTTCTTTGTTTCTGTGATACATCACTCAATATTATAGACTCTAAGGGTGTGGGTTTTAGACTTGGGCAAACCTGAATTTGAATACGAGCTCCATCACCTATTACGAGTGTGACCCCCCAGTTTTCTCTGATCCTCATTTTTCTTATCTGTAAAATAGGAATAATATTAGTACCTACCTAAGAAGATTGTGAGGGTTCAGGGAGCTATTGCATGTAAAATGCTTGTCATAGTATCTGGCAGAGGAGACACAGTAAATATTAGGATGTTTTTGGGAACTCTTCCTGGAGCTGCCGGATTGAAGGGAAAGGAGATGACAGTAAGCTGAGACTGGATAACAACACAGGAGCACCGTATTAGTTTTCTGTGACTACTGTAACAAATTACCACAGAATTGATGGCTTGAGGCCACAGAAATATATTTTCTCTCAGTCTGGAGGCCAGGTGCCTGATTTCAATTTCACTGGGTCAAATCAAGTTATTGATAGGGCCATGCTCCCTCCAAAGGCTTGTAGCTGTGTCACTCCAGCCTCTGCCTCTGTCTTCATTCACATCACCTCCTCCCCGGAAGCATGTCACATCTCCCTCTGCTTGTCTCTTATGAGGACATCTGTGATTGCATTTGGGACCTATCCAGATAATACAGGATAAACTCTCATCCCGAGAATTTTAACTTAATCACATCTACAAAAACACTTTTTCCAAATAGAGAAACAGTTACAGGCTCCAGAGATTTGGACCTGGGCTTTAGGGGGCCATTTTTCAGCCTAGCATAGGGATTAAATAGTTTTCAGCCTAGCACAGGGATTAAATAGTTTTCCCTGTTATCAAACTCGCCTTCTCCGTATCGTAAGTCCTGTAGCTTATCTTTTTGTCTCCCATTCAAAATTCTAGAGTGGATAAAGTGTTTGCAGAGAGGGTGAGGCCAAGTTGCCTAGATTTGGTAAGGATAGGTCTCTCTTTATGAGCAAGACTGAAATATTCATAATTTTTCTTTATTATCTTTTTCTAGCTTGATGAAAATGTATGTTGTCCACACTGTCACAAAATAAATAAAACCATGACTTGTATTTTCACAATTCATGTGATTGATATTATAATTCTCTAATGAGAGAAAAAAATTTTTACCCTCTGGAAAAGTATCAGGACTCTTCCTTCACCTTTCACTCTGTGTTTATGATATTGGATTCCAGAAGATTATAGCCCACTAGCAAAGTGACAAATGTGAACATTTATTTGTGAAAAGACTTAAGTAAGTTACCTAAGTGCTCTGGGCCTCAATTTTCTTATTTATCGATTGATTGATCTGAGTTGGAGTCTCACTCTGTCACCCAGGCTAGAGTGCAGTGGCACTCTCACAGCCACCGCAATCTCAATCTGATGGGCTCAGATGATCCTTCCGCCTCAGCCTTCCAAGTCACTGGAACTATAGTCATGTTCCGCCACGCCCAGCTAATTTTGTATTTATTTACTGTAGAGATGAGTTCTTGTCAATTTGCCCAGGCTGGTCTCGAACCCCTAGGCTCAGGCAATCCTCTTCCCTCCACCTCCCAAAGTGCTGGGATTACCAGGCATGAGCCACTGCGCCCAGCCAATTTCCTGATTTAAAATGCAGAAATTGATAATGCCACAAAGGATTTCTCGGAATTAAATGGGATAACGGAGGTGAAAATTTTCAGCACAGTGATCTGTACATATTAAGTTCTTGGTAAATATTAGTTCTCTTCCCTGTTCCCCAAGTCTTTTTTTTTTTTTAAAGGTGGGTGGTTATTTGTTAGTTCCATTTACTGAGCACTGGCCTATAGTAATCCAAGGTATTTTCAGCAATAATTCCTACCCTCAAGAATTTGGGCGGCCTCTAGTAATCCAAGGTATTTTCGGCAGTAATTTCTACTCTCAAGAGTTTGAGGCATAGTGCTGAGTATACAACTAAGATTCCAGCACAATCAAGTCACAGTCCTTTTCCTTGAAGTGCTTGCAATTTTGCTAGAAAGGAAAGATGTCTATTGGAGAACTTGGAATCAGAGCGTTCAAATCTTCCTGTGAGTGAATAGAGTATGAGGGTCACTCACATAACGTCAATACCCAAGGTCAAAGTCCATGGACTTTGTGCTGCATGGAGAAAAACTTGGACTAGTGGTCAGAACCCTTGGTTCTGTTACTGGTTTAGCCACTGACTCTGTGTAATCTTGAGCAAGTCACTTTCCCTTTTGGGGCCTCAGTTTCCATATCTGGAAAATGAGAGAGTGAGACTGCCTTTAAGCACAAGGAAAATATTAATAGATTCATGCAGAGTTGTTGTAAAAAATCAGAAAACCAAATTCAACAAACATCAACTGCAGAAATTTCCCCCCAGAAGCATCCGTGAAGCAGAATAAAAATGTACAAGAGCATTCCAAAGAGTGTGACTATTTGCCAACTAAACAAGAAGGGAGAAGAAGGAGAGGAGGAGGGGGACCAGAAGGAGGATGAGAAGAAAATGTCAAGTGTGTTGACAATAGCAAGCATTTGTTTAGCAACTGATATGTTCTAGGCACTATTCTTTGTACTTTATGTCCAGCAACACTATTAATCCTCACCATAGCCCTCTGAGACAGTTTTGCAGGGGTTTTTTGTTTTTGTTTTTGTAGAGATGGGGGTCTCACTTTGTTGCCCAGGCTGGTCTTGAGCTGGTCTTGAGGAATGCTTCAAGCATTCCTCTACCTTGGTCTCCCAAAGTGCTAGGATTACAGGTATGAACCATTGCACCCAACCCAAGACAGTATTATTATCATCATTTTACAGACAAAAAAAAAAAAAAAATGAAGCACTTATTTTAAGAACTGAAGAAAGAGTTAGAACTTAACTGATAAGTACTCATCACCAATAAGTGGAAGAGACAAGATTTGGACCCAGACAGTCTATACACTCTACTGCATAATGAAAAAACAACATCAAATGGATAAATAAAAGGCTAATACAAAATCAAAAAGTAGAGAGCTGGTCAACTGCTACTGTGTCCTGAAGCTTCAGCTTCATCTAGTTCTAAGGTCAACATTTCCTTCTTTTTTGCTGGAAAGTCAGTATAAAAGCTCAGTTCTCTGAAGTTGGAAGCCAAGACACTTTACATCCCTTTTGGCCAAGTACACTTGACTACTTTTAGTAGGGAGGTATCTGGGAATCCTTTTTCTGGCATCTGGAGGTCATTTGGTTCAAGCAGTTTCTCCCAACTCCCAGAGCAGAGTTTGTACACTACATACTTTTGAGCTGCCAAAAAATAAGATTATTTTTGGAAAATTTCCCATCTGTTGCTTTGTAGAAATTCTTGAACTTCCCCTGTGCCCAGCATGTCCTAACATTTAGATCAATGACTCCCTGGTCAGAGCCCCAGACCACATTTTTATAATGCTCTCTTTCCAAGTGAACTTGGACTTGTGGCTAAATCTGCTAAATTGTACACTTTAAAATGGTTAAGATGGTAAGTTGTGTTATGTGCACTTTACCACAATTTTTTTTTTTGAGTTGGAGTCTCACTCTGTCGCCCAGACTGGAGGCCGCTCCTGGCCACCGCAGCCTCGACCTGCTGGGCTCCGGCGATCCTTCCGCCTCAGCCTTCCGAGTAGCTGGAATTACAGGCATGCGCTACCACGCCCAGATGATTTTTTTGATTTTTATTGTAGAGATGAGGTCTCGCCAAGTTGCCCAGGCGGGTCTCAAACCCGTGGGCTCAGGCAATCCACTCACCTCAGCCTCCCAAAGCGCTGGGATTACAGACTGAGCCACTGAGCCCAGCTCACAATTTTTTTAAATTAAAAAGTGGGGGAAAAATGGAGGGTGAACCAACTAAATTCTGATTTTTTAATGGTGTTTACTGCTTTTTTGGAATATTCAATCCTCTCAAAGAAAATATGTTCTCATTGAGTAGGGCGGCGTGGATGGAGGAAGGGTGCCTGTTTTGCCTAATACTTTCTCTGCCTATATGATGATATAGAAATAACCCTACACCACACAAGACTGAGGGAGAGCAGTTCAATGTCATACAGGATTGTCCCATGGCCCCCAAACTGTGCTGCTAGTCTATTATGTCAGGTTAGGAGGAAAAACATTGGTGGGAAAGAAAAGTCTAATAGAATGAAAATTCTTTCAGCAAACATTTATTGACAGCCTTATGATAATTGTTAGTATCTTCTGAATTAAACTTACTAGTGTTAAGAAACATTATCCAAAACGTTACTAAGATAAAAAGATGATTATATGACTTTTTAATGTCATAATAAAGCATGATGTCTATTTAAGAGTCATTTGTCCCTGAAGAGAAATGTGATGTTATTTACATAATTAATTAGGGCCTAGACATTGTACAATTCTGTAAAGTAATAAGGTGTGACAATTTCCTCTTCCGTCTGGTAGAGCAGATAATCCCAAAGGTTAAGATATTAATAATCTGTAGGACATTAACCCATTTTGCATTTAATTTAGTAATCTTACTTCAATATTTTTCTTTTCCACTAACTAAAATAACTCCAGTTTTTGTATTCCATTTTGTACTGACTTTGTTCTCCTGCTAGACCGCGCATTGATAAGTTAAATGAAATTCTGACCCATGCTTACTATTTCTGTAATTATGTTTTTATCATACTGATAATTATCCCTGATACTAAGTGACAGACCCTTGGTTAAGTAATTTACAGACACATGAGATAGTTTCTATTTTATCCCCATTTTCCAGATGAGACTGCTGAGGCACAAAAAGATAAAAGAATATTCTCAGTGCCAGTTTTGTGCCGGGTGCTTTGCTAGTCACAGTTTATTCTTCTTCTTCCCTGGAAGTTCTGTTTATTTGTTCATTGATCCAAAAGCAAAAACAAACAAACAAAAATCACCTGTTGAGCTCTTACTATGAGCCAAATACTCTGGTAGGCTGATAATACAGTAATGTTAAACCACATTCTCTGCCCTCTTATGGCTTTTGTGTGGAGGATAGATGCATAGACAGACAATTATCATGTAAAGAAGTGAGGAACAGCTGGGCTGGTGGCTCAGCCTGTAATCTCACGCCTTGGGAGGCTGAGGTGAGTGGATGGCCTGAGCCCGCGGGTTCGAGACCCGCCTGGGCAACTTGGCGAGACCTCATCTCTACAATAAATCAAAAACTAGCCGGGCGTGGTAGCGCGTGCCTGTCGTTCCAGCTACTAGGAAGGCTGAGGCGGAAGGATCGTCGGAGCCCAGCAGGTCGAGGCTGCGGTGGCCGGGAGCGGCCACTGCACTCCAGTCTGGGTGACAGAGTGAGACTCCAACTCAAAAAAAAAAAAAAAAAAGAAGAAGTGAGGAACAGAGAGGGCTGTAATAGAACAGAGGGTATATCTAACCCAGACTTGTGGGCATGAAGTCGGGGAAGGTTTCCTGGAGTAGGTGCCATCTGAGTATTCCAACAGGAGTTAGCTGGCCAAAAAAGGAGGGGGATCACCTTAAGATAAAGTCCTCATTCCTTAGAGTAGTATGAAAGCGCTTCAGTGGGTGTAGTGGCTCACACTTGTAATCCCAACACTTTGGGAGACCAAAGCAAAAGGACTTCTTGAGCCAAGCAGTTCAAGACCAGCCTAGGCAACATAGCAATGCTTCATCTCTACAAAAAATCAAAAAAGTAGCCATGCATGGTGGCACATGCCTGTATTCCCAGGTACTCTGGAGGCTGAGGAGGGAGGGTCACCTGAACCCAGGAGGGCAAGGCTGCAGTGAACCATGATCATGCCATTGCACTCCAGTCTGGGCAACACAGTAAGACCCTGACTCAAAAAAGATAAAGAAAAGTTCTTCACTCCTGCTTACCTCTTCACATCACTTCTTCCTCCCCATCACCTACTCTGATTTGGCTACGCTGTTCTTAAGCACTACCAGTTTCTTAGGTGATATTCTTTCTCCTCTCCAGTTGTATGTACTTTGCCTCTTCTTCTCCCTTTACCCAAAACAGCTGTTATCTCACCCCCCACTTGTCCCAGTTTAGGCATTACCTCCTTTAAGACGCCTTCTCTGAGCCAGGCTTAGAGGACTCTACTCTCCCCAGAAGCCCTCCAATCTTCCCAGCCTCTGTCCCTACATCCCTGGCCCTCTATCTCAACAACTATCACAATATTTAACACGTACTTTCAATGTCTGTTTACATGTACTGCTCTCTACTTGACTGCTTCCTGAGAAGGGATCTTTTTTTTTTTCAAAATTGTTTTTTTGAGTCGGAGTCTCATTCCGTCGCCCAGGCTAGAGTGTAGTGGCATGCTCGCGGTCACCACAGCCTCAACCTGCTGAGCTTGGACGATCCTTCCAACTTGGCCTTCCAAGTTGCTGGAACCACAGGCATGCACCACAATGCCGGACTAAGTTTTTTGATTTACTATAGAGATGAGGTCTTGCCAAGTTGCCCAAGTTGGTCTCGAACCCCTTGGCTCAGGCAGTCCTCTCACCTCAGCCTCCCAAAGTGCTGGGATTACAAGCATGAGCCACCGCGCCTGACTGTGAGGAGGGATCTTGTCTTTTTCACAACCTGGCACATAGTAAGTGCTTGGTGAGTGCCCATTGAATAAAAGAATGAAGCAGCATATGAAAAGCTCTAAAAGAAATGAAAGAAGGAGAGAAGATGGCTCTCAGAAGCTCTTAAAGATAACTTATGAGCAGTTCAGATTACCAGAAGTACAGAGTATAGTGGCAGTTGTTGTGAACTTAACTAATTAAACTAAAATAACAGGTGTCCAGAACTGTATGAAGTGGTCCACTGACATTATCTCATTGCATTCTCACAACAATTGTTATGGACCAGGTGCTATTATTCTTCCCATTTTATTGATGGGCTCAGAAAGATCAAGTGATATATCCTAAATCAAACAGCAAGATTGACAGAGTTGAGATGTGAGCTTTACTCCAGAGCCCCAGGCCTCAGCCTTGGTGTTACACTCTATACCACCTCTGGCCTGGCTCTCAGGAGATGGGAGTGGGTAATGAAGACAACACAACTATGCCAATGTAGTTGCAATGGGAGGTAAAGTTCTACTGGCTTTGTGAGAAGAGTCACTTACAGCTGAGGGCATCTGGGAAGGCTTCAGTGGGGAGGCTGTGAAGCTGCTTAGAGAGCAGCAGAAGAGTAGTAAAATAGCAAATAATACACAGTGTAAAAAGGATGCTGCCTGAAGAAGTGTTTTTAATCTCAGTAATGCAAAGTTAGAAACATAATTAATGTATTTGCCACATTAACAAAGATGAAAAAAATCATATGATCATCCTTAACTCAAAACATTTATAATAAAAACTCAGCAAACTAGGAATAAAAAGAATCTTTTGGGGGGGGTTGGAGTCTCACTTCGCTGCCCAGGCTGGAGTGCAGTGGTATACTCATGGCCATCCCAGCGTCGACCTGCTGGGCTCCAGCGATCCTCCTGCCGCAGCCTTCTAATTTAGTCGGAACTACAGGCGCTCGCTACCATACCCAGCTAATTTTTTTGATTTATTGTAGAGACACGGTCTCACCATGTTGCCCACGCTGGTCTTGAACCCACAGGTTCAGGCAATCCTCTCGCCTTGACCTCCCAAAGTGCTGGGATTACAGTCTTGAGTCACCGTGCCCTGCCGAAAGGAATCTTTTAATAAAAGGTATTGATACCCTAAAACACACACACACACAGCAGTCATATTTAGTGGTAAAACATTGAAAGTGTTCATTTTTAAACCAGGAAAATGACAAGAATAGTCCTATATTCTCTCACCATTCTATTCAACATTGTACTAAAGGTTATGGCCAGAACAATAAGTTAAGAAAAAGAAATAAACAGTATAAAATTATAAAGAAAGAAATAAACTGTCATTATCTACTAGTGCTATGATTATGCATGTAGGAAATCCAAAAGAATCTACAAACAATTATTAGTATAAATAAAAGACCTTATTAAGGTTACTAGATACAAAATTAATGTATCAAAATTATCAGCATTTCTAGATACTGGCAATAAGCAGTTAAACTATGAGAGTTTAAAAAATATCATGTTCGGCTGGGCTCGGTGGCTCAGCCTATAATCCCAGCACTTTGGGAGGCCGAGGAGAGTGAATTGCCTGAGCCTGCAGGTTTGAGACCAGCCCGGACAACTTGGTGAGACCCTTGGGTCAAGTGATTCGCCTGTAGTTCCGGCTACTTGGAAGGCTGAGGCGGAAGGATTGCTGGAGCCCAGCAGGTCAACGCTGGGGTGGCCGTGAGCATGCTACTGTACTCCAGCCTGGGTGACAGAGTGAGACTCCAATTCCAAAAAAAAAAAAAATCATGTTCAATAGCATTTAAACACATGAAGGGCCAGGGGAAAACAGTCTAACAAAGGATGGGCAAGATGTCCAGATAGATAATTATAAAACTCTGGAAATTATCAAAGAAGATGTAGACAAATGAAGAGCTATTATGCATTGGGTATTGTGAAGATGTCAAAATTCTCCCCAAAGTCATTTTTATGATAAATGCAATACCAACCAAAATTCATCAACCTGATAAAAAATGATTCCAAGATTTAGGTATAAAAGTTCAATTCACAAAAATAGCCAGGACACTCTAGAAGAAAAAAGTGGGAAGTCTTGATCTATAAGATAGGAAGACATATTATAAAATAACACTAATTGAGATAATGGGGCATTTGAGCCAGGAGAGACAGCCAGACCATTGAAATGAAGGAAACACTTTCTATAAGTCAGAGATGTCACTACAGATCAGTAAGGAAAGACTAACTTTTTTTTTTTTTTTTTGAGTTGGAGTCTCACTCTGTCACCCAGACTGGAGTGCAGTGGCCGCTCCCGGCCACTGCAGCCTCGACCTGCTGGGCTCTGGCGATCCTCATGCCTCAGCCTTCCAAGTAGCTGAAATAACAGGTGCGCGCTACCACGCCTGGGTAATTTTTTATTGTAGAGATGAGGTCTCGCCAAGTTGCCCAGGCAGGTCTCGAACCCGCGAGCTCAGGCAATCCACTCACCTCGACCTCCCAACGTGCTGTGATTACAGTCTGAGCCACCGAGCCCGGCCAAGACTGACTTTAAGAAACTACTTTTTTTTTTTTTTAAAGAGAAGTTTCTCTCAGTCATGCCGGCTGGAGTGCAGTGGTGTGATCATAGCTTACTGCTACCTCAAACTCCTAGGGTCAAGTGATTCGCCTACCTCTGACTCCTGAGTAGCTGGGATAACCAGTGTGCATCAACATATTTGGCTCTCAAAGAAACGAATCTTGACCTCTGCTTCACACCATACTTGTGAAGGTGAAAGGCAAAACTATAAAGTTTTGAAGATAAAGAGAAGAATATCTTCATAGTCTTGGGGTAGGGAAGGATTTCTTAAATAAGGCACAAAAAGCACAAACTAAAAAGGAATGGATTGATAAATTACCTTAAAATTAGGACCTTCTGTTTATCTAAAGACACAATAAGCCGGGCTCGGTGGCTCAGCCTGTAATCCCGCGCCTTTGGGAGGCTGAGGTGAGTGGATTGCCTGAGCCCGCAGGTTCGAGACCTGCCTGGGCAGGTGAGACCTCATCTCTACAATAAATCAAAAAATCAGCCGGGCGTGGTAGCGCGCGCCTGTAGTTCCGGCTACTCGGAAGGCTGAGGTGGAAGGATCGCCGGAGCCCAGCAGGTTGAGGCTGCGGTGGCCGGGAGCGGCCTCTGCACTCCAGTCTGGGCGACAGAGTGAGACTCCAACTCAAAAAAAAAAAAGAAAAAAAAAGAAGACACGATAAAGAAACTGAAAAGGCAGCATTTGTGTTCTGTGTTCTGGAAGCCAGGAGGAGTGGATCTGGCTGAAACTGAAATACATGGATAAATAAGGCTGCAGAGACATGCAGGAACCAAGCCAAGAACACCAGGCTGCCGCCAGTTGCTGGGCAGCAAGAGCTGGGATCATCCTGGCGTCACAGGGTCTCTTTTCACGTTCCCCAAGTTGGGGTGTGTTGCGGGGGAGCCTGCCAGGGAAAATCTGATTGAGACTCATATCTGTTTCTTTGCCTTCCCTTCTGGAACATAATGGCTGCCCTCGTTCCTTCTGGTCAGGGCCAGTGCTGTTCGCTACCTCCAAAGGCAGGTTCCTTTCTCATTCCGCACCTACTGAATAGGTACTATGTTCTGGGCACTTCGTATGAGTCATCCTCCTTATCCTCACAGAATGATCCAATAATGCAGAAAGCATGTTTTGGAGTCCAACTCACCTAGCTTTGAGTCTCAGCTCTGCCTTTTTCTAGCTGGGCATCTTCAAGCAAGTCTGTTCACCATTCTGTGCCTCTGTGTCCTCATCTATAAAATGGAAATAATGGCTATTTCTTCAGACTTTTCATTGGATACTAGTAAGAATAAAACACATGAACTCTGCTTACTTTATACAGCACCTAGCACACTGTAAGCTTTCGGTACATGTTATTGTTATTATTCCACATGCTGAGGATGAGGTGTTTCTGAAGGGTCCACACTCCTTTGTTATCCAAGTTGGGCCAGGTTGCCTATACTGCCTGTCTTCAGGATTTAATAGGGGAGGGAGGGGCTCGTCCTCTGAAGTCCAGCTGGGCACACTGCCAGTCCCTGGCTCATCCCTGTTCCTACAGCTCTGGCAGGGCTTCCCTTACCCACCAGGCCGCACCAGTACTGGCCCCAGCTCAGCTTCCTGTCTCCCTTATCACCTTCCTGCATGTGGTTTCTGGAGTGGAAAATGTTGCCACTTGCTTCCTTCACTTCCCTTTGCTCACCAGGACCCTCATTCTTTAGGCCTCAGTCAAACTTCAGCCTGGCACCCACTCTGCTCCATGATTTTTTTGCACCTCAGCCACCCAGGCCAGTGGCAGTGTGAGCCTTGCTCCAGCAGCAGCATTTCTCCTCTCTTCCTCAACTCCAACCCTGGTTTTAGAATGGGACACTGCTTAAGCTGCCCCCATTCACAAGCTTTCCTGTACTTTTTTCTCCCTGTTCCTAACCCCATGCCCCATTCCCTTTGAGTTCAATTCCCTGCTCTGCATTTCCAAGCTGTGTGACCCTGGGAAAGTTACTTATCTTTTCTGGGCTTTAATTTTCTTATCTATAGCTTGAAGACAAAGAGTTTGCTCTGCCCCAGTGAAAGTGATCATAAACCTAGCGCATAGTATGCGCTTTAGGCATATTATATAACATATAATATATTAAACATTCATGCATGTTGGAGGTGTGTCAAAATGTTACTAATGGAGAACCATTTGAGATACTGTGTGTATTAAATTCACAAACTATGGCATCATAGAGACAGAGGTTCATATGATAGCTTTTCCTGAGTTACCTTAGTTAAGTCACTTAACCTCTCTGAGCCTAAGTTTCTTTATTAGTAAAATGGTGATGCTAATGAAGCCCACCTCATAGGGCCAGCATATGGATAAAATGAGATTATTTATGTAAAGAGCTGAGCACGGTTCCTGGCCCATGATAAATGTTACCTACAATAATGATGTTGTCTCACTGTTTAATTTCAAGGCTCTGGTGTGTGAGAAGGGTACTTGGAAAATAGCTGTTGCTGCCACCACCTCTTTGCATGATAGATCTTAGTTTAGTGAGAAAGGCCTCCATGTAATTACCTCTGCAAAAGGTGTGACCCCAGGTCCTGCCTGTGTAGATGGAAGACTCACAGCATTCAGTTCTAAGTTGGTTCAGTCATACAATTTGTATCCTCCATCCCAGAGCACCCTTCAAGCCCTTAAGGGAGAAAAAAGGCAAAGCGAAAATATGCACAACCTCATTAAAAATGAGATAGATGCAAAATAAAACTAAAGGAAATGACACATTACACCCACCCATCTGACAGTGCCAAGGACTGGCAAGGGTGTGAAGCAAGGAGATTCTTACACACCGCTGGGGATGTGAGCTGGCACAAGCTTTTGAAAAACAGTTTGGCAATATCTAGCAAAACTGAAGATGCATAGACCCCATTACTTGGCAATTTCAATCTCAGATTTTTACCTACAAACTCTCCCACATATGCACCAAGAGCCATGAATATGAGTGTTCAAATCTGCACTGTTTATAATAGCAAAACACTCTGGGTGTGGTGGCTCATGCCTGTAATCCCGGCACTTTGGGAGGCCGAGGTAAGAGGATTGTCTGAGCTCAAGGGTTCAAGATCAGCCCGGACAACTTGGGGAGACCTTGTCTCTACAATAAATTTAAAAATTAACCAGGCGTGATGGTGCATGCCTGTAGTTCCAGCTACTTGGAAGACTGAGGCAGAAGGTCACTTGAGCCCAACAGGTTGAGGCTGTAGTGGCTGTGAGCATGCCACTGCACTCCAGCCTGGGTAACAGAGTGAAACTCAAACTCAAAAAAAATTTTTTTTTTTTTTTTGAATTGGAGTCTCACTCTGTCGCCCAGACTGGAGTGCAGTGGCCGCTCCCGACCACTGCAGCCTCGACCTGCTGGGCTCCGGCAATCCTTCCGCCTCAGCCTTCAGAGTAGCCGGAATTACAGGTGCACGCTACCACGCCTGGCAAATTTTTTGATTTTATTGTAGAGATGAGGTCTCGCCTGCCCAGGTGGGTCTCAAACCCACAGGCTCAGGCAATCCACTCACCTCAGCCTCCCAAAGGCGCAGGATTACAGGCTGAGCCACCGAGCCCGGCTTCAAAAAAATATTAAAAAAATAAAAATAATAACAATAATAGCAAAACACTGGGAAAATCTTCAATGCCTAACAACAGAAGAATGGATAAGTAAATGGAATATTTTAAAGCAGTGAAAATGAGTGGACCTACACATAGCCCCCTGGATGACTCTTATTTGTATGTTAAGTGAAAAAGCAAGTTGCAGAGGAATACAGACACTTTAACACCTTGTATAGAAAGCCCCAAATATGCAAAATACCATTATATCCATATATTATATATTAGGGACAGATGCACAAGTACGATAAGCACATAGAAATGAAAGGAAATGAAAAATAGCAAAATTCCATTTTCATCTGCAGGTGTTACTTCAGGGCCGTGGCAGGGAGAGATGTGACTGGGGAGGCATATGGCTTCAGCCGATGGTAAAATGTTGGTTCTCCCGCTGCTGGCAGGGAGAGGTGTGTCTGGTATAAAGTGATAATTCTTCACAAATGAAATATTTTCTCATAATTGTTTATAAAAGGAAAGACAATATCTAATTGGTGATAATCTAAGTCATTCCACTTTTCCTGAGGCCCAGTCCAGGAAAACAAGGACCTCATTCTTCCAACCAGACCATTTTGGTGAGCAGCAGACTTTCATGTCATTTCTCATCTAGTCTGTAATAACTGAGAGGTAAGAGTAGAAGCTTTTGCATATGTTCAGTTCAGAGCATGAGTGTCTGGTTTATGTCCAGGGTTTGCCCCAGATTTCACTATGACACCAACTCTCCCTCCAGGGAGAAAGATATAAAGGAAAAAGTCAACCTCCTCTGTTTACCCAAGCCCATTCCCTAAAGGTAATCTCAACTGGCTGTACCCTTCCAGATGCTTTTCCTATGTATATACAAATACACAGATACACACACAAAGTTAGTTTTATATAAAATATGAGGATGAAATGTATTACTTGGAAAGAGCAGAATTTTTAAACTTAAAAATTTAAAATAGAAGTATACTGTACATATTGTTCCACACTTCCTTTTCCTACTATCAGTGCTTCATGGACATCTTTTCATGTCAACACATCTGTTCATAGTGATCTACCACCCTCTTCACAGTCACAGAGAATTCTACTGTGTGGATGGTCAATAATTTATTATTAAAATTTTATTTTTAATTAAAAAAAATTATCATATATAGATATTAACATTTCAAACAATACAGAGTGATAAAATCCTTTACAAACTAGAGTAATAAAGCCTTTCACAAGATTACCTACTCCCCTCTGCATACATACACACACACACACACACACACGTTTTTAATTCTAGCCCCCTCCGTGGAGGTAAACCATTGCTATGTCTGATGTACGTGTTTCCAGATTCATTTGCTCCTATAAAGAAACAGGTTGTTTGCTGTGTGTGTGGTTGACATAAAGGGTTCTAAACTGTACATAATGTTCTGCATAATGTTCTTATTCTTGGAGATCTATACACATCATCACTATCTCATTCCGTCATTCATTTTGCTGATGTATATTTTTATTTTTTATTAGAGATGGGTTCTCACTATGTTACTCAGGCTGGTCTCAAACTCTTAACCTCAAGCCATCCTCCTGCCTTGGTCTCCCAAAGTGCTGGGATTACAGCCAGGCTCGGTGGCTCAGTAGTCTAAATAATCCCAGTGCTTTGGGAGGCCGAGGTGAGTGGATTGCCTGAGCCTGCGGGTTTGAGACCCGCCTGGGCAACTTGGCGAGACCTCATCTCTACAACAAATCAAAAATTAGCCGGACGTGGTAGTGCGCGCCTGTAGTTCCAGCTACTTGGAAGGCTGAGGCGGAAGGATCGCTGGAGCCCAGCAGGTCGAGGCTGCAGTGGCCGGGAGCGTGCCACTGCCTTCCAGTCTGGGCGACACAGTGAGACTCCAACTCAAAAAAAAAAAGAAAGAAAGTTCTGGGATTATAGTTGATATTTATTATGTGGTGTGCTCTATTCTAGGCATGGTATCAAACAAGGTGGACAGCCTCTTCTCATAGAGCTTACATTCTGGTGGGACATTCAAACAATAAACATGTCAACAAAGAATATAATTTCAGGTAGTGCTACATGAAAATGAAGTGGAAATTGGGCGGTGGGGGTTTCTATTTTTTAAACTACTACATAGTATTCCACAGTATGAATTATCATAGTTTGAGGAATAACTTTAAAACTTTTATACTTGCTTCCTAAGGTAAGAAATACATCTTACACTGCTATCCAAAACCCATCATAGAAACAGTCACATACAAAACCAAACAGCACATCCATACAACTGAACAAATAGTTCATGAAATAATGTTTATGCTTACTAAGGGTGATGCACTGATTTTTTTTATTCTGTTTTATTTCTTAGAAATGCTAACCATGACCTGCTGAATTATTTTCATTGTCCTCTAATAGATTATGACCTCGGTGTGAAAAATACTGCTTTATGTAACCAGTCATCTACTGAGATTTACATAGCTTGTTCATAATTCCCTCCTTAAAAACAACACTGCAGTGAGCCGCTTTATACTCATTTTATGACTATTTCTGAGAGCAAGATCCCTGATTGTGTAATTGCTATTTACTTAAAATTCTGGTAAAATGTAGCCATTAAGCTGGAAAACTAAATTCTAATACCAGATCTGTCATGATGTATAAACTTTGGGCAAGTCCCTGCACTTCTCTGGGCCTCAATTTCCCCATCAGTAACCTTCCAATCCTACACCCTGAAGTGTGTTCTAAGTTGAAAGCAGATGCCCCACCCCCTGACTCAGCGTGGGCAGGACTTTTCACCAAGCCCTTCTCCCCCTTTTCCGCTCCCTGTTCCTTTTCCTCGGAAGCAGCCCAGGGAGAATGAAAAAGGCAGGCCTGGGCAGGAGGGGCAATGTGGGGCCAGGCAGAGGGAGGGCAGGAGGGAGGACGGCCCCCTAGCAGGAAATGAGACAGAGTAGGAATAACACTCTATAAGCCTGCTACCCTCTTCCTCCTCCCATCCCCTGGCCTCCGTCCATCCTCAGTCTCCACCCCTCCCAGACAGTTCTCACCTCTCTTTTCCCTAGGCTGCAGCCGGCGGAGTCCCCAGCCAGCCAGAGCCAGGAGCCCAGGTCCAGAACTTCAGCCTCAGGATGTCGACAGCACTGCTGTGGATACTGCTCCTGCCCAGCTGGGCCCTTTGTAGCCAGAAAGCCACAGATGGTGAGTCGGGGGCATGTCTCCTGCCTCAGGATGGTTCTGGAGAACCTCAGTCTCGCTGGGCACATGGCAAGACCAAAGGAGAGCTTATTCCACAGGGTCTATGTCTGCAGCTGGCTGGGTCTCTCTGTAGGGCAGGCAACGTCCTGGGACTGGTTTTTGTTTCAAAACTAAGGTGAGGAAGTACAGTTAAGCCCCTGGGAACAGGGAGTTGAAGGAGGCTGGGGAAAACAGGATGACTGTACAAATGAGAGAGGAACCAGCAGAGAAGATGAAGGAATCAGCCTCAGGGAGAGGGAAGAAAGGGAGCAGAGGGTGGTGGACAGAGGCAAAGGGAAGATGGGAAAAGACTCAGATGAGAAGAGAGATAGAGGGAATGGAAAGCGTTGGGAGAACTGATGGAAGACTTGGGGATAAGATTGGGACTGAGAGAGGTAAGGGGAGGCTCTCGAAAATGGAGGAAGAACGGGTGCAGCTGGTGGAACGGAGGGAAGGAGAAGCTGGGCATAATTGGAAAACTTACAGAAAATCAGGCCGCCTAGCGTGGCCCCATATAAGCAGAAAAGGGGAGTATTGTTCTGGATTATAATTGCACAGGGGCTTCCCCTCCCCTCTCCCACAGCCCCTATGGCTTCAGTCTCTCTCTCAGAGAAACAGCAAGTAATAACCAGTATTCAGTGAGTGTTCACTGTGGTTAATACATGGATTGACTCACTCAACCCCCATAAAACTCTGAAGAGTAGGCAATATTATCTCCATTTCACAGAGGAGAAAACTGGGTCACAGAACAGTTAAGGAGCTCTCTAGGGTTACCCATACAGATATACTTATTTACACCTGCAGATTCAGAACACAACTTCTGAAATGCAAACATGGACAAGACACAGTCACACATACAGATTTATAACCCTAGGCTCATTCACACATGCTCTAGATGCCAATTTTTCTGGGTGTAGGAGGCAGAGGTAACTAGACATGGCACCATATCCTGGAGGAGTCCAGTGTAACCTGTGTGTGTTTGTTGGAGACAAGTCACTTAGAATCCAGTGAGATACATGCTAACACATGGTGGTCTGGTATCACTGAAACAGACCCACCGTGTCCCAAATCAGGAAAACTTCTCCAAAGGGAGAGTAACTGAGCTGGGTCTTAAAGCAAGAACAGAAATTTGTCAGGTAGAATAAGAGAGACAGAGCAAGCCGGGCTCGGCGGCTCAGCCTGTAATCTGTGCCTTTGGGAGGCTGAGGTGAGTGGATTGCCTGAGCCCGCGGGTTTGAGACCGCCTGGGTGGCGAGACCTCATCTCTACAATAAATCAAAAAATCAGCCGGGCGTGGTAGCGCATGCCTGTAATTCCGGCTACTTGGAAGGCTGAGGCGGAAGGATCGCCGGAGCCCAGCAGGTCGAGGCTGTGGTGGCCGGGAGTGTGCCGCTGCACTCCTGTCTGGATGACAGAGTGAGACTCCAACTCAAAAAAAAAAAAGAGAGAGACAGAGCAACCCTGACATGTGGTTCACATGTCAGCCAAAGGTAGCATGAAGAGCCCCAGCTAGTTTGATACATCTAAGTACAGGGAAGCAGTCAGAAAAGGCAGCTGGGGCCAGGTTGCCAGCAGTCTTAAATGCCAGGCTAAGGACTCTGGACTTGATCCTGTGGACAGATATCCTATGGGGAGGCAATGAAACAAAGTGGTTAAGAGCACGGGACTAGACTGACTGCATGCAAACCCTGGCTCTGCTATATCATCCGAGCCTCAGTTTCCCATATAGACTGCGGTTAATAATAGTAGCTACCGCATCAAGCCATTGGGGACAAGGCACAAATAAGATGATGATGTGTGAGAAACACATTGCCCAGGTAATAATAAGCACTCATTAGCTATTATTATTTTTGATTGGTGAAGGGAACAGTATGTCACTGGAGGATTTTAAGTAGGAGAAGGACATGATCTTATCACTGAGTCAGGTGGAGGTCAGATTAGAAGGGGTGAAACAGAAATGAGGGCAGGAGAAGGAGGTAGGAAATTACCAGCCCAGTTCAGATAGAACCAATGAGGCCTGAAGGAGGGCAGCGGCAGGGGAGACAGAGAACAGGAGGTGGAAATGGGATTTTGTTGGCCAACGAGAAATGGGGCAGGGAGCGCTGAGGGCGAAAAAGGAGGCAGAGTAGTATCTCTTCCACTGCAGGCCTCAGTTTCCTCCTCTGTAAAACGAAGATAATAATCCCTGTCCTGCACTCCTGGTAGAGTTACTGCGAGCGTCAGATGGGAGGAACCGTGGGAGGGCACTTCAGGAGGGCTGGAGAAGGTGGGCGGCCAGTCTCTAGGGAAGAATTTATTCTCTCTGGCTGCCCACCGCCGCCTCCCTCGCCCGCTGAGGCTGATTCCGACTCTGCCCTAGGCCCGCAGAGCCTCCACATGCTCCAGATCTCCTACTTCCGCGACCCCTATCACGTGTGGTACCAGGGCAACGCGTCGCTGGGGGGGCACCTGACACACGTGCTGGAAGGTCTGGGCACCAACGCTACGATCCTCCAGCTGCAGCCCCTGCAGGAGCGCAAGAGCTGGGCGCACACGGAGAGAAGCCTGAGGTTGTACCTGTCCGAGTTCCAGAAGCTCGTGCTGCTTGTGCATCTGGAGCGCGGCCTGGCCTGTGAGCTGGTGACACCGGGGGGGAGGCGGGGCTGGGGGGAGGCGGGGCTGGGGGGCGGGCCCGAGAGGAAGGGAGGCGCGCCCTTTGGGGGCCAGGATCCCGCCTGATGCTAGGGACCCAGTTCCAGGGAAACGGGAGGAGGATCTCGTGAGGAGGGCTGGCCGCGGGGCGTGGAGCTGCCGCAGGAGCCCAGTGGCGCCTGGGCCCTTGAAGAGTGCTGATTGGGAGCCGGAGAGAGGCTGGCGTCCTAGCTAAGGGAGCCCTCCCTCGGGCTCTCTTCCTGTTGGCATAACCTCTCGGGGGCAGACCCTGTCGGGAGACCCTGGCCCCGACTCACCCAAAGGTTCACTGAAGACTCCCACACTCGCCTCACGGTCCTCCAAACCTTTTCTTCACAGACCCTTGGCCTTCCCTTCCCCCCCAACTCTTCCACCCTCCAGCCACCTCCCCTTGCAGAAGCTAACAGCCTCACTCAGAGCGCCTTACACAGCCCTCCCAACTCCTCCCCTCCAAGTCCCCAATTTCTTCTCAAAGCCCCACTCCCTGCCTTCATAACCCCAGCTCCTCCCATTCAAAGACCGCAGTTCCTTCTGTCAAAGCCCACTGACTCACCTCGTAGCCCCGACGCCTTTCTCTCATAGTCTCCTTTTTCATCTTAGTCTCTGGCTCCTCCTTACGTAACCTCTGACAGTCTAACACCAAGCACCTCCCCACGGCCCCCAGGCCTTGTCCCTACAATTCTCTGGCGGAGACGCCCCTCACAGCCACTGACTGTCACCCCACGGCCCCCACCATGTTCTCCTTCCACATGAGGACATCTCTCCATGTCTGGCACCCTTTCTACCTAAATACCTGACCCTGAATTCCCCATTCACAGTTCCTCTGACCATCCGCTGCTTCCTGGGCTGTGAGCTGCCTCCTGAGGGCTCTAAAGCCCATGTCTTCTTCCAAGTGGCTGTGAATGGGAGCTCCTTTGTGAATTTCCAGCCAGGGACAGCCTTGTGGGTGGCAGACACCCAGGCACCCTCCAAAGTGGTCACCTACACCCTGCAGCAGCTTAACGCCTACAATCGTACTCGGTATGAACTGAGGGAATTCCTGGAGGACACCTGTGTGCAGTATGTGCAGAAACACTTCACCATGAAAAACTCAAAAGGTATCATGGGACAGAGGCCAGGCCTGTGTGTTGGGGAGGGGGTTCCAGATAAATGAATGGACTTGAAGGATGCATACCTTGAGCAACAAAAAGCCCATGGCTGGGGGCTTGACTTAAGGTACTTGGTAAATTGGTCACTTTCCTTTGCGGCAGAAATCCTTTGGGATTTGATTCAAATCATGGACTCCTTGAGAATATGTTATTTAGGCTAACTCTCTGCATGTTCTGCAGGGCACCAAACAGGCCGCTCCTACACTTCGCTGGTCCTGGGTATCCTGATAGGCAGTTTCATCATTGCTGGTGTGGCTGTAGGCATCTTCCTGTGCACAGGCGGACGGCGATGTTAATTACTTTCCAGTCCCCTCTGATATTGGGCTGGATTGATGGGGGCTGACAAGGGAAGGTTTCAGCTCACTGCGAAGCCAAGCAAACTCCCCAACTGAGACACCGTATCCAAGAAGGTTTGGAGTGACAGCTCCTTTCATCGCCTATGTCTGCCCACCAAGGGATGGAGGCAGGGGGATGGAGAGGCTAGGTAGGCAAGTACTTGGTTTGCTAAGAATCCAAGAGCGTGCATGCTTTGCTGAATTGGTCTAAGAAGGGAATGTTTATCTGCCATTGTGGAAAATATCATGGAGTTGGGGTAGGAGGGTCGGTGGCCCGTCCTCAAAAGACAGAATTACCTGAGGCATCCCCATAACTAAATAAAACAAGTTGTCTACAACCAAAATAAACAGCGTTCAATGCTTCGGGGTGTGTCAGACTTGGAACGGAACACTGGTATAATGAAGTATAAAGAAGTAACCAGAGAAATGGTGGAAATGTAAAATCCAAGTAATATGAAAGGGAGTTATTAAATAAGTTATTAATTAATCCAAAAGTAATTTTAATAAATCTCCTAAATATGTATAAGACATTATTACTTCCTCTACTTTGTAGAACTTCTCTGCCCTTTGCCTCCACCTCCTCATCTTTCACTCACTCTTTGACCCACTGCAGTCTGACTTCTCCCTAAACTGCTCTAAGATCACTGGTAACTTCTGTCAAGCCCTCATCCTCTGTGATATCATCAACATTGTGGACTGGGACTCTCTTTTTACCGTGACTTCTGAAATGCCATACTTCTAATTTTTAAAAGCTGTTCTGGGCCAGGTGCAGTGGCTCATGCCTGTAATCCCAGCACTTTGAGAAGGAGGTGGAGGCGAGAGGATTGCCTGAGCCCAGGGGGTCGAGACCAGCCTCATGGCAACATGGCAAAACCCTGTCTCTACAATAAATCAAAAAATTAGCCAGGTGTGGTGGCTCATGCCTATAGTTCTAGCAACTTGGAAGGCTGAGGCAGAAGGATCTCCTGAGCCCAGCAGGTAGAGTCTCCAGTGGCCGTGAGCGGTGCTGCTGCACTCCAGCCTGGATGACAGAGTGAGACTCTGACTCAAAAAAAAAAAAAAAAAAAAGCTGTTCTGGCCACTCTTTTTCCATCCCTTTGACTATGTCATCTTACTCAATTCATCCTGGAAATGTTGGCTTCCTTAGAATTTCATTTTTTGACTGCTTTTTTTCCTCTAAACTATAAACTTTCTGGGCGACATTTTTTTTTTTTTTTTTTTTTGAGTTGGAGTCTCACTCTGTCGCCCAGACTGGAGTGCAGTGGCCGCTCCCGGCCACCACAGCCTCGACCCGCTGGGCTCCAGCGATCCTTCTGCCTCAGCCTTCCAAGTAGCCGGAATTACAGGCATGCAGTACCACGCCCGCTGATTTTTTGATTTATTGTAGAGATGAGGTCTTGTCAAGTTGCCCAGGCGGGTCTCGAACCCGCGGGCTCAGGCAATCCACTCACCTCAGCCTCCCAAGGCGCGGGATTACAGACTGAGCCACCGAGTCTGGCTTTGGGCAACTTTCATAGATTCAAATATTATCTATCCGTGGTTATTTCCATGGAGAAGCAATATGATTTTATCTTTTTTTTTTTTTTTTTTTGAGTTGGAGTCTCACTCTGTCGCCCAGACTGGAGTGCAGTGGCCGCTTCCGGCCACCGCAGCCTCGACCTGCTGGACTCCGGCGATCCTTCCGCCTCAGCCTTCCGAGTAGCTGGAATTACAGGCATGCGCTACCATGCCCGGCTGGATTTTTGATTTATTGTAGAGATGAGGTCTCGCTGCCCAGGCGGGTCTCGAACCCGCGGGCTCAGGCAATCCGCTCACCTCAGTCTCCCAAAGGCGCGGGATTACAGGCTGAGCCACCGAGCCCGGCTATGATTTTATCTTTAAGAGCATGTGTTTTGTCATCAGACTTAAGTTTTACTTCCTTGAACCAGGAATTTAACTTTTTCAAGCCTCAGTTTCTTCACTACAAGAGGTATAATATAATATTTTAAAAGGGCATTAGAAAAACAATATCTACCTCATAGAGACATGAGGAGTATTATTAAATAATATGTGTAAGATAACACCTGTATTTTCAGTAAATTCAGCAATGGCTTCTGATTTCCAGACCCCTCATTTGCATTAATTCTTGAAAATCATTTCTGCCTTAATACTTTGCAGATATTTCAGAGTCAAGATGTTCAAAATTTAATGTGTTATCTTTCTCCTCAAACCTGTTCTCTCTCTTCTGTTGTTCACTGTCCACTAATGGATAACAGAATTGCCATCATTATAATTACTGAGAGATCTCAGTGTCTTTTTGTTTTGTTTTGTTTTGAGTCAAGGTCTCTGTCACCCAGGCTGGAGTGCAGCGGCACGATCATGGCTCATTGCAGCTTGGACGTCCTGGGCTCAAGCGATCCACCATGTGCTACCTCACCCAGCTAATTTTTAAAAAATTTTTTGTAGAAACAAGTTCTCACTATGTTGTCTAGGCTGGTCTCGAATTCCTGGGCTCAAGCAATCTCTTGCCTCAGCCTCCCAAAGTGCTCACAGATGTGAGCCACTGTGCCCAGCTGACCTCAGTGTTAACTTTTATTTACTCCCTTTTATTTATCCCCACACACAAACTATTATATCTGTAGAGTCCACTCTACCCCACTGCTTTTGTTCAAGATATCACAACTCATCTCTTGCTTTGTGGTAGACATGGAGGTGTGCCACCCAGTTCTACCTCCAAGGAAAGACATGCTGTTGAGCTACAGGGCATGTGGCCAGCAGGTCACCTCTAGCCGCTTCAGTTCTTCCAGTGTCTACTCAGCTGTAGATAGCAGTCTCACACAAGTCAGGCTCATCCTGAGGCTGCCCTTACTCACTTGCTGAACAACACAGAGGCATAAAAGTTCAGCCACTTTGGCCAAATCTGATGAGCACTATTCACGCCAGAGCTCTGTGCCAGATAGGCTGGGTTTTTGTCAAATCTACGTTGCAGCTTGACTTTTTCTTCAGCACAATCCTGCTTCCTCCCCCAGTAAACGTTTTGCACCTCAAACTCTGTTTCAGCATCTGCTTCCAGGAAAACCCAGTTTGTGTGTCTCTTGCTCTTTCAAAATTGAGAAATTTTCTCCATATTTTGTCTGGACCATGGCAATACCTTCCTCCTTTGTGTTCTCTCTGTTTCTAATTTCTCCATGTTCTAATTCAGGACACAAAACCAATATATAACAATCAGCTGTATTTCTATATATTAGTGATGAACAATCCAATAATTAAATTAAGAAAATAATCCTATTTGCAATAGAACAAAAATGAAATACTTAAATGAGATACTTAAAATAAATTCAACAAAAGGAGTATAAGATGGGTACACTAAAAAAACATAAAACTGTTGAAAGAAATTAAAGAAGGTCAAACTAAATGGAACACATCCTGTATTTATCAAGTAGAGACTTAATATTGTGAAGACAAAAATACTCCCTGAACTGATCTATAGACTCAATACAATGACTGTTAAGAATCCCAGCTACCTCGTTTTGCAGAAATTGATAATCTGATGTTAAAATTCATATGGAGGTGAAACGGACCCAGGATAACCCCCCCAAAAAACCCTTGAATAAAAATAAAATTGGGCTGGGCACGGTGGCTCACACCTATAATTCCAGCACTTTTGGAAACTGAGGCAGAAAGATTGCTTGAGCGCAGGAGTTCAAGACCAACCTGAGCAACATAGTGAGACCTCATCTCTACAGAAAATTTTTAAAAATTAGCCAGGCATAGTGGCATATGCCTGTAGTCCCAGGTACTTGGGAAGATGAGGCGGAGGAGCACCTGAGCCCAGGAGATTGAGGCTACAGTGAGTTGTGATTGATTGTGCCACTGCACTCCAACCTGGATGACAAAGTGAGACCCTAACTCCAAAAAAAAAAAAATTGGAGGACTCATGCTTCCTGATTTCAAAACTGACTAAAAAGCTACAGTAATTAAGACAGTGTTTTATTGGCATAAGGACAGACATATATAGTACTGATATTCCAGAAATAAACCCTTACCTTTGTGGTCAGTTGATTTCCTACAAGATACTAAGACCACTTACATACCTAATCCTGAATTGTACAATTCAATGGAGAAGGAATAAACTGTTCAACAAGTGGTGCGGGGACAACTGGGTATCAACATGCAGAAGAATGAAATTGGAATCTGAACCTCACACTATATACACAAATTATTTATCTTAAAATGGATTAAAGACCTAAATGTAAGATCTAAGACCATAAAACACTTGAAAGAAAGCATAGGTGTACATATTGACCTTGGATTAGGAAACAGTTTCTTAAAAGTGATACAAAAAGCACAAACAACCAAAGGAAAAAAATAGGTACATTGGACTTCATCAAAATAAAATACTTTTGCCAGGTACAATAGTACACACCCATATTCCCAGCTACTCAAGAGGTTGAGGCAGCAGGATCACTTGAGCCCAGGAGTTCAAGTCCAGCCTAGGCAACATAGTGAGGACCCTATCTCTAAATAAATAAAGTGTTTTCATGCTTCAAAAGACTCTATCAATTAAGTAAAAAGATAGCCTGCAGAATAGACAAAAAATATTTGTAAATCATATATCTGACAAAGGTCTATTATCCAGAATATATCTTTTAAAAACGTATAACTCAACAATAAAAAATATATACCCCAATTATAAAATGGGCAAAAGAGTTTAATAGACATGTTTTTGTTTGTTTGTTTGTTTTTTAGTCAGAGTCTCCCTGTCGCCCAGGCTAGAGTACAGTGGCATACTCATGGCCACCACAGCCTTGACCTGCTGGGCTCAGATGGTGAGACCTCAAGTTGCCTAGGCTGGTCTCAAACCCCTAGGCTCAGGCAATCCTCTCACCTCTGCCTCCCAAAGTGCTGGGATTATAGGCGTGAGCCACTGCACCTGGCCTAGACATTTCTTAAAGAAGATATACCAGTGATCAATAAGCACATTAAAAAGATACTCAACATCATTAGTCATCAAGGAAACGCAAATCAAAACTATAGTGAGATACCACATTTATAGCACCAAGAACGGCTATCGTCAAAAAGACAGACAATAACAAGTGTTGGTGAGAGTGTGAAGAAATTGGGACTATCACACACTACTAGCCGAAATGGTACAGTTACTTTGGAAAATAGTTCTTCAAAAAGTTAAACATAGAGTTATTATTATTTTTTTTGAAATCTATTTTCTTTCTTTCTCGCTCTCTTTTTTAAATTTAAGATGTGGGGTGCAATTCAGGATTAGGTATGCAAGTGGTCATCATGTAGGTAAAGTTTGGGCCTCCCTTTGATCCCCACTTTGCTTGGTTTGAGATCAGGTCCTCTTTGATATTGTCTCCCCCCGCCTGGACCCCACCCCAGCAGTATCCGGCTACTGCCAATTCCATTCTTATAGTATTATGGTAAATGTTCAGGGTCCACTTATGAGAGAACATGTGATACTCTGTACTTTCTGTGATAGATCACTGAGTATGATAGATTTTAAATCCATCCAAGTTGCTGCAAAACATAGTTATTATATGACCCAGCAATTCCACTCCTAGTATATACCAAGAGAACTGAAAACAAATGTCCATGTAAGTACTTATACATGAATGTTCACAGCAGCAATATTCATAATAGCCAGAAGATGGTAACAATCCGAATGTCTATTAATTGATTAATGGGGAAACAAAGTGTTGTGTATTAATACAATGGAATATTATCTAGTCATAAAGTAACTGATACATGTTACAACATGGATGAGCCTTGAAAATATAAGTGGCCGGGCTCGGTGGCTCAGCCTGTAATCCCATGCCTTTGGGAGGCTGAGGTGAGTGGATTGCCTGAGCCCGCAGGTTCGAGACCCGCCTGGGCAACTTGGCGAGACCTCATCTCTACAATAAATCAAAATGAGCCGAGCGTGGTAGTGCACGCCTGTAGTTCCAGCTACTTGGAAGGCTGAGGCAGAAGGATCTCCGGAGCCCAGCAGTTCGAGGCTGCGGTGGCCGGGAGTGGCCATTGCACTACAGTCTGGGCGACAGAGTGAGACTCCAACTCAAAAAAAAAGAAAGAAAGAAAGAAAAGAAAACATAAGTGAAAGAAAAAGCCAGTCTCAAAGAATCACGTATTGTGTGATTCAATTTATGTGAAATGTTCAGAACAGGCAATCCATAGATAGAGATAGAAAGTAGTTGAGTCAAGTCTACTTCCGGGGGAATGGGGTGGTGACAAGGAGTGACTATAATGATACAGAGTTTCTTTTTGTGGCGATGAAAACATTCTAAGCGTAGATTGTGGCGATGGATGTATACTTTAAATGGATGAATTGTATGGTACATTAGTTGTATCTCAATAAAGATGTTACAAAGTGGTAATAATAAAATAATTTTGAATTTGGACAGAGAAAGAAATAGCTATTTAAATCAGTAGCCAGCAAAAAATGTAAACAATTAGGTTAATACCCTCTTTGAGCTTTCTCAATCCACAGTCCGATCTAGCTTCCTCTGAGTCAACATAGAAGATAAGGAGAAAGAATTTTAAAATGTTAGACCTGAACACTCTTGTATTAATCGTGAAACTAAAGCTGGGTAACTACTAAGTGTCTTGCTCAGAGTTCCACAGTTAGTTGGTATAAGACCTGGAGCTGGGACTTGGGACTTCTTTCTTTTGATCCTGGGCTGTCGCTGTGATATCATGCTATGAGTGGTGGCAGGAATCATAGATTATAGAGGGAATGGGATTACTTGCAGGGATTCTCTGAAAGTCCATGTACATGTACAAAAGCAGGAGAGGTAAAGAATGAGGAAAACAGTAGGATGAGTAATTCTGACCTTTCAGATAGGAGGTATGATCCTTATTTCCAGAGGTTTCTACATAGGATAAAGAGTGAACAGAAGGTTCATCTGTTTATTCTTACACATGTAAATAAATATTTATTCATAGCTGTGTGACCTTGTATAAGTCGGTGTCCCTCTCTAGGAGAGAGTTCATAATTTCTAAGAGAACTCTCAGCTCTGATAACTGAGATTTTAATCAAGTTTCTAAGTCCAGACAGCTGGCACTTGGACAAGTTTAAGGTCCAAGAAGTCCCATTCCTCTTTGTAAGAATGACCTTAGAATGCTTGACTTAAGACTGTCCCCTGGCAGCCAGACTATTGGAACCCTCATTGGAGTTTACATGAGAAATGAACAAATCTGGAATAAAAGCAAACAAGTAAAAGCCTCCTTCTGGATCACCTGTCTTACTGTATTCCCCGGCTTTTAATTCAGTTCAACACGTATGTCTTGATTTCATGCCTTCTGCCTGGTAGTCTAAGGTTTAGGTTTCTGTACTTCATCCTTTTTCCAGTTCAGCCAACTACTGCTGAGGCCTATTTTAGGCAAAGGATTGTGATAACTGCTAGCAGGGATGCAAAGATGGGTAAACACGATCCCTGCCCAGGGATCACAGTCTAAAGGGACCGACATACAGAAGGAATGGAAAACATTCAAAGTAGTTGTAAACTGTATACTGAAGGATTGGGGATAGATTTTTATCTGGGCCTTAAAGAAAGAGAAGAATGTCAATTGGTGAAGAGAGGAAGATACAGGTCCCCTCCTAGGTGAGGACCTGTGAGGACAGAGATCTAAGGAAGGACAAGAATGCCTGTGGGTTTTTGTCCCTGCCATACCACCAAAACTACCTTACCAAGGTCACTAATGGCCTCTATTGATAATAAATTTCAGTACTTACTTATTCTACCTACAGCCAGTATTTGTTACAGTTGATCACTTCTTCCTTGGAACACTTTTTTCACCTGGCTTCTGAGATACTTACTCAGAAGTGGGAGGATCTCTTGAGGCCAGGATTTCAAGCCCAGCCTGGGCAACATAATGAGAATCCATCTTTACAAAAAACACAATAAATTAGCTGGGCATGGCGGCACCTGTACTTCCAGCACTCAGGAGGCTGAGGTGAGAGGATGGCTTGAGCCCAGGAATTTGAGACTGCAGTGATCGATGATCATGCCACTGCACTCCAGCCTGGGTGACCAAGCAAGACCCTGTCTCTAAAAACTAAAAACTAGAAAGAAAAGGTGGTTGGGCATGGTGGCTCATGCCTGTAATCCCAGCACTTTGGGAGGCTAAGGTGGGAGGATTGCTTGAGAACCAGCCTGGGCAACATAACAAGACCTCCTCTCTACAAAAAATAAAAAAATTAGCTGGGTGTGGTGGTGCACACCTGTAGTCCCACTACTCAGGAGGCTGAGGCAGAAGGATTGCCTGAGCCCCGGAGGTTGAGGCAGCAGTAAGCTGTGATTGTGCCACTGTACTCAGAGTGAGACCCAGACTTGAAGGAAGGAAGGAAAGATGCTTACTAGGCATTCAAGTTGAAATGCTGACAGGCACTTCATATATATGACTAAAGTTGAGAGGAAAGGTCTAGACTAGGGAATCTAAATATAGGACGTTACCATATAGATGATATGTAAACCCACGACACTGGAGGGATCATCTGAGGTAAAGTGTAGGCAGAGAAAACATTCAAGGACCAAATCCTTGAGGTTGCTCCAACTTTTAAAAGATTGGAAATAGAGGAGAAATCAGCAAAGGAAACTAAGTGGCCAGTGAGGTATGATGAGAGCCAAGAGAGAGTAGTATCTCAGAAGCCAGGTAAAAAAGTATTCCAAGGAAGAAGGGATCAACTGTAACAGATACTAGTTGTAGGTGGAATAAATAAGGACTGGAAATTTATTATTGACAGAGGGCATTAGTGACCTAGATAAGAGTAGTTTGGACAAATACCTAGTAAGAGTGAGCTCAGCCGGGCTCGGTGGCTCAGCCTGTAATCCCGCGCTTTGGGAGGCTAAGGTGAGTGGATTGCCTGAGCCCGTGGGTTCGAGACCTACCTGGGCAACTTGGCGAGACCTCATCTCTACAATAAATCAAAAAATTAGCCGGGTGTGGTAGCGCGCGCCTGTAGTTCCAGCTATTTGGAAGGCTGAGGCGGAAGGATCACCGGAGCCCAGCAGCTCGAGGCTGCGGTGGCCGGGAACGGCTACTGCACTCCAGTCTGGGTGACAGAGTGAGACTCCAACTCAAAAAAAAAAAAAAAAAAAAAGAATGAGCTCAAGAAATTGAGACAATGAATATAATCTAATACAATTAGCATAAATAACTGTTGAGAAGTCTGGGTTGTTTTATGGGGAAGCAAAGAAGTAAGGTATTAAGTAGAGAATTAAGGGCATTAAGAAGTGTGTGATTAAGTAGCTAAGGGAGGTTACAGGATCAAGAAATGTTTTTTCTCCTAAGAAGGTAGATAATTGTCTAATAGACTGCTATGTCAAGAAAAAGAAGGTAGGTTATATAGCATGTTTATATACTTATAAGGATAATCAATAGGAAGGGAAATTTGATGTTTCCGGGAAAAGAAAGAGGTTAGAGACTAGAGTGATATTTAGAATTTTGCATAAATTTAGCTGATGAAGCAGTGGCAAGGTTTGAGATTATTGACTTCACTTTTGAAAGTTCTGGGGGGGCAACTCCCTCGGGTCCCCTCCTGCTCTGGGAGCTTTTCTGTCCTCTCAGTAAATCCTGCTTTTTTAAAAAGAGAAAGTTTGGGGAGTAAAATGCTATCTCTCAAACAGCAGTACATTCTACAGAGAAATTTTTTGTGGAAGAAAGAGCCAAGAGATGTGCAAACCTCATTGTTTTAAACAATTGTCACAGTCACCACAACCCTCAGCAACCATTACCCTAATCAGTCAGCAGCCATCAATATAAAGGCAAGACTCTCAAACAGCAAAAAGTTTCAAAAAGGTTGTTAGTATTTTTTTAACAAAGTATTTTTAATTAAGGTATTTACATTTTAAAGACATAATGCTGTTGCACACTTAACAGACAACTATATAGTGTAAACATAACTTTCATATGCACAGGGAAATGAAAAAATTCATATGACTCACGTTATTATGATATTCACTCTATTGCAGTGGTCTAGAACTGAGTGTGCAATATCTACAAGGTATACCTGTAGTTGTATGACTTCAGTGTTTCACTGAAGTGGTAAAATATTGATTTTAAGTAGACTGCAAAAGCTTAGGTATGTATATTATTATCCCTAGAGTAACGGTTTAAAAAAAAATGAGAAGATATAGCCAAAAAAAATACATAAATTAAAACAGATACAAACATTCAAATAATCCAATATATAAGAGGAAAGGGGAAATTAAGAAACAGAAAAAATGGAGGTGACAAACAGAAAAATAATAACTTGTGGACCAAAATCCACTCATAGCAATAATTACATTAAATATAAATGGTCTAAACTCAACAGTTAAAAGAAAGAAATGATCAGATCAGAAACAGGAAAAAAAATTGTGAGCAGCTTGGACAACACAGCAAGACCTCATCTCTCAAAAAAATCAAAAAAATTAACCAGGTGTAGTGTTGCATACCTGTAGTCCCAGCTACTTGGGAGGCTGATATAGGAGGATCACTTGAGCTCACGAGGTGGAGACTGCAGTCAACTGTGATTGTGCCATTGCCCTCCAGCCTGAGCAACAGACAGAGACACCCTGACACATAAAAATTAAAGAAAAACAACCCAAACTATATGCTATGTGCAAGAAACCTACTTTAAATATAAAGATATAGGTAGATTATATAAACATTATGTAAGTTGCCACCATGCTCAGCTAATAAAAGAGTCAATTCACCAAGAAAACCAATACTCAATATAGTATGAAACCAGCAACAAGGATCCAAAATAAATGAAGCAAAAAAAGAGAAAACTAAAAGGAGATATAAACAAATCTAAAGTTATACTTAGAGCCTTCAATATTAGTAAGGATATATAAGACCTGAATAACAACACTATCAATCAATTCAATCTAATGGATATTTATGGAACACTGCCCACAAGAATGGTAGAATACACGTTCTTTTCAAGTACCCACAAGGACCCAGAAAGATCATATTCTAGGTTATAAAATAAACTTTAATAATTTTAATAAAATCACACAGAGCATGTTTTCTGGCTATAACAAAATTAAACAAGAAATTGACAATAGAAAATTCTCAAATATTTGGAAATTGTTAACATAATTCAAAATAACCCATGAGTCAGTGAGGAAATCTTAAGGGAAATCAGAAAATATTTTAACTGAATGAAAATAAAAACACAACATAACAAAGTTTATGGATGGCAATTAAATCAGTGTATATAGGGAAATCTATAGCTTTGCATGTTTATAAATAGAAAAAAGAAAGGCCTTAAATCATACTCTAAGTTTATACCTTAAGAAACTAGAAAAAGACAAATTAAACCTAAATCAAACAAAGGGAAATAAAGAAGCAAATTCAATGAAATTGAATACAGAAAAATTATTTTTTAAACAAATGGAAACAAAAGTTGGTTCTTTGAAAAGATTCATAAGATTGGTAAACTTCTGTACCAACTTTCCAAGAAAGAAAAAGAGAAGACATAACTTACTAATATTAGGAATAAAAGAGGAGATATTCCTGCAGACACTTCAGACATTAGAAAGATAATAAGGGAATATTACAAACAACTCTATGCCCATACATTTGATAACTTACATGAAATAGACCACTTTCTTGAAAGACATGAATTACTAAAACTTACTCAAAAAGAAATAGATAAAAGTAGCCATCCTATAATTACTAAAGAAGATTGAATTCAAAATTTAAAACCTTCCATTGAAGACAACTCCAGATCCAAGTGGATTTACTGGCAAATTCTATCAAACATTTGAGGACGCAATAGTACCAATTCTGTACAGACTCTTCCAGAAAATAAAAAAGGATACTTCCCAACTCATTTTATGAGTCTAGCATGATCCTAACATGAAAATTAGAAACAGATATAAACAAAACTATAGAAAATATCCCACATGACCATACACTCAAAAATCTTCAGCAAGCTACAAACTATTTGCAAATAAAATACAGAAATATATTTTTAAAAGATAACACTTTACTACCAAGTGGAGTTTATTACAGATAGTTCAATGCTGGTATAATATTCAAAAATAAATGAACAGGATTCACTATATTGACAGACCAAAGAAGGAAAAACACATAATAATCTCAGTTGTCAAAAAAAAATGCATTAACAAAATTTAACCATCATTCATGATAAAATCTCTTGGCAAACTAGGAAGAAAGAAATTTCCTCAACCTAAAAAAAGAGCACAAAGTAGGCGTCATCCTTAATGGTGAAAAACTGAATGTTTTCTCCCTAAGATTGGGAACATGACAAAGATGTTCACTCTAACCACTGCTAGTCAACATCATTCAGAAAGTTCTAATTCGTGCAAAAAGGCAAGGGAAAAGAAAAAAGGAAACATATGGGCAGGAGATAAATAAAACCATCTCTACTAATAGCCAACATGATTGTCTATGTAGAAAATGCTATTAAGTTCACATAAAGGCTGCTAGGCTGCTAGAACTAATTAATGAGTTTATTGAAGTCACAATATACAAAAATCACAATATAAAAATCAATTGTATTTCTATATACTGGCAATGAGCGATTGGGAAACAAGATTAAATAAACAATTTTATGATAGTTCCAAAATAATAAAATAATTTAGGGATAAATCTAACAAAATACATGCAGAATCTTTAGGCTGAAAACTATAAAACACTGATGAAGAAGGACCTAAATAATGGAGAGATATAACCTGTTCACTTATTGGAAAGCTAATTCTGCAAAATGTAAATTCTTCCCAAGTTGATATATAGATTCATACAATCCCAATCAAAACTCTAGCAGGAATTTTTTTTGTAAATATCAACAAATTGATTCTAAAACTATCGACAAATTTGATTTCTAAAAAGGCAAAGGAATTAGAAAGCTAAAACAATTTTGGAAAAGTAGAAGAATGTTGGAGAACTCAAACTTTCTCATTTTAAAACTTACTATACTGCTACATTGATAAAGACAATGTAGTATTGGCAAGAGGATAGACACATGTATCAAAAGAACAAAATAGAGTCCAAAAATAGATTGACACAAATATGGCCAGATGATTTTTTACAAAGGTACAAAGGCAATTCAACAAGGAAAGATTGTCGTTTCAATAAATGATGCTGGAATAATTGAACATTAATATGTCAAAATGTAAACCTTGACCTATCCCTTACATCTTCTAATATAAAATATTATTAAGGCAGTGTATATATGGAAGTCTATAGCTTTGCATGTTTATAATAGAAAAAAGAAAGGTCTTAAATCATACTCTAAGCTTATACCTTAAGAAGCTAGAAAAGACCAAATTAAATGTAAAGCAAACAAAGGGAAATAAAGAAGAGAATTCAATGAAATTGAAAACAGAAAAAAATTGAAAAATCAACTGAAGCAAAAGTTGGTTCTTGGAAAGGTTAATAAGATTGGTAAACTCCTGTTGAAATGGATCATAGACCTAAATGTTAACTCACAAAATTTTTAGAAGAAAGCATGGAAGAAAAATCCTTGTCACTGATAAATTGGTTTTCATCAAAATTAAATATTTTTTTGTCAAAAGACATTGTTAAGGGAATAAAAAGTCAAGTAACAGTCTAGGAGAAAATATTTGCAAATCACATTTCTAGCAAAGGACTTAAAATCAGAATCTACAGAGAACTCTAAAAATTCAGTAATATTAAAACAAACAATCAAAAAACAATGGAGGGAGGGGAGTGGGATTGGCAGTTGAGGGAGACTTCCAGGGGAGGGAGGGGCATACCTCTCCAACAAGGGTACCTGCATGATCAATGTTTGTATACCTAACCCTGAATTGTACCCTACATCTTTATAATAAAAATTTAAAAATAGCTGGGCTTGATGGCTCAGCCTGTAATCCCGCGCCTTTGGGAGGCTGAGGTGAGTGGATTGGCTGAGCCCACTGGTTTGAGACCTGCCTGGGCAGGTGAGACTTCATCTCTACAATAATAATCAAAAAATTAGCCGGGTGTGGTAGCACACGCCTGTAGTTCCAGCTACTTGGAAGGCTGAGGCAGAAGGATCACCGGAGCCCAGCAGCTCGAAGCTGCAGTGGCCAGGAGCGGCCATTGCACTCCAGTCTGGGCGACAGAGTGAAACTCCAACTCAAAAAAAAAAAAAATTAAAAATAAATCAATAAATAAAATTTTTTAAAAATAGGCAAAAGACTTGAACAGGCACTTCACCAGAAAAAGATATATTGATGGCAAAGAAGCATATGAAAAGAAGCTCAACATCATTTGTAATTAGGGAAATGCAACTTAAAATCAGAGTAAGATATGTCTATACACCTATTGAAGTTTAGCAAAACAAACCTGACAATACCAATTGCTGGCAAGAATGTAGAGCAACTACCGCTATCATGGATTGCTATGAGAATGTAAAATGATGCAGCCCTTCTCTCAGTTTCTTATAAAGTTAAGCATACACATACCATACGACCCAACAACCCCCCCTAGAAATCTGTCCAAGTGAAATGAAAGTTTATATTCACACAAAAACCCATGTATGAATGTTTACAGAAGCTTTATTCATAATTGTCAAAACTACTAACAACCAACTGGGCATGGTGGCTCACGCTTGTAATCTCAGCACTTTGAGAGGCCAAGGCGGAGAGATTGCTTGAGCCCAGAAGTTTGAGACCAGCCTGAGCAACATAGCAAAAGCTTGTCTACAAAAATATCCAAAAATTAGCTGGGCATACTGGATCACCTGAGGCCAGGAGTTAGAGGCTGTCATGAGCCATGATCATCGTGATCGTACCACTGCACTCCAGCCTGGGTGACAGAGTGAGACCCCAACTCAAAAAGACAAATGGAAGGAAGGAAGGAAGGAAAGAAAGAAGGGAGGAAACTAGCAAAAACCAAATGGATAAATGGAGTAACAAACTGTGGTATATTTATACGATGGAATACCACTCAACTATAAAAAGAAATGAACAGAGCCGGGCTTGGTGGCTCAGCCTGTAAACCCAGCACTTTGGGAGGTCGAGATGAGTGGATTGCCTGAGCCTGTGGGTTCGAGACCCACCTGGGCAACTTGGTGAGACCTCATCTCTACAATAAATCAAAAAATCAGCCAGGCGTGGTAGTGCATGCCTGTGAAGGGCCACTGCCAAGCCACAAGTAAAGCCACATCCCCTCCCTTTCCTGGAAATGGCGACACAGCCAACTAAAATGGCGATTGAAATGGTGCCTTCCTTTGTTCTTCCTCGGTGCCTTCCTTTGTTCTCCCTCCGCACCCTTTCCCGCGCCCGCGAAAAACCCACCAACCTGGATGGAACTCTGCCAGCCAACCAATAATTGACTGACAGGTCACCCTAAGCCCCCATAAAGGCTGGAGCGCCCTTGCTTCAGTGCTACAGCCTGACCCTCAGGTCCTGTAACCACCGCGTTTGACCCATTAAATCTTGGCCTTAAAGGATGTTGAGTCTCACTGTGCGCCACCGTCTTTCATTGGTGCTGTGACTCGGATCGGGTTCCTCTCGCCCTCAGGCGGGACCCCATTCTGGTGCCAGTGGGCCTCACCTCTTAAGGCCTTCGCCCCCTTTCTTGAACACCAGCACTGCATTCATCACCAGCCCTCAGATTGGTAAGTGTCCCCTAACTGGAAAACCTAAACTTTGCCTGGGATAACCGGAGGGAACTGACTGTTGATCATCCGGCAGCCCTTTCGGCCTCAGGCAAGGGGAGGACCACACCCCGCCTAGGTCTTTAAGGCCACAGCGGACCCTTACTGATGTTCCTCTCCCTAAGCCATCAGGTATTTCGAGTCTGCTCCCTCCCGCCGTCCGGTTTTGGGCATCCTCTTTGTCGAAAAATCCTGGTACCAGGTTGCCCTCAACCTCCTCAATTATCCAGGAGAATCGAGGGTTGTAATAACGTTCTGTGATGACAGGCTTTATTGCAACCTCCTCATATCCTAACAGCAGGCTGTCCAGGGGACGCTCTGCTCAGTCCCAGCTGTTAAAATGGGAAACTCATCATCCCTGCCAGCCGACTCTCCCCTCAAATGCCTCTTAGACAACCTCTCCACTCTCTCACTCCTGACATTAAACCCAAGCATTTAATCCACTTCAGTACCCAAGATTGGCTTACCTATTGCTTAGACAACCAAAATAAGTGGCCCCCTTATGGGTCCCTAAACCCCGACATCATATGGGACCTCTATAACTTCTGCGAGCATTCAAAAAAGTGGGCAGAGATTCCCTATGTCCAGTCTTTCTCTTTACTCCGGGAACACCCTCATCTCTGCCTCCGATGTAAACTGGTTCACCTCCTCATGGCCACAAAGGGCCTCTCTCTCCTGCCAACACTGCCACCCCCCTCTTCAGTCTCTAACCCACCTCCCTCTTCCGTCTCTGATTTGACCCAGCAGATGAACCTCCTCCCTATCGACAACCCCACCTGTCCCCACAGCCTCCTCCCCCATCTGCCCCCACCGCCCCTAATCTTTACCCACCCATTCCTCCAGTTCCTGCCATCCTGTGCAGTCCTCCTTTTACCCGCTCCAAATTAGCCCCAGGCACTCTCGCTCCTCTTCGCGAAGTGGCAGGCGCTGAAGTCATTGTCCGAGTTCATGTCCCATTCTCTATCTTGGACCTAACCCAGGTAGAAAAATGCCTCGGGTCCTTTACAACTAACCCAACCACTTATATCAAGGAATTCCAATACCTCCTCCAAGCCTATAGCCTCACCTTTCACAACATCTACATGGTTCTCCCCAATTCCCTACTCTCCGAAGAGCACAGAAGAGTGTGGGAAGAGGCTAGAACATATGCAGATGAGGTTCATCGAACCTCCCCAGCACACCCCCTCGGGGCAGTGGCAGCCCCAGACCAGGACCCTGGCTGGAACTATAACTCCCCCAATGGCCTCGGCACCAGAGATCAGTTCTCCACCTGTCTCATTTCTGGGTTAAGGCGGGCAGCGCAAAAGGTTGTTAATTTTAGCCGGGCTCGGTGGCTCAGCCTGTAATCCCAAGCCTTTGGGAGGCTGAGGTGAGTGGATTGCCTGAGCCCGCGGGTTCGAGACCCACCTGGGCAGCAAGACCTCATCTCTACAATAAATCAAAAAATCAGCCGGGTGTGGTAGCGCATGCCTGTAATTCTGGCTACTTGGAAGGCTGAGGTGGAAGGATCGCCAGAGCCCAGCGGGTGAGGCTGCGGTGGCCGCGAGCGGCCACTGCACTCCAGTCTGGGCGACAGAGTGAGACTCCAACTCATACAACTGGGACAAAAAGGCTAAGCGGCAAAAATACCAAATGCTGGCTCAGGCTCTCCGTGGGACAGACACCAGCCCTTGCAGCGGTAGAGGAGGCGTCCAGAACAAACGCGACCCTCTAGGGCCCTGTTTCAAATGCGACAAGGAGGGACATTGGGCGTGAGCCTGCCCTAACCCTAAACCTCCATCAAAACCGTGCCCCAAATGCAATCTTCCAGGACATTGGGCGGTGGACTGCCCCAGCCCCCAGAGAGGAGCAGGGTCAGCCCCCAACTCTATCCTGGACTTACTGGGCGTGGCCGCTTTGGAATGACGGGGCCCTGGGCCTCCCCACCCGATGCATATCTCAAATGCTCGGGAGCCTAGGGTCAAAATTACGGTTGACGGACGTCCCATCCTCTTCCTGCTAGACACTGGAGCCACCCTTTCTGTCCTGCAGGAGTTCTGGGGACCAACCTCACCGTCCTGGTCCCCCATAGTTGGGGTAGGGGGCCAAACCTTCATCCCACACACAACTCCTACGCTAACGTGCATATTTGCTGGCATCCCATTTACCCACTCCTTCCTAGTCATGCCTCAGTGCCCTATACCCTTTATGGGTAGGGACATCCTGGCCAAATTTCAGGCATCCATCACCTTCAACCCCAGTGCTGTCCTCATCAACCCACTACCGACAACTTCCCTACTTCTCCTTTTGGCTTCTAGTCCCTGGCCTCCCTCCCCACAATCCACTTTGCTCCCTCCCCCACTTGCCTCGGCGGTTAACTCACTAGTCTGGGACATCCACACCCCTTCATTAGCCCAGTGCCCGCCCGTTCACATCCAGTTAAAGGACCCGTTCACTCACCTCAGTCAGCCACAATACCCTCTCCCCAGGGCCAGTCTGCTAGGTCTGCAACCTGTCATAAACACCCTACTACGCAAGGGATACTTAAGGCCCACCAACTCGCCATACAATACTCCTATCTTGGCTGTAAAAAAGCCTGATGGAACCTACCGGCTAGTCCAAGACCTTCGACTCATAAATGCAGCCGTTCTCCCCATTCACCCACTGGTTCCCAACCCTTATACCATCCTGTCTACCATTCCTCCGGCGGCAACTCACTTTTCAGTCATAGACCTCAAAGATGCATTCTTTACCATTCCCTTGGCAGCTGACTCCCAGGACATTTTCGCGTTTACATGGACCGACCCTACTTCCCGTCACTCACAACAGCTTACGTGGACGGTCCTTCCACAGGGATTTCGGGACGGTCCCCATCTCTTTGGCCAGGCTCTAGCGGCCAACCTTGAACTCCTGTCACTCCCCAAATCCGCTCTCATCCAGTAAGTACATGACCTTCTCTTATGCAGCCCCTCTATAACTGACTCTCACACAGACACTGTCCTGCTTCTCAACTTTCTAGCACAAAGGGGATACCGAGTTTCCCCCCACAAAGCTCAGCTATCCAAAACACAAGTCACCTACCTTGGTGTAGCCGTTTCACACCAACAAAAGGCCATAACAACCAGCCGCAAGTCTGTCATTCAGCCTGTCCCGGTACCCAAAACAAAGGAAGAAATCCAGTCATTCCTGGGGTTGGCGGGCTACTTCCGAGTCTGGATCCCCAATTTTACCCTTCTCGCCAAGCCACTCTATGATCTGGCTAAAGGTGACCCTAAGGAACCATTACTCTCCCTCTCAGCCATTAGGCAGCCTTTTACCACCCTCCAACAGGCTCTCCTCCAGGCCCCCGCCCTACGACTACCCGATGTTCACCGACCATTCATCTTATACGTCCACGAAAACAAGGGCACAGCCCTAGGAATTCTAGGCCAATTCAGTGGACAAACATTTGCTCCTGTAGCCTATCTCTCAAAACAGCTTAACCACATGGCTCAGGGATGGGCCCCATGCCTGTGGGCCCTGTCGGCCGCCCACTTGCTCATGGGCAAATCCAAAAAACTCACGTTTGGAGCACCTGTCACCGTTACTTCCCCCCACCACCTACATCACCTCCTAGGATATAAGGGCCTCAAAACACTCCCTCCCCGTCAGGTCCTATCCCTTCTGGTTTTCTTTGTCCAAGACCCCTCTGTCTCCTTCCAAACTTGCGCACCCCTTCACCCAGCCACATTACTCCCTTCCTCTCCTGTTGACACCCCAATACATGAGTGTGTCGAAGTCCTTGAGTCCCTACTCCCCTGTCTAGTACACATTCAGGAAGGGCCTTTATCTGCGCCCTCCTATGTTTGGTTCACAGATGGAAGCTCATATATACATGAGGGGTCTCGGGTGGCAGGATACGCCATCACCTCTGCCACTGACATCATCGAGGCTAATCCCCTCCCGCCCAACACCACTAACCAACAAGCAGAACTCACAGCAGTCACTCGAGCATTCCAACTGGTGGCAGGACACTCCCTATCACTTTACACCGACTCCAAATATGTCTTTCACATTTTGGTTTCACACTCAGCCATCTGGCAAGAACGGGGGTTGTTAACCACCAAAGGGTCGGCCATCATAAATGCTAAGCTCATTTACGACCTCCTTCAAGCCTCCTTGCTTCCCAGGGCCATAGGCATCTCATACTGTAAAGCCCACCGGTCAATTCATCTTTTATCACCCAAGGAAACTCGCAGGCCGACAGGGCGGCTCGCCAAGTGGCTCTAAAACCCCTTCCTACCGTGCTCGTCAACACCTCCTCCCCACCAGCCGAACATACAGGTGAAGTTCCACAATTGTCCAATCTCATTCCCTACCTACACTCAATTTTCCACCCAAACCCAGCGACTCTCACTTCATTTCTTAAAACTTTCTTCCACCTTACTCCTGAACATACAAAACTCATACACACCCTTTCCTCTCAAGGCTCTTCTTGCCACCGAACAAATCCTAATAGCCCCTTAAAGCCCAGAACGTTCCCCACTCACCAGGCTAGGGAAGAGCTCCCTGGGTCAGACTGGCAAGTGGACTTCACCGTCATGCCCCCCGTCCGTAATAACAAATACCTTCTGGTCCTGGTTGACACCTTCTCCGGGTGGGTCAAGGCTTATCCCACTCAAATAAGCGGGCTGCTACGGTGGGATCTATCTTAGCCAACCACATCATCCCTCGATTTGGGGTCCCCTTCTCCCTTCAGTCAGATAATGGGCCTGAATTCACCTCACAAGTCGTTCAGTTTTTAACGATGGCCCTCAACATCAAATGGCACTTTCACATTTCCTATCACCCACAATCATCAGGAAAGGTTGAACGAACTAACCGCACACTAAAAGATATCCTCACCGAACTCTCTCTCGAACTCCATCAGGACTGGGTCTCCCTCCTGCCCCTAGCTCTCTTCCACATTCACGTCCTCCCTAAAAAGCCCACTCAGCTTTCACCCTGCGAGGTCCTATATGTCAGACCTGCACTTCCTCCTGGCATTCCAACCTCTCCACCTCACGTCCCCCTTCATATAACCTACCCCCTCCTGTCCTTCATCCATTCCAATATCTGGCAATATCAAGATCTCCTTTTGCCTGCTCCCACAGAAACACATGATCCAAAGCCTCTCACCCCGGGACAATGGGTTTTCCTCTCAGACCCAGAAACCCAAACTCGCTTACAACCGAAATGGCAAGGACCCTTCCAAACAGTCCTCTCCACCTCCACGGCAGCCAGGCTGCTCATAACCAAAGGACAGCTCAGTCCCTGGACTCATGCTTCCTGCCTCAAACCAGCTAAACTGCCTCCCTCTACCCCTTCCTCCACAGAGCCACCGACCTATTCTTGCTCCACAATTCCAGGCCAGCCTCTCAAACTTCGAGTATCCCGTGTTGCTCGCTCCCCCTCCCTGCCCGTCATCCAGGAAAATCCCACATAATCACAAGACGCGAAGGTTGCCACCTGCACTCAACAACTACCCTCCGCCAAATGGTCATCAACTTCGTTCTTCCCTTACTAATAGCGCTGCCTTTCTTCCTACTCCTTCTTTTCCTCCTACTTTCACATTGCTGTACATAGTGCTGCTCCTTGGCGCGGGTTGCTCAATCCCCTCCTCTTCTCACTATCAATAAGACCCAACATGATCATCGCCTTCCTCCTTGCCATCGTTTTTCAAACCAAGCCCACTACCCTGTCCATCCTCCATTATCGGTTCACCATCCGCGAACTTTACACGGTCAGTGGGATAGAAACAGTCAAGGACTTAGACACAAAAACGTGCCCCATAAACAATTGCTCAAAACCTATTTTCCTCAACTTAAAGCCCTCGATAAGCTTGCAAGACGCTAATCACCCCTTTCTATGCTTACTAGAAGATCAAACCCAGGACTACTGTAAATGGTGCCCTGATCAATACGGTGGCTATCCCTATTGGTCATGCAGAATTCACTATGCTGACGGATCCATCAGCAGAGCAAAATGGGGGGGGGCAAGCTTCCTTGTCCGCCACTACATAGGAACTCCAGGGTGTGGAGGCCGCTTCTCCCACTTCTCTTTTGATATCCCTAATCCGACCACTAACCTCTGGAAAGACCTCACATACGTAGCTGTCTACCCAAAGGAATGGTACACCCATCCCACCGGGCGCTATCCATCTCTTACTCCACCTTTACCCCTTCCGTCGCGGTATCAGTGGTGGAGCACATAAAAACCCAAGAACAACAGCTCCTGGCAGCAGTAGACCCATTGCCCCCTTCCTCAGAAGACCACCTCTCCTTACAACCCTCCCAACATTTCCCTTCATGGTTTACCATAATAGGCCACACCCTCCACTTCTTAAACCAATCCTTCCCTTCTCTTCCTTCTTCGCAGTGTTTTCTTTGTGCCTCATTACAACGACATTTGCTGGCTGCTGTTCCGCTTCCTGCCTCGCCCCGCAGTAATAGTACCCTCAACCTGTCTTCCACCGGAGAGGCCATCACCAAACCTCACGTTCCACTTTGGAAAGTGGCATCCAACTCCTCTTACCTCTGTATTGGTTCGCCCAGCATCCCCACTCTCCATTCAAATAACCCTCTCTGTTCAACCACCATAAACACTACAAATGGGCACTTCCTCCTGCCCGGCCTCTTCTTATGGTGCAACAGCACTCTCCCCAAACTTCCAATCTCGCCTCTCCCTGTATAGTTGTTACGCTGATCCCACAGCTCTCTCTTTACTCCGCTGCCGACCTCCAGGCCCTTTTAACTCCCAAACACCGATGCAAGAGGGCTGTCTTCCTTCCAGTCATGGTAGGATTGTCCCTAGTTTCCACAGTCACCTCCATCGGTGTATCAGGAGGGGCTCTTGGCTACTCACTATGGGCCATGGAAGACTTACAAAACAAAATCCAACTAGCTTTAGACACCACCTCTGATTCTCTCCAATCATTACAAAGACAAATAACGAGCATAGCACAAGTAGCCCTCCAAAATCGTCGGGCTCTAGATCTCCTAACGGCCAAAAAGGGAGGCACTTGTCTTTTCCTCCAAGAGGAGTGCTGTTATTACATTAACGAGTCAGGAGTCATTGAACAAAACATTAATAAATTACAACACTTCTCACAACTCCAAGGGGCAAAGTCTTCACAAATCGGCAGCCTATTACAAAACTCCCTACTCACCTGGCTTTTGCCTATTGTCACACCTGCCATTCTCATTTTTGGTCTGTGCTCCTTTCTCCTGTGTATCATCAAGTTTCTCCAGTCACAACTTTTAAAAATCTCTAATCAAAGCATTAATCAGTTTCTCCTACAGAATTATGACCTCCTGCCCACTGAAGATCCAGGTCTTGACTGTTCCAACCCTACAAACCTCTAACCTTGTCTTCTCATTTCAGACATGCTCGCCTCAGAGTTTAACCCTTACTACCTACCACTCAGATTCTCGGCGTTTCTTGACCACCTTCTTCGTGACAGCTGGCTCCTCCCTTCCCCTTGTCCACTAGACGACTGGCCGGACCAGCTTGCCGTTTTCCACTTACAAGGCACCTTCCAGGACTTCCATCCAAATGAAATTTTTTCTTTTGGCGCCTACTTGTGGGGTCTCATGTGGCTTGTCCTTTCACCCACCTCACCCACCGTCCCCCATTTTCAGCAGGAAGTAGCCGGACAGACAAACGCTGCCCCTCTCCTGTATAACCAAAGAGGTGGGAATGAAAGGCCACCGCCAAGCCACAAATAAAGCCACATCCCCTCCCTTTCCTGGAAACGGCGACACGGCAAACTAAAATGGTGATTGAAACGGTGCCTTCCTTTGTTCTCCCTCCGCACCCTTTCCTGCGCCCGCGAAAAACCCACCAACCTGGATGGAGCTCTGCCAGCCAACCAATAATCGACTGACAGGTCGCCCTAAGCTCCCATAAAGGCTGGAGCGCCCTTGCTTCAGCGCTACAGCCTGACCCTCAGGTCCTGTAGCCACCACGTTCGACCCATTAAATCTCTTGGCCTTAACCGGGTGTTGAGTCTCACTGTGCGTCACCGTCTTTCAGCCTGTAATTCCGGCTACTTGGAAGGCTGAGGCGGAAGGATCGCCGGAGCCCAGCAGGTCGAGGCTGTGGTGGCCGGGAGCGGCCACTGCACTCCAGTCTGGGCGACAGAGTGAGACTCCAACTCAAAAAAAAAATAAAATGAAATAAAATAAAATAAAATAAAATAAAAATAAATGAATGATTGATACATGCAACAACGTGGATAAATCTTAGATCCATTATACAAGTGAAAGAAGTTAAATTCAAAAGGCTAAATATTGGCCAGGCTTAGTGGCTCACCTGTAATCCCAGCACTTTGGGCGGCTAAGGCAGGAAGATTACTTGAATCCAATAGTTCAAGACCAGTCTAAGCACATAGTGAGACCTTGTCACCCCCCCCCCCAAAAAAAGCAAGATGTGGTAACATGTGCCTGTAGTCCCAGCTACCAGGAGGCTGAAATGGAAGGATCACTTGAATCTAGGAAGGAGAGGCTACAGTAAGCCAGGATTTCGCCACTACACTCAAACCTGGGCTACAGAGTGAGACCCTATCTCAAAAAAAAAAAAGTGTACATATTATATGACTCCACTTATATGACATTCTGAAAAAGGAAAAACTATGGAAATAGAGAACACATCAGTGTTGCCAAGGCTTAAAGGTAGGGGAGGTTTGGATTACAAAGGGTAACACAAGGGATTATTGGGAAGGTGATAAACATCTCTGTATTTTTATTGTGGTGGTGGTTATATGATTGTGTGCATAAGTCAAAACCCTCAGAATTGTATACCAAAATGTGAATTTTACTGAATATAAATTACATTAAATTTTATAAATACAAATTATTATATATATGTGTATGTGTGTGTATGATTTTTTACTTTTTCCCTCATATTCTTATCAAGTCACATCTTCTAGATTCTGTATTTGTATGCTTATTTTTCTTGAGCCTGAAATTAGGACTGCCTTAATCCCTGTTAACTTTCCATTTCCTTTCCTTCTACAAAACCTAAAACTTTACCATTTGGAATGTATTCTTTTTTATTAGGTTATTCTTTCTATCTCCAGAAAAGTCCAGATCCTATTATTGGGAATAGTAAAATGATACACAATCTGCCCTTAGCACTTTAGAGGAGATCCATTCACCAGGTTAACTGGCTATCATTGTGATGGCAATGAGCAGACCTCCGAGGGGCCAGGACGTAGGACAGGTGTGCTCTGAGGGAAAGAAGAGAAAGAAAGGCCTGCAGCACAGCAGTGGGGCCACCTCAGGAGGCAGCTAGAGGGGGAGGACAGCGACCAGAGGGTGGAGTGACAGCGTGCCACAAATACCCTGTGCTGACTTCACAGCTCTGCCGTGGGCTGTCTCTGGACGCAGGCCAGGCTCTTTCTGGAGCTTTTATTTTTTTTCTCTTTTGAATCTGTCAAGTCTCCCCTCAAATCTGTTCCACAGTCATGTAGCCAAAATCCTCTTCCTCTGGCATCATTTATTCAACAAATATTTATCTTAACTGACTCTAATCACACTCTCTCCTGTTTGTGCAGCACTGAAGCCCTTTTACATCTGCTTTTTGCTTTTGATCCAAGGGAAGGAGAATTAGCCCTGATTTTCAAAGAAGGAAATAGGCCCAGAAAAATGAAGTGATTTATCTTATCACCCTCTTAAAGCTGTGCTTCACTCATTCCATTACCTGTACTCTGCTGCCCCCTGCTGTGAGCATAGCATTGGGTGCTAAGTTACAAAGACTGCCTAAGTACAGAGTGCTACATTTGTTGATTTAACAAATATTCATGAAGAGCTTATTATGTGCCAGAAATGAGACAGGCCTGGTCCTTGTGCTCATGGAGCTTATCACGTGGAGAGGGATACAGAATTACACAGATACTTACCTAATTACAATTTGAAAAAGTTCTAGGAAGTACAAGGCACTACACGGATATAGAATCAGGGTATGTGGCCTTGTCTGGAAGCATAGAAAAATCTTGCATGAAGTGGAATCTATTGATTGGCTATGGAGGAGGTTGAAAAGGCATTGAAGATGCCTCATTGGCTATGGAGGAGGTTGAAAAAGCATTGAAGATGCCTCCCAGGTCTGGCATGAACAACTGTGCATATGAAATACTACTACTCAGTTGGGGAAACCTAGAGGAAGATGAGATTTTGAATGGAAAGAATGTGAACGTGGCTTTGGAGTTTTACAGTTTGGGAATCCTGCGAGACATTAAGACATGAATTTGGAGTAGGCAGATTTTGGATTTAGAAGTTTGGGACAAGGTCTAGGTTAGAAATAGAAATTAGGGAGTTTGGAGATGCAGGTCATATTTGAATCTGTGGTAATGGATGAAATCTCTTAGAGAGAAAAAAGTAGAAAGAGTATGGGACTTATACATTCCCCAAGACTCTCCTGGACTTAAAAGGTCGGTTGGAAGATATGGAACTACCAAGAGAAACTTAGCATGTGGGGCCAAGGAGAGGATGGTCAGGAATGTGTGATTGTGCCAAAACCAAAGGAAGAGTGTGTTTTTAAAAGGAGACTGGTCAACTGTGGTGAAAATTATGCAGAAGTCAAGTATGATTTTCTTGACCTGCCTGTGAAACTGAGATCCAGTTTCAGAAACTTAAAAGTGGAGAGGACCAGGCCAGTACCTCCTAGAATGCCTTCAAAGGCCACCCTTGTCTGTTGTCTTGGACCAGTGAGCTTCATACACTTTTGCTCACATACCGCTTAAAATAGTTTTGATAAGCCGGGCTCGGTGGCTCAGCCTGTAATCCCGCGCCTTTGGGAGGCTGAGGTGAGTGGATTGCCTGAGCCCGCGGGTTCGAGACCTGCCTGGGCAGCGAGACCTCATCTCTACAACAAATCAAAAAATCAGCCGGGTGTGGTAGCGCATGCCTGTAATTCCAGCTACTTGGAAGGCTGAGGAGGAAGGATCGCTGGAGCCCAGCAGGTTGAGGTTGCGGTGGCCGGAAGCGGCCACTGCACTCCAGTCTGGGCGACAGAGTGAGACTCCAACTCAAAAAAAAATAAAAATAAATAAAAATAAATAAAATAGTTTTGATAAATTACATCACCCATAGTCAAAAAATGCTTCTATGAATTTGTTTTGTTTTGTTTTGTTTTTGAGTCCGGGATCTCACACTGTCGCCCAAACTCGAGTGCAATGGCATGATCATGGCTCACCACAGCCTCAGCCTCCTGGGTTCAGGCAATCTTCCTGCCTCAGTCTCATGAGTAGCTGGGACTACAGGCAGGTCTGGCTAATTTTAAAATTTGTTTTATTTATTTATTTTTTGATAGAGACGAGGTCTTGCTATGTTGCCCCACCTGCTCTCAAATTCCTGGGCTCTAGTAATCCTCTCACCTTGGCCTCCCAAAGTGCTGGAATTCTAGGCATGAGCCCTCACATCTGGCCCGAATCCAATATTTTTAATCATCCCTTTGGCATCTCCAAGATTTTATATTACCCCAGGCAATGTACAACAGTAAGATTCAGGGTAGGCCAGAGATATGTCTTTTTTTTTGAGTTAGAGTCTCACTCTGTCACCCAGGCTGGAGTGCAGTGGCATGTTCACTCAACCTGCTGGGCTCCGGCGATCCTTCCACCTCAGCCTTCCAAGTAGCTGCAACTACAGGACCGCACTACTACACCCGGCTAATTTTTTATTTATTGTAGAGATGAGTTCTCCAAGTTGGCCAGGCTGGTCTAGAACTCACGGCCTCAGGCAATCCACTCGCCTCGGCCTCCCGAAGTGCTGGGATTACAGGCTGAGCCACCGATACTGACCTGATATGTCTTTTCTTTTTTTTGAGTTGGAGTCTCACTCTGTTGCCCAGACTGGAGTGCAGTGGCCGCTCCCGGCCATCGCAGCCTCGACCTGCTGGGCTCTGGCGATCCTTCCGCCTCAGCCTTCCAAGGAGCTGGAACTACAGGCGCGCAATACCAAGCCTGGCTGATTTTTTTGATTTATTGTAGAGATGAAGTCTCGCCAAATTGCTAAGGCAGGTCTCGAATCCGCGGGCTCAGGCAATCCACTCACCTCAGCCTCCCAAAGGCGCAGGATATGTCTTTTTTTATGAAGACTACCAGACTGCAATTATAATGGAAAAGTCAGATTGGAGCTTCAACCTCAGGAACTTTCTCAGGCAGAGTGCATCTGGAAGTTGAGGATCTGGAAATTAATTTTCTTAAAGATGTCACTGCATCAGTCTTCATAGGTGGTTTCTCTCGCCCATGCCAGCTCTGGCACGTCTCCCTTTCTTTCTTCTCACCTTTCTCTAACAAACTTTGTTTTGAAACTTTAAAAAAAGAAAAGAAAAGAAAGTCTTCGTATACCTTAGGGCTATTGCATATCCCTCATTTGAAAGCCAGTGTTATAAAGGATTGGGGGCAACCTGAAACTACTGCCGGGTTTCAGGAATTTGGCACTGACAGATGGACCAGCTGACCCTGATGAAATTAGACCCTTATTTTATTTATTTATTTATTTACTTACTTATTTACTTACTTACTTACTTACTGAGTCGGAGTCTCACTGTCACCCAGGTTGGAGTGCAGTGGCATGCTCCCAGCCACTGCAGTTTCTGTCTGCTGGGCTCTGGCGATCCTTCCCCCTCAGTCTTCCAAGTAGCTAGAATTACAGGCATGTGCTACCATACTCAGCTAATTTTTTGGTTTATTATAGAGATGAGGTCTCATCAAGTTGCCCAGACTGGTCTCAAACCTGTGAGCTCAGGCAATCCTCTCACCTCGGCCTCCCAAAGTGCTGGGATTACAGGTGTGAGCCACCGCACCCAGCCTAGACCCCCATTTGAAAGACCTGGAAGGGATAAGGAGATTCAGAAATTGGCATGGGTGGCTTGGGGGACCCGCCAAAGGTTTTCAGGTCTAGGTATCACCCAACCACTATAGGACCATCTGAAACTGATTCCTGGCTCCTAGAATCAAGATCCAGTCATCAGGGCCTTCTGACTCTATGAAATTAAGAATCCAACCAAATTTAGCAGCATTAGGGTAACTGTGTAGCAATAATGTCTGAGTATTAAGCACACCCATGTAAACACACCCACTCTAGCTCATTCATTCTCTTAACTCTGAAATGCTAGGCAATGTATGAGGTGCCAGAGTCATCAAAACAAACAAACAAACAAAGGATAAGCCATAGGCCTGAAGAAGCTGCAGGAGAAAGACTTTTAAACAAATAATTATAAAACATTATGATAAAGAGTTCATAGAACTATATGCAAGAACTGGAAGAACCCTGAAGAAAGAGTAACAGGAAACAAGGTTCAAGGAACACTTCCTAAAGCAAGTCACATTAGAATTACTTTTTCTTTTTTTTTTTTCTTTTTTTTCTTTTTAATGAGTCTGGGTCTCACTCTGTTGCCGAGGCTAGAGTGCAGTGGCACAACCACAGCTCACTGCAGCCTCGACCTCCCGACCTCAGATGACCTTACCTTCTCAGTCTGCCAGTGCAAGCCACCATACACTGCTAATTCTTTTTTTTGTAGAAATGTGGTCTTGCTATGTTGCCCAGGCTAGTCTCTAACTCCTAGGCTCCAGCAATTCTCCCACCTTGGCCTTCCAAAGTGCTGGGATTACAGGCGTGAGCCACCACACCTGACTAGAATTATTTCTTTCTTTGGGGGGGGGGTTGGAGTCTCACTCTGTCGCCCAGACTGGAGTGCAGTGACACGCTCCCGGCCACCGCAGCCTCGACCTGCTGGGCTCTGGCGATCCTTCCGCCTCAGCCTTCCAAGTAGCTGGAACTACAGGCGCGCGCTACCACGCCCGGCTAATTTTTTGATTTATTGTAGCGATGAGGTCTCGCCAAGTTGCCCAGGCAAGTCTCGAACCCGTGGGCTCTGGCAATCCACTCCCCTCAGCCTCCCAAGGCGCGGGATTACAGGCTGAGCCACCTGTAATCTTAAGCTGTAATAATTCTTAAAAGCCACCTGTAATAATTCTTAAGCTGAGCCTGGCTTAAGAATTATTTCTTGACGGGCAAAAAGTACGTCATATACAAAAAGAGATGGTAGGGGAAGGATATTCCAGGCAGAGGAAATAGCAAGTCACTCAGTCAGTCAGTGTCCAAGCGGCACTCAGGGGCTCTGCAGTCACAGAGGGCCCCACACTTAGAGGGGCCCCCATACACACACACTTGTTTTAATGCTCTGTGGTAACTATCTTGAAAATTCTTAATTTTTAAAACAAAGGGACCTACATTTTCATTTTGCACTGGGTCCTGCATATTATGTAGCAGATTCTGCAGAGGGCAAGATGAGCTGGAAGACCTGTGGAGAAGTGATCGCGTGGTCCAAGTAAGAGATGATGAGGGTCAAGGTCTTGTCATAACAATAATACAATCCACGGCATTCTTTTCAACACCTATCTAGTGTTGCTGTCTTTATAGTTATTCATTTTTTAGTCAGGGCCTCACGCTGTTTACCAGGCCAGATTGCAGTAGCACCACCATGGCTCACTGCAGCTTCAAATCTCCTGGGCTCAAGCAACTCTCCTGCCTCAGTTTTCTGAGTAGCTGAGACTACAGGCATGCAACACCATGCCTGGATGATTTTTTTCTTTTTTTCCAAACTCCTGGCTCAAGCAGTCCTCCTACCTCAGCCTCCCAAAGTGCTAGGATTACAGGCATGTTTACATGTAGCAATTTCCCGAGTTGGAAAATATTTAGGTTGATTTTGATCTTTTGCAATTACAAAAAATGCTACAATAAATAATTTTGTACATTTGTGTTTGCACATATACAAGGATATCTATCTAGGATAAATTCCCAAAATTACGATTGACGGGTAAAAGGTATGTTCATTTTTAAGGTTGATAGACATTGCCAACTTGTGCCCCAAGAAGAATAGACCAATTTATGTCCCTTCCAATGACACAGAGGAGGGTCTGTTTCATCTTTAGCATTCCATAATGCCCAACTTTTTGGTATTTGCAGTCTGGTGGGTGAGAAAGCAGTAGCTTATTGTTCTAATTTGTCTTTCTTTAATTACAAACAAGGTTGGTCATTTTATTTATTTATTTATTTATTTATTTATTTATTTATTTTTGGAGTTGGAGTCTCACTCGGTCGCCCAGACTGGAGTGCAGTGGCCGCTCCGGCCACCACAGCCTCGACCTGCTGGGCTCCGGCAATCCTTCCGCCTCAGGCTTCCAAGTAGCCAGAATTACAGGCATGCACTACCATGCCCGGCTGATTTTTTTATATTTATTGTAGAGATGAGGTCTCGCTGCCCAGGCGGGTCTCGAACCCGCGGACTCAGGCAATCCACTCATTTCAGCCTCCCAAAGGTGCGGGATTAGAGGCTGAGCCACCGAGCCCGGCCTATTTATTTATTTTTAATTTCCAATCTTTTTTTTTTTTCTGAGTTGGAGTGTCACTCTGTCACCCAGACTGGAGTGCAGTGGCCGCTCCCGGCTACCGCAGCCTCGACCTGCTGGGCTCCGGCGATCCTTCCGCCTCAGTCATCCCAGTAGTTGGAACTACAGGCACACACTACCACGACCAGCTAATTTTTGATTTATTGTAGAGATGAGGTCTCGCCAAGTTGCCCAGGTGGGTCTCGAACCCACGGGCTCAGGCAATCCGCTCACCTCGGCCTCCCAAAGCGCTGGGATTAGAGGCTGAGCCACTGAGCCCAACCTTAATTTCCAGTCTTAAAGATGTGGAGTACAAGTCAGGGTTAGGTATACAAGTGTTCATTATACAGGTACCCTTGTTGATGAGGTATGCCCCCAAGGTTGGTAATTTTAAAAACTATTATAAAAGCCATTCATATTCTGTTTACATGAAGTCCGTGTAGTACTTTGCCATTTCCAAATTGGCTTAGAGCTCTTTTTCTCATTGGTTTATAAGAGCTATTTTATGTCATGAATATTAATAGTAAATATTTTACCAAGTTTATTGTTTGTTACTTTATTTCTGGTATCTTTTTGCTGTGCAGATGAAGGCCTGAATCTTTGAGACTGCCCACTTGAGTGAACAGTTATGGCTTACATTGCAATATCAATACATTGTAATGCAAGACCTTTTTTCAGGGTGTTACCTTTCAAGACTATTATGCTTGCTTATTTTTAAAACTCAACTTGCATTTATTTGTTTTTTGAAGATAATATATTCACATGATTAAAAAGTTAAAAGATACAAAAAGGTATACAGTTAAAAATCTCCCTCCTGTCCTCAAGCCACATGGCTCCCTTCCTGGAAGCAAGCCCTGTTATCAATTTCTTGGGTATTCTTCCATATGTTACATGAAAACAAGCAAGCATGTATTATTTTTTCCCATTATTTCACAAATAGCAGCATACTATACCCAAGATTCTACACCTTATTTTTTTTTCCCACTTAACATTACATTTTGGAAATAATTTCCTGATTATTATATATATGTGTATATATATATATATATATATATAGAGAGAGAGAGAGAGAGAGAGAGAGAGAGAGAGAGAGAGAGAGAGAGAGAAGTCTCAAGTGGTCTTCCCACCTTAGCCACCCAAATGGATGGAACTACAGAGAGGTGCCATCATGCTTGGTTAAGTTTTTTTTTTTTTTGAGTTGGAGTCTCACTCTGTCGCCCAGACTGGAGTGCAGTGGCCGCCTCCGGCCACCGCAGCCTCGCCTGCTGGGCTCCGGCGATCCTTGCGCCTCCGCCTTCCGAGTAGCCGGAATTACAGGCGCGCGCTACCACGCCTGGCTGATTTTTTGATTTATTGTAGAGATGAGGTCTCGCTGCCCAGGCGGGTCTCGAACCCGCGGGCTCAGGCAATCCACTCACCTCAGCCTCCCAAAGGCGCGGGATTACAGGCTGAGCCACCGAGCCCGGCGCTTGGTTAAGTTTTTTAATTTTTTTTTTTTTTAGTCAGAGTCTCACTCTGTTGCCCAGGCTGGAGTGCAGTGGCATGCTGCTCACAGCTACCGCAGCTTCGACCTGCTGACCTCAGGCGATCCTTCTGCCTCAGCCTTCCAAGTAGCTGGAACTACAGGCATGCGCTACCACACCCAGCTAATTTTTTAATTTATTGTAGAGAGGAGGTCTCGCCATGTGGTCCAGGCTGGTCTCGAGCCCACGGGCTCAAGCAATCCTCTCACCTCAGTCTCCCAAAGTGCTGGGATTATAGGCATGAACCACTGCGCCCCATCTCGCTACGTTGCCTAGGCTATCTTGAACTCCTGATCTCAAGTGATTCTCCCGCCTTGGCTTCCTGGGATTACAGGCGTGATTCTCCCAGGCCTGGCCCCACAGCTTATAACTTTTAAACACATATGTGGTTATGCTTGGTGTGTAGACTATTGTGTAGAGAAATATAAGATCCAAATAGGCCAGCAACAATTGGGTAAATTATACTGAGAAAAGGGGCCTCAGGTAAAATTTACAAGGAATTTACTAACCACAGTGAGTCATAAAAGCTTGCTGACTACTGTAATCATTATTCTAAACTAACCTTTAGCTGACCGTTGTAAATGGAAAAGCAATTAACCATTGCTGTAAATTAAACCTATCTTAAGAAACAAATCACCACAATCAATTGCCATCTTGCAGACCTCTTGTACAGCACGTACACAACTTCCCTCTCCAGACCCCTTGCACAGCATGCAAACTGCCGAGCACAGTGCTATAAAATCTTCCTCTGGCCCCCGCCTTTTTACAGACAGCAGACAGCTTCCATTTACTGCACTGCCCATTGCTCCCTTGTAATGTATTTGGCCTTTCATAAATCTGTCTTTCTTAATTCCCAACTGTCTTGGTGAATTCCTTCACCACTCACGATTCTGGCCTCAACTAGTCACACACACGATATATTGCATATAAAACAATAAGTTTTAAAAATATCGCCTGGTTACATAGACTCATCTCAAATACTACTTTCTTTTGGAAGTCTTCCTTGAGCTCCCTGATTTCCTTAGTCAGAGGGACCTCATCCCTCTCAAAAATCCTATAGGATAGCGTAATGTTTTGTGGTTATTTGTCATCTTTTTTGTGCTCGAGTCTTAGCTCTTTTACATGAAGACTGTCTCACTCACCACAGTACCTTCCACAGAATGACTGCCTAGTAACATTTATATAATGTTTGAGATAAGTCATGAATGAACCAAGGCACCATGGGGTAAGGACATAAGCTTTAGTGTCAGGCACTTGGGTACTACTCCTGGTTTTGCTGTTTTCCAAGTGTCATTGGATAAATCACTTTTCCTCTCAACCTTTCCTTAGGATCTACCTTATGAGATGGCTGTGAGGATTAAGTGATACAACATATGTTAATAACTTAGTACGCTCTTGTTAATTGTTGGCTGCTGCAAAAGGAATTCAGAGGAAGGAGGAAAGAAATCAAGGAGACTTTCTGAGAGCGACTGTGCTCTCCAGCTGCCCTCCTACTTACACTTTTTTACATCCCTAATAAGAAAGTCACTCTTTATATTCCTGAATCTCCTGTTATCTCTTTAGTTTTTGGGTCGATGTGCCTGGCTTCAGGCCTAGGGCCCTCCAGCACCAAGAGCTGCCCAGTGCTGCCGATCCCTGTGACCAGTCAACCATTTCCTTCCATTATAAGAAGTAAGCACCTCTACCCTATGGTTGAGCCAACATGTGAGTCTCTTCCTACTCTAATGAATGGCATTCTGACATCTGCAGTGAGAAATCAATGTGATTTCAGAAAAGAAAAGTTCCATGGAACATAAAGAGCATAGTGCCTTGACACTTCCGGAGCTTTACCAGTTCTCGACTTCCCTAGCCTCATTACAATAGCCTCATAACCCGTCTCTCTCATATCAAGAGCCATTGTAAAGAAAGCACATAGCACAGTGCTGGACACAAAAGTGACTAATAAATGCAAGTTCTCCACACTGGTGCCAGATTTATGCTCCTGAAAGTCCTCTTCTTTCCTCTTACTATGGATAAATTGTGCTAGCTCGTAGCCTCCCTGCTTCTGTTCTTGCTTACTTAAGGGCACGGGCTCAGCCATTTTCCCTTCTCTCCTGCATCATCAACTTTTCTCCCTCTACTGGATCAGTTTCAGTGAACATACAAGTGTTATTTCTCTCATTTTAAAGCAAACAAACTCTTCGCACTCCACTACTACCTATAGCTGCCATATTTCTCCTCCCCCTTGTAGCAAAACTCCTTGAAAAAAGTGTGTACTGTATACGCAACACTTTCATTTCCTCTTGAACCTACTCCAATCAGATTTTTGTCCCCTTCGCTCCATCAAAACTTCCCAAGATGGCCAATAACCTCTACACTGGTGAATCCAATTACCATTTCTTAATCTTCATGTTATTTGATCTGTGTGACACAGTTGTTTAATCTCTCTTCCTTATAACACTTTGTCTTCCATGATTTCTCGCTTTCCTGGTTTTCTTCTTTTTGGCTATTCCTTGTCAGCGTCTTTTTCTGATAACTCTTCACTTTCCCAACGTCTAAGTATTAGAGTCGCCCCAGAATCCAGTCATTGGAACTCTTTTCTTTTTTACCTATACTCATTTCATAAGTAATTTTTTCTGGTCCCTTGGCTTTTAAATATTGTCTTTATTCTGAGAACCTCTAAATTCATATTCCACTCTCAACCTCTTTCCTGAACGCAGACCCATATATCCAATAGCCGACTTGCTACACCCACTTGGATGATTAATAGACATCCCACTTAATATGTTCAAAACTGAGCTCTTGATGCTTCTACTGAAACCTGTCCCTCCTACAGTCTTCTTTGTGTCAGATAACGGCAACTCCATTCTTCTACTACTCAGGTCAAACGTTTGGTGTAATTTGACTCTTCTCTTTTTCTCATAGCTCATTTCCAATCCATTGCAAATTCTGTCAACTTTGCTTTTGAAATCTATGACTCCAGCTACATCTCACTGTTTATACTCAGACCTTGGTCTAAGCCACCATCATCTTGCACCTGGATTACCACAGTAGGCTGCTAGCTTTTTGTTATGGCCTTTCAACCTGTCCTCAGCCCTGCAACCAAAGTGGTTCTGTTAAATTGTAAGCCGGATGTCTCTTCTATTCTCAGAGCCTGCCACTGGGTTTTTTTTTTGTTTTTTTTTGTTTTGTTTTTTTGAGTTGGAGTCTCATTCTGTCACCCAGACTGGAGTGCAGTGGCCGCTCCCGGCCACCGCAGCCTCGACCTGCTGGCCCGATCCTTCCGCCTCACCCTTTCCCAGTAGCCGGAATTACAGCACGCACTACCACGCCTGGGGATTTTCTGATTTATTGTAGAGATGAGGTCTCGCTGCCCAGGCGGGTCTCGAACCCACGGCTCAGGCAATCCACTCACCTCAGCCTCCCAAAGGCGCGGGATTACAGGCTGAGCCACCCATCCCCGTTATTTTTTTTTAATCTCATGTAAAGTACCCCTTCCCTCCATGACGCCCTTACCCTTCTTTCACTCCAAACACGCTCTCCACGCTGTTCCTCGAACTTACAAGTGTGCTCTTGCCTCAGAACTTTTACTTGCTGTTCCCTCTGCCTGGATTCATTTCTCCCAGCTATCTGCATGGCCCACTGCCTCGTTCCTTCAGATCTTTACAAAAAACTCACCTTCTTACCAAGGCTTCCCCTGGACACTATATCCAAAATCCACCCCACCCTCCCCTCCCCCATCTCTCTCATCTCTCACTCATACATAAACACAGACACACTCATGCACACACACACATACATACACACACACACACACACACACACACACACACACACACACACCCTTTCAAATTTCATGCTTTTCTCACCAGTCTATGTATATATATTTTAAATATTTTGTTTATTGTCTGTCACCCCATTGTAAGTTCCATGAAAGCAGGAAGTTTGGTTTGTTTACTGCTCTATCGCAGTCCCTAGAACAGTTTTCAACACAAAGTAGGTATTTAATAAATATTTGTTGAACTTGTTTGTTGAATGAAGTCAAATGCTAATCATCTTGCTCCTCTATTTTGGATCATTCAGTGATTCTCAAGCCTTTTGGGCTCAGTGCCCCATTTACACTCTCAAAAATTAAGGATTTCAAACAGCTTTTGTTTATGTTGTATCTATTGATGATTATCACACCAGAAATCAAAACTGAAGTGTTTAAAATATTTACATATTAATTTATTTAAAATAACAATAATAAACAATAATGTCAACATAAATAACATTTTTACTAAAAATAACAAAATTTTCCGAAACAAAAAAACTAGTGAGAAGAATGGTATTGTTTTATGTTTTTGAAAATTTGTTTCATATCTGGCTTAATAGAAGACAACTGTATTCCCATACCTACTTCCGCATGCAATGTGTTGTGAAAATAATGTCTTTGCATTATTATGAAAACAGCTTTGGTATCCATATATATCTGTGCCTTTGTACATACAATTCCCTCCCATTCTACAGCATAAACTCCTGCTGATCACTCAAGGTCTATCTCACCTCCTGCCATCTCTAGACAATCAGTTGTTCCCTCCTCTCTATTCTCATGATATATATTTTTTTCTCCATCATAGTCTAGATAATGTTATCTTCTTGTTATCTATATTAATGTTTACCTCCCCAACTGATTGTCTTTCTAAAGGCAGCAACTATAACTTAGCCTTCTTTATATCTCCAGCCCTTCTCACAGTATCTAGCAAAAATATTTATAAATATTTGTTGAATAAAGAAATAAGAGAGGACTTGAAGGGAAGGAGGGCTCCAGTTTCCCTACAATGTGCTCTGGCACTAAAATCTTATTTCTTTCTTTCTTTTGAGACAGTGTCTCACTCTGTTACCCAGGCTGGAGTTCAGTGGCACAATTCCAGCTCACCGCAGGCTTGACCTCCTGGCCTCAAGTGATCCTCCCATTTCAGCCTTTTGAGTAGCTGGGACTACAGGCATGCATGCCTTTTTTTTTTTTTTTAAGAGATGCGGTCTCACTGTTTCCCAGGCTGGTCTCAAACTCCTGGGCTTAAGCAATCCTCCTGCTTTGGTCTCTCAAAGTGCTGGGATTACAGATGTAAGCTGCCACGTCCAGCCCCATATTTTTTGAAAGTTTCCCTAAAATCTGGCTAGTTTACCATATAGTTCATAAAGTGAATCCAAACCATTCACGTGGTCTTTCCCATAAGGTGGAGAAGGCAAGGGCCATTAGTTTCATTTTACAAATGAGGAAACCAAGTCCCAAAGAGATGAAGTGACTTGCCCAAAAGCACCCTGGAAGGTAATGACAAAGTCAGTGCAAGTTGAGTGCTGTTTCCATTTTATCCCATGCTCATCATGGTGACTGGAAGCTGAGAAGTCAGAGTTCTAGTGACTCCATCCTAGGTGTTACTATGAAGCCTTCTAAACCTTCTCTTGAACTGACTTCAAAGTGGTCTCTAGTTCTTCCTCTTACTAAGGACTACCTTAGGGATTCATTTCATAAACATCCATGTACTTCTGCCAGCCTCTTTTTTCCTTACAACTACCTACCTGCCACCCACATCTGCCACCTTGGTAGCTGGCTCATGGTGGGCCACCTAGGCATTACACCATCATTAGCAGTTCATGAGCATTAGGCACGGGGGCAAGATGTATAAGACAAATCTTGCCATTAAGAAGCTCAGTCCAGTCTGTTCTCTTTCACTCCTTGAATATACTATTTCCTACTTCTGCAACATACCCCCTTCCAAAACCTTCCGACCTGAGGCAGTTCATTGCGCTTTCCTCAATGTTTCCCACTCCTGTCTTAACTTATCATGTAACCACAACTATTTGTTTCCATTTCCCCACTGGGACTGTGAGCTGTTCAAGACAATGTTTGGATGCAGTCTTCAGTCTCCTTGATCTCCCTGACATTGCCCATGTCTCTCCCTCTCTTTGAAATTCTCCTTCTCCTTCCTGTGATACTCCACAATTCTGATTTTTCTTTTTTGTTGTTAGGTTTTTTGTTTGTTTTGTTTTGTTTTGTTTTAGTCACTTTGTCACCTAGGCTGGAGTGCAATGGCGCAATCACGGCTCACTGCAGTGTCTACCTCCTGGGCTCAGCTGCTCCTTCTGCCTCAGCCTCCCAAGGAGCTGGGACTACAGGCATGCCTCACTATACCTGACTAACTTTTTGATTTTTTGTAGAGGTAAGATCTCACTGTGTTGCCTAGGCTGGTCTTGAACTCCTGGGCACAAGTAATCTTCCCACTTTGACCTCCCAAAGTGCTGGGATTACAGGAATGAGCCATCATGTCCAGCCCTGATTCTTCAATTTTTCGGACTTCTCTTCGACTCATTTGTTGGCTGTACTTCTCTCAAGCCCTGAATACGTATATCTCAAGATGGGGGCCTTGGCCGTTTGCTCTTTACTGCTCCTCTCTTTCAGCTTGGACCACTATATTTACCTGAAAGTATCCAAAACATCCACTCTCCACACTCTTCTGAACTCATCCCTCTACACGGTCGCTCCAAACTCAGCAAGTCTAACCAAGCTCCTTGTCACCTCTTTCAAGCCAGTTCCTCCTCTGATACCATTTCTGTGAAGATACTACCATCCATCTTTCTGGATTTGCTGTTTCTCCAAATGCCTTTCCCCTTCTTGTATGCCCATTGTCTCTTAAATCTCTTTCCCACCCCCATCCTAGAAAAAAATGGGTTTTGAAGTCAGAGTGATCCAGTACCATCACTTAAGAATCTTGTGAGTGTGGCACACTTATTCAGAGCCTCCACTTCTCCTGAATTAGGGCTAAATAGTAGCATCTATTTCATAGGGCGTATCTGTAAGGATTAAATGAGATATCGTGCAGTAAAGTGCTTGGTCCAGTGCCTGTTATGTATTAGGCATTCAATAAAATGAGTTATTATTGTTATCATTATTTCCTTATGCCTAGACTACTGTAATGACAGTAGTCACCCAACTAATCTTTCTGCCTCCTCTGGATAGGGTTCTCTACACTGGGAGGAGAACCAACATGAAACATCTGTTAAGTGCCAAGGGTGAGCCCTTATAGCAATCTTATGCAGTAATGCTAGTAACCTTTTTAGAAAAATAGAACAGGGCTAATTTGAACACAGGTCTGACTCTAAAGCCTGTGCCCTTTCCACACTTCCAAATTACCAGGTGACCATAAAATATCATTTTTCATACACCATTCTGCTCAAAAAACCCTTCAATCCCCACTCCTCTCCATTTTCCCTCAGCATGCAACCGAAATTCCTTATCCTGGCATCCTCACCTCATAACGCTTCCCTCGCTTTTCAGCACTTTCCTGTAGGAACCTTGTGTTCCAGGGAAACATGTATGCCTCACGACACTGCATACCTTTAACTTCCCACAAGAAATGCCCTCTCACTCCCCTTCCCTTGTTGAAATCTGGCCTTCACTTCAGGGGCCAAGCTAGCCTACTGCTGCCTCCGTAACACCTTTTCCTGACTCCTCCAGTCCCTCTCAGATCTCCCTTGACCCCTGGAGCACCTGCCCGCTTCCTTTTTGATATGTGGTGCTCACCATCCTGTTTTCTTCACTCTTATGTTTTCTCACAAAGCTGTAAACCTTTACATTCCAGAGAATCGGTCTTCTCTTTCTTGTTTTGCTTGTTTCTTCTTCTTTATTATTATTTTCCCCCCAGTATCCTAAGTAGCCCAGAGCCCCACAAAAAGAAAGTGCTTGATAAATATGGGTTGTTTGGGAGGAGAGACGACCTTCCCAGCGGGCGGTCTCTCTCCCCCTGGGGGGCAAGGGAAAGAGTTTCACCTCAACTTCACCTCATGTCCCCAGGGCTGCCCCCGCTTAAACACTCCTCGGACCTGCTCTCTCAGCGTCTCCGCCCTCCCTCCGCCGCCCTGGCCCTCGGCAGCCCCTCAGACCCCCGCCTCCGGCCACCCTCTCGGACCACGGGCCGCTTGGCTCCCTCGCCTCCGGCCCGGCCTTCCTCCCGAGGCCCTCGCCAGCCCCTCCCCCAGGCTGTCTCTCGGCGCCCCCTCCGGAGCCGCCCGGCCGCAGCACTTTCGCGCCCCCAGCCTCGCCCCTCCCCCAGGCCGTCCCGCGGCGCGGTCTCCGGGACCCGCGCTCCAGCCGCTGCCCCTCCCCGGGCTGCCCCCAGAGGCCCCCAGGCCGCCCCCGAGCGCTCCCTCGCCGCCGCGACCCCTCCCGCGCCGCGCCCCGGCCCCGCCGGCCGGCCGGAGCGCCACCCCGCGGGTCCCGCCCGCGAGCTGCCCGCGCCCCCGGCCGCCCCCCGCCGGGGCGGGGCGCGCGGAGGCGGGGGCGCGCCGGCGGCCGAGGCGGCGGCGGCGAAGACGGGCGGGCCGGGCGCGCGTCCGCGGCGCCGTGACTCGGCGGCTCCGCAGCGGCTGCAGCGGGAGGACCCGGCCGGAGCCGCCGCCATCGCAGCCGGGCGGCCGGGCCCCGCCGCCGGGATGCCGAGGAGCCGGGGCGGCCGCGCCGCGCCGGGGCCGCCGCCGCCGCCGCCGGGCCGGGCGCCGCGCTGGAGCCGCTGGCGGGCCCCGGGGCGGCTGCTGCTGCTGCTGCCCGCGCTCTGCTGCCTCCCGGGCGCGGGGGCGGCGCGGGCGGCCGCGGCGGAGGCGCCGTTCGCCGGGCAGGTGGGCCGGCGCGCCGGGCCGGGCGCGGACGCGGGGCCCGCGGCGGGGCGGGGGGCGGCGCCGCGGCGGCCGGGGCGCGGGGGCGGCGCCGGGGTCGGCGCCGGGGCCGGCGCCGGGCCGCGCCGCAGCCGGGAGCGGGCGGGGGCCGCGCGGGCCGGCGAGAGCGGCTTCAGCACCGCGGACAGGGGCGGCGGCGGGCCGCGGGGGGTCGCGCGGCGGCGGCGGGCGTGTGGCCTGCGCGGCTGTGTGTGAGGGAGCCCGTACGACGCCTCGGAGTAAATAGTAAGCGCAGCCAGGCTGTTGTGGGTTGGAGAAGCTGGGGATGTTCGAGCTGGGGGCGGGGGCGGGGAAGGGCTCGATCAGCGTTCGCGTCTGGGAGCTGCCAGTGGAGGCAGGGTAGACTTGGTCTGCGGGCCCACAGGGCAGAGCTCGGGCCAGCGGGGCGGGCGGGGGTCGCAAGAAGGCAAATTTCGGCTCGATGCAGGAGGAGTCTGTCACACTTGAAGCCGCTCAGCCAGCGTAGGAGACGGCGAGCTGGTCCTCGCTGGCAGGGGCAAGCAAGAGCTCCAGGAGGCACTGGATGAAGGCATGCATGGTGCTGCATGGCACACGCATCGCGCCGGCCAGCCTGCGCTGAGCGCTGTGTGCCAGGCCTGGTGCTGCCTCATATGAATTATCTCATTCGATCCTCATAACTCATCTAAGATAGTTGCAGTTATCATCCTGTTTGGCAAGTGAGGATACAGACTCAAAGAGCGTAAGTAACTTGCTAAGGCCACATAGCTAGTGAATGATGAGTTGGGATCTTAGCCTAGGCAGGCTGACTCTGGTCTCCTTATGTTTATCCATAACATTAGTCATGGTGGAGGGGGGCAGTTAGGCTAGGTAATTTCTCCGATCTCTTCCAACCTCGAGGTCTGCAATTCAATAAATGATGTTGGGGTAGTGGTATTTTGCTGGGGAAAATCAGAGTGATTGCTTCAGTCATTCTAAGAAGTAGAGTGTATTGTTGAAGGAGACAGTCTGTTTGTTCAGAAGAATCTGCCCAAACAGAGATTCTTAATTGGGTATGGGACTCAGAGGTCATAAATTCTCTGAAATGGGCAAATCTGTCTTTTCATGTGCAAATGTATGTATTTCTAGGAGAGGACCCCTAGATTTCTTCAGACTCTCAAAGGGTTACATGTTCCAAAAGCAATTAGGGTGTGTACAAGAATCCTTAGCTCAGTTGGTAGTTGTTCTCCAAAGATTTTATAATTGCTGGTTGACTTTCAGTGGAAACTTCCTGTTTGTGTTCTCAGCTTTATCACATGTTAGAGTAATGTGTTTCATGATTTTATACCCTAGAAAAAGTCGGATTCCTTTGGACTTTCTCAGTGCACAGGACAAGGAGGAAAGACCCAGGCCTGGGATTTAGGAGACCTGGGCTCTAATCTGCCCTTGATCTCTGATGGTTTGTGTGACCTTGAGTCATTTTTTTGCCCTCTCTAGGTTTGAGTTTCACCGTCTCTAACATGAAGAGATAGGACTAGATGATGATCTCAACATATTTGGTTTTTTCTTTCTTTTTTGGTCTCACTCTGTCGCCCAGGCTGGAGTGCAGCATTGCAATCATGGCTCACTGCAGCCTTGACTTCCTGGGCTTAGGCGATCCTTCTGCCTCAGTCTCCTGAGTAGCTGGGACTACAGGTGCAAGCACCATGCCCAGCTAATATTAATTTTTTGTAGAGATGAAGTCTGGCTATGCTGCCCAGGCTGGTCTTGAACTTCTGGCCTCAAGCAGTCCTCTCCCCCGGGCCTCCCAAAGTGCTGGGATTACAGACATGAGCCACCACACCCAGCCTACTGTTCTAATTTTTATCATCATATTCTTGTGATATTTCAAGCATTACAGGAAGGCTATTCACAGGAATATTTCAGGATTTGTAGAGATTATGCTTACTCAGGCCTTATCCTTATCAGTTTTACAGGCTTTGATTATTCCACCTCTCTTAGCCTTTGTCTTTTCAAACTTAAGTTTCCCCCGATCATGGGCTACCCCTACACCTACATAACTGCATCCATTCTCTGGGTCAACAGATATAAGCCTGAACATTGTCCCCAGATGTGGGACGCCATGGTTTTGCATAAAAGAAGGATGATTTCTTCCTTAGTTTCCAGGTCCTGTCCTGCTTCTCCCATCCCTCTGTCAGCCTCCCTGACCTCAATACATTAGGCCACTGCCTTTAGAGAACAATCTGTAATAGTTCCCTGATCCCTTTCCTGGGTCAAAAATGATAACCTGGAACACAACACCTTCCATGTGGACTGGTTTTTTGTTTGTTTGTTTTGCTTTTTCTGAGTCGGAGTCTCACTCTGTGGCCCAGGCTGGGTGCAGTGGCATGCTCACGGCCACCACAGTCTCAACCTGCTGAACTCAGGCGATCCTTCCACCTCAGCCTTCCAAGTAGCTGGAACTACAGATGCATGCTACCATGCCCAGTTTATTATTTTAGAGATGAGGTCTCACCAAGTTGCCCAGGTTGGTCTTGAACCCATGAGCTCAGGCAGTCCTCTCCTCTTGGCCTCCCAAAGTGCTGGGATTACAAGCTTGAGGAGCTGCGCCTGGCAAAAGCATTAATTATTATTATTTTTTTTTTAAGTTTTTTTTTTTTTTTTTTTGAGTTGGAGTCTCACTCTGTTGCCCAGGCTGGAGTGCAGTGGCTTGCTCACAGCCACCGCAGCCTCGACCTACTGGGCTCAGGCGATACTTCCACCTCAGCCTTCCAAGTAGCTGGAATTATAGGCACATGCCACTACGCCTGGCTAATTTTTGATTTACGTAGAGAAGAGGTCTTGCTAAGTTGCCCAGGCTGGTCTTGAATCTGTGGGCTCAGGCAGTCCTCTCACCTCAGCCTCCCAAAATGCTAGGATTATAGGCATAAGCCTCCGCACCCAGCCAGGTGGACTGTTTTAATTGGTGTTCATTACATTTTCCCACATTGACTTTTTTCTGCCGTTTTGCATCAGACTCAGTACCTTCTTTCATGCATTCTCTTTTCTTTCTCTTTCCCTCTATCTCTTCTTACCTCTTTTTTTTTTGAGTTGGAATCTCACTCTGTCACCCAGACTGGAGTGCAGTGGCCACTCCTGGTCACCGCAGCCTCGACCTGCTGGGCTCTGGTGATCCTTCCACCTCAGCCTTCCAAGTAGCTGGAACTACAGGCACACACTACCACGCCCGGCTAATTTTTTGATTTATTGTAGAGATGAGGTCTCGCCAAGTTGCCCAGGCGTGTCTTGAACCCACGGGCTTAGGCAATCCACTCACCTCAGCCTCCCAAAGCATGGGATTACAGACTGAGCCACCGAGCCCGGCTCCTCCCTCTCTTTTGACACAGAATTTCCCTACCTGAAAAGGCTGAATATGATCTGAGGTCCTGAAATTTTCACTTGGCTCTTTCTCTGGGTCACTTATATAAAATTTAAGTCAAACAGGTCCCCGCATGGTCTCTTAGGCCTCTTAATCCCCTTCCATTCAGAAAAGTGACCATTTATATCTATCTGTTGTTTTCTATCTCTAAGTGATGAAAACACCATCCTTAATTTGACAATGACTCTATTTTAATTGTCTAATATATAGTCCAAAACTTTCTGAACAGTAGATGAATAATTACATCAAAACATCTGAACCATAGATGAATTACTGCTTCTCTCAGCAATTTGTGCCTCATTATCCCTTCATTGAACACTGATGTGTCATATGGTTGAAACCTTTAGAAATATTGTTGCTTTTAAGCCAGCAGATAATGTTGCCTACTCCTCTTTCTACCTTTTAGGGCCTCTGGAGTCTGGCTCCACCTTCCTCCCCATTAGCAGGCTGTATCTCCCACTGCTTATCGATAATTCATCCTTACTGAGACAAACTTGTCTCTCCCTCATCCTCAGACAAGCTACCCATGTTTCTCTGGACATTGTCACATGTTGTTTACTTCTGTACCCCACACACTCATCTGAAACCTTTCCTTAAAGCTGCAGCTCAAGCCCTGCTTCTCCACGAAACTTGCCCTGATTTCTCTAGCTATCATTTATATCTCTCTTCTCAGGGGAACACTCTGAGGCAGCCCCAATCTGCTTCTTTTTTTTTTTTTTTTTGAGTCGGAGTCTCACTCTGTCGCCCAGACTGGAGTGCAGTGTCCGCTCCCGGCCACTGCAGCCTCGACCTGCTGGGCTCCAGCGATCCTTCCGCCTCAGCCTTCCGAGTAGCCAGAATTACAGGCATGTGCTACCACGCCTGGTTGATTTTTTGATTTATTGTAGACATGAGGTCTCGCTGCCCAGCGGATCTCGAACCTGCGGGCTCAGGCAATCCACTCACCTCAGCCTCCCAAAGGCGCAGGATTACAGGCTGAGCCACCGAGCCCGGCTCAGCTTTTTAAAAAATACTTAAACATGGTGGGGAGATGGGGGTTGTGATTCTTAAGTAGGGCTTTCCCCAACAAAACGCTTCATGTATTTAGGTCTAACACAATCACCAACTCTCAGTGCTCACCGTGAAGTATTCAGTGGACCATTCAATGATTCTATTCTCTGTCCTCGATCTCAAAAAGTTACATGAATCTGAAACAGGCACTCACAGGCACACAAGTCTCAAGCTCCCTTCCAAAACCCTTTCAGGGATGGGCTCATTCCCCACCTGCCTTTCCTTCAGTGGAAATAGAGTGCATTCATTTTGGCAGTGGTTCCACAATTTCACCCTTGAGTTTTTTCATAACTCTTTAGGTAGGTTGTCATCTAATGGCAGCGTCTGTCATACAATAGAATGGAATTGAGAGGTAACTATGACCTCAGAGATCACTCAGTGCTCACAGTAGCGCTTACTAGATACCTCTTGAATTAAGTGAGTTGCCCAAGGGCACAAAACTTGATACTAGGTGATTCAGGACTACTGTGGAACTTTTCCAAGTACTCCTGATTTCTTTATTGAAAGCATTTTTCATTATCATTTTTTAAAATTTCATACCTCTGATCTTTCATTACCAAACCAAAAAAATTTTGTCTTCACCGTTGCCTTCTCTTTTTTCTCCCCACAAGCTCAAAGAACAAGATCTTTTGCTTTCTTGAGTCTTTTCTTTGTATTTGGCACGTCAGGGAGTTCCACTGATTCTCTAATTGGCTTCTGGCATTTGATTTATTAAAAACATCCCTTTCTCTTATTTTTAGCTAAGTAAATGCCCCTCAAATAGTTTTTTGGCCTTCCTAGTTTCCAGCTTGATTCTGAGGAAGGTCAGAACAGGCAGAAAGAGACAAGCCAATTAGCACAGGTCACACTAGTAAGAGTGTGACAGACCCAGGGCATATGAATTTCTGCTGCTGAGACTGGTTTTGAATGGTTTGCTCTGGGAAGATGGACAACATTCTTTGGTTTGTACATGTAGTTAAGGAAGGCTAGAGCCCTGAATGAGTGCATGAGTGCATGTGGAGGGGAAGTGTCAGCCTATTAAGAAGCCCCAACATATTCCCAAGCCAAAATATTATGACCTCCAGTATATTTTCATACTTGTATGAAAAAAAAATCTCACTGTTAGGAAGTTCTTCATTTTATATAAGTTGAATCTAGTCTGCTGCATTTTTTATTCATGCTCTCTTAGTTTTACCGTGGGTTTTCTTATTACTTTACTAACCCCTTATATCTGTAAGATGTTTTGTACTTCCTGGATGCTATACATGTGCCCCATTTGGTCCTAGCAACAAAGCCATGAGGTAAGGGAAATGTTGTCCTCATTTTGTAGGTGAGTAAATAGAGAATCAGAGAGATGATGTGCCTTACCTGTCACCTCATGAGCTCATGCCCATGAGCTCATAAACAGTAAGGCAGGAACCAAAGCCAGGTTTTTTCCCCTTGGCTCAGTGCTCTCCCCTCCACATGAAACTTTCCTGTTCTGGATTATTGTGATAACCTTTTAGCGAGTCTTTTCTACTTCCAGTTATGTCCAGAACTTGAAAGAGGTAGTATTAGGACTAATAAAAGTGAATTATAATTATATCAAAAAGACTGACCTTAGGAAATGCCTAGCCTTACGGTGTTGTCTGAACTCAAAACAGGAGGAATAAACACAGCCAGTGTCTCCTCAGTGCCTAGCACAGTGCCTGAGACGTTCTAGATGTGTGGCAAATATTTTTCAATTAATTTTGTTGTCTGTATCCCCTACCACCTTCTTTGACTCATGCTTGGCACACGAAAGTCAGAGCCTTTTTTAAACAATAAGCGAGTGCATGCTAGAGGCTTGAACAAGGTGCAGGGAAGTGCTGAAGAGGGAGGAGATGAGGGTCCCCGCTGAGGCTGGGGAAGCCAGAGAACGCTTCAGGAAGAAGTTGGTATCTGAGGTGAGCCTTCAAGGGAGGAGAAGGATGAAGAATGGAAAGTGGGGCAGCTTAGACAGAAGGAGAAACATAAGTCATGGCTCCACAGAAGTGCCTGCCACGTTTAGGAAACAGTGGATAATCTGATGTGCCTGGAGCATCGAGTTACTTGCTGTTTCAAGCAAGAGCAGACAAGGAGAAGAGGCTGGAAAGGGAGGCTGAGAGCAGATTGTGGAGTTGGCTTTTGTCCAAAGGCTGAGGCGAGTCATTAAAGGTTTCTGAGCAGAGAAGTGACCTGCTCAGAACTGTGTTGAGGAGGTGGAGGGACTGAGGCTTGCATCTGAGTTGTTTTGGCTGATAGTTCCTACCCTGGATGCTTTTAAACTTCTTAGCACAATTTAGGGCTGAGTGCCCATGTTAGGGACTAGTATGTGGAGTTACGTGTGAATTCTGACTCTGGCCCTCCCATACCGAGAGAGATTTTTGGAACCAATCATTTGCTTTCTCTGGACTTCAGGATTGATTCTATTCAAGTTCTTCACTAGTTTTTCCTCATCATTACTCCACACATTTGTTTTTTCCTTCCTCCCTCCCTCCTTCCCTTTCTTCTCTCTCTTTCTCTCTCTCACTTTTTCTTTCTTTTTTTAGATGAGGTTGCCCAGCCTGGTCTCAAACTCTTGGGCTCAAGCAATCCTCCCGCCTCGGCATCCCAAAGTGCTGAGATTACAGGCATGAGCCGCTGAGCTGCTTCTTCCAGCCCATGCATTTGTTTCAAAAGGCAACTTTGAACTAGACTTTAATGACATACATGGGGACACCCCCAAAATGGAATTTATTTATTAAAAATTGTGGTTTTATTCTTACATGCCTAAACTTTAGTCACCTTCAGAGTACTCTCCATCTGATGCAATACATCTATGGAGGTGCTTTTCCACTGCTCAGAACAGTTTTTGAACTCATCAGCTTTGATGCCTTTTAGTGCTTTTGTCATTTTTTTGTTTCACCCCTTACACATCAGCAAAACATTTTCCTTGGAGGACTTTTTTTAGCCAGGGAAATAAACCAAAAAAGTAGTTTGGGGTGAGATTGGGTGAATAGGGAGGGTGGGACAGGGGGTCATGCCATTTTTAGTCAAAAACTGCTGAACATTCAGCTTGGTGTGAGAAGGTATGCTGTCAAGGTGGAAAAACCAATCACCTGTTTACCACCACCTGGGACTCCAACTCAAAAAAAAAAATAGAAAAATCATATATACATGAGGATAACATTTTCCCAAAGATTATACATGTTGTTGTAACAAAGTAGAGGAAAGAAGGCTTATTATTAACAAATTTTGTTAGCAATGGTATTAAAACTCAGTTCTATTCCATAAACATTTACATGCCCCGAAAGCACCAGCCCCAAAGGTGAGTTGTCCCTCGCCTCCTTCTCTCCCCACCTGCCTCATGGAACCAATTGCCCCAGCATCTCCGCCTCTTGCATAGACTGTTCCTGTGTCCGTTTCTCTCCACCTCCACTGCCTCTGTCCTGGACTAAACTTCTATCATATCTTGTCTGGACTTCAGAAACTCCCACCTGATCAGCTTCTCTCATCTGCCTCTTATCTTTCTTCATGTGGCAGCCAGAATGACCCTTGAAAAATAAATCTACACGGGAGTCAGTTATCTCTGCAGCCAATATGACAAAAACTAAGATTTGACAAAGCTGGTTGGTTATTATCCAATATTTGTTTTATTATTTGTATGCCCTTCTGAATGATTGAAATATTGGGTGATAAACAAATTTAAGAACAAATCAAAAATCTGATCCCATTACTCCCACCCTCACCATGCTTAAAATGGCCTTTAGGGCAAAGGCTAAACGACTATTACTATACTACTATCACTTCTTTTTTTGCTGGGCTCGGTGGCTTAGCCTGTAATCCCGCGCCTTTGGGAGGCTGATGTGAGTGGATTGCCTGAGCCCGCGGGTTCGAGACCCGCCTGGGCAGCGAGACCTCATCTCTACAATAAATCAAAAAATCAGCCGGGTGTGGTAGCGCAGGCCTGTAATTCCGGCTACTCGGAAGGCTGAGGCGGAAGGATCGCCGGAGCCCAGCAGGTCGAGGCTGCGGTGGCCGGGAGCGGCCATTGCACTCCAGTCTGGGCGACAGAGTGAGACTCCAACTCAAATAAATAAATAAAGTTTTATTATGGAAAAATTTCAGAAGTACTTGAGAGTGGAAAGAACAGTATTACAAACCCTCTCATACTTGGTACCCACCAGGCTGCTTCATTGGGCCTGTGAGATCCTGCACGACTGAGTCCTTCCCACCTCTCTGGCTTCCTGTTTTTGTTTTTTTTGTTTTTTGGGGGGGTTGGAGTCTCACTCTGTCGCCCAGACTGGAGTGCAGTGGCCGCTCCCGGCCACTGCAGCCTCGACCTGCTGGGCTCTGGCGATCCTTCCGCCTCAGCCTTCCAAGTAGCTGGAACTACAGGCGCGCGCTACCACGTCTGGCTAATTTTTTTGATTTATTGTAGAGATGAGGTCTCGCCAAGTTGCCCAGGCGGGTCTCGAACCTGCAGGCTCAGGCAATCCACTCACCTCAGCCTCCCAAAGGCGCGGGATTACAGGCTGAGCCACCTTTTATACCTCTCTCTCCCCCTACTGGCCACTAGACTCCAATCATCCTGGCCTTTTCCCCCCTTGTTCTTTCTTTCTTTTTTTTATTTTTATTTTTTGAGTCAGAGTCTCACTCTGTCACCGGGCTGGAGTGCAGTGGCACACTCACAGTCACTGCAGCCTTGACCTGCTGGACTCAGGTGATTCTTCCCCCTCAGCCTTCCAAGTAGCTGGAACTATAGGTGGGCATCACCACATCTGGCTAGCTTTTGGTTGATTATAGAGACAAGGTCTCACCTAGTTGCCCAGGCTGGTCTGGAATTCCTGGACTCAGGCAGTCCTCTTTCTTCGGCCTCCCAAGGTGCTGGGATTATAGGCATGAGCCACTGTGCTCAGCCTTCTTTCCTTTTTTCTAATATGCAGGCTCCTTCCCATTTAATAATTCAATAAAATGTTATTTTGCATGGAATGCTAATTCTCAGTCTCTTCTGTTCGTTCACAGGTGTCAGCTGCGATGTTGGGTCCTTAGGAAGGCCATTCCTGACATCACAGCCTCTGTCTTCTGCCATACACTTACATAGCACTTTGTCCTTTTTTGTTCCACTTTTTACCTTTGTAATAAAATGTTCAGTATTGGCCAGGCGCGGTGGCTCATGCCTGTAATCCCAGCACTTTTGGAGGCCGAGGCAGGGGAATTACTTGAGCCCAGGAGCTCAAGTCCAGCCTGGGCAATATAGCAAAACCCCATCTCTACAAAAAAATTTAAAAATTAGCTGGGCGTGGTGGCATGCACCTGTAGTACCACCTACTTGGGAGGCTGAGGTAGAAGGATTACCTGAGCCTAGGAGGTCAAGGCTGCAATGGGCCATGAGCATACCACTGCACTCTAGCCTGGGCAGCAGAGTGAGTTTTTGAATTAAAAAAAAAAAAAGTTTAGTATTTCCATGTCTTTCTCTCCCAGCAGGCTGTAAGCTCCATGAGGAAGCGTCCAAGGGGATGACCAGTTTGTAAATCATTGTTTCTAATGTAGTATGAAATATGCCGTGAATGAGGTTGCATGTAATGCCACTGGAAGCACAGAGGAAGTCCGCTTCCCTGGACAGACAACCCTCCCTGATGAAGTGCATTCAAGTCGTATTTTGAAGGATATCTAACAGTACATTAGGGAGAGGCCAAAATGCATGCAGGAAAGGCATTCTAAGGAGAGGGAATGAAATAAAGGCACAGGTAGCAATTTGCAGGAGGTATTGTTCAGGCAACACAAGTAGGTCAGTAAAGCTGGAGGTTAGAGTACTTTAATAAAGGGTAGAAGGCACAGGACAGAAGACAGCCGGCTGCGGGGGCTTGTGCCTGTAGGCCCAGCTACTTAGGAGGCTGAGGCTGGAGGATCACTTGTGCCCAGGAGTTCAAGGCCAGCATGGGCAATTTACATTTCTAAAAATGTAAAAAAAACTTAGTGGGGTGTGGTGGCCCAGCATGGGCAATTTACATTTCTAAAAATGTAAAAAAAACTTAGTGGGGTGTGGTGGCATACACCTATAAGCCCAGCTACTCAGGAGGCTGAGGTAAGAGAACTGCTTGAGACAAGGAATTCAGTTCAAGGCTACAGTGAGCGGTGATTGTGCCACTACACTCAAGCTGGGTAACAGAGCAAGACACTCTAAAAAAAAAAAGGAGAAGGAATAAAAGAAAATAGGGCTGGAAAGGTGCACAGCATCAGATTGTGAAGCTTACTGAGAGACATGCTAAGGAACTTGAAATGGCAGTGAGGAACCAGATCAGTTGCACAGTTCACTTAAGCTAAAATAATGGAACTTCACATCATTACTTAGAGGCTATTTCAGCCGTATTTTTATTACAGTTAAGAAACTGAGGCCTAGCCGGGCTCGGTGGTTCAGCCTGTAATCCACGCTTCCGGGAGGCTGAGGTGAGTGGATTGCCTGAGTCCACGGGTTCGAGACCCGCCAGGACAACTCGGCGAGACCTCATCTGCACAATAAATCAAAAACTAGCCGGGCGTGGTAGCACGTGCCTGTAGTTCCTCTACTTGGAAGGCTGAGGCGGAAGATCGCCGGAGCCCAGCAGGTCGAGGCTGCGGTGGCCGGGAGCGGCCACTGCACTCCAGCCTGGGCGACGGAGTGAGACCCCGACTCAAAAAAAAAAAAAGAAAAAGAAAAAGAAACTGAGGCCTGGCCACTGGTCTTTGCCTTCCCTCTTCCCTTTTCTTAACTCATCAAGAAGTCAAGCCTCAGTCGGACAGAAAACCATGCCAGATCTGCAGGAGGGCACAGGAAGGGGTGAGGGGAGCAAGTCTCCTCCTTTCTCAGGGAGAGAATAAGACCATGGCCACACTCCTGGCCTTAGGCAGAAACCTCCCCAGAATAGGAAAATTCAGACATCCCAGTGCTTACCCAAAACCTCAAACGTGCCACCTCCCAGGGATGGTGATTGTCTGGCTTGTGGCGGCCTCCTGGGGCTGGGCCAAGGACATTGTGCCGAATGCCAGGGAATTCCCGCTAGTGCACTCATCACCCACTCAAGAGCCAGTGGCAGCCAACAGGCAATGCTGCACCATTAAGGTGTTTGTCAAGAAGCTGAGCTGGGCATTGTGGGCGATCCTGAGGGCCCTTTTTAGACCGGCTGTAAGAGAAGAAGAAGAAGAAAAGAAGCCGCATTTGGAAGCAAACTTGTGGAAGTGTGGAGGGCGCAGCATGACAGAGAGAGCCCTCCCCCGAGGCAGGAACACGTGGCTCCATTTCTGGCACCCCTACTAACTTGCTCTGTGATTTTGAATAAGTCATTTCCCCTCTCTGAGTTTTACTTTTCTCTTCTGCAAAACAAGCGTGTTAAATGAGATGATCTGTAAGTATTGTTGACCAGTGCATTTTCTAGGTACCCGAATGGTTGTGCTTTCAGTATGAAATTTTAAAAATTAGTCATAGCCTGGTGCAGTGGTTCATGCCTGTAATCCCAGCACTTTGGATAGTGGAGGTGAGAGGATTACCTGAGCTCAGGGGTTCAAGACTAGCCTGAGCAACTTGGCAAGACCTCGTCTCTACAATAAATCGAAAAATCAGCCAGGCATGGTGGCACATGCCTGTGGTTCCAGCTACTTGGAAGGCTGAGATGGAAGGATCACCTGAGCCCAGCAGGTCGAGACTGCGGTGGCCATGAGTATGCCACTGCATTCCAGCCTGGACACAGAGTGAGACTCCAACTCAAAAACATAAAAATAAGAGTCATAACCCAGGCTGGCTCAGCAGCAAGGCTGGGACCTCAGCTGTATGGACAGCGGAGGAAGCAGGGTTTTCATGCGATAACAGCAGGAAGAAATTAATGCAGTGACAGGGCTGATGCCTGAGGAGTCACTAGAGAGACCTAATGATTTGGTCTGACAGAAATGACCAAAGGTGGTATCAGTCTATTGCTGAGGATGTGGCAGCAGGAAAACAGGCAGTAACACTGTGAGAATGCGCACCATGTGCCAGGATTTGCTAAATGCTGAATGTGCATACATCAGTGTCCTGTTGCTGCTGTAACAAATTATCATAAATTTTAAAACAACACTGACATCTTATATTTCTGGAGTGAGAAGTCTGAGGCAGGTCTTAGGGGACTGAGATCAAGGTGTTGGCAGCAACGCATTCCCTCTGGACAGCCCTTCCTGTTCTCTTCCAGCTTCAAGAGGCTGCCCACATCCCTTGGTCTGTGGCTCCTTCCAGCAGTGGCATCGCTGCCATATCTGCTTCTGCCTTCCACCACCTTCTCTGACTCTGATCTTCTGTCTCCTCTTATAAGGACTCTTGTGACTCCTTAAGCCACCTAGATAATCCAGGATAATCTCCTTATCTGGAGAGCCTTAGCTTAATCATATCTGTAAAGTCTTTTGCCATGTAAGCTAACGCATCTACAGGCTTTGAGTATTAGGTTGCAGATGTTATTGAAGGGCCATTATTTTATCTATCACAGGGCATCATCTTACAGAATCCTCCTAACACCCCTCCTTATGTCATCTTTACTTCACAGATGAGGAGCATGATGCTTAGAGAAGTTAGGTCATTTGCCCAAGGACACTCAGCTGGAAAGAGAAAAGGTTAGACGACATCTGGTATATGGTGTCATCTTGGTCTGAAGTGACCTGTCTTTTCAGATAGGACCCCACCCAGCTCCTAGGTGTATAAGGAATACAGTCTCATGCCTCGGAGAAGGCTGTCTGAGAACCAGGTGGAAATCTGAGACCTTGAAAGCCAGATTAGGGTCATAGCAGTCTCAGTGTAGGAATTGAGTGCCAAAACCCACCTGTGAGGGTTAAACTAATATAACAATGCATGGGAAGGGTGATTCTAGGCCACCCTTCATGCCAGTACACAGTGACGCAGTGGAATCTCAATGTTGGGGTTGAAGCTGCTAATGGACTATTTGCTGAAGTAGGGACAGGCCAAGAAAATGGGCAGGGAAAGATCCAGAGATGACTACAGAGCTGAAGCACAGAGGGCAGGGACATACTTCCTGCTTTAGTGGATTATAGGTGATACTGAATTTAACATGTCCATTTCTTCATGGCTATGCCGGGCCCTGTGCTAGCTGTTGCAGCTACAGTGGTGAGGACAGACATGCCTTTTATAGTCAAGGAGAAGACAAGTCTTCAACATGTGGTTACAAAATGGTGTGACAAGAATTGTGACCAGGAGAAGGATTGGGTGCTGCTGACAAGGGTGTAGGAAGAACTGATGTAGATTTGAGGGGTCAAGGAAGGCTCCCCCAGAGAGAGGATGGGAGAATGAACTAGATAGAAGGAACGATATACGTAAGGGGCTAGAAGAACAGGAACCCGCGGGAACACAGCACACGAGGCAGGAAATGGCAAAAGAGGCTGCTGAGGAAGTCCAGCCAAATCACAAAGGCTCCTGACTAAAGAGATAGAGAGCCCTTGAAGCCACTGCAGGGCCTTCGCACTGACTGCTCCCTCTTCCTGGAATACTCTCTTGGCAGCCCCGTGGGTAGCTCCTTCAGCTGCTTCTCAAATGTCACTTCCTCAAAGAGACTTTCCCTGACCACCCTCTATAAAATAGCTGACCCATCACTCTCCATCTCCATCTCCTTAACCTGTTTTATTCTCCATAGCATGTGTTATCACATGAGACTCTACATTAGGCTGTAACTAGAGAGTAACTAGTATGTTTTTGTTCAGTGCTAGAGCCCTAGCACACGGTACCTGGTACATAATAAGTCCCCCGGGCCGGGCATGGTGGCTCATGCCTGTAATCCCAGGACTTTGGGAGGCCGGGGAGGGAGGATTGCTTGAGGTCAGGAGTTCAAGACCAAACTAGGCAACATAGCGAGACCTCATCTCTCACCAGAGACCTCACCAGGCGTGGTGGTGCGTACCTGTAGTCCCAGCTACCCTGGATGCTGAGGTGGGAGGATCACTTGAGCCCAGAGGTTCAAGGCTGCAGTGAGCCATGACTGTGCTACTGCATTCCAACCAGGGCAACAAAGCGAAACCCTGACGCAAAAATAATAATAGTAATAGATTAATTAATTAACAATGAATGAATAAATGGACAGAAACAAACTTTTGATGTTTAGGAGATAGAACCAATAGTTCTTTGGTAAAAGACGATATGGTCAGGGAAGGATAGGGAAGAGCTGTGGGTCATATAAGGCTGCTGGTTTGGATAACTGGGTAGATGACAATACCACACCCTGATAGATAACACCAAGGGTATTAAGCTCACTGTGATCTGAGATAAGACATTGCATTTAGGTGCATACCTGTGGTCTCAGATACTCAGGAGGCTGAGGCAGGAAGATTGCTTGAGCCCAAGAGTTTGAGACTTCAGTGAGCTATGATTGATTGCGCCACTGCACTCCAGCCCAGGTGAAAGAGCGAAAACCCTGTCACACACACACACACACACACACACACACACACACACACACACACAAAAGATTGCACTTTAGGAGGGTGAAGTATAGGGAGTCCTAGGAGGGGAAAGGGCTGCCTGTCCAGTAGTATGACAGTATGGAATACCTCAATCCTGCCTCTTATTAGCCTTGGGGTTCTGGGTACAGTTGTCCCTTGGTGTCCATGGAAGACTGCCTCCAGAATTCCCTGGAATCCCTAAATCCACAGATGCTGAAGTCCCTCTATACCCACAGGCTCTGCATCTACGGACATGGAGGGCCAATTAGAATCACCCTACCTTTCTGAAACTCAGTTTCCTCATCTGCAAATTGAGGGCCATAATTCTTCCCTGGTGGAGCTGTTGCATTCTAGCATGCATATGCCAGGCCCACAGGAGGCATTCGAGTCATAGTTGCTGTTATTGTTATTATCATTAGAACATCTCTGTTAAAAAGTTGTTTCTTATGAGTCAAGATCTGTGTCCTGTAATCTTTCATTCTGGTCTTAATTTTGCCCTCTGTACCAACCAGAATGTTCTTCTTCACATTCCCATTCTCCTTCACACAGCACTCTCTTCTCCGTCCTAGACATCCCTCATCCGTCCTCCCAGAACATGATGCCCACCCAGTTCCCTCACTCTTCTGGCTGCTCTCCCTTAGTCAAGCTCCAATTTGTCACCATATGTTTACATATCCCATGCATATTGAGGCCAGTGCCTTGTGTCTGTTGCTCACATCATCACCCTAGATTATGACCTTGGCAGTTCACACAAGGTCTTTTATTCTTTCTTCCTCACTCTAGCCCATGCTTCCAAACTTGACACCTTCCTTCCTGGTCCTTCTTTGCAGATCTCACCTCTAACCCTTCTGATAAGCCTCCCTGCTCCTTCTTTTCTGATCAAACACTGATCATGATCATTCTCCCCGTCCCTCCTCCAGGCCTGAACCGTCTGGTTTTGGGCTCCCACCTGCCCAGGAGTGAAGCTCTCCAGAGTCCCCTGGAGACTGCACTGTTGTAACTGTCTCTGCTTCCTAGAAGCACTTGTCAGCACTGTGATGATCTGGCTCCTGCCACCCCCACTGCAACTTCTCGTCTCACCGCCGCCTCCACATCTGCCACTCTCTTCCCTCTTCTGTCCACATTTTTTTCTCCTTGTTTTTCTCTGTTCTCTCCTTTCCCTGCCCCTACTCCTGGATGTCTTAACTTTGGCATTTCAGGAACCAAAACCCTGCCTTCCAGCTGGCAGACCAATCCCACAGGATTGTCTATAATCTCTTTATAGCCAGTTATTTTGGTCCCACTTGCACTCTGAGATTTTTCTCACTTTCCTCTGGGTTTACACCTCTTTCAGCACTTAAAGGGTGACAGACATCTTAGATCAGTTAAGTGAGCTATAAAGGTTAGACTTCTGACTTGGCTGGGGATTGACTAATGAATCCAGGTGTGAAAAGATAAAGAGAAGGGTCACTCTGTTTAAAAGTGATTGAGACTTTTTTCCCCTAGTGAATTTTATCTTTTTTTTTTTTCCTTTTTTTACAACGGGACAATGGAACTTACTGCCTTATCATGCAAGGAAGTCAAACCACAATAGACTGAATTTCAGAAAATGTTTTATGAAACCACAAATAAATACCAGGAATTGTGCTTGATGCTTTCATGTGTATACTCATTAAACATTCCCAAGATGAACCTCTTCCTTGGTAACTAGATCAATTGTTCATTCATTCATTCATGAACTCAGTGACTATTCATTGTGCCAGGCACTGTGCTAAGCCCTGTAACAGATTCAAAAATAAATATGACACAGTCTCTGTTCCCCAGGAACTCAAGTCTAGTGGCAGAGAACCGACATATCCACTACTGGGTATGAAACATTGTGACAGTTGTGTTCATAGTAGTATGTACAAAGTGCCACAGGAGTAAAGAGGGCACCCACTAGCTCTGCCATGGAGAGCTGAGGAAAGGGTAGCAATGGAGGCGACTTTTGAGTAGACTTGAAGGATGAGTAGGAGTTTGCTAACATGCAATAAAGAGAATGGGCTTTAGTGTGAAAGGCCAGGGAGTGTTTTGGAATTGGTATGTCTGGAGTAGAGCCCTCGCTCATGTCTCTGGGCTTTTGCTCAGAGAAAGCAGGGGACGACCTGGGTCACAGAGCGAGTGGTAGAGGCAGGGTTAAGCAGTAGAAGCTGGAATTGTCTGAGCCCTGATTCATGTTCCTTAGCCTCCTACCCTCCATATACCCCCCGTCCCACCCCCACACACACGTGCACTGCCAGGTCCAGTCTCTATGCCCTTTTCCCTGGCTGAGATGATGTTGTTAGACCAGCCCCTCTCCCAACCGATTCCCCTCATAAGGAGTCTGCCCCTGAGCTCTGAGGATTGTCCCCAGTAGATCTGGGAGGGAAGCAGAGAAGCCTTCCCCATCATGTATCTGATCCATTCCAGTGTTCGGTCCTGAACCACACATCTGTCTGTGACCCTGCAGATCCGAACTTCTGATCCCCATTGGCTCTAAGATGCTCCTTGCTTGAACATCCCAGAAAGGGAGCTGGATAAACCAGGTTGCCAGCCCTTTACTGAGGAGGGGCCACTTTTAACCCCCAAAGCATCAGGAGGCTGGAGTGGGTTTGTGCTGAAGGCTCCCTGATCCTTATCTCCTACCATAAGCAGGAGTGAGGGCAGTAGGGGAGAGGATTCTTTAATTCCATATTAGCTTAGAGATGGGTACTCAAAAAATGCTCCATGGCCTGGCTGGCATGTCAGCAGTATCTGTCCCAAGATCTCTAGCCATTTCCCAAATGCCTAATTCATCTTAAATGATATTTTTAGTTAATTAATTGACTTTGTTGACAGATAGGGAAGCATTGGATATCGTCTGGATATCCAAGCTGCCTGAGGCAGCTTACGGCTTAAAACATAATATTTTTAAGTAAGTCTTTCAAGGATGAAGCATAAGGGGTAGTCCAAAAGATGAAAAAAGTAACAGTTACTTCCAAGCACCCCATGTTCAACACGTGCGCTATAAATTGGCTGAAATCTTCCTGATAGAAAGGCCAAAAGGAGAAAGCATTGGGCAACCTGGTGTTCCCTTTCTTATACCTTAAAGCAAATAGAGTCTCCTGTAGGGAAAGCATTTTCTTCAAGCTAAAGCCTAATAGAAAGTGATTGTGTTTGGTCCTAAGAAAGGAGAATGAGAGGGTAAGGAGTATGCAATGCACGTCCACTCAACACCAGCCCTGTGCAGAGCTCCCAGCCTTCTGAGAGAGATTGGCATGTACATTAGTTGCCTGAGAGAAAGTAGGTTTGATTGTGGAAGATGCACTTCCCTCCTCAGGACACACAAGGACTGGCTTTTGGTCCAGGGAGCATGTGGGAGGGAAGGGTGACTAGATTTCAAAAGGCAGAGAAGGAGTCAGAACCATGTTTTCTACCTCGATTTTACAAAAATAACAGAGGCACCATCTGAAGCAACAGAAGCACTTTCAGAGTGATTACTATGCATGAGGTGCATTCACTCATTTCATCTTAACAAAAATCTTGTGGAGAAGGAATTGTTACTTTATTTTACAAATAAGGAAACTGAGGCTCAATTTGCTTAGGGTCACACAGTCAGTAAGTGAAATTAAAATTTGATCTCAGGACTGTGTGTCTTTTTTCCAGTATACCACCCTGTTTATTCAACCCAAAAGTTTTTCATTAAAGTTTCCATAAAGAATGGGAATATGGCCGAATTCAGTGGCTCAGCCTGTAATCCCAGCACTTTGGGAGGCCGAGGCGAGTGGATTGCCTGAGTCTGTGGGTTGGAGACCCACTCAGGCAACTTGGCAAGACCTCGTCTCTACAATAAATCAAAAATTAGCCGGGCATGGTAGCACGCGCCTGTACTTCTGGCTACTTGGAAGGCTGAGACAGAAGGATCGCCGGAGCCCAGCAGGTCGAGGCTGCGGTGGCCAGGAGCGTTTCACTGTACTCCAGTCTGGGTGACAGAGTGAGACTCCAACTCAAAAAAAAAAGAATGGGAATATAACATGACATTCTGGCTATGAAGGACTAAGAGAACATGGTGCAGGGATGTAATGTTTTGATGACATGACTTAGCCTAGGACTAGAAGCTGGAATGTCTGTATTAATGGATAAGTGACTTGTCAGTTTCCCTGTCATTTCCATTTGCAGGTGTTTTACTTGAGCTTTTTGACTGAACTTAGGCCACAGTCAAGTCACAAGTGATTTTCTGTGATGTGTCCACTCTGTGATAATCTTATATCATGTCTCTCCAAATCCCTCCTTTCCAACCTCTCCACTCATTGCCACCCAAAGTTTAAGCTTTTTTTTTTTGAGTCAGAATCTTACTCTGTCTCCCAGGTTGGAGTGCAGTGTCATCCTCACGGCTACCACAGCCTCGACCTGCTGGGCTCAGGCGATCCTTCCACCTCAGCCTTCCAAATAGCTGGAACTACAGGCATGTGCCACCACATCCAGCTAATTTTTTTTATTTTCTGTAAAGATGAGGGCTTGCTAAGTTGCCCAGGCTGTGCTAGAACCCCTGGACTCAGGCAATTCTCTTGCCACCATCTCCCAAAGTGTTGGGATTACAGGCCTGAGCCACCACACCCAGCCTCAAGCCATTTTAAATACTGCTCAGAATATGCCCTGCTCTCCCACACTTCTAGGCAGTTGCACATGCTGTATCCTTCAAGGATTAGCTCAAATCCCATCTCTACCTGGAAGCTTCCCCTGAATCCCTCTCTCTCTCTAACACTCCCACCCGCTGTGGATAAGACACCCCTCCTCTGTTCTCTCATAGAACTCTGTACATACTTGCCTTTTTAGCACGATGGCTTGTTTGTTTTTAATAGAGATGTGCTGCACAAGTAAGGATTAACTACACAACTAGGCTGCATGCAGGTAAAGTTTAGGCCTCCAAATGGCCCTCACTTCCCCTGGTTTAGGACCAGGCACCTTTGTGTTGTTACATGCCTCCCCCTTCTTCCCCTGGCAGTGCCCAGCAACTGCCACTCCCTCCCTTGTGCTAATGTGACTAGTGTTCAGGGCCCACTTGTGCGTGAGAACATGCAGTATTCAGCGCTTTTTTTCTGTGATAGTTCACTTAGTATAATGATCTCCAACTCCATCCAGTTTGCTGCAAAATCGATGATTTTGTTCTTCTTTATGGCTGTGTAATACTCCATCATGTATATGTACCACATTTCTTTATCCATTCCACTTTCAATGGGCAGTAGGGTTCCATGTTTTTGCTATTGTGAACAATGTGGCTATGAACATGCATGTGTAGGTATCTATTTGTAGAATGATTTATGTTTCTCTGGGTATACTCCTAGGAGAGGGATTGCTGGATCATGTGGAAGGTCAATTTTTAGTTCTTTTAGGCATAATCACACTGCTTTCCATAAATATTGAACTGGTTTGCCTTCCCACCAACAGTGTAGAAGTATTCCCTGTTCTCTGCACCTGTGCCAGCACCTGTTGTTCTTTGATTTATTTTTTTTTTTTTTTTTTTTTTTTTATAATCAGTATTTTTTATTATCGTTTTGTAGGGTACAGTTAAGGGTTAGGTGTACAATTACGTTTCATTCAGGCACCCTATTGATAAGAGGTGTGTTCTTTGATTTATTAATGATGGGCATCCTTACTGGAGTTAGGTGGTATCTCATTGTGGTTTTGATTTGCAGTTCTCTGATGATTAGTGAGGGTGAACAATTTTTCATGCATCTGTTGGCTGCCTGTATTTCTTCTTCTGAAAAGTGTCTAGGCCAGGCTTGGTGGCTCAGCCTGTAATCTCAGCACTTTGGGAGGCTGAGGCAAGTTGATTGCCTGAGCCCACGGGTTCAAGACCAGCCCAGACAACTTGGCAGTAAAATTTTTTTTAAAAATCACCTGGCGTGGTGGCACGCACCTGCAGTTCCAGCTACTTGGAAGTCTGAGGTGGAAGGATCGCCGGGGGCCCAGCAGGTCAACACTGGCATGGCCATGAGTGTGTCACTGCACTCCAGCCTGGGCAACGGAGTGAGACTCCAACTCAAAAAAAAAAAAAAAAAGTGTCTATTCATGTTTGTGCCCGCTTTTTAATAGAGTTGTTTGGTTATTTTCCCTGTCAGCTCATTTGAGTTCTGCAGATACTGTTGATGTTAGACCTTTGTCAGGTACATAGTTAGCAAATATTTTTTTTCCATTCTGTGGGTTGTCTCTACTCTCTTGATTTCTTTTGCTGTGCAAAAGCTTTTCAGTTTGATGAGGCCCCACTTATCTATCTTAGCTTTTATGGTATTCACTTTTGGGGATTTGTTCAGGAAGTTGTTCCCTACTCTGATGTGCATAAGTGTGTTTCCTACTTTTTCTTCTAGGATTCTTACAGTTTGAAGTTTTACGTTTAGGTCTTTGATCTAGTTAGAGTTCATTTTTGTATATGGTGATAGGTAGGGGTCCAGTTTCATTCTTCCACATGTGGTCAGTCAGTTTTCCCAGCACCGTTTGCTAAGTATAGTCTCCTTTCCTCAGCAGTTGTTAGTGATGGCTTTGTTAGGATGCATTGATTGAAAGGTCGAGTTATTCTTCGAGAATTTCTGTCCTGTTCCATTTGTCAATGTGCCTATTCTTGTACCAGTATCAGGCTGTTTCAGTTACTATAGCCTTGTAGTAAATTTTAAAGTCTGGACATGTGATACCTCCTGTTTTGTTCCTTTTGCTGAGGATTGTTTAGGCTATTCATGCTTGCAGAAAAGGGAAAAAATAACCTGGCCTAGCAAGTCAGGGAAGTCTTCCAGAGGTAGCAATTTATGGTCTGAACCTTAAAATATGAAAAAATTTTGCCAAACTAATAAATAAACTAGGCAGAGGGAAAAACATGTACAAAGGCCTGAATGAGAATCAATGTTCGGAGAATTGCAAGAAGTATGGATATTCTGTGCCATCATTTGGAATGAAAAACATGTTTTAGATACCAAATGTAAGAGAGGCAAGGTTGTTCTTTGTTGTGGATGTTTTAAGTCTTTATCATTCTGACAGTTTTGTCTTTAATCGTCAGATGGATTTTATCACAAGTCAGTAAAGATGTTATAGTCACCTCTGGTGAAATAAATTACTTATTTATAGCTTGTGGCCTGCCTCCTTCCAAAAATGGTTTGATTTGACTAATAATAAAAGACACATCCACAGCAAGCCAGCTTGTATAGAAACAGAAAACAATAGCAATAGATAGGAAGAGAATGACACCATCTCCCAGTGCTCGTTTCCTTCCTTAGCTCATGTGGGGTTCAGGATTGCCCTCTGAGGGTGAGAAGCAGGTTGTCCAGCTTCAAGCCTGGCACATGGAAGTGCTCCTGGAAGTGCATGTGGGTCCAATAAATACCTAGTGTTTTCCTCATTTTCCAATTGATGCCACAGGTATTTCCTGACACTCCCATTCCTTCAGGTTTCCATCCCTCATGTTTTTTGGTAGGAATAATAATCTTTCTTAGCTGTCCTTCAGATCCACTGCCGGAGCTCCTTCACCCAAGCTTCTTTCAGAGTCTCTTGCTTTTTTAGTTTTTCTCCTTTTAAAGCAAATTACTGCATGCATAAAACTTAGAAAACTGAAAGGCACAAAAAAGAGTGCCCCATGATACTATAACCAAAGGACACTGAGTCAAATCTTTTTCATTTAGCATTTTTTGACATAATTTCACACTTCCAGAAGATTTCAAGAATAGAACAAAGAATTCCTGAATTCCTTTCACCGGGGTTCCCCTACTATTGACATTTTACTACATTTGTTTTATCTCTTTCTCTCTCTTTTCTCTCTCTCTCTGTCTCTCTGTCTCTCTCTCTCTCTCTCTCTATCCATTTAAGAATAAGTTGTAGACCTCATGAACTCCTATATAAGTCTAAATACTTCAAATACTAAATATTTTGTGTATTTCCAAAAACAAGAAATTCTCCTACATGAATATTGATTTTTCTGTATGCCCTTCTAGATTTTTTCTATGTGCATTTTATTTATATTTAAATAAAATAATACAATGTTTATTTATAATGACTTGCTTTTTAGTTGGGGTTAGCAATGAAGATTGTGTGTAATCTCTTGCCAATAAATATTCTACAGCATAATTCTCCATCAGGATTTGACTGTAGATGGGTTTCTGGGTAGCACAAAACTTTTAAGAGACCACTGTGCTTCAGAGAACTAACTGTGCTCTTGCATGTCTAGTCTGAGATCACTTGAAAAGCTCCGAATAAGCCGGGCTCGGTGGCTCAGCCTGTAATCCCAGCGCTTTGGGAGGCTGAGGTGAGTGGACTGCCTGAGCCTGCAGGTTCGAGACCCGCCTGGGCAACTTGGTGAGACCTCATCTCTACATAAAATAAAAAATTAGCCGGTCGTGGTAGTGCGCACCTGTAGCTCCAGCTACTCGGAAGGCTGAGGCGGAAGGATTGCCGGAGCCCAGCAGGTCGAGGCTGCGGTAGCCAGGAGCGGCCGCTACACTCCAGTCTGGGCGACAGAGTGAGACTCCAACTCAAAAAAAAAAAAAAAAGAAAAGCTCCGAATAAATTAGGAAAGAGGCGCGCGGGGCGGGGGGTGGAGAGCTCTGAATACAAATTTAGCCTTTATTCTGCTGCTAGTTGAGATTCAATGGAAAAGTTAAAGCAGGAGAGTAAGCCAATAAGAGCTGTGCTTTCTAGCGATTAATTTGACAGTGTGTGCAGGATGGAGTAAAGGAAGAAGAAATCAGAGCATGAGTCATAATAAGTCACTTGGGTAAAATGATCCCTAGTTTTAAGGGCAAATCTCTGCCCAGGAAGAGCAGAGCCTTCTCCAGCATAACGAGTCCTTTTTCTCACATGTCTTTCAGAACTGGTTAAAGTCATATGGCTATCTGCTTCCCTATGATTCACGGGCATCTGCATTGCACTCAGGAAAGGCCTTACAGTCTGCAGTTTCCACTATGCAGCAGTTTTACGGGATTCCTGTCACCGGTGTGTTGGATCAGACAACCATCGAGTAAGAGTTGCATAGGACATTGTGCCTTTGAACTTCCTGGACATATGTTTGGGCTCACATTTGTCATGGCCTATGTTCACACCATATCCTGCCTTTCTATCTTTTAGCCCTGGGGGGAGGGAATCCTGGGAGAGAATACCCCAAAGTGCCCTTTCCTATGTGAGCTGGAGCTGGGCGGGGACAGGAGGCCCAGCCTGTCATGAACTTGCCGTGTGACCCTGGAGACAAGTCGTTTAATCGTCTGGGCCTCAGTTTCCTTATCAGTTCCACAAGGGGCTGGGTTACAGATGGGTTCTTAAATCTCCCCTGGCTCTAGTAACTTACGGTTCTGAGTTGTTACGGAACTCTGTAGTTCCCTGCAATGTACACGTCTCACTGGATACAGCAATCTCCTGAATGATAAAGGGCTGGTTCCACTTTTTTCATTTACCAAACACTTGCTGGGTGCTTGTGTGTTGTGCCTGTCATCCTGCCCTTCAGAGGTTCACTGTTTAGTGACAAGTACAGTCATCTGGTCACACCAGTTTAGAGCTCAAAAGGAAATGAGTGTCAGGGAGACACTACAGAGGCAGTAACAAATCAAGCTACGAGGATGGTTGCTATCACTAAGGGAAAGGATAAAGAGGGTGCTGGGGATGGAACCCCACAAAGCCAGTGGGGGGGTGGTAGAGAGGAAGAGGAAGCCTGGAACCCCCAAAGCCAGTGGAGGGGGTGGGGAGTGGTAGAGAGGAAGAGGAAGCCTGGGGGATGTAGGGCCCCCGCAATGAGGGGTGTGGCCAGCAGGGCCTGCTGCCCTGGAGCGGTCTTACAGGAGGTGTCTTACGGGAGGTGTCTGTTCTGAAGCCCAAGGGAATGGTGGCGACGGGGTCAGATCGCAGTGGGAAGAAGGGGAGGTGAGGAGTGGAGGGAAAACATTCGAGGAGTTTGTCATGGGGGGAGATGACGGTAGCCAGGGAGGATGGAGTCTTGCTTATTTATTAAGATAGGAGAGAGCTGAGCAGGCTTCTATTTGTTTCAGAAATAGCTAAAAGATGTCTGAGAAAAGCCATTCATACTATGAAGACATGGAAACATGCTGGAGTGAGTTTCCTAAGGAAGTAGGAAGTGGGGTGGGAGCCTAAGCCCCGGTGGAAAGAGCTGTCAGGACTGGGGAGGAGGCAGGGGCATTCTCGAGGGTGGGACGGGAGACGCACCCAGCTGCAGATCAAGGATCAATCCGCCCCTTGTGTAAGTCATGCTTGACATGCTTGACACTCTGGGTCTCAGGGGCTGGATTATGCCTCTTAAATTCTAGATTCTATTACTCTCAGCATCTAAGCTTTTACAACTTGGTGAATCTGGGGTTTTAGGATCCTAAAATTCTGTGTGAACATTTCCTATGCCTAGGAAGCTCTGGGTGTGGGAGTGTGAAATTCTGAGATAATGTGCTCGCTCCTATGATGTCTGAGTACAGTAGACTCCTTGGCCCTGTGGCCCGAAAGTGAGCTGGTTCAGGAGAGCCCAACCACCTTCAAAGCGGAGGCTATTCTGAGGGCTTTGTGCAGGCCTCCTGGCAGCGCATCCTGAGGCAGGAGTGCTGGTGTCTCTGCTGGGCGCCATCTGGCCTTAGGTTTCACTCGGTTCCAGAAAGCCCCAGGCTTGTTGGACAAGCGTTCCGAGAGGGGCAGGTGGACGGTGAGAGGGGGAGGCAGAGGGAGCAATCCCAGGGAAGAGGATGGCATTCTGGCCGCACCTCCTCGTAGGAAGGCAGAGGAGGGACGTTCTGGCAGCAGGGGAGGAGGAAGCCAAGTCACACTCAACCCTGGACCAGAGTGGGGGCCAGGTGGGGCGGGATCTAGAGACCTGCATTTCAGCTCCAGCTCTGTAACCGTGGGTAACGGTTGCCTTTCTCTGGGCCTGTTGCCTCCTCAGGAGTCTTCCAGGTCTAACTCAGTCTGGCAGTAGCAGAGGTGACTCTTAGTTCTTTTCCCAGGGACTGTTAATGAAAGGAAGCTAGAGTAGCCGTTTGAAGTACGAGTTCTGAGCGTCTCCCTTGGACTATGCCACACGTTTATCCACTCCCTCATTCATTCAGTCAACACCATACAAGGAGGACCCAAAAACTCCAAATTTATTTATAAAAATTATGGATTTAGTCTTACATGTTTAAACGTCAGTCACCTTCAAAGTACTCTCTGTTGGACACAATACACCTATTAAGACACTTTTGCCACTGCTCATAGCAGTTTTTGAACTCGTCAATTTTGATGCCTTTTAGTGCCTCTGGTGTATTTGTTCCACCTCTTCCACACTGGCAAGTCATTTTCCTTTAAGGACTTTTTTCATCTGGGGAAACAAAAAGTCGCTGGGGTAAGATCAGGTGAACAGGGAGGGTAGGGCATGGGGGTCATGCTGGTTTTGGTCAAAAACTGCTGAATTCTCAGCACAGTGTGGGCAGGTTGTTCATGTAAATCACCCATCATGAAATGGGGAAAAGCGTTGAAAGACTCTCCAAGACAAAATTCGCTGAAGTCGAACACAGCCTCTCACAACACCACTAGCTTTCACACAATGCAAATGGGTTCCTAGGACACCTACAAGGGGCCTGCCCTCCAAATAAAATAATTCTGAGGATTTTTGGGTCCCCCCCCATAGTCCCTCTAGCTCAACAGTTGTGCTGAGCACTGACAGAAAAAATAAAAGCTTGTTACATTGCATTAATTAATATTCATTTATTCATTCAACTAAGTTCCTGTTTTCTACGTTTTGCAAGTTACTGGATTTGTATGTGTATCTTTTTTCTCATCTGTAAAATGGGGATAATAATTTCAGTTTAGCTCATGGGGTTGTTTTGAGAATCTAAAATTTTAAACTTTTAAAATAATATGAACACTGTAAATCATAGTATAGCAATATGCTTGGTATTGCTATTATGATGTCTTAGATTATTGATGTCTAAGTATGGAACACTCCAGGCAATGAGAAGCATATAAAGATGAGTAAGATCCAGTCGATGTCTCTTTTCTCCATATTGCCAATGGCTACTGCCTTTTTTTTTTTTTTTAATCAGAGTCTCACTCTGTCGCCCAGGCTGGAGTGCAGAGGCATGCTCATGGCCACTGCAGCCTCGACCTGCTGTGCTCTTCTGCCTCAGCCTTCCAAGTAGCTGGAACTACAAGCACACGCCACCATGCCCAGCTATTTTTTTTTTTTTTTGTAGAGATGAGGTCTATTATCCCCATTTTACAGCCAAGTTGCCAGGGCTGCTCTCAAACCCATGGGCTCAGGCAATCTGCACCTAGGCTGCAACTATAGACGTGAGCCACCCCGCCTGGTGAACTGCAAATGAGACCAGGTTGTTTTCCCTCCCAGCAATCCCATGCTGTAGTGAGTTGGTCATTAGGCCAGCACATGAAATGCAGGGATAGCCTGGGCCCCGATCATCCTTGATCTTTGAAATTTCCTGCCCTGGCACCTTTTTTATGAACTCCCAATGATGTCCCAGGTTTACTGTTCCCTAACGTAACTTTACCCCATAACTAAATTATAAGGATTTACATAGTTCCAGGCACTCGGCTGGCTTCTGAGAACACAATGATGAATATGACATAGTTTCTGTCCTCAAAGAATTTATCTTTTTTTAGAGGCAACAAACTAACAGATTTAAAATCACAGCCGGGCTTGGTGGCTCAGCCTGTAATGCCGCGCCTTGGGAGGCTGAGGTGAGTGGATTGCCTAAGGCCGCGGGTTCGAGACCCGCCTGGGCAGCAAGACCCCATCTCTACAATAAATCAAAACTTAGCCGGGCGTGGTAGTGCGTGCCTGTAGTTCCAGCTACTCGGAAGGCTAAGGCGGAAGGATCGCCAGAGCCCAGCAGGTCGAGGCTGTGGTGGCCGGGAGCAGCCACTGCGCTTCAGTCTGGGCGACCGAGTGAGACTCCGACTCGAAAAATAAAATAAAATAAAATAAAATCACAATACAATGTAAGAAGTGCTGCAGAGAATTACATTCCAAGTCCTGGAGCTCTTTGGCCACTTCTTGAACACCTCTAGTGATGAAAGGGAATGTGCTGTCTTCCATGCCATGCCGTTCCACTGTCGGATAGTTCTGATTCATTTATTCAATCAGTCAGTTATTTAGCAAATCATTATTCAACCCTTTCTGTATCAGGTATCATGCCAGCCCTGGGGATACAGGCATGGTTCCTGTTCTCATGGAGGTTAGAATCCAAGGAGAGAGACAAAGAATAAACAAGAAAGCAAATACATAATATAGTTTCAGGAAATCATAAATTAAGCAGGACAAGCGGAGAGTGGTGGGATGGGATGAGGGAGGCCATTTTAGGCAGAGTGGACAGGAAAGTCCTCTCGGAAGGCATGGTGTTTGAGCAGACGTGAATGAAGTAAGGGAACAAACCACACGAAGAGAAAGAGTGTTGCAAGGACAGGGAACAGCAAATGCCAAGACCCTGGAGTAGGAACAGGCTCAGCATGTTCAGGGAACAACCAGAAGGTCACCGTGGCAGGAGCACAGGATACGAGAGGAGAAGGGGGATGATGCCGGACAGGTGGGCAGGGGCTGGGTCATGCAGGACTTTGTGGGCAAGGATGAAAAGTATGGCTTTTTCTCTGGGGGTTTTGAGAAGTTATTGGAGGCTTTTAACCAGGGAGTGATATGACCCAATTCCTTTACAGAGCACTTTCCATGTACTTCCTTCTTGGAGACTCGCTGTCACCTAAAGACAGCAAAAACTGTGATTGTCATGTTGCAGATTAGGAAACTGAGGTTCACACTGGTTCAGTCACTTGCCTGGGGTCCTGTAATTAGTGATGGAGCTGGAACTTACCAAGCCTGTGTCTTCCAACTCCCAGTCTTTATATGAGGAAACATGTTTCTTCATACTTGTTTATGAATGCATGCATTAATGAATCAATCAATCATTCAGGTTCCTATTGGGGTCCATCAGAGCCAGGGTCCCAGAGTATAGGCTGAGGGTGCACGTTCACATTCAGACTGGAACTGGGGATTGTGCAATGCCTTCCTAGAGTGCTCAGTGACGGTGGTGGTGGTGTGTATGTGTGTGTGTGTGTGTCCTCTCCCTTCCCAGGTGGATGAAGAAACCCCGATGTGGTGTCCCTGACCACCCCCACTTGAGCCGCAGGCGGAGAAACAAGCGCTATGCCCTGACTGGACAGAAATGGAGGCAAAAACACATCACCTACAGGTGCTTTGACTCCCTCTTTTCCTCCCTAGCTTTGGCTCCTTCCTTGGTCAGTTTTTCCTGGCCCGCATGTCAGAGACTCACAATGTAGGTGGGTCTGGGGGTCAGGACAAGGGCCCGGCATGTGGGCATCAGGACCAGGCACTGATGACCTATGACTTTGTCCTCTTTGTGGCTTCTGTAAGATGCTGTGACTCCAACTTCTGGTTTGTTTGGTCCTCTGGGGGCTTAGTAGTTGTGTTTGTTTAAATGACTAAAGTTTTTAGGTTATAGAATGTGGGAGATGGATTGTTCAGGGACTTTCAGCTGTGATGAAGAACCATGGCTTAATTCATCCCCTCATCATTGCCTGCCAACCCCCCCACCCCAATTCAGCTTGATGAACTTCACCTGAGATTCCCAACACAGCATTCCAGTTGTTTCTAAGGCGTATAAAGAACTGGGACCTGAATCACAATAGTGTCATTCCTTGACTCTCTGGGGAGCCCAAGGGCAGAGCAAGATCAGTCTCCAAATCAGACCAGTGGACCAAGAGAGATGGCGGAGTCTACTACAGCAAACTCAGACAGAAGTCGGAGTGGGGCTGGGAAGGACCAGGCACAGGGCAGGCTTGCTGGTGAGTGCCTCTCAAGGCTCTGCTGTCATCTCAGGTGGACCCCTGTGCAAGGGCAGGATCTAAGACAGACATCCTTGGAGTTAAACTAAGGACTCCTGCTGACAAGCTGTAGAGACTAGAACAGGATTTTTTTCAGAAATCTGGCAAGAGAAGGAAACTTAAGAAGAATCTGGGTTAGAAACTGAATAGACTCTTGGGAATCTCCTGAAGACGTAGAGTGGATCAAGAGAAAGAAGAACCAGGTGCTAACTCAACTCTGACCTTTACTTCTATGACCCAACCTCTCTAGGACTCAGTTTCCTTCCTTATGGAATAGGTAGAATAATCCATGCCCCAGGTGATCATGGGACATAGCACCTGTAATTAGTAATGCTCCCTTGTGGAGAACCATGCGGTACGGAAATAGTAACCTTGAATAGCTAATGTGTAATGGATGAAATCAGATACCAGCCTGTCCCAGCTTGTAGACAGACACGCAGTGGTTGGTGCCAAAGGTTTTTTTAAAAGAACTTTTCGCTTAAACTCTCCCATGTCTGAATATTTTTATAACTTCTATACATGTTTTTTTTTTTGTATTAGGAGAGAAACAAAATTTAGAAAAAGCTATCTTCCAACTTATTTTTTCTACAAATTGGAGCGGAGTCTTTTATTCAAGACAAACTTTGTTGGAGGTCAGATATAAAACACTGATTAAAGCAAAGCTGCTCTGATTGAGACAGGGTGGGGATCCAGAGCTCTGCTTCCTCAGCCTCTTCTTCGACGCCTGGGGCAACTCAGCAGAATTCTAGGGTTCCCAATGTGAAGATAACTGGGCCATGCTGTCTTGGATGTTCCTCTTAGTTCTGCTAGTCTCTGACTCTCTGTTCCTTTCTAATGATCCTTCCCTCTCTCATCAGCATCCACAACTATACCCCAAAGGTGGGTGAACTGGACACACGGAAAGCTATTCGCCAGGCTTTCGATGTGTGGCAGAAGGTGACCCCACTGACCTTTGAAGAAGTGCCCTACCATGAGATCAAAAGTGACCGGAAGGAGGCAGACATCATGATCTTCTTTGCTTCTGGTTTCCATGGTGACAGCTCTCCATTTGACGGGGAAGGGGGATTCCTGGCCCATGCCTACTTCCCTGGCCCAGGGATTGGAGGAGACACTCACTTTGACTCGGACGAGCCATGGACGCTAGGAAATGCCAACCATGATGGTAAGGCCATGAGGGGACAGGGGTCCATCCTGGGTTGCTCGGTTGCTGGGAAAGAAGCCCTGAGGGAGAGCTTGAAGAACACCATAGATGAGTCTCCGGATTTCTAGAGCTCCTTGTCTAAGACCTAAGAACTTTAAAAGGTGGGAACTGTGGTCTCTGATCATATTCAGCACTTGATCTACCAGAGCCAGGGTCACAGAGCTGGGTCAACTTACTTAGGAGATGGTTTAACTGGGCAGAGGCAGGAAGCAGCTAAGGTGAGGCCATGAACAAGAAGATAATAGATCAGAGGCTGTAGAAAAAGGTAAAAGACCTTAAGGCTGAAAGTGGTGCTCTCTGGCCTGAGCGACAGGGGCCTCAAGACTGTCTCACAAAGGACATGACTGGCTCTCCCTTATTGGGCCGACCTTCCTTTGTCAACCAGTGGGTACTGGGGCGTATAATGACTCCAGCATCCTTAGGTGACTTGCCCCGCTCCACAATGACTCAGTGAGTATCTATGGAGCCAGAGTATCTGTGACTCAGTGAGTATCTATCACAGCAATAGTAGAAACACCCTTCAGGTTACCAGAGAGTTCTCATCGGTATTTGCTCACAAGGCACTTGCCTAGCATATAGGCAAGTGTACATTACTATGCCCATTTTCAGGAGGAAGAGTGCAGGGCTTAAGTGGCATAGCTGGAAGGCAGTTTCAGAGACTTACAAACCCTCATTCAATTAGCTGCCTATGTGACTGGGCAAGTAATTCACCCTAGGTGTACCCTGCTACAGAGCACAGGGCTGGATTAGGTGACCTGTAAGGCCCCTTCCGACTCCAGGATAACATCAGGCATGGTCCTGGGAAGACCACAGAAGCAACCATAAAGGAAAAGAGGTGTGGTCCCTGTCCTCAGCAGAAGCAAGAATGCACGTAAAGAACTCCGTCACAGGGTAGACTCTACCGAGGGTTGTAGCAGAAGAACTAAGGAAATGCAGTGGGAGTCTGGGGGGAAGAAGGGCAGAGGATTCTGGCCTTTAGATGACAATAGATGACAGTGAGCGGGTAGGCTAATGTTCTAAGGTCCTGCCAAGTGCCTTCCATACACCATGGAAATTGTGTTTGTTAATATGTATATATATAAAATATATATAATGATAATTAAATTTAATTTTATATTAAGTAATATGTGATTAAATTATATGGCAAATGTGTAATGACATTATTAAAGTATTATTATAGGCAGATATCATCCTCATTTTACAGATGGGTAAACCGAGGTATAGAGAAACATTCAGTAAACTACCTAAGGTCCCATAGTTGATGAGCAGTGAAGTAAGGCTTTGAACCTGGGCATTATGACATTGGGGCCCATAGTCTTAGCCATCATGCTAAGCTTCTATGGTTTTCAAACTACAAGGCACACCAGAATCACTAGAAACCCGTTTTAAGAATGCAGATTCCCGGCTCCAGGCCCCTAACCTCTTGTTATTCTAGTTCTCTGGGTCTGGGGTTGAGCCTGGAAACCTGCAATTGGTCTAATAAGTTCCCCAAGGGCTTCTGATGCAGGTGTTCCATTACCTTGAGAAACACTATCTTTACTTTCCCTAACTTACCTGATCATTAAGAACCAACTAGTAGCTGGGCATGGTGGCTCACACCTATAATCCCAGCAGTTTGGGAGACAGAAGCAGGAGAATTGCCTGAGGCCAGGAATTCGAGACCAGCCTGGACAATATAGCAAGACCCCTTTTCTGCGGAAAAAAAAAAAAAAAATTAGCCAAGTGTGGTAGTGCATGCCTATAATCCCAGCAACTCAGGAGGCTGAGATGGGAGAATCTCTTGAACCCAGTATGGGAAACATAGCAAGACTCCTCTCTACAAAAAAAAACAAAAAATCATTAAAAAAAAAATTAGCTGGGTATAGTGGTGCATGCCTATAGTCCCAGTAACTTGGAGAGGCTGAGGCAGAAGGATTGCTTGAGCCCAGAAGGTCAAGGCTACAGCAAGCTGTGATCATGCCACTACACTCCAGCCTGGATGACAGAGTGAGATCTCGACTCAAAAATAAACAAAAATAAATAAAAAATTTAAAAGGTTGGTTCTAACAGATAAAGACTTGTTTTTAACATACCCAAAATAAGACAACAACAGCAACAAAAACATACCCTTGGTTTGGCCAAGCCTCAGCCAGCAGGCTTATCAAGTTATGAACCTGTTAAATTTCTCTTTCAGACTTTTGTCCCTTTAGTATCAAGCTCCATTTCCTTTGCCCTGGAATCTCTCCCCGTATGTCCTGAATGTTTTCTGGCTCTAAGATTTTTAAACTGGAAAATTTTAAACTACCAAAAGTAGAAAGAATTATACGATCCCCAGATACTCATCACCTGCTTCAGCTTTTAGTATGTACTTCTAACAGATAAAGCTTATTTTTAACATATCCCTATCTCGTGTAAATACATACATACATACATACATACATACACAAATAGAAATTCACAGTTGGAAAGTGGCAGAGCCAGATGTGACCCCAGGATTGTGCCTTTTTAACAGTCACCACAAATGGTTCTGCTGCAGGTGGTCCAAGGACCACCCTTGGAAGAATACTGTGCTTTTGGCACTGTTCCATTCTGGATGCTGTCACCTCGCCCTGTAAGCCCAAAGCTTGCTCTCAAGGCCCTCATAATCCTGGGACCGTGAGAGGGTGCACTAGTGCCAATAGCATAAGGTGGAAGGCGGTCAGTGCCATGAAGACAGTTCAGAGAAGTTGTCAGGAGAGTGCAGAGGAGGGAGCTCTCCTGCCAGCTGGGGAAATCAAGGAAGGCTTCCTGGAACATAGGCATTGAGCTGAACTTTGAAGGAATAGATATTCCAAGTAGAAGGAACAGCACTGGCAAAAGAACAGAGGCAAAAGGAAAAGCTACCACCTTTTGAGGACATGGGGAGCCGGTGAGATAGGAGTCACCAAATACAGAGGTCCTAAGGGAAAGAAATGAAGCAGAGACAGGCCACTTGAGCAGCCAAGCAGACTGCTGGGGACTGGCTAGAAGGCTCAGGGACTTCAGAACACTCCCTAGCAGGAATGCTGGTCCTCATACACAGCTCAGCATGACTCCGCTAATGGAGAACAATGCTTCTGTGCCAGGACCCAATGAGCATGTTACTACCTTGTTACATATCTTCACCTCCATTCTTATGATGAAGGTGCCATTGTTTCCTTCACTTTCCAGAGGAAGAGATCTAAAATGTCACCTTGCTAAGGGCATGGTAGAGTCAGGATGCAAAACCGGACAGTCTAGCTCCCCAGGACTACACTCCTAACCACTCCAGTTCCCTGCCCTCACCCTCTTGGGGAGTAAAGACCCTGCCAGTCTCCTGCCCGTTAAGCACAGAGTCTCTGTAGCAGGCCTCTCCTTCTCATACCTCTCCTTTCCCCTCACAAGCTCAGGGAGTCCTCCTGCCTCAGCCCCGTCTCTCACCCCTCTCCTTCTGTCTCCTCCCTAAATGCCTCCTGGCTTTCTGTGCAGTAGGTCCCTGTGCCCCTTCCTCCCTCTTTCTTCCTTTTGATCCCTGAACCCAACACACAGACTTCTTTTTTTTTTTTTTTTAAGTTGGAGTCTCATTCTGTTGCCCAGGCTGAAGTGCAGAGGCAAAATCATGGCTCACCACAGCCTTGAACTCCTGGGCAAAGGCAATCTTCCTGCCTCAGTCTCCCGGGTAGCTGGGACTCCAGGCACATGCCACCATGCCCGGCTAAGTTTTTGGTTTATTGTAGAGACTATTTTGCCCAGGCTGGTCTCAAACACCTGGGCTCAGGCAAGCCTTTCCCCTCGTCTCCCAAAGTGCTAGGATTACAGGCATGAACCACTGCACCCGGCCAGGCCTCTTCCTCTTTGTTTTTTGTTTTTTTTGAGTCGGAGTCTCACTCTGTCACCCAGACTGGAGTGCAGTGGCCACTCCCAGCCACCGCAGCCTCGACCTGCTGGGCTCCGGCGATCCTTCCGCCTCAGTCTTCTGAGTAGCCGGAATTACAGACCTGCGCTACCACACCCGGCTGATTTTTTGATTTATTGTAGAGATGAGGGCTCGCCAAGTTGCCCAGGTGGGTCTCGAACCCACGGGCTCAGGTAATCCGCTCATCTCAGCCTCCCAAAGTGCTGGGATTACAGGCTGAGCCACCGAGCCCTGTAACCTCTTAAGTGGTTACTCCTGTTCTCTATAGACACAGGCTGCAGACAAAGGCCTGGAGTCTCTCCAGATGCCCAGAATCCTGCTCCCTGGTTCCTAGCTGAGATCCCTGTGATGGCCCCTGAGGAAGAGCCTGGTCAGGAGGTGGAGGCCCTGAACAGCTTGTCCCGGGTCACGGAACAAGCCAGGAACAGAGCCAGGACTGGACCCCAGGAAGCAGAGCTGCCTTCCGCTGGCCGTAGCAGCGCCTTTGTTTGGGACAGAGCTCGGAGATGAGCTCACCCTTCCCTGCTGCCAGCAGGGCCAGGGCCTGAGGAAGGAGCGGGGGGCGGCCTGGCCCTCTCCTGCCAGCGTGCCCTTCCCCAGCAGAAGGCAGCCCCAGGCTTTTGGCCAACCTTGTGCTGATCTTGCCCGTCCCCCTTCCTTTCTGTTGTCAGAGGCAGCTTCACTGAGGATGCAGGTGGTTTCAGCATGCGCAGGCACACATTGCTTGCAGCTTGGGCGCCCATGGGCTTCTTCGCCCTTCCCAAGACCTCAGCCAAGAAGGCCAAACAACCCACCTTTGTGTAACCCTCATGGGGCCCGGGGCTGAGCTGGGATAGGGCAACTTTGCTGGTGTCACTGGGTCCAGAGTGGGCAGAAGAACTCCTGTCCACATCTAAGCAGCCTCTCTGGACTTAAGAGGTGGCAGGGATGGGCTGGGAGGTAAGAAGGAGGTCTCAGGAACTACAAATGCAGGGTCCGCACCGGGGCAGACAGGAGTCAGGACTGTCAGCCCCCAGCCCACCCAACTCCTCACCCCTTGCATTTCTTTCCCAAAGCCAGGGTTGCTCAATCTACCCAAATCTAGGCCTTGCCCTGTCCCAGGCCTAACGCAGACTCAGGGGAGCTAGCTTTAAGAGGCTCTGCCTCTGGCGCCCCGCCGGCCTCGTGCGTCCTGCCTGGTCAGGGCGCCTCTTCCTGTCACCAGGCCCCTATCTCATGTAGGATGACGATGGCAGCCAGCGTTCAGTGCCACACCGTGCGCTTTCATATGTCTTACTCAGTGCTCACACCACCCTGTGAGGCAGATTTTACAAATGAGGGCACTGAGTCTCAGGGTGGGGGCCACATTTGCAAAGCTGGGAGGGCTAGTAGTGAAGGTAGTCTGTCCCGCAGGGCCTGTGCTTGTAACCACCATGCCAGGGGTGCTGTGTCCCGGGCCCTGCGTGCCGCTCTCAGCACCGGAGCCACGTTTTCAGCTGCACTTGAACCCTGGCCTTGGTCTTGGCCAATAGTTCCATTCTTCCAGACCTGAGGGCTTGCTGATGGAACTGCCTATGCCCGGAGGCCTGCCTGCAGCTGGCCATGTCTGCGGCCTTAAGACAGTCCCTCTCTGTCCCCACTGCTTCCACTTGGCCTAAGGCCCTGCTCTTCTCTCACCTGGCCCCCAGCAGTGACTCCCAAACTGACCCCACTGACCTCCCTGCCTCGGGTCTTGTTTCCTCTAACCCTCCCTCCAATGGCAGTCCAAATGATTTCATTGTTTCCTCACCCCACTCCTGCTGAACCCCGCTGGCCAAGAAGCCGTCCCGCATCCCTGCGTTTGGCCTGCCGCGCCCTGCCCACCAGCCTGGCTGGCCTTGGCTCTCTCCAGCCCTCCCTCAAGCCTTGTTCCAGGGACAGGTGGGAAGAAACTGCGTGTCCCTGGCCCTCGCTGACAGCATTTCCTCTGCCAGAAACTGCACCCCCGCCCCCATCTAGCCGAATCCACTTTCCTGACTGCCTCCTGGTCTTTCAGGACGCGAGCTTCACCTTTATGATGTTTTTCCTGAACACCTTCCTCCAGATTGGAACGGCCCCTCCCTCCTCAGAATCCCCACTCGACTCTCACAGACTCCCTGGAACACCCAGACACGCTGCTTCACTCATGTCCTTCCTCCTTCAGCGTCCCCCTCTCTATGGGGAAGCCTGGGAGCGGGGGTTGTGTCTGATCTCTCCGTGTGTTCCCGGCGCCCAGCACTGGCCTGCCAAGAACCCACGCTCGGTGCCTGCTGAGGTCACAGATTGGCTGTCTGACTGGGCATCTCCCCACGCCCTCTCCACAGGGAACGACCTCTTCCTGGTGGCTGTGCACGAGCTGGGCCACGCACTGGGACTAGAGCACTCCAACGACCCCAGCGCCATCATGGCTCCCTTCTACCAGTATATGGAGACACACAACTTCAAGCTACCCCAGGATGACCTCCAGGGCATCCAGAAGATCTATGGTGCGTAGCAGGGAGAGGGGGCCACTGCCCCTTCCTCAGGGCGGGCTGTGACTGCCTACCTGTTAGGGGACAGGAATGGGGTAGAGGGGAGAGACGTTCCACCATCAGCACTGCTGCTGGGTCTCCGACTAGCAAGACCTTAGGGACTCTGGACGCCTTTGCCCAGCCAGAGGGGCAAGGCTCTCCCTGGTACACTTAGGAAGCCTGGGGAGGCGTGAGCTGTAACTGGAAGGGAGGAAAGTAAGGGGAGGGCCACCGTGTCCTCTTCTGTACCCCGTCCCTGTCCCCACCACCATCCTTTCCCTCTTCACTCCTCCCTCTTTATCAGATGGTGACCAAGCCTTTCATGGCCCTGCCTCTAGCCAGGGGGGTTCACTCATCTGCAAGAGTCATGGCAAAACAATGTGATGAGTATGATAGCCAGAGCTTTGTTCTTAAAAAAAGAAACACGGAGAAGCTACTGCTCCCTGTGGGACATGAAGTCCCCTCCTGTGCCCCTCCCAGGCCAGTCCATACCAGCCTGTGGATTCTAGTTCCGGTCAAAGCAGGCGGGATGGGGAGACCAGCCTCCTTGAGCAAACGCTGGTCAGCACAGCACAGGGCCCTAGGCCCCAGTCCATGGAGCACAGGAGGGGGCTCCTTCTGGAGGAGATGCCCCAGTCAGAGCCCTCGGGTGGTCAGGACCACCACAGCTGAAGCAGTGGTGGACCGGCTGGGGCAGGGGTGCCAGAAGATGTTCTGGAGGCAGCAGAGACAGGATGTGCTGACAAATCAAATGTGGGGGTGAGGGGAGGAAGGAAGGGCCAAGAGTGACCCCAGGGTTTCTGGCTTTTGTCATCGTCAGGCAACAGGATCCACCAGTCTGCAGCTCAAAAATCTGGGCTGGGATATTGATTTGTAATTTTTTTTTTTTTTTGAGTTGGAGTCTCACTCCATCACCCAGGCTAGAGTACAGTGGCATGCTCACAGTCACCCCAGCGTCAACCTGCTGGGCTCCAGCGATCCTTCCACCTCAGCCTTCCAAGTAGCCGGAACTACAGGCGTGCGCTACCGCACCCAGCTAATTTTTTACTTATTGTAGAGATGAGGTCTCGCCAAGTTCCCCGGGCTGGTCTTGATCCCACAGGCTCAGGCAATCCACTCGCCTTGGCCTCCCAAAGTGCTGGGATTAGAAACTGAGGCACCAAGCTCAGCCTGATTTGTGATCTTTTGGTGTCCAATACAGTAACCACTAGCCACATGTGTCTACTGAAATTTAAATTTATATTAATTAAAATTAAAATTTCTGTTACAATTCTTACTGTGTCTCAGTCGCACTAAGAACTAGTCATTCATTTCAAGTGCTCAGCAGACACACGGGCATGTGACTCAAGGCTGCCACTGTAGTGAGCAGTGCAGATATGGGCTACTTCAACCATCACAGAGTGCCCTGCTGGACAGCTCCAGTACACAAGGCCTTTAAAGCTGTGAACCTAAAGGAGACCACCTGGAGCACCGACTCTCAGCTTGGCTGCTCTCTGGAACCACCATGGGATTCCGATAAAAAATACTGATACCCAGCCCTCACCCTGAGATGTGGTGTCAGTTGGTCTGGGTACCCCCTGAGCATCCAGAGTTTAAAAGCTTCCCCAGTAAGCCTAGTATGCCAGCCACATTGAGAAGCTCTGATCTAGGGACAAAAGCGCAGAGTGAGAGGAGAGAGGGACCCAGGGGCACCCCAACCTTTAGTGTAGGGCAAATGAGGAAATGTGGTCAGCAAAGGAGGCTGAGAAGAAACAGCCGCTGAGGTGGGAGGGGAGCCAAGGCCTGACAAAGAGACGGTTTCCAGGAAAGTGGTCCTGTGATCTTGCTAGTCCAAGCACGAGCCTCAGACCAGCAGCATCAGCACCACCCAAGGACTGGAAGAAACTTCAGGCCCAGCCAGACCCTCTGAGCCATAATCTGCACTTAATCAAGATCCAAGATGATCGGAATGCTCATCAAAGTTTGAGTCAAGTAACCACCGGATTTGGCACCATGGTGGTCATTGGTGATCTTGGCAGAGCAGCAGAGTGAGGCACGGGGCAGAAGCTGCATGGGAATGGGACAAAGGACAGAGGGTGAGAAGGTGGGGCTGGTGGAGAAAGCAGGCTCAGGACACTGCCCCGAAGGAAAGATGTGTGCACTCTGACAAGAGAGGAAAAGATAAGTTGCCAGGTTTGGGGCGGGAACATGAGCGCGCCCCTCTGAGGGCTATTTTCATCGACTTCTCAAAGTTTGGGTGAGCTAAGCTGGGGAGGGGGACAGGAGGCTGCACTTGTCTCAGAGTTGCCTGGGCAATGATGAGGCGTGGCCGCGGGAGGTAGGGAATGGCTGGCACCTCTCTAAGATGCAGTCCCTCTCTCCAGGACCCCCAGCGGAGCCTCTGGAGCCCACAAGGCCACTCCCCACACTCCCCGTTCGCAGGATCCACTCACCATCAGAGAGGAAGCACGAGCGCCAGCCCAGGCCCCCTCGGCCACCCCTTGGGGACAGGCCGTCTACACCAGGCGCCAAACCCAACATCTGTGACGGCAACTTCAACACAGTGGCCCTCTTCCGGGGCGAGATGTTTGTGTTTAAGGTAAGGCCAGTTGATTGGTGCCACCCAAGTGGCTCCAGCCTCTTGCCCTCCGTCCCCTCCACCACAGAGCTGGGGGAAGCACCTGCTCTGGGACATGGCTGCAACGGGGCCTGGACAGGAGCTGGCCCAGTGGTCACGCATGGGGTCTCTTCCTGGTGCTGCCAGGTGAATCACCTTGCTTCCGAGAGGGAGGAGAGAGATGGGTGGATCCTGCACCTTCCCAGGGATTAACACTGAGGGAAAGTGCTGAAGACGGGCTCCTGTCTGGGACCTTGAGCAAGTCACCTCCCTCTCTGCATCAGTACCCACTAGGGGCTGGAGGTTACTACTGGCCAGGACACACCTTGTCATCTGTCCCGTACCTGTCACTTCAGCCATGGGCTACCTGGGCAGCAACCTCCTTGGGTACTGCAGGTTGGTTCTTGGGAGCAGATTCTGAGACTGTGTGTGGAATGCAGGATTTTGATTAGAGAATACCTTTGGATCTGTGGGAAGAAGGAAGCGAGCCCGGGAAGCGGGAGAGGCTGAGCATCCACGTAAGCCATTGCAGACTTGGCTGCCCCCACAGGGAGCTCTGAAGCCATAATGACCTGTCAGAGTCACACAGCGTTGGGCCCCAAATGGCTGGGACTTCACATCCCCAACCTCACTCATCATTGGATGAGGAAGAGCATGGACTTGGAGAGGCTCTCTGAAGCTGAGGCCATCTCCATAGGGGCTGACGGTTGAAAACTGCCTGCTGGCTGCCCTCTGGATGCCAGGACAACATGCCCTTCCCTGAGGGGATCTGGGCAGCGGGTCTCTGTCACACCGGATGCTTGAGGAGGACCACCTCACTCCTTTCATGGGGCTCTCCCCAGCAAGCTTCAAGCACTGAGCAAGGAGGACCAGGCAGTGTGGGTCAGCTCCAGCCCGACCTCTCCCTGAGTGGCTCCAGCCAAGTTACTTGGCCTTTCTTAAGACTCTGTGTAGCTAAGATCAACTTTACAGAGTCACGAAAGTCAAAATGAGGTTTAAAAAACAGGGTGTGGCCGGGCTCGGTGGCTCAGCCTGTAATCCCGCGCTTTGGGAGGCTGAGGTGAGTGGATTGCCTGAGCCTGCGGGTTCGAAACCCGCCTGGGCAACTTGGCGAGACCTCATCTCTACAATAAATAAAAAAAAAAATTAGCCGGGCGTGGTAGCTACTTAGAAGGCTGAGGCGGGAGGATCACTGGAGCCTAGCAGGTTGAGGCTGCGGTGGCTGGGAGCGTGCCACTGCACTCTAGTCTGGGTGACAGAGGAGACTCCAACTCAAAAAAAAAAAAAAAACAAAAAACAACTGAGTGTGAAAGTGCAAAATACCTTTTAAAAGCACTAACTTCTGTACCATCTTTCTTTCACGAATCACGTATTCCTTTTTTTAGAGTTGGGGTCTCTGTCATCCAGACTGGAGTGCAGTGGCATGGTCACAGTTCACTGCAACTTCGACCTCCTGGGCTCACGTGATCCTTTTGCCTCAGCCTCCTAAGTAGCTGGGAATACAGGCGTGTGAACCATGCCCCACTAATTTTTTTATTTTTTGTAGAGATCGGGTCTCACTATGTTACCCAGGCTAGTCTTGAACTCCCAGGCTCAAGCAATCCTCCTGCCTCAGCCTCCCAAAGTTCTGGGATTACGGATGTAAGCCATCATGCCCAGCCCAGTTCCTTCTTCTGCACTCATTTTTCTTCGACCCAACTGAACTGTTCATAGGCAAACCTGGGTCTTATCCCCACGTACACATAAGAAAACTGAGGTCCTGGGGCTACAGGCCTTGCCTATCCTGCTTATTGGCCCAGGGTTGTGGTAGGGACAAAGCACCAGTCAGAAGAGGCTGTTTTTATTGGATCTTGGTCTATTTAGCAGCCATATATTCAACATGGACTATGTGCCCCATACTGTTCTGGACACTGTGCAGAGACTCTCTTGTCCGATCCTCCATTATTACCCACATGGGCAGGTGGGGCCCTATAAGTGGAGGAACCTGAATTCTCACCCAGACCTTGAGGGAATTCGCACAGCTTACTTCCCTGATGGATGGAGCCAGCCCCACGAAGGACACTCTGCCCACCCCAGGCTTTCCAGCCTGTCTGGCTGATGTCAGTGACGCTCCGCTGCCCTCGTGTGGCCACTCCAGGCCTCAGTGCCATCCTTTCCAGCTCCCTCACCCTTCCTCTCCCATGCCAGGCCTGTCTGCTGTCTGTCTCACGGTCTGCCAGGTAGCAAGAGCCGTCAGGAGCTTCAGTGGAGAGAATTACAGTAGCTCCCTTTCTTCCTCACAGGACTTTAAAGGTTAAAGCAGCAAATAGATGGACCCCACGGAAGGTTGCAAGACTGGGATCAGGGGAAGGTGTCAGGTTGTTGAGGCCTAAGCCCCAGGGCTGAGATCACCGGTTCAGAGGGAGGGCGTGATGTGCCTCTTTCTCCCCACTTTCCCCTAGGATCGCTGGTTCTGGCGCCTGCGCAATAACCGGGTGCAAGAAGGCTACCCCATGCAGATTGAGCAGTTCTGGAAAGGCCTGCCCGCCCGCATAGACGCAGCCTACGAAAGAGCCGATGGGAGATTTGTCTTCTTCAAAGGTAAGGGAGCCTGTGCTGTGGGGCCTGAGCAGGTCTCTGCCCTCCTGGGGTTCTCTTTCTCCCAGCTACACTGGAGGAGGTGGGTAGGAGGCCGACAGGCTGCAAGGGCCCTTCTAGACCCAGATGAAACGTGACAGGACAGATCCCTGCATGCAGGTCACGCACGATTTGGGGAAATCAAGTTAGGAAGTGATTATTATGGGTCTGTATGTGCCAAGGTTGGTGGGTGACAAGTTTCAGCCATGTGAAGCCGGGGTGGAACAGGAATTGAAGACCACCCAGTACTTTGTGAAAGGCCATTCTGTCAGTTCTGTAAGAATCCAGAGGGAGGTGTCGCACAGGCTGGGTAGGTCGGAGGAAGGAGAGGGACGGAGCTAACATGCCCACTCTGTGGGTCTGGCACTGTGCTAGGGAGTTTAACAGTGATTATCTTGGCTTGAGCCAGGCTCAGGGTGGGTGAGATACAGTTAGTGAGAAGGAAAGCGATCTAGAGGGAGAGGATGTCTTGGGGGGACATCAGGGACTTTCGAAGAGCTTAGCATACCTACCTCACAGCCATGGGGGCCCTGCCTTGGAGAGCCGTGAGAAGTGACCCAGAGAGGCCATCTGGGGGCAAATCCCGATTGTCGGGCTAGAGCTGGAAATTCGGAATGTTCTGAGAAGCAGAGAGTTATGGGGCGGGCAGTAGGACGGCAGGGCAGAGGCAGGGTAGCCACTTCTGGGGTGGTTCTGGAAAGCACCGTCCATGAGGCCCAAGCCAGGGAAGAGCCGTGCAGCTGGAGGGCAGGCGACAGCCGTGAAGAGACTAAGCCTCCTAAGCAGCTGAATATTGAGAGGAGAAGGAAAGAGAAGGTCAGAGATGAGGCTAGGCTTATTGCAGGGGACCCTAGGGGGCAGAGAGGTGCTGAGGAGGGAGCCCCTGAGGTGCAGGTGAGGAGCGCTGGGAAGCCGACTGGGAGCTGCCTGGAGGTCAGGGGGAGCCAGGGAACCTGGGTCTGGTGCCCAAGTCTTGTGGGAGGGCAGGGAGCTGTGTGTCACTAGCAGCGGGTGGGGGTGTCGTGGTGTGTGCAAAGTCAGGAGAGCGGCTGAAGTCCCCGGAGAGGAGGGAGGAGCGAGTCGTGAAGAGGGGAGGGCGTGGGGTCCGGGTGGCACGGGGCAGGTTGCCCAGGGCCTGTGCCTGGCTTCTGGCTCCCTGCCCCACCCACCTCTGCCTGGGCCGAGGGGCTGGGGCTCCGGCAGGCCTGGGGTTCTCTTTCCCCGACACCCTGAAGATGGGCAAGCGGCTCTAGCCACGGGCTCTGGCCCTGAGTGACCAGGGAAGCCTGATCTGAGGCTTCTTTCTGCCGCAGGTGACAAGTACTGGGTGTTTAAGGAGGTGACGGTGGAACCCGGGTATCCCCACAGCCTGGGGGAGCTGGGCAGCTGTCTACCCCGTGAAGGCATCGACACGGCTCTGCGCTGGGAACCTGTGGGCAAGACTTACTTCTTCAAAGGCGAGCGATACTGGCGCTACAGTGAGGAGCGGCGGGCCACAGACCCTGGCTACCCAAAGCCCATCACCGTGTGGAAGGGCATCCCACAGGCTCCCCAAGGGGCCTTCATCAGCAAGGAGGGCTGTACGTAAGGGCCGGGCTGGGCAGTGGGGGCGGGGAGCTGGTCTTATGGGGTCCCCATCAGTGCCCACGGACACCCTCTCAGGGCATCCAGGTTTGAGCGACCACCTGGAGCCACACAACTTGATCTGTTCACTCCATAATAATCACGAGAGCCAGCTTATGGGGGGCGGGCTGGGGATGTGGCGGTGAACAAGACTTGCACAGCTCCCAGGCTAGTGGCAGAAAACAGTAAGGTGGCAACCAATGCTACAGGGGAAATAAAGTCGTGAGAGCAGTAGCCAGCAGGGGCCACGTCAGGGTGCTGGGAAGGGCCCTCCAAGGAGCATCACTGGTGAGAAAGCTCACAACCATAAGGGCAGGGCTGTGATTTGCTGGCTGTCTCGTGTACCTGATGCTTTACACACAGTCTCCCTTTTTGGGAAGCCCCAGACACATGTGACATCCAGGACCTCAACCCGCGAAAGTCCCAGCCCGGGTGAGGAGCCAGCCAATGGAGAGTCTATAGGACTCCAGAAAGGTCCCAAAGACCCTGCATCTGGGTTGGGTTGTATGCCAAGACACACACACACAAAAATGCATCATTGCAAAGGTAGTGTCTACTGCCAGCAGCAGGGGAAACCATGCTCCCTTCCTCCTTCGGAGCTGGAGCTGGACTGGACGGAGGTGCTAGAGCTGTGGGCACAGGGGTGCCCAAGCCTTAGCTGGGGCTTAATGGGACCCACGGGGGGGGGGCCTGTGGGCACAGTGTGACAGAGCTGATCCCAGACTAAGAAGGGTTCTGTCTGGGAAGCAAAAACTGGATCATGTCCCAGTTCTTCTTAAAGCCCCCTGGTGGTTTCTCAGTGCCCTCAGGCGACAGGTGAGCCTGCTCCAGATGCTGAGCGCCCCTCTCTGCATCCATGCTGTTTGCCGGCCTGTGTCATCTGACTCCATGACTCAGTCACGCACTGCACCCCCAACCTCCAAACCCTCCAACAGGCTGCTCCCTTCTCCTGGCACACCTGGCCACCTCCCCATCATGGAGCCTGCATCCGCCCTCTCACACTGCCCCAGAGCAGGTGCCAGAAGGGTCGGGAGGAGTGACGCTGGGCCGTGTTTCTACAGATTATACCTACTTCTACAAGGGCCGGGACTACTGGAAGTTTGACAACCAGAAACTGAGCGTGGAGCCAGGCTACCCACGCAACATCCTGCGAGACTGGATGGGCTGCAACCAGAAGGAGGTGGAGCGGCGCAAGGAGCGACGGCTGCCTCAGGACGACGTGGACATCATGGTGACCATCAATGACATGCCAGGCTCTGTGAACGCCGTGGCCGTGGTCATCCCCTGCATCCTGTCGCTCTGCATCCTGGTGCTGGTCTACACCATCTTCCAGTTCAAGAATAAGGCAGGCCCTCAGCCTGTCACCTACTATAAACGGCCGGTCCAGGAGTGGGTGTAAGCAGCCCAGAGCCCTCTCCATCCACTCGGTCTGGCCGGCCAGACCCGTCCTCACCAGGGTCTGAGGGGCAGCTCTGGCTACTGCCCACCGGGGCCAGCAGGGCCCTTGGCCCAGGTCGTACAGCTGAAGTGGTGGGTGCACTGGCCCTGGTTGAGCATGGGCAGGGAGTAATAGGGGCAGTGCCCCAGGGTAGCTGTCTGGTGCCCAGCTGCCAGCCTTCTGTCCTGGGTGAACTGCTCTCTACTTGAGGGAACAGGCCAGGTCCCATCAGGAGGCAGGGCCCATGCCAGGAGGAGCCTCCATAGTCACCGCATCCTGTGGTGTCTAGGAGGCACCACGACTCCACGCCTGGCTGGCACTGGGCACCCCTGTGGGATGCCAGTACTAGCTCCCATCTCCCATCTGGGAGGTGCCACCAGTCCCAGTCCCCTTTGCCAACACCTGCTGGTCAGATGTCCCCCGTCCCCACCCCACTGTTCCCCAAGGACCCTCCTGCTGACATAGTGGGCGACAGGTCCGGGTATCCCCTGCTGGTGTACAGCAGGTCCTCAGGAAACCTGCTCCACTTGTCAGGGTCTCCTCTGAGACCCAGGATTTAGGGCCATAAGCTGCAGGCAGGGCTGTGGCCCTGCTGGGTCTGACAAGGACCCAGCTCTCACATCGTGAATCTTTAAATGTCCTGTCACACTGTTTAAAGTCCCATTCTGCAAAGGCTGCTTGAGACTTTAGGTGAACTAGAGGTGACTGGCTTGGTGATGGGACCAGCGTGGTGGCCCTCCCCCGGGCAGTAAGGACCAAGGTGCTGCTAGGGCCCCTCCAGCGCCCAGACACCCCGTAGCTGGGCCCTGCTCACAAGACTACAGAGCTGGGGCAAAAGCTGACCCCACTTCTGGAGGCCAAACCAAGTCTGTGACCGCCCTCCACTCCCCCAGTTATCCCCGTCCCTCCCACATGCCCTGATCCCAGCCCTGCTCCAGCCTGTCTTCAGGGCTTGGGGCTCAGCCTGACTAGTGAGGTGAGGCAGAGAGGGCTACAGAGGCAACGCAGATGGGGCCTTGAGTCAGGGACCGGGCACTTCTGAAGTGCTTGGCGCTCTCATCCCAGGCTGCCCTGAGGCCTACGCAATCTCTCAGCCTGGAGGCAGCTCACAGGGCCTGTTTTCCTGCTCTGCTGTTAGAAAAGAGCACTCCCGACCGGCAGGCGCCCCAAGCCAAAGGCCCCCTCCTCGACCTTCTCTGGACCATCACTGTCTGGCAGGAGTTCCTAGTGCTGTCCGCCTTACTCCTACCCAGTGGAGGCAGGCTGCTTGTCACTGAGGGGCTGGGCAAGACCCATGGGTTCAGCCACGCTTCCGGGCTCTCTGCCAAAGACAGACAGAGGTGTCAGGCAGTCTTCAGGGTGCTGGCAGGGCCTCAAATGCCACCCCACCCTCTGAGCCCACACGGGCCTTGCCCCCGTCCCCTCCCCCAGCCTCTGGCCTTTGGGCCAGCTAACCCTGAAGCACGGACAGGGACTCCTGCTGCCCTGAGATCTAAGCAAAATCTCTTGTCCCAGAAGAGCCTGTGTGGGTCCACTGTGTCCCCTGTCATCCTCCTTGTTTTTTCTCATTTTGGCCAAGGGCAGGCTCCCTGGGGCAGGCAGGGAACAGCTGCAGAGATATTAGTGATTCATAGGTTTGTACAGTGTTTTATACTTTGCAAAGCACTTTATTAGCGCACACCTACCCACTCACACAAAACTCATGTATGCCCTGGGAGGCCAAGGGTAACTCATCATGCCCTCAGCTGAAGCACAGAGAGGTTCTGCTACTTGCCCGGGCCATCCAGCGGACCATCTGTGGGCCCCTCTAGGGTCTAAGGCGAGAAGCGTCTCCTGTATCCGTCTCTTCCTGGCCTCCCTCCCCCCACCCCCACCTGATCCCCTCCACTCCTCAGGTTGGTGCTCTCACGTCTTGAAAGCTCTAGGCACTCCCGCCTCCCGCCAGGTCCCCACTGGCTCCTGGTACCACCTAGGCCAGCGGAGAACGAGCAGATGGAGGCAGGCCGTCCAGGCTGCAGAGGTGAGGGATGTGGGCCAGGCTCAGAGAGGGCTCAGCCTAGAGGCTTCCAGTCTCAGACTCTCCTGCCTATGGTCATCTGTTTGTCTGTCACCCCAGGACAGGGCAGATAGAGAGAGGGGCGAAGCACTGGGGACCCCAGAGCCCAGCTTCCCCTCAGCCTGGGGGACATCACAGCATTTCTGTGTCGGTCACATTTTAAACTGATCAGCCTTTGTATAATGTTTTTTAAATCATTTCTAAATAAAACAGAAATTCAGAGCGTGTCATTTCCCTGGGATGGGGGAACAAGGAGCAGGTTCTAAGAGTGACCTTAAAAAGTCCCTGGGAGAAGGAAAATAGGGTGTTTTGGGGTGTGTGGGAGCTGCCATAGGCACCTCACCCACCAGACCAGCAATCAGATAGCCTCTCTCTCCAGAGGCTGGCTCTGAAGGCCGTGCCACTGGGGTTCCGGGAACGCAGCCTGATGATACCTCCTTGGCAGGGGAGCAGCCCCCCTCCAGAGGAGTATAGGGAGGGTCACTGTGGCAAGGGCTTCTGTGAAGTCAGGGTCCAGGGTGCCGTGATGTGGGACACAAGCAAAAGCTCAGTTCTCCGCGATAAGAGACAGGCCAAGTCAGGTCAGCCGATTTGGGGTCTTACCAGGAGGACTGGCCCGGTTCTGGAAGCCAGTGACAGCGCTGCCCCAAGACCCAGAGAGCTGGAGAAAGGGATGGGGTGAGCACGAAGGTCCGAACTGTGTTTGGGTGCAGATTTGGGACAAGGCTGCAGAGGTGGCCATGCCGGGATTTCCAGTTCCTGGAGACCTCTTCCAAGACGCGGGGGGGGGGCGGGCGGAGGGGTAAGAGAGACACGGCGACAAAGGAGATGAAGCTAGGGTAGGTGGGCGAGAACAGGCGGCAAGCGGGTGGTATCCTCTGGCGGACGCCGAGTCAGTACCAGGAAGTGCAAACAATGACGAAGCGCACGTCATCCAGAGGCCCCCACGGTCCGGGCTCGGGCTGGGGCCGCGGCCGCGGCCGCTCCAGGCCTTCCGGCGCTGCCGGTTGGGGCTGTGCGGGTCCCGGGGCGCCCTGGCCGCCGCTCAGTTGAGCCCCCATGGTCTGCAGGAAGCCAAGCCCTTCAGATCTGGGGCCGACGGACCGCCCCGCAAGAGCTCGAGCCCTCACCCGGGCCCCTCCCCGCTAGAGCCCCGCCCTCGCCCACCTCGCCCCTCCCTCGCCCACCTCGCCCCTCCCCGCCAGAGCGCCCGCCCTCGCCCCCACTCTCACCCCCGCCCCTCCCCGCTGGAGCGCTCGCCCTCACCTGGCGCTGCTGCACCCACCAGAGCCCACCTCGCGATCGGGAGGTGCGGGCGCTGTGGCGTCACCGCCCACCAACCTCACCCTTGGCCAGTCAGAGCGGAAGCGGGGCGGGGCCCGACGACCGGCCAATCCTGCCCCAGCGCCCCGAGGCCCCACCCCACGAGCAGCCAGGGAGATGGCACCGCCCCAGCCTCCATTTCCCAACCTGTAAGGACGCTGGCAATCTGCTGCCTGGCTCCATGCCCACCCAAGCCCACCCAGGCAAGGAGCCAGCAACCTGCGTCCACCTTAGATCAAAGCAAGGCTTCCCCGAGGCTGGGTGCTCCAAGCTCTCACAGAGTCCTCCCACCGGCCCAGGGGAAAGTTGGGACAGATTCTTATGCTTTACAGGCCAGAGAAAATGGGCAAAAGTTGGATGAAAAATGAGAATCACCACGGGGGAGTGTTTCTTCCTCTTGCCACGGGATGAAGCCTCCCACTCTGATGATGGGGGGGGTGTGAGTCCATCCCACCCAACCTTCCCAGGACACTGGAACAAGGGGAGGGGGTGAGGTGCGCACAGGCTGAGGTCCCCAAACATCATATTCCGAATGGCCAGAGGCAGCTGCGTTTAATGGGGTAGCACAGAACAGCAGAACCCTCAGCCAGAAGCCAAGGGCAGCCTGCACAACAAAGCAGGATTTTGCAGTAACTGATTCAGGAGATGGGCACGGAGTGCCCAACCACTTAGTCCCAGTGAGCTCTCTGCCACCTCCCTGCAGCATCCGGTACAGACGGGTGGGGCATGGAGAGGGAGCCAAAGTCCAAAGCCAGGAGCCCATGGAACTACTTGGAAGGTTATTCAGGTGAGGCTAGAGAGAGGAAAGAGCATTGTAAGTAGCTGTTTCACAGAGGACACCTCCCTCTCAAGGTGCTTGCCTCCACCCTCCGCCCTGGACTTTGTCCCAGCCCAGCCCTGGAGCCACACTTGGAGCCACACTCAGAGCCCCACCTGGCCCCATCCTGGTTACAGGTTTGACTGCATCCATGAGTCACAGTCCAGTCCAGAACTCTCAGTGCTTACATACTCAAAGGGACTCCATCAGGCCAACTCACCCAAAAACTTATTCAAAGTGTTACTGCTCATAAGCCAGAGTGGCAGAAGGCAGGCAAGTCCATCTCACAGAGGAGGGAACAAAGGGCTCAGCAAGGGAAAGGGCTGTGCCCAGGCCACAAATGCCCCAGTGCCAGGGCTGGGGCTAGAACTTTGGCCTCCTTCCCCAGAACACTACCCTATTAGTGCTAACTAAACACAAAAGGTCACGAATACCAGGCTGGAAAAGAGATTAAGTAAAATCATTCTTCCTGGAGGTGACAATCACGTGCATGATTATAAATCCTAAGTTCCTAACTGCTTACCTGACACCTTCATTGTGACATCTCACAGACACCCAAAACTCAACATGTCCAAGAACCAAAGGAGGCTAGTGAATATTATCTCTTCCTTTATAATAACCATTTATTTATCTTACCTAATGGTATAGGCTAGGACCACTAAAACAATGCTGACCAGTGCTGGTGACTATAGGCAATTTTGCCTGCCTTTAATGGCAGTTTCTAAAGTTTCACTGTTAAATGGAACATTTGCTGTAGTTCTTTTTAGTAAGTTATCAATAATCAGGTTCTGTTCTCATGTTGCTATGAGGTTTTTTGTCTTGTTCTTTAAAATTAAATTAGTTGTGTAAGTACTATCTTCCTTCTAAGATTCGATGTTCCAAAAGGGCAGGGGGAGTACATTTTATTCATCACCACACTACTGCTTGCACATACAAAGTAAAACAAAGGACAAAAATATTGGTATCACCTTCCTGTTAATTGCTCACCAGTACTGACAGCAGAGTTTGTCAGTGTGGCTCCCAAAATGCCCCCATCAGAATCATCAGGGTAGTTTATTTAAAAAGAAAAAAACAAAAACCCATACATTGTTAAGCCCCACTCCAGACTTAGGGAGTAAATCTGAGGGGTGACACCAGGAATCTACTTAAACAAGCATTCAACACACACTAAAGCTCAAAACCACAGGCTTACAGGTAGAACTTCCTGACACAAGTATCTATTCATTCCCTGAAACTAGTCTAAATGATCTGTCCCCTATGAAACCTCTTTTATCCCAGAAAGCTTCTCACCAAAACTTCCCAAGCCATCCATCTGAGAACAATTAAGGCACTTTTTGTTTCTTTTTTTTTTTTTTGGAGTTGGAGTCTCACTCTGTCGCCCAGACTGGAGTGCAGTGGCCACTCCCAGCCACTGCAGCCTCGACCTGCTGGGCTCCGGCAATCCTTCCGCCTCAGCCTTCCAAGTAGCTGGAACTACAGGCGCGTGCTAACATGCACGGCTAATTTTTTGATTTATTGTAGAGATGAGGTCTCGCCAAGTTGCCCAGGTGGGTCTCGAACCCGCGGGCTCAGGCAATCCACTCACCTCAGTCTCCCAAAGCGCGGGATTGTGGGCTGAGCCACAGAGCCCGGCCAATTAAGGCACTTTTTATTTCTCCTCTGAAGGCAGCTGAAAGTTACATGTGGTCACTAAATCTTTTCTCCCCTGCTATACTGTTAGCCCCTCAGAAGCAGGACATAGGACTAAGTTGCCTGGCTATGCCCCATAGGGCCTTGTTTCTAGAGTTCAATGAAAATCAGGAAAATGAGGAAGAGAGATTTTTACCCAAGAGAGCAGGGGTCTGTTACTACTTGGCACTTGCTCTACTTTGGGGTCTCCGTCTTCATAAAGACTCCTGTGTGGCTGGGTGTGGTGTGTCTTGAGAAGAGCCCTCCAGCAAAGGATAAGCAAGAGGGAGGCTGACTATCCAGCAACGGCTGCTCTTCCTGAGAAAAGACTCTAAAGTCTCACACCTCAGAGTCTCAAGGGTTAGTGTCCACTGTTTTTTGTTTTGTTTTTTAACCCACAAAAATCCAGAATATGATTCTGATGTGATACCCAGCCCCCAGCCAGTCTAAGAGCTCCTTTAGGCATCGTGGTGTCCTCAGTGTTTAAGGGCAGCCTTCCCACCTCGCCTTAGCAAATAACTCTTTTCTGTCTCAGGCCTTGGGCTGCTGGCTGGGGAGACGAACAGACAGGCAAATACAAGCTGCAAATCAATGTGGTCACTGATCAAATAAGACAGACTATAGGGAAGGTCTGCCTAGAGAGGGGACACTAAGCTGAGTCTTCAAAGATGAGGATTAGCAGGTACTCAAGAAATAGTTTTTAAATGTCACAGAATACTGAAACAAAAAATGTTGGCTGTATCTGCTCAGCAGAGGACAGCTATGCTATTACGCTCTAGGAGAACCTACCAGTATACACATATGGTTCCCCTTCTTGATGGCAACCCTTTCTCCTACCATTAAAAGGCAAGTGAGCAGAAGAGAGATCCCAAATACCTGTCAATGAGGGAATCCCGCATGCTGGTGGCAATGGTGCTAGGCTGGGCTTCATTCAGTTTGAAGACACTCTCCACCACTGACAGCTCTGTGCTGGTTGTGTCCAGGCCACAGAAGGCACACCAGTCGTTTACCACCATCCCAGCAGCAATCACCTCACTACCTCGATTCACGGTGCCCGCCTGCCAAGAGATGGGCTCAGTGTGGGTCATAGCACCAAAGTCTCCCTCTTCCTTAGTGAGAACTCTCCACAAATCCTGTTCCCTGACATGCAGCCCCAATCCCAAACTGTGGCAGGTTACTGACCCAGACTCCCGAACACTGGACAAAGGGATCTGCCTCAGCAGGAGACAGGCGTCAGAGGACAGGAATGCTTACCACAAGGGGGACCTGAAGAAGAGAGGACAGCTCATCCTGGTCTTCAATTGAAGTCTTGGGATGCACCAGCCCTCCCTGATTGCTGAAGACACAGTAGCTTCCTACCAGCACCTGGTCAGCCACAGTCTGTCTGAAGACTTCCACCTTGAGCACATCAGCCAGGATTTCTTCTGTCTCCTGGCAGCCAAAGGTATTGTGTTCAGGGCTCAGAACTTACAGGACAAAGACCCAGAGGCCTGGTTCCTCGAGTCCCTCATTTCTCTGTTACAGACCTCATATGAAAGCCACACCCAGAAAAAGGAGGGAGTACAGCTTAAAGTAGTCTAGGCCAGCCGTAGAGCCCCTACTATCCATGCATACTTTGAACAGCTGGAGTCATGTTACCATTTCCCTCTGATTCAGTCAAAAGTTCAACTGACAAACACCTATCCTAGCCCAGGCTGTGGGACTGAATGGGTCTATCCAATCCTCTCTCCATCTTCTTTCTGACACTGAGTATACCATGGAAGGCCTCTATTATACCTTTCAGGTATTCCAATGAGTACCCGAAACTCAAGAGCCCACAGGTTAAACACACACACACGGTACCCCTAATCCCTGACTGTAAGGAAAAAGCAGTGGCTATCCACTGACTAGGATGGTCCCTTGACTCTTGGGCCAAGTTGGCCTGCCTTACCCTATCCAAGTCTGGGTGGACCAAGGCCACGTAGTCATTGCATGTGGTGACATTGCCCAAGGCTGAGAGCCGCTCCTCTACCCGGCGGATCTGCACAGAGTCTGGGAGGCAGTTGCGAATGTGTTGCAGCTCCTGGTCGGTGGTGTTGTTGGGCACCAGGAGACCATGCCTGTTCCCTGGAGAGACCCAAATTGGAAGGCAGGGCAAAGATGATCCATGAATTCACAAGATGCCTGCTGAGCCCTGGGGGCTGAGGATACCACCCAGCCCAATCAGCTCAGACCCCAGTCCTCCAACCCACTGATCCATACAACCCCCGGGGCAGGCCAGAGATGGCCCAGAGTCCGTCCCAACAAACCTTGCCCATTCACCATCAACTGATAGGAGCAGGACTAACAGGAAGCGCCCTTGGCATTAGCTGTACATCTTGCTACTTAAAAATTGAGCTAACTACACACCTACCAGAATGACTAAAATTTTTAAAAGACAACCAATACCAAGTGTTGGTAAAGACATATGGAGCAAATGAAACTGTCACACACTCGTTACTAGAGTGCAAATTGGTCAAGCACTTCAAATAATTATGTCATCATCTATTGCACTGAATAGCCACATAACCTGTGACTGTGCCATGCCACTCCTAGGAAGTTCACACATGTTCACTAAAAAACATAGCAGCACTATCCTTAATAGACCAAAGTGAAAACTACCCAAATGCATTCTGTCAACAGAATGGATGAATACGCTGTGGTATATTTACACAAAACATCATCTATAGCAACAAGGATGAACAAATTACTAACATGTGACAACTATGGCTAAACCTCTGCTATCCTTGCAAGGCCCCAACTTCTAAACCCTGAGTTACCCTCATCATAAAATACACCAAAAGCCCAACTAAAATCTCCCTTGTTATGTCAGAACTTGCTTCAAGTCCTAAGGCCATGGTTGGAGATTAGGGTGTGTTAACTGAATAATACTTGGCTAGGCTTAGTGGCTCAGCCTGAAATTCCAGCACTTTGGGAGGCTAAGGCAAGTAGATTGCCTGAGCCCATGGTCTGAGACCAGTCCAGGCAACTTAGCGAGACCTCATCTCTACAATAAATCAATTAGCCGGGTGTGGTGGCGCACGCCTGTAGTTCTGGCTACTTGGAAGGCTTAGGCAGAAGGATCGCTGGAGCCCAGCACGTCGATGCTGGGGCGGCCATGAGCATGCCACTGCACTCCAGCCTGGGAGACAGAGTGAGACTCCAAAAAGAAAATACTTAGTGGTCACCAGTTTTAAGATTAAGCCAAAAATAATAAAATTTAAAAATAAAGAAACAGATGTCTATATTGCCTCAATGAACGGAATTAAGAAACAAGAGGTGGCAGCGATGGGAGACAGATCCAGCTTAAAGAAGGACCAATGGCCAGAGTCAACAGTGCTGAGAGGCAGGGAAGTAAGGTGGAGATGTGGTCAAGGGAATTTAAGATTTATGCGTTACTGAGCAGGATGACTCAGAATATTGGCTATTTTCTAGAGGCAGAAATGATGCTAAGAGGTAACTTGCCCACAGTCAGTGTCAGGGGAGAGCTGAGACACAAATCCTTCACATTAGGTGTGGAACCTGGTGGGTGAGTCACTCAGGCTCTGAGCCTCTGCTTCCTCATTAGTCAAATTTAGGCCAATGATTCCTACATCCTGTGTCTTTGTGAAGACGAAATGAGAACAAGAATGAAAGCACTTCGCCTTTGCCTAAGGCTGCCTCTAATCTGCTGCCACTTAGACTGGGTCTACTAGCTCAGAGAGACTCCACAGTCCCCAGAGACAAAGGATGAAAGGCTGGGAATTTCTAGGTCACCCCGGGTCCCCTCTGGGGTACGGTTAGTGGTGCTTGTAGTCGTGGTATCATCCACCTGCCTTACCCACACACATGCGCCCGATGATGCGGCAGCCGGCGATGGACGCGTGCACCACGGGGATGGTGTCGGCAAGCTCGCCCTCGAACACGCTGTGGGGACACGACTCAGCGGTTACAGGCCGAGGGACCGGTACCCTCGGCTCTGCGGGAGCGCGAGTCGCCGCAGCCCTCCCCCACCGCCTGCCCCGAGGCTCCCGCCGCACCTGTAGAAGTTCTCCGACCCTCCTATGGCCACCAGGCAGTAGGTGTTGGTGAGCTTGGCAAAGCAGCCGATTTCACAGTTGTTCTCGAAAGACGCTCGGACAGCCATGAGGCCTGGGGGCCGCAGGGCCGGGAGTTCAAGGCCAGCGGATATTCTCCCGGGTGTCCCAGCCTTGGCCCCTCAGGCCCCGCCGCGACCCCGCCCCACTCGCCCCTCAGACCTCGGGTCCCGCCCACGGGCCCCGCCAGGTTCTCCGGCCCTGGACCCCTCGGCCGCCACCCTCTCGGCTCGAGGCCCGGGGCTGACCGTCCAGTCCGCTCTCACCCCAGCTCACCAAGTATCCGCAACCTCCACGCGCGACGAGAGCCCTTTCGCCTCCCTCTAAAGGTTCCGTTTCCGCCTCCGCCCAGAAGACTTCCGGGAGGGGCCGACGCACCCGGTCACGCACACGGCCCCTCTACCGCTAGCCTCCAGAAGGACTCTATGGTTGCAAGCTGTGTACGCGCGGTCCTGTCTGGCCCCGACCCCGTGTTGTTGCTCGCTTTCATTCATATTTATCCAGGAGCTTTTTAGGAGCTACAGTCGACCTAGATCTGCGACTGGTTGGACGCGAGGTTTGAGGGAGAGGAGGAGCCAGGGATGTCTCGCAGAAAATAGGTTGATGATGGAGATATTTCCTGAAATGCACCCGAAAGAAAGGCAGGTTTGGGGAAAGTGATGAGTCCAGCTGTGCCTTGAGAGGCTGAAGTCTGGCCTTGAAGCCCGGGGAGATGGAGAGCTGAGGAATGAAATTAGGCGCTGAAGACTGGAGTGACTGAGGCCACCAAAGGAGAGGGCTTCCGGAGGGAGAAGTGAGACCAGGACAAAGGAGCTGGAGGAGGAGGCGGGGCCGGAGAAGTAGAGGAACCAGGCTGAAGAAGGTGTTGGAGAGAGGGAGGATCTTAGAGAAAGGTTAGAGGGAAAGGGGTACAGGGTGGGCCAGGATGTGGGTGTTGACTGGCTTCCACGATGTGCTTCTCGCGCGGGCTCTGTCACTCCGCAGCCACCTGTCCTAGGGACAGGAAACACTTGGCCCACATTTTGTAGAATCTACAAAAGCCCCAGGGTCTCTCAGAGTGTCACAGTGGGAACAGGGGGGACTTGGAACCCCTTGGTCTCCCCAAAGCATTTTTTCTGCCATTCACTGTCCTCTGGGGCCCTCCATAATGAGCCTGAATGGTGCTCTTCCCCTTCCCCCAAGGTGCCATCACATAACTCCCCAGCTCAGGATATATATAGCATGCTGCTGCCAGGTCATAACCATATCTGCCTTTATTGATTTGTATCATGTATACCGTCCCAGGTGGTGAGTTGAGGAAAAAGTCCACAACCTGTCAAATACTCAGCAGGATGATGATGATGATGTGGAAAGGCCCACCATCCGTCACAGCCCGTACTTCAAGAGATACTCAGCAAGAAGAAGATGATGATGAGTGAGTGAGTGTGTGTGTGTGTGTGTGTGTGTGTGTGTGTGTGTGTGTGTGTGTAGGTATCCACATGCTCTTTTCATTCTCCACAGCTTATATCTGACCCACTTACTCTGTCCTCTTTTGGGCGTCTCTTCACCCGGTACCCTCTACCAAGAATGCCTCTCTTTCCTCCATCTCTCCAAAACCTCCCCATCCTTCAAGGCCTGGTTCAAAGGCTACCTCCCCTAAGAAACTTCCCTGACCACTCCACCATTCTCTGTCCTGTATTTTCTATCATCCTCTGTTCCAGGTAAGCCTTTAACTTGATATAGCTGTGGCTTGTCCTCCAGTAGCTTATGCATTTCACCCTTTTCCCCAGGGTCTGAAGCTGACTCATCTGTCAGCCCTACAGTATGCCCAGTGCAGGACTGGAAACGCAGGACTGGAAACACAGCTTAGATCCAAGAAGATACTGGGGTGTGTGTGTGTGTGTGTTTGTGTGTGTGTGTGTGTGTTGGGTTAAATGCATATTTATGGTTTGTGGATCCTGAGGGGGTCTGTAATGTGCCCCGACTGCATGTGTTTTATGTAGCCATTTATTTAGCCAATGACATTTATTGAGTACCTGCAACTAAAATTCTGCGTGTTGTGGCTTATCACATAGACTTCTGTGTACTTCCTTTGTGTATCTCTGGGTGTGCAGTTTGTGGATGTTTACCCTGGCAGTGTGCTGTGTGTATTGTGTGTACATCTGGGCATCTCTTTGATGTGCTTATTTTGTATACATGGAGACACATGAATTGTGGGTATTGTGTGTCATGTCTGTAGAAAAAAAAGATCTAGAACCAGAAAGACACTGGTCTGGGTCCTTATTCTGCAATTTACTTGAACTTGACTCCAAGTAAGTCATTCAGACTCTCAGGGAGTCTGCATTTTTTTTTTTTTTTGAAAGGAGGATAGTATCTATGATCCTATAATTATATTCCTACAGGAGGTCCATGTTGTAGCATGCTGTGAAGATGAAGAATGGTAAAAAGTAACTTGTATGAAGTGCCAGCACTGTGGCATGCAGTAGGTGCTCAATAGCTGTGGGTTCCATTTCCCCACATCAGAGAGAGAGAGAGAGAGAGAGAAAGTGTGTGTGTTTGTGTGTGTGTGTGTGTGTGTGTGTGTGTGTGTAGAATCTTGTGCCCAGAGAGTGTGCCTGACCTGGGCTTCTAGACACATTCTTTCCTCAGAGTCTGGGACTTGAGCAGTCCAGAGTCTTAGTGGATGAAGGAGGGACGTGTCCTTGCCAGAAGCAGGGCTAGGACTCAAAGCGACTTCGAAGCAACTTGAACTTGGACTTGTTGTACTTGGTGATGAGGTCCAGTTTGCTGTGGCCCAGGGTCAGCCGTTTTTCATCCCTAAACAGGTTATTGCTGCTACCATTGTGATGGCTGCTGGTGGGACCTCCAAGGAAGCCAGGCTCAGGCCCCTGCCTGGCCCCCGGCAACTGATGATACTTGGTGACGAGGTTCAGCTTGCTGTGGCCCAGAGTCAGCCGCTTCTCATCCCCAGAGCCCACTTCAGCCATGTGAGCAGAGCTTGGTCCCGGGAGACCATTGGGCCCAGGCCCCTCACCCCGGAACGGGCCAAATTTTGTGATGAGGTCCAGCTGGCTATGGCCCAGGGTCTGTCGCCGCTCATCTGGACCCTGTCTGGTAGGCCTGGCTGAGGAGTTGGCTTCGGGGGGCACTCTGAAGCCCCGGGCCTTGGGGTACTGTACCAGGAGGTCCAATTGGCCACGGCTATGGTTTAGGGACAGCATTCTGTCCTCTGGGACCCGATCGCCAGGTCTGAGGGAATCTGACTCAGGGGTACCCCCAGCACCCTGGACCTGGGGCAGAAAATCCATCTGGCTGTCACTGTGGCCTGGGGACACCCTCCTGTCTTCTGGGGCCTGCTCACCAGGCCGAAAGGAGCCTGAGTTGGGGGTAACCCCAGAGTCAGGGTCTCCTGCTTCTCGGGCTCTGGGGAAGGGGATAAGGAGATCCAGCTGGCCATGGCTGTGACTCAGAGATGCTTTCTTCTCCTCCACCTTCTCCAGACCTATGCCAGGTACCCGGCGACCTCGTGGGGGGCTAGGCTCCTGGCTTCCTGGGAGTCCATTCTCTGGGAGCCGGGGCAGAGCTGGGACACCCCGAGGGAAGTGGAGGAGGGGCCGGGAGCAGGGAAGCAGAGGTGACCCTACTGTCAAGGTTAAGGGGCTGGTACTATTGTGGTTGAGGGCAGGGGAGGACCGGGACCATGGGTATGCCCCCAGCTTGCCCAGGTTGGCCTTGTAGAGCCCAGGAGGGGAACCATGGTTAGGGTCTGACAGCTGGCGATGCAGAGAAGGTTCGCCACTGGCTTCGTGGCGGGCAGGGCCTGGGGACAGGGACCCCATACCCATGACAGTGCAGCCACCACCTCCTGGTAGAGGGAGGTGAGAGGAGCGCCCCATTAGGGGTGAGCACTTGATGCTGCTGAGGCTGGTGCTGGAGGGCGAGGAGGGTGGGGGGCTTGGGATGCCAGGCCCGAAGGCCAGGGCCACTGGGGGAGGACATGGTGGTCGGGGAGACAGTGGATCCTCGCCACCACAGAAGCCGTCCACAGGCCGTGACTCGGCGTACAGACAGCGGAACTCCCGATCAAAGTCTTCCACGATGCGGCCCCTCAGTTGCAGCACCATGCTGGTGTGGGCCTGACTGCAAAGCCAGGTGAAGCTGGGGGCAGAAGGCAAGGTCAGGGGAGCGTGCCTGGAAACTGGACCAGAACTCCACCACCATGCAGATTCACAGAGTGGGGCAGAGCTCTGACTCCAGAGTCGGTACTTCTGTGAGCCCTGCCTAGTGGTCTTTGGCACATGGCTGCCCCCCAGGGTCCCAACTTCCCCATCTGTAAAACGGCCTGGGGGAGGTTCCCCGAAGTCCCTCCACTTCCAATGTGCAGTAGTTATTTTCTTTGCTGAGGACATCACACAATCCTTCCATGAAAGCGATCTCCGGGGCTGACTTATCCCCACCCATCCCCCGAGTCCTGCAAACACCTAGCACACAGTGAGTACTAGATACGGAATGGAGGAGTGGAGGGAAGGCCAAGGCTGCCAGCCAGCGGCCCAGCCCCAGGCCCCCTTCCCCGCTCCACAGGCTCACCTGTACACTCTCCCCGCCCCGCCGTGGGCTCACCTGTAGCTGCCCGCCACCACCTGCTCACAGTCGATGAGGACAAACTTCTCCAGAGCCTGCCCGGTGACACGGCGGCCTGCCTTGCTGCAGTAGGTGTCCCCACATGTGCTCCGTACACGCATGTTCTGGGTGGAGGTAGGGTGGAAGGTGACCTTGACAGAGTGGGGCTCAAGCCTGTCTGTTCCCCATAGCGTCTCTGACCCCAACCAGCTAAGGGAACCCTGCCTCCCACTCCCATTCCCCCACCACCCCGCCCCCCGTCGCCAGTGCTCACTGATCGTCCAGCTGGCTCTTCCGCTCTCCCTGACTCCCCACCCCGCTTACTCTCCCTGGGTCCTCACTGACCGGCAAGTGTCCCCCATTGAGGTCCATCTTGTAGCACATCTCCAGGAAGTGCCTCAGATACTCCTGGGCGAGGAGCAGGTAGATGGGGACACCACGCCGGCTTGAGGCCTCCATGAGGTCACACAGAAGCTCCATGTCAGTGAATATGTCCATCACCACAGCCACCACCTGGTGGAAGGAGTGAGAGCTCAGCTCTGCCCAGGGCGCTGCCCACATCCAGCCCAGCCCAGGGCAGGGTCCAGCGTCCCCTGGACTGAAAATCAAGAAGCTAGAACCTTCTGGAAAACTGAACTGGGAGGACTTTTAGTGATGACCTACTCCAGGTTTTGTTGTTGTTGTTTTGAGTTGGCATCTCACTCTGTGGCCCAGACTGATGTGCAGTGACACACTCATGACCACCCCGGGGTGACCTGCTGGGCTCAGGTGATCCTTCCGCCTCAGCCTTCCAAGTAGCCAAAACTACAGGCGCACGCTACCAAGTCTGGCTAATTTTTTGATTTACTGTAGAGATGAGGTCTCGCCAAGTTGCCCAGGCTGTTCTCGAACCCGTGGGCTCAGGCCTCCCAAAGTGCTGGGATTACACCACCTTGGCCTCCCAAAGTGCTGGGATTACAGGCTTTAGCCACTGCACCCGGCCCTAGTCCAGGTTTTTAACATGGGTGCGGGGAGACGGACTATACTGACCCTCTAGCTGTTTGAAGGCTTTCATGTGGACTTTCTGTGGACTACTTATGTGTCATCAGATTCTCAAAGACAGTCTGTGGATCAGCTGCACAAGGCTAAGGCCCCACTCTGCACTGAGGTCCCAGAGGACAGGAGGCGGAAGCAGAACCCAGATCCCAGTTCCCAAGCAAGTTCCTCACGTTCCCCGCACTAAGTTCAGCCATAGCTCTAATCCATGGACTGTCTGAGGCGCCCCTCAACCGTCAGAGCTGCAAACCAGTTACCGGATCTTCAGTGCCCTTTCCCAGCCCTGCCTTGGCTTCCCTGTGAAACTTTAGCCGTCTGGTGTGACACCTTCCACTCACAGACTCCCTCACTTGCTCCCATGCCAAGTGGAACTAGGCTTTCTGCTCAGTTGAGGGCTAGGCTGGGACTTGCACCCCCATCCCATATCAAGGGCTACCTCGGAGGCCCCGGAAGCCTGTCACCTCCGGGCCCTCACTGGCCCTTCTCCTTGCACCTGGATCCGTGGTGAGAATCTCTCCCAAGCAGGGCTGGGAGGCAGCACAGCACTCCAGCTCTGGAGCCGGACAAAATTGGGCTGAGACCTAGACTCGGCCTCTCCCTGGAGATACAGCTTCAGGCAGGTCGCTTCCCTCCAGGTGCCTCAGCTTCCTCAGCTGTGAACTGGAGGTGTGATGGCTACACCTCCGATTTGCGGGGAATTAATGTGAAAGTGCTCAGCACACACCAGAAGCTCCATACACATTCCTTTCCTGCTGCCTTCTGAACAAATGAGGACATTGGGCTGCAGGGAAAGGGAGTGTTTCCCAAAGTCACTCCAAGTAGTGACAGCCCAGAGCAGGAGCCTGACTCATAACTTGAGGGAAGGGGTCTAAGAGGGAGTGAGGAGGCGAGGCACTGGGGTGCTCTGGTTCACAGCACAGGCCTGGCCCAGGGTTGGGGGACAATGGCATGCAGGAAAGATCAAAGGGGCAGGAGCGACCACAACAGCAACAGCCTCACTAATAACCCATTCCCGATGCCAGCCAGGCCTGGTCCTCCCCTGCCCGGGGCACAGGCAGGCTTGCCAAGGAGGCTCAGGAGGTGCCAGTGGGACTCCGGCGTCCTGGCTTCTTATCTCTGAGGCAGGGAAGTCATCTCGTCCATTGCCCTTGTCCCGAGTCAGGCGGGGCTGCAGGAGCAGTACTGTGCCCATGTGAGGCTGCAGCCTTCCTGGATGCTGGCCACCCCTCCCTATGTTCCTGACTCTCTCCTGAGCCCCTGCTCCCCATCACTGAGCCTGGCAGCTTCTGCTCCTCTTTCCTCCTCGGTTCCGAGCTGAAAGCCCAGCCCTCAAGGCCATGCTGAGGGGGTCCACACACCAGTGCCCTCTCCCCTGCTTCAGGCCCAGCTGGAGATGCAGCTGGCGACATGGCCAGCAAGCAGGTCGTGGCTGCTGCCCAGGGCTTGAATCAAAGACCTCTTCCTGAGCCCTGAGCTCTATGTCACCAACTGACTGAACCTTCCTGGGCCAGTTCCAAGCCCCTCTCTGGTCTCTTTCTTCCTCTGTAAGTCAAGGGGGTTGGCTTGGCTCATATGTTCTCCAAGGCTGGGGTCTTAGTTTGGGGACCCTAATACTTTTGATAGCCTGATGAAGGCCATGGACCACCTCCCAAGAAAGATGCATAACGTGCACAACTTCATGTTTCTTTCTGGGGGAGGGGAGGATCCCTGGGGCCCGTGCCCTGTTCCATGCTTTTCCATAATGTTCTTGACCACCGAGGGGTTCCCATTGTAAACACACTCCAGCCCTCTAGGAGCTTGTGATCTCAGTGCCAGATGCTTCAGTTCCGCCCCTAGGATGCCGTGTGGCCTTGGGCTGGTCTCATTTCCCTCCCTGGGCCTCAGTTTCCACATCTGTGCCATGAATGAAGACATAACACCCTTACCGTGCGGGCCTGGCTGAAGAGGAAACGCAGCAGGTCCTTGATGTTCTTGGCTTTGTCCCTCTGGAAGTGGACCACAGCCTGGGTGGGGCTAAAGCCCGTGGCCTGTGGAACCTCAGGCCAGCCCAGGTCCAGGTCTGGGGGGTCTACATCGGAAGCCATGGGGAAGTAAGTGCCCGAGGTGACTTCAGAGAGCAGGCTGAGGCGGTCAGACCCCGAAGCCTCTGGCCCCTGGGCCTCGCTGAGCTCGGGACCCCTACGCACGTGGCTAGTCATGTAGTCCACATCCAGGGCACTGAGGAAGGGCAGCTCCCGCTCCTCTGAGAGGACCCGCAGGTAGGCAGTCTCGCCCCGCTCCAGGAGCGCATCGGCTGCCAGCCGGGCAGCCTCGCTGTGCTGCAGTACCAGTGGTGAGCTCTCTCGCCACCATGGCCGTTTCAGCTCCTCCACCCGGCCCCGCAGGGGGCCTGCCATGCCCTGGGATCCCAAGCCTCCGAACATGCCCGCCGCCTGGCTGCTTCACCCGCCAGCAGGCTCCATGGCCTGCACGCTGGGTTGGCTGCAGCAGGAAGAAGATACCAGCAGACCTGCCTCCTGCCCTCCTGCTCCGTGTATGGTAGGTCCCCCAAAATGCTGCCACCCTAAGTCAGAACCTTGCTCCGCCCATTGCCCCTGGCCTCTGGAACCTGTCAGGTCAGCCGCACCTGCCTGCTTGTGTTGGGACTCGCCTGCTCAGGGAAGTGGCAGTGTCAGGCACTCAGTGCACACTCCTGCCTCCCTCCCCGCCCTCCCCAGCGATCCTTCCCGTCCCCACTAGGTTCCTAGCAAGCCCCCAAACCCTGACCTTCCAGGGACCCACAGAGATTGGATTTGTAATCCAGAGGGGCCCAGGCCTGCTCAGAGACACATACCTGCACATATACACATACACACACTCCAGGTGTGATACAAGACACCCAGGACAAATGACTCAAGACACCCAGGAAAAGACATGAACACACAGGCAGATACACTGACACCTGACACTACAGGCTGACACAGGTGGACCACACGTTTTGATCAAGCCCACTTGTACAAATGGACCCAGATACCAATTCAGAGACTGGCCATAACCCCATCATCCCGCCATGGGAGAATATGCTTGGCCCATGTGCACACAGGCCCCAAGTAAGAGCTGGACGACAGTCATACAGAACTACCAAGGATGCCAATACCCCATCCAGACCTCTCTTGCTCCCACAATCACCCTGCCACTCTCCATCATTGTAACTGTGGCGCCCACAGCCCCCTGCCCCACCTCCACCCCAGCTCAGAGCTCATCCTCCGAGGATCTGGAGCATGACTCTCAACCTAGCCCCCAAGAATGGCTGGGAAATGTTAAAATGCAGATCCTGCAGACTCCACCCACCCTGAGATTCTGATAATCCAGTAGGGCTGAGGAGGCCTCCAGAGCTTGCCTTTTTTTTCCCCACAAAAGTTCTTTTTTTTTATTTTAAGAGTTGGAATCTCACTGTCACCCGGGCTGGAGTACATTGGCATGCTCATGGCCACCACAGCCTCCACCTGCTGGGCTCAGGTGATCCTTCCACCTCAGCCTTCCAAGTATCTGAAACCACAGGCACATGCCACCAAGCCCGGCTAATTTTCTGATTTATTGTGGAGACGAGGTCTTGCCAAGTTGCCCGGGCTGGTCTCAAACTCGTGGGCTCAGGCAGTACTCTCACCTCCACCTCCCAAAGTACTGGGATTATAGGTGTGAACCACCGCGCCTGGCTAAAAATTTATTCTCATATGTATAACAGGCTTCAAGACAACACTTCATTCTAGTTATAGGTGACAAAAGAAGCTATATCAGTGAATACAGATGTTCAAATATGAATAGAATCTAGAGTCATCACCACCTCAGGAACAAGGAACAGGGACCTTTGCTTTTAGCTCCTTGAGTTTCTTCTGCTCCTTTTTATTTATTTATTTTTTTTTGAGAAAGCAGGATTTATTGAGAGGACAGAAAAGCTCCCACAGTGGGAGGGGACCTGAAGGGGTTGCCCCTTCTGCTCTTTTTGTTTCTGCTTGAAAGCTTTATCTTCCTTGTCCATCTCCTTGGCCTGCTTCTTGAGCTGTTTCAGGGGTTGTTTCTTGCCACCTTTGTGGCCAGACATGGATCCTACCGCTCCTTCCCCAGACCCTGCCACCAGAAAACCCGGAGCTTGCCTTTTTAATAGGTGCCAGTGCACCTGGGGCAGTGGGCTGCAGCCCAGCCCTGAGACATTTTGTTCCAGATGGCTTTGTGAGTCTAACACTGTCAACTCCAGGGATGCACTTGGGCTGGTGGGTCAGACCCCAGCCTGCCTCCCGTCCCCCAGGGCTGTATGTTAAATGGTTGAAGGGTGGTTTCAGAAGCTAAACGGACACACTGCAAAGTCAGGAGGCAAATACTTAACTTTGCTCTGGAGAAGGGGCCAGCAGACGGCAGCTGCGGCCATGAAAGCAGGCCAGGTAGAAGTTGTCGCCGCCTTCCAACGAGGTATGAGATCCCAGGAAGACAGCGGGAACACAGGAGACCTAAAGCCACGTCTCACAGCCCCGCTTGGCACCAACTGCGTTTGGTTTATCTGGCCAGTGATTTTGTCCAAAACACAGGTTCTTCTGTGTCCACAGAGCTTTGCATATGCATGGCTGGGGGAGGAGCAGGGTGGGATTTAGAGATTCCCTGAGTGGAGCTGAGCCCTGGGACCACAAACGAATGGGGCTGGAACTGTGTCTTTGAAGAGCCTAGAAGTGAGGGGCTTGGGGGGAACATGGGTGGACCACGGGCTGGGAGCTGAAATGCTGGGCCAGGAGCAGGGTTAGAAATGGTAGTGCCAGGTGCTCTAAGGAGGCCCTACCTGGCAGTGAGGAGGCTGCACGAGGGGCAGGAGGCTGAGTAAACAAAGTCAGATCGTGGGAGGGTAATGAGCTGTGAGGGTAGCAGAGGTGGTAGGGCCCTTATTAGAGCCTTATCTTCAGGTTTATTTGAAGGGGAGAACCAGGGCCTTATCTGGGTGGGAGAAGTGCTCCCGGGAGCGAGGCAGGCATGTTTTCGTGTTGCCAAGTTAATTGTGTTTATCCCTCAGTGTGTATATGTCCACTTTATGATACATATTTTTGGCTCTGTGTCTTTCATTTTTAATTTATTTTCATTTTCAGACACAGTCTTGCTCTTTTCATTTTCAGACACGGTCTTGCTTACCCAGACTGTAGTGCAGTGATGCAATCACACCTCACTGCAGTCCTCCCTCCTCAAGCTCCTGCATAGCTGGGACTACAAGAGTGAGCCACCACACCTGACCAATTTTTTAATTTTTTGTAGAGACAGAGTCTCCGATGTTGCTCAGGCTGGTCTTGAACTCCTGGCCTCAAGAGATCCTCCTGCCTTGGCCTCCAAAAGTCCTGGGATTACAGGTGTGAGCCTCCTAGTCTGGCACACATTTACCATTTTAACCATTTTAAGTGTGCACTTCAGTGGCATAAGCACATTCACACTGTTGGGCAGTCATCCCCTGCAGAACTCTCTTCATCTTGTAAAACCACAGCCCTGTGCCCACTAAACAACAACTGCCCGTTCTGCTCCCCTCAGTCCCTGGCAACCACCATTAAACTTTCTGTCTTTGTGAATGTGACTACTCATTTAAGTGAAGTCACACAGCACTCGTTCTTTTGACTGGCTTATTTCACTTAGCATGATGTCCTCACGGTTCATCCATGTTGTAGCAGAACCTCCTTCCTTCTTAGGCTGGGTAACATTCCAGTGTATGTATATAGCACATTTAGCATATCCATTCACCCACTGATGACACTGTGTTGCTTCCACCTTGTGACTATTGTAAATAAGGCTACTTGAACATGGGTGTGCAAATTTGGCTTTTTTTTTTTTTTTGAGTTGAGGTCTCACTCTGTTGCCCAGACCAGAGTGCAGAAGCATGATCGTGGCTCACCACAGCTTTGGCCTCCTGGGCTCAGGCAATCCTTCCGCCTCAGCCTCCTAAATTGGGACTACAATCTCACAAACCACACCCAGCTAATTTTTAAAAAAATTTTGTAGAGATGAGCCCAGGCTGGTCTCAAACTCTCAGGCTCAAGCAATCTTCTCGCCTTGGCCTCCCAAAGTGCTGGGGTTACAAGTGCGAGCCATTGTGCACCGCACCCAGCTTGTTTTTGCGACAGGGTCTCACTCTGTCACCCAGGCTGGAGTGCAGTGGCACAATCATAGCTCACTGCAGCTATGACCTCCTGGGCTCAAGCGATTCTCCCACCTCAACCTCCGAAGCTGGGACTACAGGCATGCACCACTATGGCTATTATTATTTTTTTTTTTGTAGAGATGAGGTCTCACTATGTTGCCCAGGCTGGTCTCGACCTCCTGGGCTCAAGCGATCTTCCTTTGCCTTGGCCTTCCAATGTGGTGGGATTACAGGTGTGAGTCACCACACCTGGCCCTGTATTTTTGTATACTTCCTTCCATGCCCAAGTAGTATAAAAGTGTTCCTCACTTTTGTAAGTAAAACAGTCACTGAGTATTGGCAGTTTCATACAGTTCAACTAAATATATATACACATACCTATGCATAACTGTACTTGTGCATGTACATGCATGTCCCGTCTGTTTTGTTTGAGTGTTTGCGGGCGCATCAGTGTACACGGACCTGGGCGTGCGTGTCTGTGGGCGTGCATGACTGGGTCGTCCTTGAGTCTAATTGAATTGTGGCACTGGTGGTGTGTCCAGGGAGCTCACCTGAGAGGGACGGGGTGGGGAGGCTTGAAGGCAAAAGGTTCCAGCAGAGCCATGGCTTCGTGATGAAAGCAGCATGCAGGCCCTATCCACTCCCCGAGGGCTGCCCCCTCTCTCACCCCATGCGGCTCCACTGGGGGCTGAGTGGATCAACAGCACTTGACCAGGTGCAGGCAGGGTAGACAGGTGGCTCCTGGCCCTGGGGCGATGGCCTATGATGATGGGAGCCATACAGACAGACCCAAGCCCTGTCCCTGGCGGCAGCAAGTTGGGCCAAGGCCCCTTAATGACTGTGACTAGGAGGAAGAAACGATTTTCCTGTCCAGGAGGTGTGTTAGGCGCCCGCCTGGCATCACTCAACCATCCTGGGGCCACTTAGCCCTGTCTGCTGTCTCGCACAAGCCGAGTGGCGCCTGGGCAGGGGCCGCCGTGTGGGGGTGGTGGGAGCAGAGCTGGGCTACAGTTCTTCTGCCGCAGGCTGCTCTGATGCCAACACTGCCACATGCTTTTACTTGCAGCTCTCGGTTGGGGAGACAGCGTTCCGGCGGAGGGGCAGCCAGCGCTGGTAGGGGAGCCGGACTGTGCCCAAACCCCTGAGTCAAGGAAAGCAAACTAAGAGCTGGAGACACAAGGGGGCAAGTGGGGAGGAGTCCTAGAGACTGCCTTGAGCTGGCAGTAAAGGACAAGATTTCAAGAAGTACAGCGTAGCAAGCAGGGTGCTCCCCTGGAAGAGGAGGGCAAGGGCATGCCCAAGGGCATGCAGGAAAAGACACCAACACCAGGAAGAGCCCCAAGGGCCTTGCTAAGGCTCGGGGCTCCTACAGTAATGATGATGGCACAGAGGCTGGGAAGATCCCAGAGTAGTACTCTAGGATAACTTAGGAAGTGGCCCTGATGGGAGGAGTGACCCGAACACCAGTCTCCCAGAAACAGCCCAAATGGGCGGGCTCACCAAGTACCTCATGGGAGTGCAGGAGTCCCTGTTCTGAGTTCTTATCCTGATGCCCCAAGGGCTGAGGACACAGGGTTGGTTGGAACGCAGGCTTTCCACTTAATGGGTGACCTGGACAACCACAACTTCTCTGAGTCACAGTGGCTTAGTTTGTAAAACAGGACCCACACCACCTCCTTCACAGGTTACTGTGAGGAATAAGTGGGCTAGTCTTCCAAGGGCCTGACTGAGCAGGCGCAGTAGCTCAGAGCACGCTGGAGTCGAAAGCTCATCCAGCTGTGAAAGGCCAGGGGCTCACAAAGCGGCAACCAGAGCAGCCTCTCCTGGTCAGTATCCGGTCTCTTCTAAGCCAAGGCTGACCCAAGGCCAACCCAGCCCCGCTAGTAAGCACAGTGTGGCTGGCCACTCCCACTGCAGCTCTGAGATCTGGCGTCCTGTCCCACTCCCGTTCGCCACGGCACAGGTCTCACTGCACTCTGCACACACAAGCACGCAGATGAATGCTCACACTCTCTGGGCACATGGGCCAGAGAGAATGGGAATGGGAACTCTGGCATTCGACTTAGGCAACATTCCAGAATTTTCATATTCTATGTAGGAAAGACGGCTGGGTTGGATCTAGACTGTAGATGCTGTGATGATGGGGGTCTCACCCCTCCCCACATTCTTCATCTCACCCTTCTACCCACCCCTCTACCTCATCCTATCTAATGGTGAGGTATGCTTCCCACTATCTCTTCTGCGTCCTCACTGAGGGAGGAAGAACTTTTTTTTTTTGAGTCGGGAGTCTCACTCTGTCGCTCAGGCTGGAGTGCAGTGGGCCTCAGCCTTCCAAGTAGCTGGAACTACAGGCACGTGCCACCACATCCAGCAGATTTTTTGATTTATTGTAGAGCCAAGGTCTCACCAAGTTGCCCAGGCTGGTCTCGAACCCTGGACTCAGGCAATGCTCTCGCCTTGGCCTCCCAAAGTGCTGGGATTATAGGCTTGAGTCACCGAGCCCAGCCAGGAAGGACTTCTGATTTCCGCCACGGGAAGAAGCTGGGCTCAGGTATTTGGGAAGTCCTCTCCCCTCCTTTCTTTTCTCTCTCTTGTTCTGTGTATGCAAAGGTAGCCACATTCTCCATTCATCTATATGGTCAACTTATAGAGAAGGCCCACCACCAGCATGAGCAACATAGCGAGACCCAGTCTCTAGGAAAAAATTTAAAAACTAGTCAGGTGTGATGGCATATGCCCGTAGTCCCAGCTACTCAGGAGGCTGGAGCAGGAGGATACCTTGAGTCTTGGAGTTGGAGGTTGCAGTGAGCTATGATTGCACCACTGCACTCCAGCCTGGGTGACAGTGAGACTCTATTTCTAAAAAAATAAAAACAGAGGCGGTCTTGCCCTGCAAGGGAGAGGCCTTCCCTTTTGGGGAGGGCAGAATACTGAGTTTGGGGCCGATATCAGCAATCCATTTGGCCAGGGAGCAAAAGCTTTGTGGGTGATACTGGGAAAGCCAGCATCTTCATACCCATCTGTCTGTCTCATGTCTTGCCTTATTTCTCAATTTGTTTTGAACTTGGAAGGGGAAGAAAGAGGTATTATGTATAGACCCCTAAGTTTCCATTGTTGATGCTGTCACCTCTCCTAACCCATCCTTCTCTGTCTATCCAACCCTCCCAACACGTTTTGGTTTTTTTTCCTGAGTTGGAGTCTCACTCTGTCGCCCAGGCTGGAGTGCAGAGGCACAAACACGGCTCACTGTACCATCATCCTCAATCCTTCTGCCTCAGCCTCCTGCGTCACTGGGACTACAGACACATGCCACCATGCCTGGCTAATTTTTTTAATCTTTGTAGAGATAGGGTCTCACTATGTTGCCCAGGCTGGTCTCAAACTCCTGGGCTCAAGCAATCCTCCCACCTCAGCCTCTCCAAAGTGCTGGAATTACAGACATGAGCCACTGTGCCCGACCTCCCAACATGGATTTAATGCCTAGTTTAGGTCAGCACTAGGGCCCCAAAGATGAGTAAGAGTCTGTCTCTGCCCTGAAGGAACTCAGATTAGTGGGAAGACAGACTCGTAAATAATTACAAACCATGGATTAATCCCAGGTATAAACCAAGTGCTTGGGGTTGAGAGCCCATGGCCCATTCTGGGACCTCAGAGGAGCCATGACCGTCACCTCCCGCTCCTCAGCGAGGTTGCAACCCTGTGGTAGGCTTTCTCCCAGACAGTGACCTGGGAAGTGAAAGAGCTGTTTCTGGCTGCTGGGAGAGAGAAAAAGAGGAGAGCAGGGCAGCACAGGCTTGGGGGTTCTGGCTCCTGACTGTGAAACCTGGAGTGAGGCCTCTCAGGGCCTGGTCTCCCACCTGTCACACGAGATGACTGGGCTGGAGGTTCCCGGGGCCTGCTTGCTAACAGTTGTCTGTCGCTGACTGGCTTCATGGGTCGGTGCCTGGAGACTCCCTTCTGGAGCTTCCCCAGCCAGGGTCCCTAGGGTCTTTTCTCCTTGTTCTTCCTTGACAGAGGGGAGGGGAGCCCTTGACCTGGTCAGGGTCTAGGTCCTAGGCTCACCAATGTTTCTCAAGGGAAGTCCTGTGGAAGGCACAAAACACCTTTGACACTGATTAGCACCAGGGCAGGGGTGAGTGGGGGAGAGAGTCAGGGCCAGGCGCCCTCTCTGAGGCCATATCCAGTGGACAGAGGGCAAGGTGTGGTGGACACTGCAGAGAGAAGGCTGGAATGGCCCGCCAGGGCAGCAGTGCAGGAGGGCTGCTGCCCAGGAAGACGCCCAATACGCCGAGGCCGTCCCAGCATCTGCCCAGCCTTGCCGACCCCACTTCCCTCCTGCTCCACCCAGGCTGAACTTGGTTCCGAGCACCAGGACCAGCTGGCAGAGCTCTCCCTTCCCCTCAGTCCTGCCTCAGAAGCGCCTTTTCCCTCCACCTGTCCTTCCAACCTGTTTTTCACTTTCCTCGCCCAGTCCTTTGTTCTCAAGGCCAGGCTTCCTTGTTCAGAGGGATCTAATCAGAAGCCTGACAGTCAAGGCAAGCGCTTTGCATTCCCTCAGACTCCTGCCAGCCCTCACAGCGTCAGCGTCAGCGTCAGCGCTCCTGCAAGCCCCTGGTTTTCACCTCCTCCTGCCTCCTCACCTTGTTTCTCTCCACTTTTTCTCAGCATGTTGCACTTAGTCTCCTCCTTCTGGAAGCTCTCCTCTCTCCTGGCTCCACTCTAAATTCTACCCAGCCCAGTCTCTGGGCCACCACCCCTCTGGGAGCTCATCCAGTGTCATTCGGTTCTATGCCCCAGACAAGGCCAATGTCCTTAGCCCCTCAGTTCCAATCAGCCCGAGGTCCAGTCTGGCCCCATGCCCCTGCCCTCCTGGGGGCATTTCTATTGTCTAAAGTCCATCTGCTGCCAAACTGGCTCCCACAGAAGCAACCAAGACGCACCAAAAGCAAGAGTAGGGCTCAGAAGACATGAGACTCTAGTTTCACTGCGGGGCCACCTTGTACCGATAAGTGGCTTCTTCTCAGTGTACCTGTTTCCCTACTGCATGATGGGGGCAGTAATCCCTGCCTTACCTAGCTCAGAGGATACTGTACTTATTACTTGGAGAAAACAAAACAAAACAATATAGGCCAGGTGCAATGGGTCACACCTGTAATCAATCCCAGTGCTTTGGAAGGCCAAGGTGGGAGGAACACTTATGGCCAGGAGTTTGAGATCAGCCTAGGTAACATAGCGAGACCCCATCTCTACAAAAACAAGAATAATAAAAGTAAAAATAATCCAGGCGTGGTGACACACACTTGTAGTCCCAGCTACTCAAGAGGCTGGGGCAGGAGGATTGTTTGAACCCAGGAATTTGAGGCTGCAGTGAGATATGACGGCACCACTGTACTCCAGCCTGAGTGACAGGGCGAGAGCATCTCTAAAAGTGAAAAAAGAAAAAAACACAACACAAAGAGGTTTCTTCTTTCCTGCTCCACCTCCTGCCAGACAACGTTGTTCCTGCCCTGGGAGCTCTGTCACTGCTCCCTTTCTTCGGGCTCCACGGTGGTTCAGCACTAAGTTCTGGTGCGTCTTCTCTCTGAAAGGTCTCAGGCTTTGAGCATCCCTTTGAGTTCCGACCTCTCGCAGAACCTCAGCCGAGGTGCTGAGACGCCCTCCCTGACTGAGCCACCTGTCCTGTGTGCTGCTGGGTATCTCCACTGCCACCAGAGTCCGAGTGACCAGTGGCCCACGTTGCCGTCCGATGGTGCATCATCAGGCTACCCCCACCACAGCCCCACTCGATCTCTGCAACCTTTCTGCCCCTTCGCGGCGGCCTCACCAAGTCTACTGGAGCCTCAAGAGCCTCCCATTCTGTGCCTTCACCTCCCCACTGCCTGCTTTTCTTCCCACCTACCACAACCCTGCCCGTTCCTTATGTCCTGACTGCCTTTGAGGCTTTTCTGACTTCTCACCCTCGTTGTGATTTTTTGTTAGTGTGTGTATGTACACACACAAGTCCAGGTGGCTAGAATATTGCTTCAGGCTTCTTTTTATCATTTTATTTTTTGAGTTGGGGTCTCACTCTGTCACCCAGGTTTAAATGCAGTGGCACAATCATGGCTCACTGCAGCCTCCTGGGTTCAGGTAATTCTTCTGCCTCAGCCTCCTGAGTCCTAGGACTACATGCACATGCCACAATGCCTGGCTAATTTTTTAAGTCTTTTTTTAAGAGTCCTTTTTAAAGTCTTTTTTTAAAGACTTTTATGTTGCCTAGGCTGGTCTCGAACTCCTGGGCTCAAGCGATTCTCCCGCCTCAGCGTTCCCAAGTGCTGGGATTACAGGTGTGAGTTGCCACGTCCTGCCTCCTTCCTTTTACTTTTTCACTGTAGCACAACTGACCCCCCTCCACTCAGAACTCCCCTTAGAGAACCAGAAGCAGTTAGAGGAGGTCAGAGTCATCTGAGCCTACAGGAAGGGTAAATTTGGGCGTCTCCCTGAACTGCAAAACAAGTTTAAGAATACTTATCTCACAGGATGATCACCAAATAACAAGTGGAAATACCAAGCATGTTTGGCAGAGCGGAAACTCAAAAAATACTGGTCATGGCTTTAACCTCAGTTTAAGAGTAAAGAATGATTAACAATCTGGCTGGGCTTGGTAGCTCAGCCTGTAAACCCAGCACTTTAGGAGGTCGAGCTGAGTGGATTGCCTGAGCCTGCGGGTTCGAGACCCACCCGGGCAACTTGGTGAGACCCTCATCTCCACAATAAATCAAAAATTAGCCAGGCGTGGTAGCGTGCGCCTGTAGTTCCAGCTATTCGGAAGGCTGAGGCGGAAGGCTCGCTGCAGCCCAGCAGGTCAAGGCTGCGGTGGCTGGAAGTGGCCACTGCACTCCAGTCTGGGCGACAGAGTGAGACCCCAACTCAAAAAAAAAAAAAAAAAGATTATTTATTATGTTAACATTTTGGGGTATAACTTAAATCTTACAGACACTGTTCACTACATTTCAGGATTTCTCATTTGAAAAACTCTGTAATGCATTCTTCTCTGCAAAGTAAGAAGTATCTTTCCTCTGATGAATGAGTATACTTCCTTTTATGACAACGGGGACTGCATGACTTCAAGGCTCTTCCTTTTCCACCTTTGGCCAGGAAGCTCAGAACAAGGTTTGATACTCAATTGCAGATCTCCTGGCTGACCCAAGGAAGGCAGTGTGATGTGGGGCCAGGGTAGGGCCCAGGGCCGGGTCCTGGAGCACTCTCGGTTCCTCCTTACTCTGGTAACTCAAGGGATAACAACAATAATGAATACAATACCTACTTTACAGGACTGCCGTGAGACAGTGCAGTTTAAAAATTACCAAAAAAAACCCAACAACTCATATGAAAGTTGCTTATTAGCAGCCCAGGCTTTTTTTTTTTTTTGCTACCGCAGCCTCGAGCCACTGGGCTCCGGCGATCCTTCCGCCTCAGCCTTCCAAGTAGCCGGAACTACAGGCACACGCCATCATGCCCAGCTAATTTTTTGATTTACTACAGAGATGAGGTCTTGCCAAGTTGCCCAGGCGGGTCTCGATCCCAAGGGCTCAGGCAATCCTCTCACCTCAGCCTTTCAAAGTGCTGGGATTATAGATGTGAGCCACCACAACCGGCCAGCCCAGGTTATCTTTTTTTTTTGAGTTGGAGTCTCACTCTGTCGCCCAGACTGGAGTGCAGTGGCTGCTCCCGGCCACCGCAGCCTTGACCTGCTGGGCTCTGGCGATCCTTCCGCCTCAGCCTTCCAAGGAGCTGGAACTACAGGCGCACACTACATGCCCGGCTAATTTTTTTTTTTAAATTGTAGAGATGAGGTCTCACCAAGTTGCCCAGGCAGGTCTTGAACCCGTGGGCTCAGGCAATCCACTCACCTCAGCCTCCCAAGGCGCGGGATTACAGGCTGAGCCACCAAGCCTGGCTCAGCCCAGGTTTTCTAATGTAACCCTTTCCTTCTCTTCCCTCCCAATACTTGCACCTTATCTTTGTTTAATAGTTTTACAGTTTTATTATAACTGTCTTTTAATGTGCTGTGATCCTTTCTGGAAGTATATAGAGTACAAATACATGACAAAATCATTCCTAAAGAACAATCTCCCCAAGGGTAAAAAAAATAACATTCTTCACTTGCTTTGCATAATAACAATTTACATTAGAAAAACATTTAGCTATGGAAAGAACTTTTAGTTTTGTCAAAGGAAGTACTTAAATCTTAGTTGTTAAAATAAGCTGAACTGGCCAGGACGAAACTGACCCTGTCTCTGCAATATATCACAAAAACTAGCCGGACGTGATAGGGTCTCTGTAGTTCCAGCTACTTGGAAGGCTGAGGCGGAAGGACCATCTGAGCCTGGCATGTCGAGGCTGCAGTGGCCATGAGTGTGTCACTGCACTCCAGCCTGGGCGACAGAGTGAGACTCCAACTAAAAAAAAACAACAAAAAAACAAAAAACCTGAACTATAGGTCACACTGAGAGAATGGTCCAGAAAGGGGCTTTTTTGTTGGGCTCGTACTAACAGTGATTGATGACTTAGTCACACATTTATTCATCGAAGTGTACACTGATGCTGACAAGCCAGGCACTCTTCTGAGCACTGGAAAACAACGGTTTTCCAGTCCCATGTCCCCTCTGTGTAGAAGCAGCCCTCAGTACAATATGGGAGGTGGATAAGCAAAAAAATCATCTCAACGGGGCAAAGCAAGCACTGACAGAACAAAACACCTAGTGGGGGGCACCACGGACAGCGTGCCTGTGCCTGGGGTGGATAGGAAAGAGAGGGTGAGGTTCCAGGTGGAAGACACACAGTGTAGTCTCTTCAGGTGACTCCAAGTGGGTCACTTTGCTCAGAGAAGTGGGTGAGACTCATGAAAACAGGCTGGAATGAAGACAGGGGTCAAACTAAGAAGAGCCATGTATTCTCCAAGGAAACTGAAATTGATCTTGAGGGGTGGGGGGTTGGTGAAAGGTGCTGATGGCTAGGAAGTAAGGGCTTTGGAGTACTACAGACTGGATAGATCCTATCTCACTTTCAAATGCAGCTCTGCATTACAAGCTGTTGTGTTTGATGATGACCAAAACCTGGGGAGACAGAACTTGGCTTGACAGCAGGAACCATCAGCTGTGGGAGGGATTCGTCAGGGCCTGCGTGCATATAGGTTGACTGGGCTGTTAAGAAAGGGCTCAAGTTCTGGACCAGGGCTGGACAAAGTGACCTTTATAGTTCCTCCAAGTCAGAGGTTCCAGGATTTTAAAGCAAGCCCAGTAGCTGCACTGGTGCTGTGAGCTGCGATCTGTGGCCAGGGAGCTACCTTGGGCAGCAGATGGGTTAACGCTCAAATAACTTTATATATGAATTAATGTGTAGAGCTGGGAGCCAAAATCTGTGCCATTAATTTTTCCATCCATTCCAGGAGCAGTTAGGTACACACAGTAAAGTTTATTTTGGTGCATGGTATACTTTACTCCATTAAAAATAAATTAATCAGCAAATTCCTGCCTGGCTCAGCTCTGGTTTATGTAAATAGTGCCCAGCTGTAATGAGTTACAAGGTGTTATTATCTCACACACACAGGAGGCTTCACTCTGGAGCTCCGCTTGCAACAAATGCATCTTAAATAAACTGAGAGAAGGAGGTTTGATTTGTAATGTTTTCACAGAAGTGGGATATACCTCACCCATATAGACTTTCTTTATATGACTCATTTTATAGCAAGTTAAATGAAGGAAGTCTGATGGGGGAGGAAGGGGCAATATGGCTCCCCACCCCCTTTCTTCACTTTAAGAAAATCCCCCACGGGACGACTCACACTCAGAGGGAGGAGGGGACCGGTGCTCAGGTGCTTGGGCAGAGCTGGCTCTGCAGCACAGACTCCAGGGCGGGAGGGGCAGAGAGCAGGGCACACAGCTGGGCTCTCTTCTCTTCAGTGTCTCATGAGGGGAGGCCAAGAGAGGAAGGGACTGACAAAGGGGACTTTGTTCTCGAGGTCTCCTCCCACATGACTTAGGATGGGACAAGTCCCCGGGCATCAGACATCAGGGGCTCCTGGGTCCTAGAGGAGGGACCTGGCAGGCGGCACCTTAGCAGAACAGAGAGACATCTCCGTGAACCAGAGGCAAGAGCAGCAGCAAGATCCTCATGACCTCTACCCTGTCCCTGTCTAACAGAGCTGGGTGGTGCTCCTCAATTACGGCACTTACCATCTCAGATAAATTTCTAGAGACCCCGGAATAAAGAAGAACCATGGCAGAGACAAGTCTCTGTTTCTTTTAATGGCCAACTCAACCCCATGACTAAAGCCAAGGGACAGAGTGTGGTTACCCGTCTGGACTCAGAAGTATGACAAACTGCTCCTAGGCCACAGTGGGTCCTTGGTGGGTATCCCTTTCTTGCCTACTCCATCCCTTCCGTGGCCTTTGGAAAGAGCTGTCAATCACATGGGTGCTGAAAGGACTTGAGGAGTGTGGCTGGGGAGCTCTTGCTCAGGGATCTTCCTGAGGGAGAGGACAGCCCAGAAGAGACAGGGGTTCTCCCGGCACTGTACCCTGCCAGGTGCGATTCCTGGTCACACTAGGAGGAAACTCAACACAAATGGGGCCAGGTATTTGACGGATGCTGTTCAAAGGTCAGTTCAGGCCACTTTCTGCAGGTTCCTGAGCCAAACAGGCACTTCACTTCTGGCAGTTCCCCAAAGCCAGGTGGCCAGCTGTAGAGAGGGATCAGTCCATCAAAGACCCTCGTCGTTATAGGTTGGGGAATGGGGCTTCAGAACGCTCTGAGGATTCTTCTCCACCAGAGGGCGCCAGCTCACCTCCCCTGTCAGAAGCAGATCCTCACCATTCATGGAGTCCAGGTACTGCATCTACAACCAGGACAGCGGGGAACACAGGAAAGGAACAAGGGCAGGTCAGACACGAGGTGGCAGGAAGGGGACAGGGCTTCTGACCATCCCAGCTCCCAGGCCAGGCGAGACTCTGATCTCCCAGATTACTTCATTAACGTGGTTTGGAGAAACAAGTTAACAGGGAAGCTCAACGGGCAGGTTTTAGGGGATTTCCTAGTCATACATATGTCCCCAAGGACATCCCCCCCTCCCCATATACTCTCCCTAGAAACCTCTGGCAGGGCAGGAAGTCAGGGCTTGCTACTTACAGAAGCCATCCTGTCCACCTCCAATGCTGCTGGTAAAAGAATCCCGATTCCGACCCTTCCTAGTGGTGTCACTAGGAAGTAGTCACAAAATGGCTACCTACCTTCTCTGAGATTTACATCTGGGAGAGGGGACAGAAACATGTACCTCACAGCACACGTGAAGAGATTAAATATTATGGCATTTAGCCGGGCTCGGTGGCTCAGCCTGTAATCCCGCGCCTTTGGGAGGCTGAGGTGAGTGGATTGCCTGAGCCCGCGGGTTCGAGACCCGCCTGGGCAGCGAGACCTCATCTCTACAATAAATCAAAAAAATCAGCCGGGCATGGTAGCGCGCGCCTGTAATTCCGGCTACTCGGAAGGCTGAGGCGGAAGGATCGCCGGAGCCCAGCAGGTGGAGGATGCGGTGGCGGGGAGTGGCCCTGCACTCCAGTCTGGGTGACAGAGTGAGACTCCAACTCAAAAAAAAAAAAAAGTTATGGTATTTGATGTATGTAATGTTATGTACAGTGCTAGTCATTTGCTGTGCTTTAGTGGGCTCTGACCCTGGTCACTGGGCCCGCCCCAGCATCACCCCCAGGACAGCAGGTGAATACCCCAAACAGCTTTGCCATTAAAATGGTTATCACCCCAGAGAACCCACCACTGCTCTTCTATGGTTTTCACCAACAGCCAGGTCTCTCTGGAACTGAAGAGACCAAGCACTACACTTTCCTGCTCCCCACATATGACAGACGCTCTGACATCTGAAGACAGTGGTCATGTCCCCTTTGGGCTTCCTCTCATTTGAGCCTCCAGCCTGTTTGCATGGAGAGGGTGAACTCCAGATGTCACTATCCGTGGATGCCCCCAGGCCTGCCATGGAGTCTAGGTGGAGAATAGTCCCATGGAGAGAGGACATCTGTGATGAAGAACAGGAGCAGCTTCAGGGGAAGGGTAGTCAGGCAGTTCTGCAAGAGGCAGGCGATCTGAGGAGGAGCTAAGTCTCAGGAGACAAAGGTTAACTTTGGGAGGAGTTCCAGGATGCCTACCAGTAGGGAGGGGACAGGATAAGCAGTGGACAGGCAAAATCTAGGCAAGAACTGAGTCAGAGCAGGCGTCAACACGGGATTTCTGAAGAGGCTCCATTTGGGGGTGGGCAGCAGGGCCAGAAGACTTCCTTCATCTTAGGCTCTGGATCCTCTCCCCTTCCAAGAACTCATCACTGCTGCTGCTTCACCTTCTGGCTGCAACCCACCCTCAGCCCCAACCTCTCATGTATGTCTCGGGTCTAGATTCCACACACCCTGCCATCTCTTCCAGAGTAAGCAGCTCAATCAAACTGCCCACCTCTCTTTATGGCAACTCCATTTCTATCCCTAATGCCACCACTTTACCCATGTCCAGGGTTGAAAACCTCAACATAATCTGATTGGACCCCGGGCCATCAACCACACCAAGCAGCACTTTGGCTAGGGCTAGACAGAGCCTGTTCAAGGTCCAGTTTCCTGGTCTACCCTGATCCACTCAGTCAGAATGAACCCCTCCCTTCTGGTCCTTCCATGGCACTCGGACCTATCTGTATCACATCACAGACAGACTTCCTTCAGGACTAGCCGTGCACCTGTCAGGCTTCCTTGACAAACTGAGTTGACTCAGGGCAGGACTGGGTCTTATTAATCTGTGCTTTCCCAAGAGTGCCCGGCACAGCAGGTGTTCAAAAGACTTGCTGACAGAACTGGGTGTCCATAGAAGCTCTCTTCTTTTCTAAAAGCCCCATCACTGTTTTCCCATTGCCTCTCACTGGGGCCACACAGGATGTTTTTTATGGGCATTGCTTATGGCAGCCCTTTCCACGAGGGTGCTCAGAGGTTCCAGCTGTACCTTGTTGTGGCCTCTGGCACAAGCCCACCACGGCAGATGGAAAAGTTGGTCAGGTCTCTCAGAAAACATAGCATTTGCTTTGCCAATTGCCACTCCTATCTGAGGGTGAGCCCAGTCAACAGTGTGAGTCTCAGGATTCTCTGTGGGTGGGGCCCGCTGGCCATCGTACTATCTCCCTGGCTCTGGCAGATTTAAGGAGTGGTCAAACAGAAATTCTGGTTTTTGGGGATTCTCTATCCTGTAGGTCTAAAGAGCCCCAGCATGTGACTTCCAGTAGTTCATAAGCTAGTTCTATTGGCCCTGGCTTCTCCTCAAGAACTGGGGTCTAGTCTGCCCCCTCCTGGCTGTTGGAGGCTTGAAGGCCATGGATACAGGTAAACAAGAGAATAACCGTGGAGTGAGGCCCCTTCAGCTCCAAGGGCCAGGTCCATGAAGCAAGGGTGTGACTCATGGGACAGCCTGAACTGATGAGCTGTCTGGAACAACTGAAGTCTCCAGTAGCTAAGTGAATTACTCAGCTTGGGGTCCTAGGCCAGCTGTGCAGGTTGACTCATTGGAAGACCCTGGAAAAGTCTCTCTTCCTCTTCCCTGCCACTCAGCTCATTCATCTATAAAGTATGAGTTTCCCATTACTATAGGATCTGGAAGAAAGGGAGGTCAAGGAGTTAATTCTCCACAGGCTTGAGGAAAGCTGTGTAGTTAAGCAGTGCTCGTTGTGGAGCCTTTTCCTAGAGGCTTTGGTGACAGGGAACCCTGGGGGTCCACAGGGGTGAGGAATAGAAGGGGGGGGAACCCTACCTGACCGTGGAGAGCACCTAGTAGAGAGGCTGGGGAGTGTGTGTGGAATGCTGCCTGGTGCCCAGTTCTGCTAGAAGACAGGAACAGGAAACAAATCCAAATGGGTACAGGAGGCGGCTATCGTGGCGGGCTGCCACTGCACCTTATGCCCATATCCTTCATGCTCTGCAGGCCCAGTAGGCAATGAATTATGGAATGAATGAATGACTAAAAGCTTTAGAAGGTCAGAGACTACTCAGTGCCTCTTCTTTTCTTCTACTGCCATTTCCAGGTCTCCTGGGCTAGTTCATGGTTGGACACAGAGACGGTGCTTTTTCTTCATCAATGTTACTGCTTTCTTCATCAATTATACTGCTGATGTGATTTGTTCAGAACTTCCTTAGGCTGGTTCCTGGTAACTCAACCTCTCACGATCCCCTGAAAGTCCAACATCCATCCACAGACCTCAGGGAGGACCCACTGTCCGTGAGACTCTGAAGGGAGAGGATGGGCTGCTCACCTGTTTCCTCACGTACTCTACTAGCAGCTCAAGCTGGCGAGGGTCTTCACATTTCTGGTTAAAAAAGGTTCTCCAGAGGGCAGCCGCCAGCCCATGGTCATCTGAAAGAATCCCCTGGAACACAGAGCACAACAACTAGTCTCCTGAGTATTATAGAGCCATGACACAAAAGCTGGGGATAGTGTCAACATGCTAGTGACCACAGGACTGGCTCAGAAGATGCTGTGGGTGGGGTCCACTGTGGAAATGGGCAGCTGCATGGAAGAGCTGGAAGGGTCTTACAAGGGCATCAGGTCTAACCTCTTCATGTTACACGGCGGAAAAACATGGGACCTAGAGGGGCCAAGTCACAGTCAGGTGATGCAGCACTGGAACTCGTGTCTGACCAAGCCTCACAGGCATGCATGGCTCCCGCTCCCACACTGCACCTGACCCAGGCAGTGCTCGAGAGGTTAAGAAGAGTAATGGTAGTAGCAATGCTCTCCCTGCTGTCTACAGGGCACAGCTGACAGTATTGTGAGTGCATGTTTTTACCAGGAATGGAGACGGGCATGAATTGTACCATCCAGTTCTGTCCAAGGGCACACATCTGCAAGGCAACTGGCTCTTTGGGGGAAAGATATCAGGTACCTTGTCTTCACTGTCACCCAATTCTGGGTTGGCCCAATCTCTCCCTAAGTAGAGAAACAGGCTGTTTTCAGCAGGATTGCCAGGGGCCACAGAGGGTAGTGTTCAGAGCCTGCATGTGTGTATACTAATGTTGCCTCTCCCAGCACAAGGAGACCTCTGTCCGAAAGTTCAAAGATCACAGAGGCTAATTAGAGCCCCAGCTACCATTTTCTGCTTGAGCCTCTAGGAGAGGGAGGACTGAGGGTCTTGCTGCTTCCTAGGGTGAAGGTGACTGAAGGGAAAGGCCCTGAAAAGTTGCTCTGTCCAGGTGCCAAGGTAGTGTGTGGAACCAAAGTGCTTGAAATTAGATCAAGTCTTAGTTCTGCCTCTGCCCAGTTCAGTGATGGTGGCAATTCGCTAAACCTGAGTCTCAGGCTTCTCACAAAGAGATGAAAACACTTGGTCTACTTATAGCACCCTCGAATTATGAAAATAAGACAATGTAAAGGTGCTTCGTTAGGTGTAATATGTTGGCCACAAAGAACAGAAGCATGCTTTGGCAGGCAGCTATGGATATAGTCAAAACAGTGGAGTCTGGGAGCCAGAGCACCTGAGTCCAAATGCCAGCTCTGTCTCTTGATGGCTGTGTGGCCTTTGAAAAGCCATTAGCTCTTCCTAAGCTTAAGTTTCTCATGAGTTAAGCAAGCATAATAATACCTATCCCACAGAACTGTTGTGAGAACTAAGAGAGACCAGCCATGAAAGGCTCTGTAAGTGCTAAACGTTACACAAAGACCTAGGACCACTTATTCAACACTATATTGTGGTCTGGCCTCTTGGGCACTGAGGTACCTGAGGTCTGGCTCCAGGTCTATTGCCAGAGGGCCATGTCCAGTATGGGGTGCTGACAGTTTGGCAGAAAAACATTCCACCTGTTCCAAATGCCCTATGATAAACATTCCTACAATTCCACAGCTTAAGACTGTCCTGGCACAATGGCTAAGTCAGGAAAACCAGATTCTTCAGCAAATAGGGACAGGAGCCAAGGACAAGCCCGGGCACAACATCATTCTCCAAACTATCTGCTACCACAACAGCCTGCCTGTGTTGGCTGTGCCCAGACACATGCTGAAGTGCTGCTGGTGGCGACCCACATGTGCTGCATGGTGTTGCAGGGACTTGGAATATGAGCAGAGCCCAGGACAGGAGAGCCTGGGAGTCATGACCCACTGCAAACAGGCAGCCTCGTTGGTGGGTGAGACAACCGGGAAGAGGCAAATCCATAATAAGGAATTCCTCAGCAGTCGAAAGGAAAAGGATGACTCAAGACTCACTAACAGTAATAACAACCCGACTGTTCCAGACTGTCAGGGTTCTTTCATACACCTGGCTCCTAATGACCATGTGTACCAAGTAGAACAGATACTATCAGGTTATCCAGCTAACTGGTGGTAGAACTAGGCCAGCAAGTGCTGACGAGGTCAGGGGATGGTGACTCACTCTAGTCGTAACACAGTACCTGGCATGGAGTGGGAGCACAGTAAAAATGGCTGAATAAACGAACCCAACTTCAGCCTTCTTTCAGCACACATCTAGTAAGCCAGGGAAAACAAATGGGAGACTGACCTGAGAGTACACATTTCAAACCAAGGAAGCAGAAAAGGAAAAGGGGAACCTAGGAGCCGGACATCAGGGTGCACTGCAATTTTCCCACAATCTTACGGGTGCCCACTTGTTTTCCCTCACAATACAGACAAGCATCCTTCAGAAATTGAGACAGCTAGGTCTAGAGTAACTGAGAGGAAGCTGAAGGGACTGATCCTTCTCTAGAGGGTTCTGGTTATGGCTCAGAGTTTAGAGTGACAGAGTGACATTCAGTAAAGATTGATTTGACACCACTATGTGCTTAGCATGATGCTAAGAACACAGAGTCACAGCAATATGGTCTCAGTCCTTAGGAAGCTTGCAATCTAGTGGAAGGGACAAAGTTAGTGCATACCTAACAGCAGCATAGAATAATAATATAAATAATAATAATTAAAACCTGTCCTTAAGCCTAGGGTGCTTGTTGAACTACTAGGCAGCCCGCCTCCTGAACTGGAATCTTCAGGGAAGTGCTCAAGAATTAGGTTTAAACAGCACCCCTGGTGACTCTTGTCATCAGGCATGTTTGAGCAAAATGGCTCTGCCAGAATGCACTAGATGGGGGACACAGAACAGACGCAGTTCAGCACATTCTTATTAACATGGATGAAAGGATCAACTGGGTCAACAGAGCCACCTGCAATAAAGACAACAAATATACAAATGCTAACAGAAAGAGGGTTCTATTTCTTCAATCCTAAGCCTTATACTTTTATTTAAGGTTTCTGAAATAAGAATCCACCCTGCATAATTGATAATACATTTAAGCAATTTTTCTCAATTTCCATCCCACTCCCAAAAAGTTCATGTTAAATTAATGGTGTGAATGGTGTGCAATCTAAATGCTCTCTTGGAATAAAGTTATCTAGTAGATAGGGAATCAGGAGACCCCAAGTTTAACTAGTTCCATGACCCTATCCAAGCCATTCAACTTACTTTCTGGTAAGCTTACTGCTGGTTTGAATTACTATTTTCAAGCTGATGACATTTCCTCCAATCTGACTCTAATTTCTTACTTCCATCCCTTCTTGATTTTGTCTTCCTCACTCTTGCCTCCCATGTGCCAAGTACTATGCAAGGCAATAGAAATACAATCACAGGCACTGTGACTATCCAGGAGAAATCCCTGCTCGGCCAGGGTGACAGTTCACACTAATGCAGTAAGCACCATGAGATTCCAGGGAGGGTGGAATGAGCTAAGCCTGGGAAGTTCAGGGACTACTTCCCAGGAGGGGTGATGCTTGCACTAAATTTGTGTAAATCAGTACAAAATCACATGGTTTGTTAAAAATATGAGGTATGATGAATACTGGTGGCCTGTTCATAGGTGTTCATTACACCATTCTTTTAACTTTTCTATATGCTTGAAATTTCCATAATAAAACCCAGGGGTGGGGGACAATGAGATAAATGCTTCATGGATGAAACTGGAGGACATTATGCTAAGTGAAATAAGCCAATCCCAAAAGCTGAAACATCGTATGATTCCGCTTACATGAGATACCTAGAGTCGTCAAATTCATAGAGACATAAAGTTGAGTGGGAGCTGAGGGAAGGACAGTCAGTTATTCTTCAATGGGGACAGAGCTTCAGTTTGAGAAGATGGAAAAGTTCTGGAGATTACCGGTGGTGGTAGTTGCACAGCAGTGGGAATGTAGTTAAAGCCAGTAAGCTAGACACTTAAAAATGAGCTAGATATAAATGCTCTGATTTAGAAGGGTGCCCGAGACATATAGTGCATGAAAAAAGCAAGTTGGGGGTGGGGCACAGTGCCTCACACCTATAATCCCAGCACTTTGGGAGGCCAAGGTGAGGATTGCCTGAGCCCATGGGTTCAAGACCAGCCTGGGCAACCTGGTAAGACCTCATCCCTAAAATAAATTTTAAAAAGTAGCCGGGCAAGGTGGCGCGTGCCTGCAGGTTCAGTTACTTGGAAGGGTGAGGTGGAAGGATCTCCTAAGCCTAGCAGGTTGAGGCTGCAGTGGTCGTGAGTGAGCCATTGCACTTCAGCCTGGGTGACAGAGTGAGATTCCAACTTAAACAAAAAGAAAAAAAGCAAGATGCAGAAGTGTGTACACAGAATGGTAGCATTCTGTTAGGAGCCCTCTCTCTAGAGAAACAAATGATATACAGTTTAAGTCTCATTTGCATAAAGAAGGAAAAATACATAAGTACTTGTCTATGCACAGATAACATCTGGAAGGACACCCAAAAAACTATTAATAAAGTTTTCTCTAAGGCAGGGAATTGGGCAGGAGAGAAAATGGATCTTCTATTTTCTACTTCAACCACTTACAGTTTTATAAATCTTTAAAATGAGTATGTATTATTTTTATAATTAAAGGAAAAAAGCACATTATTTGTCTGGCAGACTATGCTCTATGCTGTTTATATAACGTCTTCCTCTCTCTGGGAGCACTAAGGGCTATGACAGCACCTGATTTGCCTTTGTCCCTTCATCTGACACCCAGTAGTCACTCAATAAATGCAAATGAGTTGAATGATGTGGCCATATTATACAGTGCTTCCCATCTCAAACACTGGGCAAGCTTCAGGGCACTTTCATTCCAATTGTGAAGATGAAGAAATAAATACTAAGCCAAAACAGCAGGCAGTGACAATAGTCCCTGAAGCTTCCTTCAGAGGCTCTCATCAAAAGCCAATATTGGTGAAGGCCATTGTTTCACCTAAGGCTTGGCAAAATGATCTTACCTCATCATATCCCAAGATTGCTGCATAAAAATTATTTGTCATGAGAATCATGTTCTTCTTCAGGATATAGGAATTAACCTACAGAAACAAATGGCAAAAACAAAAGTATGAAAGAAAGGAAAAAAACTAAGAAATATAATCTTTGGCTCTTAGCTGTCATGGACTCTTTTTTTTTTTTTTTTGAGTTGGAGTCTCATTCTGTCACCTAGTCTGGAGTGCAGTGGCTGCTCCCAGCCACTGCAGCCTTAACCTGCTGGGCTCCAGCGATCCTTCCGCCTCAGCCTTCCAAGTAGCCAGAATTACAGGCATGCGCTACCACGCCCGGCTGATTTTTTGATTTATTGTAGAGATGAGGTCTCACCAAGTTGCCCAGGCGGGTCTCGAACGCACAGGCTCAGGCAATTCACTCACCTCAGCCACCTCAAGTGCGGGATTACAGGCTGAGCGACCGAGCCAGGCTTGTCATGGACTCTTAAAAGAACAAAGAGAGAGGGCCCCTAACAAGTCAAACTGGCAGTACGTTCCCAGTTTCCTGATCTGTTAGTATTCTCCCCAATCTGCCAACTTCTTTTAGGTTTTGATCCCATACTACATAAAACAAACAGTCTAATGAACTGAGCCCCAACTAAATGTTTGGTTATGTGCTAGACTCTATGAACACCACATATAAGAAATGATTTCTTGTGCTTGGTAGCAATGGGAAACTGTCAGGGAGGGGGGTGGGTTTGGCTGTTGAGGGAGACTGCTAGGGCAAGAAGGGGCATACCTCATCAACAAGGGTACCTGCATAATCAATGTCTGTATACTCAACCCTGAATTGTACCCAACATCTTTACAATTTAAAAAAAAAAGAAAAGAAAAAAAAAGAAATGGCTTCTTGACTGAAGGAGTACACAGTCTAATATGGGAAAACAGGCAAGTAACAAATAATTACACTGCAGTGTATTGCCTCAAATCCTTTTCCAAATTATCACATACTGAATGATAAATGAATTTCATTGCAAATTACCTCTGCTTGGGGGAGCTGGGGAAAAGTTCTCCAAGAGGTAACATTTAAGTGAACCTTGGAGGAGGAGTTTGACAGGGGGAAGGGGAGGGATTGTAGAGAGACCACATTCTAGGCCAAGGGAACAAGGTGTGGGAAGATGCAGAGGTTGGAAAGAAAATGCCTGAGGCATAACAGGGATGGCAAATGTGCAGGAATACTGAAAAGATATGTTAGGACCAGGTTAGAATATCATAAAGGCCACTCAAAAGAGCTTATCGTGGTGAAAGAACAAAAAGAGGCTGTTGTCAGAGGTGGGAAGGAGAGAGAGAGGCAGGATGTGAGAGATGCTGAAGAGAACGAAGGGCCTCAGAGGCACCACAAAGAGGGAATAACAAAGTGGGTGACTCTGAAGTAGGAAGACTGTTAGCTCTAAGAGATTGTTTTAGAAATGCAATTCCAGTGGGACTGTTGAGATTCTGATAGAACTCCTTTCAGGGAACAGCCAGGAGAGCCTTCAGAGCCCAGAGTGCTGCTCACCAGATGTCTTCAATAGGATAAAACTTTGACATCCAGACAGTATGCTGAAGGGAAAGGTCCATGTTTGATTCCTCTCTAGGATCCCAGCAGAAAGCTGGTGTAATGTGTAACACACAGTAAGGACTCATGGACTATTTGAACTAGCAGGTTTTAGAAACAGCCAGTCATTTGCAGCTTTATATGGAGAATAAGGTTTGTGCTTAACCACCCTGACCACAACCATGTCCACCAACATCTCCTCCATTTACTGACCACCTGTCATGGGTCATGTGAACATCATTGCCCTTAAACATCACCAGAACTCAAGAGTGGTAGATGTGTTATAGCTACTCAGAGACTCAAACAGGCAGAGTGATGAGGTCGCATAGCAAATTAATGATAAAGCTGAGATTACAATCCAGGTCAGTCTGAATCCAAAGTCCATGCTCCTTACTTTCTATCAGGTTCCTGTCTCCAGGAAGATAATTTTTCTTTGGATCACAAATCAAAGACTGAATGATTTTATCCTGCAGTTCATAACTGGTCTCTGAAGGAAGACCGACAGGTTAAAAGGATCTGGATTTAGTATCAGAAAAGCAGAGTGCAAGTCATAGGAAGTATGTATGTCATAAGATGTATATATGTCATAGGATGCCATCTTAAGCAAGTCAAATAACCTCTTTGAGTCTGGTCTTTTAAATGCCCTAACACACATGGCTGCTTTGAAGAGAACATGAGTTAGCAGGTATTCATTCATTAATTTAATAATGTACGCCAAAAGCCTTGGTAAACTAGCATGTATTCATTCACTAATTCAATCACGTATGCCGAAAGCCTTGGTAAACTGCAGAGTGCTCTGCAAATGCAAGGAGTTATGAGTGATTTCTGATTTGTTAATGTAAAACTAAAACCAGTTCCAATACTTTACAGTCATGGATAATTTTCAACAATGAAGAGAGAATCGTAAAGCTCAAGGCTGGAAAGCGTGAGCCCAGATGCAGCCAGGAGTATGTACCTTCCCCACCACATTCAGCCCAGGCCACACTGGCCATCCATCCTTTGTGCTCTCACAGCTCTCTCTGCGAACTTCTTCCCTGGGCACACAGCATGGTTTGGAGTTTATGTGCCTGCTGCTCCCACTAGTCTGGGAGCTACTCATGGGTCATAGCAACCGTTTTTATTAATCTTGCCACCCTAAACACCTGGTCCAGGACCTAACCCAGAGCAGGGGCTAAGATAGGCACACTGACAATGAACTCCCCACAAAGGCCTGAGTGCCATGCAGGGCACGTTCTATCCAGTGATGCAGGTTTTTTTTCTTTTTCTTTATTGCTGCTGAATGAATACCTTCTGTGCTTTTGAAATTTCAGAAATATATACTCCCAAACTTCTACTGCTCCATCTTCCAAATGGGGTGAGGTGAAAGGAAGAGTCAAGAAACAGGTCAGAGCTAGAGTTCCTTCCTTCTGTGACGTGAGGAGGAGACGACAACCCAGACCTCTCAATAACCATTTTGGGGCTCTCTGTACGTCCACACTAGTTGTTCTCCTAACCGCAAAAACCAGTGCCACAAAAGGACATCAGCGGAGTCAAACACCAAGGCAAGAGTGCCTCACAGAGGAAATCACTCACTAAGCCTGCCAGCAGAGCTGGTTTATGTGGTGCATCCTACCTTAATGGAGCTGGAAGGCCCCACGGAGATCACCTAGCTCAGTACCCTTGAGGAAAAGGTGAACTGAGACTCCAAAAGGAGAAAAGACTTATCCAAGGTCACACATTTAAGCTAGGGTCAAAGCCAAGATTAGAACCTGATTTCTGGGTGAGTGCTTTTCCTACTTCACCATCTGCAGGGCATTTCCAGAGATCACCAACACCAACATTAATCTGCAAACCCCAGTTCTTGCTTTCCAGCAAGGCCCATGTACATACAAACACATTTTCTCCTCTTGAGATGCTCCTGCATTCTGTCTGGTCACTGCCCAGGAAGAGCAGTGTGCAGGAGGGGAGCTCCTCATCAGTGAGCTCCTCGGCCTCCTCATCCTATATGCCAAGTTCATTAGCCCATGAGCTGCAGCTCCCCCTCACCTCTAGCTGAGAGATGGCAAGCTACCACAGCTAGGAAATCTCATTTTCAAATCTCATCACCCAGGCTGGATTAGAGCAGGAGAAGGGCCTTCCTGAAAGAGGATGGAATATCGATCAGTGCAGACACATGAGCCACAGGCAACAGGTGAGAACAAGTGACAACAGCTTCCTCAACTGCTGGACTCAGTCGGCTGGGCCCAGCAGCATAGGGAGCTAGAGATTCCCTCTGGTGAATGCCTGGTGGGTTTTATTGATCCTTTTGTTTTCTGATGTGCAGGTTCTGTCTTTCCATAGCCAGATCATTCGATGTGGAGCACTCTGTGAATATACGGATTCACCCAGAAGAGAAACTTCTCCCAGACGGTGTTGGGCTATTCTCTTATTAAATGCTTATCCTTTCTATAATGCTTTGCTTTTTACAGAAACCCATACGTACAGCACCACCACAAGGAGAGGGTTCCTTTTATATCAGTTACTCATATTTTCCCATTTATTTAAGCTATAAAAATTCATGCAGATATTTTATAAGCCATCAGGATTCAATGACTGGTATTACTGAATGTTTAATAATAAACTAAACAGAAGAAATCAGAGGGTTAAATGATGACTGCAATTCCTGTAATGACTTAATTAAATTTTTATTGAGTACATAAACTGTGATGTCATTTCTAACCAACCACGGGTCTACTTTCCCAGCATGTCACAGGTTGGGAGCACTCAATAGGAGGCTCAGCTAAATGAGCAGCAGGTCTCTGCTGAAATGGGGAGGGGAGTAAGGCTCATGTAACACACTCAATAAATTATCCGTTCATTTTTAAACAAAGTCCATGAGTTATAATATATTTGCCATGCACTTTTTATGACATAATAAAAATGTTACCTTAAGGATTACTTAACACATACTACAAATGTTATAGCAGAGGCAGGCACAAGGGGCAAAGAAAACAAACATGAGCAGGCCAGGGACGGGTCCTGGAGTTTATGTCCCAAAGGGAACAGCATAGTATATTAAAAAAGGGAATGCAGAAAAAAGGGGGAATGCAAGAGTTCAGGATTACTAATCAGTGGATTAATGAATGAGACAACCAACAGTGAACACAAGTAAAGCAATAATGAATCTTGCAGAGCACGTGTTTAATTAATGAAGCATTCTTGAAAAGAAATATTGGCTTTAAAAAGATGCCAGTTCATTTGAGGTCAATCCGCTGCCCTCTTTCCCCTTTTCACTGTTGCTGCTCTGAAAGACATTTATGTGACTGCTTCACAGAGGAAACAGACTATGGATCTAGGGACTGATGAGAGGCCACATTTTAACTCCTCTGTGAGGTCTCCACCTCCTGCCTCACCTCTTTTCCCTCCCCACTCTTATCTCATCATCAGTCAGAGCATCCATGCGCACAGATGTGTCACACTCTCTAGATCTCTCAGTCATGCTGCTTCTGGGAGTCCTTGTCTCCTCTCTGTCCATTGATGGAAGAGCAGCTACCTCCTGATCCTCTAAGACTCAGCCCACAAGTCACTTTCTCCACAAAGCCTCCCCTTTCCCCAGTCTACAGGTGCCCAAAGTGATTCATGTCCAGAAACAGACCCCAGAATTCACTATTTACCAAGTGCCAAGAACTGAGCTAAGAGCTTTATACATACCAGCTCACTTAATCCTTCCCAGTGACCCTATGAGACAGGTACTGTTACTATCCCCATGTTAGAGAAGTGGAAACGTGTTTGGGAAAGTTAAAGCTATACAGTCAGGAAACAGTGAGGTCAAGATTAGAATACAGAGCAATCCAACTGCAATGCTCATCTATGTTGACAACACCATAAGTAATGTGTCTGTCCCTTCATGTATTCCACAACTCAGGTTATCTGCAGAAGCAGAGTTAAGAAGTGCTAATGTGGTCTTGGAGAACCACAACTCAGATTCCCAATTCCAGTGATAGGCAGAGGTGAGCCATCACATGGACCATCAGTGGAGAAGTTACTAAGACATCAGACATCCCTAGCCAAGACCTAGTCCTGGGAAAACTCGAGTGGGGAGGAAGATACAATTATGGTAGGGGGAAGAGAGAAGGGAAGAAGGTTAGTATGGAAAACACAAAAACTGATGAGCATGAAGGTAAGAATAAGCTATTTATTTATTTAGAGTCAGGGTCTTTGTCACCCAGGCTGGAGTACAATGGCATATTCATGGCTCACTGCTGTCTCCAACTCCCGGGCTCAAGCAATCCTCTTTCCAGGTCACTGGGACCACTTGCATGAACTACCATAACCAGATAATGTTTTTTATTTTTTGTAGAGATGGGGTCTCACTAGCCCAGGCTGGTCTTGAACTCCTGGTCTCAAGTGATCCTCTCATCTCGGCCTTCCAAAGCTCTGGGATTACAGACATAAGCCTGAACCTGGCCCAGAACAAGCAATGTATCAAATTCATCATAAGGCGACAATGCAACACAAAAGCTTATGGGTCATGTTTCAGTTGTCTTTACAGTAGGCAGTAATGCCATCAGTAACACTCTGCAGAATTAATACCATGTGCTACAGTCATTGCATGGCAATCAGCTAATATACACCAAACATCAGCTAGCCTATTTAAATTTAATGTTAGAAATTAGCCCACTGTGAAATATAAGTGAGATACATAGAAACAGGGTGATAGACAAGAGAGAAGGGGAATATGAGAGACCAAATACAAAAGTATACATGTTACTCACTTGCATTATGATTAAAAGATTTACAGAGGATCTTTTAGCAACAATGACTAAGTACATACACAACTCTCTCTCTCTCTCTCTGTGTGTGTGTGTGTGTGTGTGTGTGTGTGTGTGTGTGTGTGTGTTAGGCAGTTCCAGAGAACACTGTTAATACCAAGAAGAAAAGGAAAAAATAATAAAACATGAAAGACAGGCAACTTCTATTTCTTTTTCTCTTTTTAGAAAATGATGTGAATGTTTGAGTAAAGTATGTTCCAGTGGTGATGAAAGGCCAACCTAAACAAGGCATGAGGTGATCCTTTTAAAAATTCAATAAAAAAATTCATTTCAAACTTTTAATGTACAAGAGAAGTTTGCTATATGATGAAATGCTTTTTAAAAAAACAAAAACAAAAAAAATCCCCTTCTTTCTTATTTTGGAGAAAAGCTTGAGCCTAGGAGTTTGAGACCGGCCTGGGTAATATGTAAGATCTCACCTCTATAAAAACAAAAACAAAAAATTAGCCAGGCATGGTGGTAGAGCCTGAGCCCAGAAGTTGGTGAGCCATGATCATGTCACTGCACTCCAGCCTGGGTGATAGAGTGACTAAAAAAGAAAAAGTCCCCTCCTCACTTATGGTCGCAAAGTACTGGTGTCCTTTCCTCAGGTTTGGAAAAGATGGCTGTCCTTGGAAATTCTAGTCATTTGTCCAGTTGATAAAGCATTTGAACATATCAATAAGTCTATAAGTACTTTGAAAAGCAGCTAATGAGGTACTCCAAGTCACAGGAAGATAAAACTATCAAGGCAATTTAATGTTCATCAATGTCAGGATAGATAAGTCAAGGGAATAGAATAGCTATAATCGACTTTGCTTTCTGGAAGTTTTCATAGTACCCCACATGACAAGGCTCATGCATATTCCAGTTAGAGGGTCAACATGTGGCCTGAAAGAGTTGCTGTTTTAACAATAGCACTGACAGCACAGAGTTTCTAAGGAAACAATCCTGGGGCCACTGAAAATCTGTCTTGATGTAATGATGACAGTGGTGATAGCAACAATGAGTACATGTCACATTTCATTTGATGATGGTTTCATTTTATGATCCTATTTGTGCCTCACAACCAACCACAACCTTGTCCTCCAGGAGCTCACAGTTGAACTGCCACTGTCATCCTGAAAACACAAGCTCAAAAACATCAGGTGACTTGCAGCCAAATCACACCCTGCTTGTAAGTGGCAGCGCTGGGACTTTTAACTCAGATGGCCAGTCCCTAAATCTAGTCTTTCCTAAGCTATCACAGCTTTTTGCTTTTGATGAGTCATATCAGAAATGGGAAAATCAGCCGGGCTCGGTGGCTCAGCCTGTAATCCCGCGCCTTTGGGAGGCTGAGGTGAGTGGACTGCCTGAGCCCGCGGGTTCGAGACCCGCCTGGGCAGGCGAGACCTCATCTCTACAATAAATCAAAAAAATTAGCTGGGTGTGGTAGCACGCGCCTGTAATTCCGGCTACTTGGAAGGCTGAGGTGGAAGGATCGCCGGAGCCCAGCAGGTCGAGGCTGCGGTGGCCGGGAGCGGCCACTGCACTCCAGTCTGGGCGACAGAGTGAGACTCCAACTCAAAAAAAAAAAAAAAAGAAATGGGAAAATCACAGCGGGATGCAGTGGTTCATGCCTGTAATCCCAGCACTCTGGTAGGCCGAGGAGGGAGGATCACTTGAAGCCAGGAGTTTGAGAGCAGCCTAGGCAATATAGCAAGACCTCATCTCTATAAAAAAAAAAATCTTAACATTTAAAATTAAAAAAAAATTTTTTTGAGTCAGAGTCTCACTCTGTCACCCAGGCTGGAGTGCAGTGACACACTTACGGCCACGACAGCCTTGTCCCACTGGGCTCAGGCGATCCTTCCACCTCAGCCTTCCAAGTAGCTGGAACTGAACTACAGGCGTGTGCCTAGCTAATTTTTTTAAAAAAATTATTGTAGAGATGAGGTTTCGTCAAGTTCTCCAGGCTCATCTAGAACACCAGGACTCTGGCAATCTCCTCATCTCCACCTCCCAAAGTGCTGGGATTATAGGTGTGAGTCACCAGACCCAGTCAAAAAAAAATTTTTTTAATGGAAGAATCACACTGGCACAAAGCTAAAATTGGTAAATTCTGTACTCTGGAAAACAAGAGCAAAACAGACTCCAAATTGTTGGAAAAATTACCCTAAAAACATTCAACAAGGTCCAGTGCAGAGTATTATGTCTACATCAAAATAAGTAACAGGGTAGAAGAATAGTCTGACCATGTAAATATAATAGTGTCCTAGAGCAAGTCTCTCTCATGAACTGATAAATCAGAAATGTGAAGAGGTAATAATTGGACATATTAAAATAAATAGCTACATACAAGGTCATAAAGTTTTCTTTTCTTTTTTTAAGAGATAGGGTCTTGCTCTGTCACCCAGGTTGGAATGTAGTGGCAAATTATGGCTCACCTCGAACTCCTGGGCTTAAGTGATCCTCCCACTTCAGCCTCCTGAGTAGCTGGGACTACAGGCATGCACCACAATGCCTGCCTAATTTTTTCATTTTTTTGTAGAGATAGAGTCTTACTATGTTGCCCAGATAGTTCATGGACTCCTAGCCTCAAGCAATCCTCAGCCTCCCAAAGTGCTGGGATTATAAGCCTCTTTCTTCTTTCACTGTAATAGTCAAGAGTCTGTTTTAGCTACCATACTTAAGAATGAACATGGAGAAACCAGAGACATTTCAATAAAGAATGTTGGGTGGATATGGTCACAATGAGTTGGCATGGGTCACAGGCAAGGGTAGTCAAGATTCTACAAGAACAGAAACACCAGGGGCTCTTCCATGGTTGTTCCATCATCAGCCTCAACAGATCTGAGAAATATTCTCATACTGTCTGAGATGATTTTCTCTCTCCCTCTCTGCACCTCATCCTGATGTCCAGGACCTACTCTTCCCCAATTCCACATGGATTGGCAGGCTGTTGATCCTAAAAAACTGTCTCATCAGCCAGGCTCGGTGGTTCAGCCTGTAATCCCGCGCCTTTGGGAGGCTGAGGTGAGTGGATTGCCTAAGTCCGCGGGTTCGAGACCCGCCTGGGCAGCGAGACCTCATCTCTACAATAAATCAAAAAATCAGCCAGGCTCAGTGGCTCAGCCTGTAATCCGCGCCTTTGGGAAGCTGAGGTGAGTGGACTGCCTGAGCCTGCGGGTTCGAGACCCGCCTGGGCAGCAAGACCTCATCTATACAATAAATCAAAAAATCAGCCGGGCATGGTAGCGCGCGCCTGTAATTCTGGCTACTAGGAAGGCTGAGGCGGAAGGATCACCAGAGCCCAGCAGGTCGAGGCTGCGGTGGCCGGGAGCGGCCACTGCACTCCGGTCTGGGCGACAGAGTGAGACTCCAACTCAAAAAAAAAAAAAAAAAAAAAAGACAAAAGGAGGCTAAAGTTGGATCACCCCTAAGAGATTACAGATAGTTCCTCTTCCTAAGTCCCCTCAACTGCCCTGTATCTTTCCTCCCTGAGACTTGTTAAATTTCCATTCTGTGAGCCTTAGTTATCTTGAATAAATCCTTTATTTGCTTGTTAGCTGAAGTCAGTCTCTGTTGCTTTCACTCAATGGATACACCATCACTCACCAAGTTATTAAAAACTAATTATATCAGCTAACATTTTTTTTTGAGTTGGAGTCTCACTCTGTCGCCCAGACTGGAGTGCAGTGGCTGCTCCCGGCCACCACAGCCTCGACCTGCTGGGCTCCGGTGATCCTTCCGCCTCAGCCTTCCAAGTAGCCAGAATTACAGGCCCGGCTGATTTTTTGATTTATTATAGAGATGAGATCTTGCTGCCCAGGCGGGTCTTGAACCGCGGGCTCAAGCAATCCACTCACCTCAGCCTCCCAAAGGTGCGGGATTACAGGCTGAGCCACCGAGCCCGGCTTCAGCTAACATTTATTAATGATTACTATGTGTCAGAAACTATATTAAAAGCTTCATATGTATTATCTCTTTAGTATTCACAGTAATCCTAAAAAGGGGGATATGATTGTCTTTTTTCTAGAAGAGGCATCATCTCATTTTTCCATGAGGACTTTCAAGTCTTCCCAAAGCTTGTTGCTTTTTCCTTCACATGGGTTTTAATTCTTCCACCAGAAACACTCTGTACATTTCAATGATTTGTTGATAGGCTGACCACCCCTTCACATACACTGTATTAGACTGTGAGCTCCCTGAGGCAAAGACAGCATACTACTTAGCACACATCAGTGGAATGAATCAATATGCAATTGTTTGCCATAATTTTCTTTTATAGTATTGATGTCCACACACTTTGACAAATTTCAGGAAAGCTCCCTGAGTACAAAGATTCGGGGAGGGGCTAAGCAAATCTGTACCTGCTGCTGCCATTTTCATGGTTTTCAAACACAGTGGCTCACGCCTGTAATCCCAGCACTTTGGGAGGCCGAGGCAAGAGGATTGCCTGAGCCCAGAGGTTCAAGACCAGCCCAGGCAACTTGGCAAGACCTCAGCTCTAAAATAAATTAAAAAATTAACCAGCATGGTGGCACACATCTGTAGTTCCAGGTACTTAGAAGGATCACTTGAGCCCAACAGGTTGAGGCTGCAGTAGCCATGAGCGTGCCACTGCACTCCAGCCAGGACGACAGAGTGAGACGCTGACTAAAAAAAAACAAACAAAAAACAACAACCCAGAAGTACTGATCATAAAGTTGGGGAAAGACCAGAGGAATACCAGAGTAGGCTGCTGCAAGAGATGTAAGGAACAAATGTGACAACAGGAATCAAGAGAAAGGAATGCTGTCAAGAGAAATGTCTACATCAAGATCAACAGGATTTAATTAAGCGGATGTGGAAGAGAAAGGGGAGGCCATGACTTGCACATGATCAGGCCTCACAGAAGAAAGTGAAAAGAACTGAAGATAAAATGCAACAGTTACATGCGATCACACACTGATGACTTTCTGACCATGGCAGCACCGGCGTAGACAACCAGTCTTATATGATTTGAGCAATCACTGTGCCCTTAATGTCGCCTATGTTGTGGTAATGGAAAATCTTACTTGGATAAAACGTAATATGAGCAAGATGTATATTTAGTTTGAGCCTGGCAGGCGTCTCCAGTGGAACGGGGTACAACACACCAGGGTCTAGGAGCCTGAGCCCCTTTTCCAGTAACTTTGTTCACTCCATGTCAGTAGATATCATTCCTCTGAGTCCTGTGCATTCTATCTGCAGTCATGAGGTGAGATTACTGTCAGCACAAAGATGCTGACACACTCAGCTTCCAGAGACACTTGCAGATTCCTAATTGCACACCAAGTCTCATGACTACATTTATGAGTGTAGAAAAGCTGCAGGCCAACTGTGCTTTTTTAATGATTTTCTATTAAATTTCAGCAGACTGGGTACAGTGGAAAATTACAGGATGCTTGTTCAGCACACTACCAACCATCTCAAATGCATAGACACACGCTAAACAGGTGAATATAGACAGTTCACAAGCTAGTGAGTTCTTTGTTAATGGAGCTGAGACACTGCCACTTGCCATGGATGCTGAGGACCCAGACAACCCAGAGGACCTAAAGGCAACATTGAGGTCACTGACCCCAGGCCTTTCCCACTCAATGAAACAGACATCAATAAAATAGATACCATGCCACCTGGTTGGAACATATTCACAGAGGATCCAAAATTCAGTTCCTTCCTGATCTTCAGGTTCCTAGCCCCTACATCTAACAGCCTGCTCTCTCCTTCTCCATGATGAAAAGTACAAGAAGTGGGGTCACCCTAATGAACTAAATCTCACAAATTAACTGGTGTTGTCATTTTCACACAAATAACCTGCTGCTGCCATTTTCACAGTTTTCAAACACAGTGGTTCACGCCTGTAATCCCAGCACTTTGGTAGGCCAAGGCAAGAGGACTGCCTGAGCCCAGAGGTTCGAGACCAGCCTAGGCAACTTGGCAAGACCTCATCTCCACAATAACTAAAAAAATTAGCCAGCATGGTGGTGCACATCTGTAGTTCCAGGTACTTGGAAGGCTGAGGCAGAAGGATCGCCTGAGCCCAACAGGTTGAGGCTGCAGTAGCCATGAGCGTGCTATACCCCAACAGTAAAGCAGACATATTCATTGTTTTCTATGGGTCACAGAATGCTTCTCTTTTACTGTTGTGTCCCTTCCACTTACTGTGCAGAACTGTACAATTTCCAAAACACCTACAGTGGTCACCCAAGAAAGAGGCTGTTCCCTGCTGTAGAGATGAGGCAGCAAGGGCTCAGAAGGTCAGTGACTCGTCCAGTGGTCACTTGGCTAATAAATAGTCAAGATGTTCAAAGAAACAAGGTGCTTCTGACTCCTCGTCTAATGTTCTTTTGTTTTAAGGTTCAAACAGAATTGCCATTCAGCTGATAGCTTGTAGAATCCTGTAGAAGTATCCTAGGGATGGTTGAGCTGGATCCCGGGTAGAAGTGATATGATCATTCTCACTCAAGTGGTGAGGAAGCAAAGGGTGAAACAAGGAGTAAGGTTCAGATATCCCCTAACATGGAACTGACACTTGGGCCTTATGTCAAGCGGCCCCATCTCTATAGGGTAATTCTCTTTTTTTAGTACATATTCTGGAGTGCAGTAGCACAATCACCACTGCAGCCTCGAACTTCTGGGCTTAAGTGATCCTCCCACCTCAGCCTCCCAAGTAGCTGGGACTACAGGTGCACACCATTACAATGGCTTTTTAATTTTTTTGTTGATACAGGCTCTTGCAATGCCCAGGTTGGTCTCAAACTCCTGGCCTAAAGCGATACTCCCACCTCAACCTCCCAAAGTCCTGGATTACAGACGTGAGCCACCATGGCTGGCTAGCAAAATATTCTTCAAAGGGTATTTTATCCAAAGGAAAGAGGAAAAACTCGGTTAGAATGCTGTAAATGTTAGGGAGATGCTCTCTTTGGTGATATGCATTCACATCCCAACTCAGGCCTAATAAATGAACAGAAATCTAAGTAACTTTTGGGCCCTAACAGCCCCATTTCTCCACATTGTGACTTTGGAAGACAAACCACTCTGCGTCTCAATTTTTCCATCAAAACTATGCAAAATTGCCTTTCCTTTTCCTTTTTATATTAACATGGGATATTAAAATGCTTAACAATAAGTAAAATAATAGTAGCAAACATCTATTTCATGCTCAGGCAATGTTCAAAGAGCCTCACATGTGATCTCATTTCCCCTCACAATGCTATAAGATGTGAGATAGGTTTCACAGTTACCCCTACTTTACAGAGAGGAAACAAGTACAGAGAAGAAACTGACACACAGAGATTTTGTCCAAGATCACACAGCTAGGGCAGGATCTGAGCCCAAGCTGTCTACCTTCCGTGTCTGAGCACACTCAACTACTCTGTGAAACTGCTTGGAAAGGAAGTTCCAATCCAACCCAATCCTCTACTTGGAGATGAGGGCCTGAAAGTCTCTGACCCTCCCCTCAGCACCTGAGGGCTTGCCTACTCTCTCCTGGTCCATTTTCCCATCACGCTCAGCTCTGCTCTGGGACAACTTCCCTTGAAAGTCTGTGAAAGACCAAAACAAAACAGCAGGTGAATTCATATCCTATTTCTTTATCTATCTCATGTGGGTGTGAACCTAGAGAAGATTTAACTTCTCTTCTGGGCATAAACTAGACTATAAAGACCATACAATCACTGATTCTCTCCTGACAGTATTTAGGGATTAGCATGTGGTGAGAAACAAAATCATTCCTTAAAAAAAATAAATGAATGAAAGAAGCAATCCTTATTAAAACCATACAAATTAATGATGCTACTGGACCTAGAGGAAAGAAATTTAGGGGGCACACCTCCTCAACAAGGGTACTTGCATAATGAATATTTGTATATCTGACCCTGAATTGTACCCCACAATTTTAAAATAAAAAATTTAAAGGTGAAAAAAAAGAAATTTAATAATGCCTTTGTCAAATGTATATTCAGTACTAACCGTGCATGAAGCACTGTTCTAGAAGATGAGGCCACAGTAGCAAACAAAAGACAATTCCTGAACTCCTGGAGATTATACTCTTGAAAGGGGAAGAAGGGATACAATAAGCAAAATAAATAAAAAATATAGAACATTAGATGGTAATTTAGTGCTATCACCCAAATCCTGTCATTCAAGGTCCCTAAAATGAGAACAGCCCAGTGCTGCGTATGGTGTATAATGTGCAGACAGGCTGGGAGCCTGCTGCTGCTAGAAGCCAGCGAGCACTGATGTAGAGCCAGGAGAAACCACTCAGGGACAGAAGCAGAAACATTTGCTGGCGGCTTTACTACAAATTCCTGGAGGACAAAGGCCATGCTTTGGTCTCTTCTGTACCCCCAGAACAATGCCTAGCATATAGAAGGTACTGAGCGAACTCTTCATGATGGTGTAGAGCATGGGGACTGTGAGGGAAGGAGGTAGAGAAGAACAGGCCTCCATATGCATCTCTCTGCATGCACCACCATGCTGGACGAGAAAAGATCAAGGGAATGGGTGAGGATAATTGATCAAGAAAATATTCAGAATATGCTTTACCTATTTCTGGCACAGTTATTCCAATACCTATGTTAATTTTGGAAAGGATTATCTTGACTTCATTTTCCTCTTCTCCTGGAGCCTCTGGCAATGCAACAAAACTACTGCTAAATCAAGAAGCATATCCTGTGTATGTACAACGTGCCTTGCTCTGTGCTGGATCGTGAGGTGGTTTCTCAAGGGTGACTCACGATCCCTGCCTGCAAGAAATTTACAATGCTATTGGTCAAGTAAGACACAAATGTAAATCTAGGGTGATTAGCGAAGATTAGGAGGGAGTCAGTAGAAAGGACTGGCAGAGACTGGAAGAAAAGTTCTGCAGGCAGAAAAGATAATTGGCTAAGGGGTATGGTGCACATCTAGCAGGCACTGAGGAGTCATTGTGGGTTTCTGTGTAATGAGTAATCCAAAATAAGTAGTGTTTAGGAAGATTAGCTAGGCTGTTGAATAATTTGCAGAATGAATCTGAGCTGAATGAATCAAAAGTCAGAAGGACCAGTGAAGCAGTCAACAGTGAGCACAGATGAGACGGCAGAACTGCATCGGAGTATCAAGAGGACAGCTGAAGCCCTGAAGGTTGTTCTAAAGAAGGGCTCCTTGTAGTTTCTCTGAGTCCGTTGAGAACTAGGTATGTCATATTTGCAGCAAGGACTGTCGACACTCAGAAAGACCAGCTAAATAAAGGGTAGCTGATGTGGAGAAATTAAGTCCCTCCCTTCCAGCTGGATCCCTTTGGTTCTAACCGACCCCACAGGGCCATTCACCCAGCATTTGGGGAAATGAGGGGAGAAAAGAGTATGACAATCGCCTCATAAGTGGATCCAGACATACAGCATACTAGGGCAGCTCCAATAAACATCTGGCTTGAGCCGGGCTCGGTGGCTCAGCCTGTAATCCCGTGCCTTTGGGAGGCTGAGGTGAGTGGATTGCCTGAGCCTGCGGGTTCATGACCCGCCTGGGTAACTTGGCGAGACCTCATCTCTACAATAAATCAAAATGAGCTGGGCGTGGTAGCACACGCCTGTAGTTCCAGCTACTTGGAAGGCAGAGGCGGAAGGATCGCCAGAGCCCAGCAGGTCGAGGCTGCGGTGGCCAGGAGTGGCCACTGCACTTCAGTCTGGGCAACAGAGTGAGACTCCAACTCAAAACAAAAAAACAACAAACAAACAAACAAAAACATCTGGCTTGACTGTATCCTGGGTCCCATACTGTGACCTTAGTCTCCGAAACTTTTTCACATAGGCACCCAAATCTTGGTGGAGCCACTGCCCTGGCAGCACCCAGTGCAAGGTTAAACCCACAGCTGTCTACCCTGTAGCAGGATGTGGGGTAGGGGCATCATCAACCTTGCTTCACCTCAAGAGCTCCTCACAGTGCCAGTGCATCTTACCATTGCAACCACTCCTTTTTCTGAAGACACTAGTTATAGAAAGTTCCTGTTAAATGCAAATGTTATCTGGGACTATTAAAACATTATCCTGTTAGCATCCACTAACAATTAGTATGAATTAGTTTGTCAGGAAAGGTTGTAGTACAGAACTGATTCTAAGAAAATGGTGTTAGGAACAGACGCTGAGTTCATATAAGGAAAAGGGCAAATAGTATGACTCAAAAGAAGTGAGTTTTAGTCTCTGCTCTGCTACTATTTTTTTTTTGAGTTGGAGTCTCACTCTTGTTGCTCAGGCTGGAGTGCAGTGGCATGCTCACAACCACGGCAGCCTCAACTTGCTGTGCTCAGGTGATCTTTCTGCCTCAGTTTTTTTTTTTTTTTTTTGAGACAGGGTCTCACTCTGTCGCCTAGACTTCAGTGCAGTGGCGCAATCATAACTCACTGCAGACTCAAATTCCTGGGCTCTCAAATGATCCCCCCACCTCAGCTTCCTGAGTAGCTGGGACTACAGGTGTGTACTACCATGCCTGGTTAATTTTTATTTTATTTTTATTTTGTAGAGATGAGGGTCTCTCTACGTTGCTCAAGCTGGTCTTAAACTCCTGGGTTCAAGCAGTTCTCCTGCCTTGGTCTCCCAAAGTGCTGAGATTACAGCCACCATGCCTGGCCTTCTGCTACCTTAAGTGACACTGAACAAGTCATTTTCCTTGCAGGACTAAGTGTCCTCACTTGGAAAGGACTGAATTAGGATCACCTTTGTGGCTGCCAAGCTTCTAGGAGCTTGCCGGCCACTGAAGTGATTAGGAGAGAGATGGCACAAAATGTAAACACTGTCTCCTTTGCAATTCTGACCAGTTAAGGCTAGCCCTGGCTTGGCTTCCTGCCATCAGCCAGAGTGGTCTGAATTTCTTTTACACAGTCCCTGAGGATCAAAGAGATCAGCAAGTGGGATTCTTCTGACATCCATATCCAGGCACTGCTTCCGCCAGACACCCCTAGTATGCAGTGAACCTCACATTTGTCTCCAAACCACTCTAGTCTCTTCTGGGCCCTTTGAGTCAAGACTTTAGGGGCAGAGCCAGTTCTTCCAATGCTATAGAGTGAGAGAGGCCTGGAAAACAAGTAGGAAGTCTTGCAAACTGCTGTTTACTCTTGTAAAATCTGCCCTTGGTTAGAACATTTTTATCTCATAGATTTTTTTTTTTCCAAGCAGGAAGGGCCCTCGGAAATAAAGTGGCCCAGGCTCTTCATCTGAGCCTGCGGGTGAATTGTGGAACCAAGCCGAATTCCCTACTTTTCGGGGCCCAAAACTAGTGAGTAGTTTTTCAACTCTTCCATATTCTCCTTCCTATAGAGGAAGACTCTGCTTTGGCAGGCAACTTTGGAACCTAAACTACAATAGATAATAAATACCTTCGGTCTCTGAAACAGAAGTATAGTCATAAATATCTGTACTCAAAATGACTAAGACAACAGGGTTCATTTGAAATCCAAAAAATATTAGCAAAAGAGCATGGGACAGGGATGAAAAGGAGTAGAGTGGGAGACACTCAGAAGGCCACGTAGTGCTTACAGGAATATCTCCTGCCCCATAACTATACACACACCACAAGCTAGCTGACTGCCCAACGTCTAAAAAAGGGGCAACACACAGTTTACACCTTTTATTATTCTGATAGAAATTTCTCTCCTGGGAGCAGGAAGGGGTCAAAAGTCCAACACCAAAAATATATATCTTTATAAGTCACGGGCAAAGAAACATTACGACAGACAGTTATTAAAAACAAAAAAAAGCCACAGTGAACACCAGAGTAGGAGGTGTTAGAAAACTCACTCCAAAGTAATTTATTCACTGGGAACCACAAAGGGCTTTCCCAAGAACAGCAAAAACACCATTAACTTCTCCAGTACCCTCCTTTCAAAGGGCTCCAAACACTTCACACATATCATTTAAAATTGTCCTCAAAGGCTCCAAAATAAGGGGTTACTATTTCCCCAGGTACAGATGGAAAAACTAAAGTATTCATGCCCACCCTGCTCTGCCCAAGTCGTCCTAACAGATTCAGCCAACATCAACTGAGTGCCTGCTATGCGCTTGACCTACGCCAGGCAGAACAGGAGATAGAAAGATGAACGTTATGATCTCCATCCCCAGAAAGCTAGAAAAGACAGAATCCAGTGGCATGTGACAGATGCATCCATAAATCCTTTCAAAATATGGCAGCTTATGCTAGGTGCTATTGAAAAAGTTCAAATACAGTACCCTGATAGCTCCCATTTATCAAGTACCTAATATGTGCCAGGCACTGTGCTAAGTCATAGGCTTAAGTCACACAGCTATGTGTGACTTATAGAGGAAGGAGTGGAGACAGTGAGAAGTAAGAGACTTGGTAGGGTCTCAAGGCAACACTGTGGCAGACCAGGGATTAAAATTCATGTCTGCCTGGGTCCAAAGTCCATATGATGGGAGGTAACTGTTTGGGAAACTAGTCACTGGCTTCCTGACTCTTTAGCACTGAATGCCCATGTTAGATGGACAGCAGAACACACAGGCGCCCTCACTAGATTCTGGAGGCATGACATATTTCCCTGGCCCAGAATTGCATATGCAAGTACTAATGTGGATTTGCCATTATAGAGACAGCTCCTGCGGGTCCAGAAGCCAAAGACAGGTGTGGCTTCCAAAAGGGAGCAGAGCTCTTTCTAGGCAAAGAGCCCTTCTTTTTCCTTGGATGGGTACAAGGAACTGAAAGTGGATGAAGACCAAAGGGTATGAGATCCTCTGGCTGACTTTAAAAGAAGGTCCATGGCCTGCAGGACAGGCATGGTAGTACCGGGATACCTGCAGCACAACAGAAGGAGCCCTCTGCTGAAGGGCATGGCCTGTTGACAGCTCTGCAGAGCTCACCTGCGGCAGCAAGCTCTGCCTCTTTTGCCAAAGCTCCATTTTGGAGGCCAAGGAAGAAAGTGCCAGACTTGGAGAAAGGAGAGCTTACGGGGCAGCAAGCCACAATCCCAGACCAGACAGGTTACAGAGAACATGGCCAGTTCTGGGGAATGCCTAGGTCTTAGTGAGGGTTGGGTTAGTATTAATAAATAGTTCTATTTTAAGCCCATAGAACATGAAACAGATGGGAGAAGAAGAAAGTCCTCTAAACTCTGAGAGCAAAGCTGAGTCTGGAACTAGGAAGCCTAATCCCAGCCTAGTATTCTTCCCATTTAACTCACGGCATCCTTCTGTAATTGTTTCAAATCTTAATTTCACCCTGATAAAACAGCAAATATCCTTTGATGGAGCCAGGTACCTCTATGTATTATTATCTTACTTAACATAAGCAGTTACCTCCCATCATATGAACTTTGGACCCAGGCAGACATGAATTTTAATCCCTGGTCTGCCACAATGTTGCCTTGAGATCCTGCCAAGTCTCTTACTTCTCACTGTCTCCACTCCTTCCTCTATAAGTCACATATAGCTATGTAACTTAAGTCTATGACTTAGCACAGTGCCTGGCACATATTAGGTACTTGATAAATGGGAGCTATCAGGGTACTGTATCTGGACTTTTTCAATGTGCTCCTATTGATTGTGCTCCTATCAATGGATAGGTTAGTTTATTAGTTCACATGTTCACTATTATCTCTATGCTACCTACTTTCAAAAAAAGGTTCAAATTGATTTATAACAAAAGGCATGTGTTATGGTCAAAAGAGCAAAGTTTGTGGCTTTTTTTTTTTTTTTTGGGAGAAAGCAGGATCTATTGAGAGAACAGAAAAAGCTCCCACAGTGGGAGGGAACCCGAAGGGGTTGCCCCAAGCTTGTGGTTTTTTGAGCAAAGATTTTAAAATCAGATCTGGGCTTGTAACTTACTATAGTGTTCACAGCCTTCGGTTTTCCTGCCCCTCAGGTTCTCCTCAGGTATAATATGGGGACACTCTCAACTGTATCATAAAGTGACTTGTAAGGATGAAATGAGATGATGTCTGCAAAATGCCCGGCATAGAGTTTGGCCATAGTTTGCATCTCAACCAAAATAAAAGAAGAGAGCTAATGAATAAAGTGTGTCGGGGAGAAAGGGAATAATGAATGATTATATCAAAATATCCAAATAAGGAAAGCTCTGTATTTTCTGGCAGTCATGACAAAAGGAAAGCAGGATTGTTATGTCATTCTCATTGTTTAATAAAAGGAAGCATATATATCCATCATGACAGAGAAATCTCTTAATTCTCAATGCAGAGAGGCGCACATCAACAAGCGTGAATGTGTTTATTACACATATACACATGATCATGCCATTCCTCTCTCCAAAAAGAACAGGGCAAATGGCTCTCCAGAGTCCTGATGCCCCTGACACACTCTAGTGCTATGTACAGTGAAGTACTTCAAGAGTTAAAACATTTTTGTGCCAATATTTTAAGAGTGCAGAAGGTTCCAAATTACATGTAAAATAAACAATGCCAGACTGTGAAAACTCTTGGCTGCAACATTCTCTGATGTTAACAAGAGTTTCTTTATTACTGTAACCTTTCAGAAGTGAATAAAAATTATTTCTCTGCCCTAGTTTTGCCCTCCAGTAAAAGGGAAGAGAACAGTGACCATGGAAAGAGCTGTACAATGACCTCTCATGAAGGTTGGGGGGCTGAAAAGGGGGCTGTTGAAAACACAAAGCCTTCTATAAATGCTTCTAGTCAAAGGTTAGAAATGTAGGTTGTACTATGCTGATAATATTGAAATTTTTTAATTTAAACATTCTAATACTTTTACAAAACCAAAAGCCTTCGAGGGACAAGCCCAAATTGAGCTGGTGCTCTGGAGAAAACCCAAATCCTGACCAAGACTCCTCAACCATTCAGGGAACTCCCTTGCTGAGAAACTGACTTTGAAGTACCCTTGAAAAACAGGGAAGGAGATCTATGTGTGGTCAGTACTTCAGAAAAAATATGGTATTCTGACGACCCTTGAGTTGATGAGTCTATGAACAAAAGACACACAGAAGGATCTCAAAATGGAGCTAGTTCCAATAACGAGAATTTGCTTTTACTAAACAAAGTCGAAAGTTGTCTCCCCTCTCACACGACTCTACGACTTTATCCATGGTGTTCCTCTGCTCAGAACTCTCTTCTTGGGTCTAACAAACACCGACTTATCTGAAAATATTTAACCTAAGTGTCACCTACCTGAAGCTTTTCTCCTCTGGGCATTCTCAGCAATTTTTAAACATTATAATTTCTTACTATTGCAATTATCTGTTTATATGTTTGTTTTCTCCTACTAGACTAGGGTGTCATGGACAATTCTTAATCATTTTTGTATCTCCAGTGCTTAGCATAGTACCTGGAAGCTAGCAAGCCACAATAAAATGGATGAATAGATGGGTAAAACCTTGTTTGTGTCTGGGAACAGAAATAAGACAGAGAATGATGAACTGCTAAAAAAAACAGAACACAAGCTCTGGGATTTAACACAAGGCTAGCTTTTCAGACTTTCAGAGTGGTAGAATGTTAAGTCTGGAAGAGAATGTAGAAGTCATCTAATTCTCCTCCCCAGAGAGGTGAGGTGATTTGACTTACTCAAGCTTACCCAAAGAGTGGCCAGAATGCTTTCCATCATACTACACTGTCCCTTCTTATTACTGTCTAAAATTGTGAGTAAAATATGTAGTGTTTAAGACTATATATTGTGATAATGTTGTTTCATTACAAACAAATGCACAATGGAGATCATCTAGAAATTCAAAAATTTCATAAAAGATGTTATTGGAATTCCTCAGAAAGTTAACACAGGGTCACCATATATGATCCAGCAGCTCCCACTCCTAGGTATATTCTCAAGAGAATGAAAAACATATGTTCACACAAAAACTTGTATATGAATGTTCACAGCAGCATTATCTGCAAAAGCCAAAGAGTGGAAACAACCTGAATGTCAATGAATTGATGAATAGATAATAAAATGTGGTAATTCACACAACAGACTATCCACAAGAAGGAATGAAGTACTGAAATATGCTACAACATATATGAACCTTGAAAACATGCTAAGGGAAAGGAGCCAAGCATAAAAGGCTGCATACTACATAATTCCATTTATAATTTATACAAAATGCTCCAAATAGGCATATCTATAAATACAGAATGTATAGTAGTGGCTTCTAGGGACTGGGGGCGGTGAGGATGGGGAGTGATTGCTAATGGGCATGGGGTTTCTTCTGAGGTGATGAAAACATTCTGGAATAAGACAGTGATGATAGATGTATAACATTGTGAATTAACTAAAAAGCACATTTAAAATGCTAAATTTCATGGTATACAAATTATATCTTCATTTTCACAAATGGAAAAATGGAATCTCTGCCCTTTAGGAGTGAACAATCTAAGTGGAGGAGCTAGGACTGATGTACTGAGATGCTTAAGACTAATAGGCTCAGCACTACATGACAAGTGAATATTATGGAGGTTAGAGGAAGAATAAAACAATGTATGGGTTAAAAATCTTAAGGCTAATGCGAGAGCCATAGTTTTTAGTAATGACCTATTCAGGTAGTGTAGAGTAGTCATTAAAAGCATGGGCTTGGCCAGACACAGTGGCTCATGCTATAATCCCAGCACTTTGGGAGGCCGAGGTGAGAGGATTGCCTAAGCCCATGGGTTTGAGACCAATCTGGGCAACTTGCTGAGACCTCATCTCTACAATAAATCCAAAAAAAAAGCATGGACTCTGGAGTCCAAAAGGTTTGGGTTCCAACCCAGGCTTTAGTATCTACAGTGTAAGTTGCAAGCCTGGTTAAGTTTCCTAACTCGTGTAGGCTGAATAATGATCTCTCAAAAGATGTCCACATCCTAATTCCTGGAACCTGTGACTATTATCTGACATGGCAAAAAGGGACTTTGAGGCTGTGATTAAATCAAGACTCTTGAGATGGGTGAGGAACCTGGATCATCCAGGCAGACCCTAAATGCATCACACTATCCTTACAAGAGACAGGCAGCGGGAGATCAGACCCAGACAAAAAAGGAGAAGGCAACATGACCACCGAAGTAGAGACTGGAATGATGCAGCCATAAGTCAAGAAAGAAATGCTGGCAGCCACAAGGAGCTGGAAGGGGTCGGATTCTCCCCTAGGACTTCCAGAAGGAGCATAGCCCTGTCAACACCTTGATTTTGGCCTGTGAAAATGATTTCTGGCCTCCAGAACTAAAAGAGAATTGCTGCTGTTAATGAAAACTGCTTGGTATTGGTACAAGAACAGGCATACAGATCAATGGAACAGGATAGAGATTCCAGAAGCAAAGCCTCAATTTCTTAATCAACTCATCTTTGACAAAACCTCCAACAACAACCACTGGGGAGAGAAGAACCTATTCAGTAAATGGTGCTGGGAAAACTGGCTGATCACATGCAGAAGATTGAAACAGGACCCCTACATATCACCATAAACAAAAATTAACTCTAAATGGCTCAAACACCTAAATGTAAAACCTTAAACTATAAGAATCTTAGAAAATGCAGGAGACACCCTTATGGAAATTGGTACTGGCAATTCCTTATCAAAACCCCAAGTGCCCATACCATAAGAGATAAGATAGACAAGTGGGACTTCATCAAACTGACAAGCTTCTGCAAAGCAAAAGAAACCATCAAGAGAGTGAGAGACCGCCCACAGAATGGGAAAAAACGAACTCCAATGTGCTGAAAGGGAAAAAACAAACAGCCCCATTAAAAAGTAGGCAAAAGACATGAATAGACACTTCTCAAAAGAAGACATACGGGCAACCAATCATCAGAGAAATGCAAATCAAAATCACACTGTGATACCACCTAACCCCAGTAAGAATGGCCGCCATTAATAAACAACAACAGATGCTGGCGAGGATATGGAGAAAAAGCTTCTACACTGCTGGTTGGAATGCAAACTAGTGCAACCTCTTTGGAAGTGTGGGATTTCTGAAAGAACTAGAAATTGACCTTCCACATGAAACAGAAATCTCCCTATTGGGAATATACCCGGAGGAACTCAAGTCATTCCACCAAAAAGATACCTGCACACACATGTTTGCTGCAGCTCTATTCACAATACGAAAACATGAACTGGATTTTTTTAAATGTGGTACATATACACAATGGAATATTATGCAGCCATAAAGAAGGACAAACATATGGACTTCGCAGCAACTTGGATGGATTTAGTCTCTATCATACTCAGTGATCTATCACAGAAACAAAGAACAGAGTACCATATGTTCTCACTCATAAGTGGACCTTGAACAATTATCATAATACTATAAGAAAGGGATTGGTAGTAGAGGGAAACTGCCAGGGGAGGGGAGGGTGGGATTGGCAGTTGAGGGAAACTGCTGGGGATGGAGGAGCATACCTCATCAACAAGGGTACCCGCATAATGAATATTTGTATACCTAACCCTGAATTGTATCCCACATCTTTAAAATAAAGGAAAAGAAAAAAGAAAGTGTGGTATACATCAAGAGAGTAAAAAGACAACCCACAGTATCAGAAAAAATATTTGCAAGCTATGCATCTGACAAAGGCCTAGCATCCAGGATCTACAAGGAACTCAAACAAATTGACAGGAAAAAAAACAAACAACCCCATTGAAAAATGGGCAAAGAAATTAAAACCACACTGAGATACCACCTAACTCCAGTCAGGAAGGTCATCATCAATAACTCAAAAAACAAGAGACGCTGAAGAGGATGTGGGGAAAAGGGAGCACTTCTACACTGTTGCTGGGAGTGTAAACTAGTACAACCTCTGTGGAAAACAGTGTGGTGATTCCTAAAAGTTCTAAAAATCAATGTTCTATATGACTCCACAATCCCCCTGCTGGGAATATACCTGGAGGATCTCAAATCACTCTATGAAAAATATACTGCACATGCACATTTACTGCAGCATTATTCACAATAGCAAAAACATGGAATCAACTGTGCTGCCCATCAAAGCTGCACTGGATTTTTTTAAAATGTGGTACATATACACAATGGAATGTTACACAGCCATAAAGAAGGACAAAATCGTGAACTCTGTAGCAACTTGGATGGACTTAGAGTCTATAATACTGAGTGATTGATCACAGAAACAAAGAACTGAGTACCACATGTTCTCACTTATAAGTAGACCTTGAACAATTATCATAATACTATAAGAAAGGATTTGGCAGTAGTGAGAAATGCCAGGGGAGGGAGAGGTGGAATTGGCAGTAGTGGGAAACTGCCAGGGGTAGGGAGCACACCTCATCAACAAGGGTACCTGTATAATGAACATTTGTATGCCTAACCCTGAATTGTACCCCCACATATTTAAAATAAAAAACTTAAAAAAGAAAAAATTTCAAAATAAATAAATAAATAAATTGCTGTTGTTGTAAATCACCAAGCTTGTAGTAATCTTTTACAGCTGCTTTGGGAAACTAATATACTAATCTCTCTGTGTCTTAGTTTCCTCTCATCTGTAAAATGAGAAAAGAAACACTACCCACATCACAGCTAAGATTATTGTAAGATGTTATAATACCGAAGCGGTGCTTGCAGAGTGCATGGTAAAAAGAAAGTGTTCAATGAATGGTAGCTACTACCATTAGGGAACTCTTTCTGCATTATTTGGAAATCCCCAACTTTCGTGTCATTAGCCCATGTCCAGACCCTGCTCCTCTTAGCAAGAAGAGCAGCAAGAGCTGGCAATCAGGAAACCTGAGTTCTACTCCTCAGTCACTTTCTAACTTATATTCAACTCTTTCGGAGCCAACGTATCCACCATTAAATGACAGACTCAGACCAGGAGCAGAGGTTCGCAAGCTGGAGGGTTTGCTAACAGATTGCTGAGTTTCACTCCAAAGTTTCTGACTCAGAAGATCCAGGGTGTGACTCTGAAACCTGTATTCTTAACAAGTTCCCAAGTCATCCTGAGGTTGCTAGTCTGGGGATCACACTTCAAGAATCTCTGCATCAGACTATTTCAATGTTCCTTTCTAGTTTTAACAGTCTAAGATTTCCCAGGAAATCCAACAGATGTAACACACAAATAATAAACAATGCTGCACCAGGCTGAAATAGCTTTAAACTAAATTATTTTCCTAAGTAAGAGTGGGGGATGGGAGGGTAACTAAGAAGTACACGATAAAGACTAGTTTTAACTTTTGAGCTAAGCAGAATGAGAAACCTGAAGCAATGTTGGGAACAGGAAGAGGCTGTCCACTTATCCAATATGCTGGCCCCATTTTAATTTATCTTAATCCCACCTTTCTCCCTTTTTACCAGGCCCCTCCCCCTCATGCCCTCCTCTAGAAACACATCTAGGTGTCTCCTGAATTCATTTATTGGCCTTGCCATGCACAGTATAATACTGCCTTTGTTAGGCTCCCAGCCCAGCCTCTCTGAGCACAGTATTCAGTCTCGGTGTTCTTCTACTCTTAAAAAAACACAAGCAAGGAGTCTCTGAAAAAATAACTGTAAAATCAACTAAGGCAAATTCAGACGAGTAGAGACATTCAGACTCTAAATGCTGGAAAAAGAAACAAATTCATAACATTGTTAGCATTCTCATCTGTCTTTTTTCCCCCTTAATCTCTATTAGTTCTGTTGAGTAGAAAGCCTCTGCCATACTGGATTAGAAATTCTGAATAAAAGGGGCCTTGGGATGCAGAGCACAGAGAAGAAACGAATGCCTTTAGATTCTAGAAAAGTTGTCATCTTGATCTTTGGAAGTCCTTGGTAATAAGACAGGAGAGAAGCAGTTTTGCCTGTTTGTTTTTTCAAAGTTATCATTAGAGTAAAGAAGACACTGGACTGGAAATCAGCATAATTTGGTTTTGGTCCCATTCTGCTTTTTCCTAGCTGTATGACCTTAGTCAAACTAATTAACTTCTCTGGACCTCTGTCTCCTCACCACAGAAATAAAAGAGTGGGGCCTTAACCAGAAATGTGCATCAGAACCAGAAATGTGCATCAGAAGTCTTCCGGAAGAGATTTTTCAAAAACGCATATACCCGAGCCTCTTCACAGACCAAGAGCTACTGAATTAGAGGATCTCTGAGGCACTCAGTCTAACATTCTGAAGTTCATCTACCCCATAAAACAGATGAAGAATAAAACTGATGAGAGAGCCAGGGAAGCCATGAGGCATGGCTGAAAGAGAAAAATAAAACTTTTTGTTGTTAAGAGGGAAGAGGATGGTCAGAGAAACTGAGTCCTGGTATAACCAGAGATTATTCATTAAGGCAATATTTGTGAGATAGTGCTAGCTAGATGCTAACAACAGAGCAAGTATCTATGCTTCTCAAACATATATATATATATATATTTTTTTTTTTTTTTTTTTTTTTTGAGATGGAGTCTCACTTTGTCACCCAGACTGGAGTGCAGTGGCCGCTTCTGGCCACCACAGCCTCAACTTGCTGGGCTCCGGCGATCCTTCCGCTTCAGCCTTCCAAGTAGCTGGAACTACAGGTGTGAGCTACCATGCCCGGCTAACTTTTTGATTTGTTGTAGAGATGAGTCCTCATCAAGTTGTCCAGGCGGGTCTCGAACCCGCGGGCTCAGGCAATCCACTCACCTCGGCCTCCCAAAGTGCTGGGATTACAGGCTGAACCACCAAGCCCGGCCTTCAAACATATATTTGAGTAAAGACTATGTTAGGCATGTTGTGTGAGATACCAGAAAGCTTAGGATCTTTATTCCATCTAATAGGATTGACCTACATAAAATTACAGCACACTATCATAAGTTCTATCTCAGAAATCTGTGCAAAGTGTTGCAGCAATATAGAGGATGGAGTGGTCAGAAATACTAACATCAGCCGGGCTCGGTGGCTCAGCCTGTAATCCCCGCGCTTTGGGAGGCCGAGGTGAGTGGATTGCCTGAGCCCGCGGGTGCGAGACCCACCTGGGCAACTTGGTGAGACCTCATCTCTACAATAAATCAAAAATTAGCCGGGCGTGGTTGCATGCACCTGTAGTGCCAGCTACTTGGAAGGCTGAAGCAGAAGGATCGCCAGAGCCCAGCAGGTCGAGACTGCGGTGGCTGGGAGCCGCCATTGCACTCCAGTCTGGGTGACAGAGTGAGACTCCAACTCAAAAAAAAAAAAAAATACTAACATTACTAGAGAGTGCTGGGAAAAGCTTCTTGGAGGATGTACTACTATCCAGTTATGTCTTACAGTGCTATGAGCAGAGTAGGCAGGGTATAAGACCACTTTTGACAGAGAGAACAGCATAAGCAAAAGCCTAAAGGGAAAAAACATATGATACTATGACACCAGTGAAACTCTGGCATGAGGAGAACATGTGTTATGTGTGCATGCACGTGAACTTTTTTCCAGAAGAAGGCTTACAGTTTATTGGAGATTAGACTAAAAAGGTGGGTTGGAGTCAGAATGTGAATATTTATTTTCTCTCCAATTTTTTACTTTGAAGAATTTCAATTTTTTTTAAAAAAAGAGAGATGTAAGAGTAATGTAACAACTACTTGTATGATCTTTAGATTCACAATTGTTACATTTTGCAACATATGCTTTATCTCTATCTATATGTCCACACACATACACATACATGCTTTTCTTTTACTAAACCATTTGAAGATAAGTTGCAGATATCAAAACATTTTACCCCGAAATACTTCAGCCATGTGTCATCTAAGAACAAGCACATACTCCTACATAGCTAAGAAGGGCTCTATACACATTGCTATGAAGTTTGAATGTATGTGTAACAAGAGTCCTCAGAGGTTTCTAACATTAAGAGGAACATGACCAGATGTGGAATTTAGAAAGAAAATCTCTAGCAGCTTTATGGTAAGAGAGTTTACTAGAGTGGGGAATGTCCAGGAGTTAGTTCAGAAGCTATCTGCAATAGAGGAGAGATGATGGTTACCATGAAGCAGAAGATACAGTCTGGAGATATTTTGGGCAGAGAACTGACAGACCACCTGGATGCAGACAGTGAGGCAGGAGTTGAGGATGACTTGAAGAATTCTAGCTTAGAGCACTGGATTGATGGTAAAGACATCAGAAGTGAGACAGGAAACCCAGGTTTATAAAGCTATTTATTGTGTCTCTTGAGTGAGATTTACTTAAGAGAAGCAGTAGTTACTCCTAAAAGAGAGATCAGGAAAATGGCTTTAGTTGTGCCCCATGTACATAGCTCTAAGTTGTATTATAACTATGTAACAAAAGATATCAAATGAACAGGACACACAGGGAGACTGGAGACAAAAGAAATATGATGGGTTGGAGAGGTAAACTGTTCTGAAATGATGAGCTGAATCTAGAGTACTCAGTATGAGGAGTACTTAAGGAAAGATATTATAAAAAAGGCAGAACAGTGACTGCCCTGAGGCAGCCAAGGCTTTGAAAAATGGGATCAGGTCATGACCCTTCTACAGAAATTCTATGAGGTAAACTGAAGATCATATTCACTCTCATTCACTCATTCAAGCGAAAACATTTACCGAATGCTCATGAAGTATAAAGCTTCATTTCAAGTACTTAGGAATACAAAGACGAATTACAACTCAGGGAACTCTGAGTTCTTCAATCTATAATTGAAGGTTAAAATGGCCATGAGAGATAAATAATCAAGTACATAGGAGTTTTGAGCTTAATTTAATTTCAAATACAGGAAAGTTTCTAACTGTTCTTTCTCTACGAAAAAAAAAAGTTTTTAAAAAATTTGCCAGGCGTGGTAGCACATGCCTGGAGTCCCAGTTACTCGGAGGCTGAGGCAGGAGGATCCCTTGAGCCCAGGAGTTTGAGGCTACAGTGAGCTATGATCATGCCACTGCACTCCAGTCTGGGCAACAGAGCAAGTACCCTGTCTCTAAAAAATAAAAAAAAGTCACTGTAGTACTTCCAGCTAGGGAAAACTGGGCTTGGTTTCCAGTTAGGTGTGGAACGACATGAAGGAGCTGATGCTGAGGTGTTAGGACAATCTGGGTGTACTCATGAATGAAGAAAGACAAAAGAAAGGAATAGCACAGCATTCAGCTTGGCTGCAGCGAAGGGTACATGAAGCAGCAATGGAATGTGATGTTCACTGAGTGCTTACTAAGTGCCAGGCACATGTGCTAGAGAAAGTTTCACATATTTAAGATTCAAGAAGAACTAGGGGAAATGAGTTTGGAAAGGTAGTCTGGAGTACAATCACAGAGGACCTTACAAAGCAAATGCTGGTTCTAAAAAGCAAAGCAGAATTGCACAAAGCAGTTCAGTTCAGCCTATGCTCCTCTACCTCTTCCTAGGTCCTCTTCACCATCCTACCAAGCAACTCAGCTACAAGGAAGTAAGGGGACCATGGGGGGACAGGAGGTGTATTTTTATTCTAGAAGTCTTGCTGAGGCAACTGGCATGCCAGGGACCACTGGTAAGGAAAACTGTAATTTCTTAACTACAGCCCCCCCACCTCTTCCCACCTCTGTCTCCATGGCTTGGAAAGCTTGAGCCTACTCATCATGAGCCACAAGGTGGAGATGTCTGGCAGGGCAGAACTGAGAGGAAGTCGTTTAGCCAGCCTAAGGTTACCATTAACACTTTGAGCCACTGCCTTGAGCTAATTTTTATGTTTGTTTTTTAAGTTTGGTTGAAATGTCACAAATGGAAAAATTAAGTAAAGCGCCCGGTTAGCCACAAGACTGGACACACCTGGCTGCAAACCCGGCAAAAGAAACTTACTTCATTAGTAGGAGAGGCAGAGAGTGAAATTTACATCTGAAATCTGCCTGCACCAGGAAAGTGCTGAGGCCAAAGGCGCTGTCTGTTTTTACAGCTGTGTCAAGTCTTAGTTCTTTACTCTTACCAACACTCAGGAGTGCGGCAAGGGCCCAAGGAAAAATGGTCTCCAACCTCTTCAGCTGCAACTCAGCTCACAAAGGTTTTTAAGAAGCAGTTAATGAAATAAAACAAGACCAGATGAGGTGATATAATGAACTTTATTTCCACAGTTAATTTATATGTTTAAATCCCAAATAATGTTTTTTTAAAAGTCAGAACACTCTAAATTATTGATGTGACTTTTGTAACCTCAAATTTAACACTTGCTTTTTGTACCAGTTTCCCCAATGATATGAGTCTGCCCCGTTTTTCACAATAGTTTGGCTCCAAAAGCTGGTAAAAAGCAAATTTTTGTAAAATGAACATTTTCCCACCAAATACATGAGCCTGGAACCTAATTTTAAAGGAGTTCTTGATGCAAATTTCTGATTATTAACTCAAAAGCAGCTCTTAATTCTTGATCTTCCACATACCAATTCACTCAAAGTAATGGCCTGTAAGTCTTCGGAAGAGAAAAATCACTGGTATGTGATCGGTTTTATAAATTCTACCTCTCATATGAGTTTTCTTGCAGAGGTACACCTCGGATGTTAAATAATACAGAGACAGATTTGCAAATTACCACCTTCAAATCATAGGCTTTCAAAGCTGAAAAGAAACTCAGAGATCATGTAGTGTTAGCCTCCCCACCATCTTCTTGTCAGTGAAGAAACCGAAGCACAGAAAAGATTTGCCAGTCAGGCTGAGAACCAGGCCATACTGGCTCCAAACTGCCAACTCCAGTCACATGTCCTGTTTCTTTGGGTTATAGACACAGAAGACTGAGATCCCCTTAAAACACACAAACATACACACTCTTACACTCATACCTGCATGCACTTACAACTTAGTGATTATATATACAATTTTCTTCCCTATACAAAGGGTGTCTGTTTATACCATGAGGTTAGAAAGAGAGCAGGTAAGGTATAACAGAAAAGCAATAATAGTAATTCCCCAACTCTTCTAAATCATCACTTATTTATATATTTATTATATAGTTATAACTAAACTGGAACCTGAGCATTTCTCTTTATGAAGGCATTTTAAGAGCCTGTACTGGGTGATCACCTAAAACCTTGCAATTCAATGTACAGCTGTCCCCTACCCCACCCTGAGCCAGTAGCAACATTGGCATTAACTGGAAGCTTTCTTAAACTGTAAACTCTTTGGCCCCATCCTTAAAACCTACTGAATCAGAATCTGTATTTTCACAGATGGATTGTTTGCATATTAAAGTTTAAGAAAACTGACCTAAAACACAATCCCTATGGGGCAGCACCCTATCCACAACAATTGAGATAGAAAAATATGGTTGGATAAAATGAGGGAGGAAAAAAAAAAGGAAAGACAAATTCCTGCAGGACTGCACTGATGCACACTTGGACCAGATACTAATAAATCAGGTATAATTTATTTAATAAATAAGTTAACTTTAAAAAAGAATTTCAGGCTGGGCGCAGTGGCTCACACCTATAATCCCAGCACTCTGAAAGGCCAAGGTAAGAGAATTACTTGAGCCCAGGAGTTTGAGACCAGCCTTGGCAACATAACAAAACCTCATCTCTATAAAAAAAAAAAAAAACACAAAAAATTAGCTGGGTGTTGTAGCATGTACTTGCTGCTGCACTCCAGCTTGGGTGACAGAGTGAGACCTTGACTCAACTAAATAAACAAACAAACAAATACATACATAAATAAATAAATACAAATAAAGCAGAACTCCAGAGGCAGAAGTTCAATTTATTCATTCATTCAACTATTCATTCAATGTTTACTGCAGAAGCAAAAAAACTGAATAAGACCACTTCTTGCCTTTATAAAGTTTACAGTTAAGTTGAAGGGACATTAATACAAAGCAACATAGAAGGCTCAATGCGTGGAACACTGTGATGAAGAGATCCATGGAGGTCCATGAAATTCATTGTGGGGAGTGGCAATTAAGAGATTCCTGTGGTTACCAGGCAACAACTTATGGCTCAGGAAGCTGTTCAGGATAGGGAGAGCTGTGGCCATATGGCTCGTGTGACCCAATTTCCAGCAGAGTTAGTCAACAATGATAAGAAAAACAGGCTCACAAATGGAAGAGTGGCTGCCTAGCAATCAGCCAAAGATTTGGCTGACCAGGGGGTACCACTGGTCATTATTAAATGGGATGGTTTGAGACTGCCGACACCACCTTATGTCCACCGTGTGCTGCCACAGAGTTGGGTAGTAACTACTTGAGGACATGTGGGAATACTCAGCTGGATGAATACCTTGGAGGCTAAGAATCTCACCCCAGGCAGCTGCGACCTTGTGAAATATTTTGAAATATATATTTGGTCTTCAACCTGTTTTCTGGCCTACAACTCCTAAAACTCCTGGAATCTGCAAAGTGATATATTTTTGTATGCTAACGATTGGCTGTTGGATGACAGACCCCAGGTAGCTTCAGCATACACAGCAAGTCTTAACAATGGTTACTTATTTCTGGGGAGATGGACTGGGAAAAAGACACTTGTTTTTTACATTAAATGGTTTTTACTCTTTGATTTTTATTCTATAAGCACGTGTAACTTTTATAATACACCTATAAACTTTATTTACTTCTCAGTCTACAGGGAGAACTTTGCTCTGTATTGAAACTAAGTTAACCCATTTCATGACCCAGTCATGGTTCTGCTTTGGATGCTTCCAAGCTGGGAGTGAATGAAATGGGAAATAACAAGGAACTGCAAGTTACTAAAACATGGTCTAGACAAACAAAATACATAATATACACAAAGAAGAGATTACTATTTATGTAACCAACTGTATTCTAATGCTTTGGTTTCATATATTTCCATGTGACAAATATATTTATATATTCCCCTTTCTCAGGTTAATTATTAAATGTACTAATATACATTTTCAGCAGATAACTTGTCAAGACCTTCGGCTAATAGTGATCAAGGAGCTTGCATTTCAATTCTTGAGGACAATGCAGGCCTCATATCAGGGTCTTCCCATCAGAATTAATTTTTAGAAGGACTGGTTCAAATATTGAATTGGTGTCAAAGGTATAGTATCTTTTTTTTTTTTTGACTCAGAGTCTCACTCTGTCACCCATGCTGGAGTGCAATGGCACGCTCACAGCCACCACAGCCTCGACCTGCTAGGCTCAGGTAATCCTTCCACCTCAGCCTCCCAAGCAGCTGGGACTACAGGCATATGCCACCACACCCAGCTAATTTTTTGATTTATTGTAGAGAGGAGGTCTCACCAAGTTGCCCAGGGTGGTCTCAAACCCCTGGACTCAGACAATCTTCTGGCCTCATGTCTTCCTCATACAGGCATGAGCCACCATGCCCAGTTTGTATCCTTAAACTGGATTATTATTTGATTCCTTTCATTCACCAAATCCATCCTTCCTATCACCATGTTTTGAGCTTTATAGTGCCATCTCCATACTCAGCATGTCCTCACAATGACATATCACAATTATGTGTACAAACACATAAATAAAGTATCTGTGACACATCAGTCTCCAAAGAGGCAGAAAAAGTGACTGGCTGAACTGTCACTTGACATTAGGCAGCACTTCACAGAAATATAAGAGCAAGGCCATTCCAGAACAGATCACACCCCAACCTCAAGTCAGGCATTCCCTCACCAGAGCTGTGCACAACTAGAATCTGATAGCACTCACTTACCCCCATGACTCTGCCACGCTGTTCAACATCCTCCCACATAAAATGAACTATGATCCGACACATGTATTTCCCACTCCGGCCTTCCTGCTTCATTCGGACTAGACACATCCTGAGGAAAAGAAGACAGAGAGAGTCACTGGCTGTTTGCAATTCTCACTTTACACATTTCCACTGAAGGTCTGCTCATCTAAGAGTGATTTTAGCAAAGGGCATTAAATAAAAAAACAGCAAGCGACTTTTTTTTTTTTTAACTTTTCCAGCCTGGGCAACTTGGTGAGACCTCATCTCTACGATAAATCAAAAAATTAGCCAGGCGTGGTGGCACGTGCCTGTAATTCCAGCTACTTGGAAGGCTGAGGCAGAAGGCTCACCTGAGCTCTGCAGGTCGAGGCTGCAGTGGCCGTGAGTGTGCCACTGCACTCCAGCCTGGGCGACAGAATAAGACTCTGACTCAAAAAAAAAAAAACAAAAAAACTTTTATTGAAGTATAACACAGATACTATCAAGTATATAAATCTTAAGCATACTGCCTGGTAAATTTTTACCTATTATTTATATATACATCCAGGTAAGCACCACCCAGATCAAGATACAGATTATTTAGAGTACTACAGAAGGTTCTCTCAGACAAGAAAGAGACCAAATTTAGTTATCAGAAAACAAGTCTGAATCCTGCATTTTACTGATGAAATAGAAGTCCTAAAGAAGGAAAGTAATTTGTCTAACACCATAGAGTAGTCTATATAGCTGGATATAGGCCTGTACTGTCTAATACAGTAGTCATTAGCTATCTGTGGCTACTGAGCACTTTAAATACAGCTAATCTAAACTGAAATATGCTACAAGTTTAAGATTTCAAAGATTTAGTTCAAGAAAAAGGATATAAAATGTCACATTAATTTTTATACTGCTTTCATATTGAATTAGTTCAGTTATATTAGGTTAAATAAAACCTTTTATTAAAATTAACTTAATTTGGCCAGGTTCAGTGGTTCAGCCTGTAATCCCAGCGCTTTGGGAGGCCGAGGTGAGTGGATTGCCTGGGCCCACGGGTTCGAGACCCGCCCGGGCAACTTGACAAGACCTCATCTCTACAATAAATAAAAAATTAGCTGGACGTGGTAGCGCACATCTGTAGTCCCAGCTACTTGGAAGGCTGAGGTGGAAGGATCGCTGGAGCCCAGCAGGTTGAAGCTGCGGTGGCCAAGAGCATGCCACTGCACTCCAGTCTGGGCGATGGAGTGAGACTACAACTCACACACACAAAAAAAATTTAATTTGTTTCTTTTCATTTTTAAAAATGTAGATACTAGAAAAGTGATTAAATTGTTTATCCAAGAGTTAGAATCAGAACCAAGGGATGGGTCACAGAGGGAGAAAGAGTCACTCAACACTGAACAACAAAAGCAAAAAGTTTCTAATGAGTGTATCTAAAGATCTGAGTGATAGAATGGATGATTTCAAAAAGTAGAGAACTTGCCTGTTACTAAGAGGTGAATAAATTCAGCTGACAGAGGTTGACTACATGATCTCTAGTAAGATTTTCTGACGTTATGATTCTAAATCTATAACCTCTAAACCCAGGTAGAATCTAAGAAATAACACTTCTTGACAATAATGAAACAGGTCACAGAAAAAGATTTGGCTACTTTATATGACACAGGGTACATTCCAAGGCAGAAACAAACAGGAAAGGTCAACGGTCCTGTCTCACAAGGTTTTTCAAAAAGCTAATCAAATCATTCATGTCAGGTTCTCACCTGAAAAGACACTGTGTGTTTTGATGCTTAAGTGTCGTCAGAGGCTAATTCATCAAGAGCAATAGTGAGGTAATGGAATTCTTCATTTATTTGAAAATCCTGTAGTTTGTTAATACACCTGCCCTCTCAGGTTTAAAAGGCACAGGTTTTCTCAGACCATAAACTTTTTAACTCTATCGACATGGGTGACGTGGTTTTTGTTTTACAGCACAGCTTGTTCTATGTCCCTTACAGATAGCAGTCGGTTCAAACGATTACCTGGTTGAAAAGCTAAAGCTAAGTGAAGACATTTTCAAGATAGTGGCAGACAATCCCTTCAGTGAACATAAACTGAGCTTCCACTGTGTGAAGGTACATGGCTGGATACTATGGGTGATGGCTAAAACTAGAACCCAGCTTTCAAGGAGCAGTTAGTTAACTGGGGAGATAAAGTATGCCATATTCGCCGGGCTCGGTGGCTCAGCCTGTAATCCCGTGCCTTTGGGAGGCTGAGGTGAGTTGGATTGCCTGAGCCCATGGGTTTGAGACCCGCCTGGGCAGCAAGACCTCATCTCTACAATAAATCAAAAAATTAGCCAGGCGTGGTAGCATATGCCTGTAATTCCGGCTACTCGGAAGGCTGAGGCAGAAGGATCGCCGGAGCCCAGCAGGCGAGGCTGCAGTGGCCGGGAGTGGCCACTGAACTCCAGTCTGGGCGACAGAGTGAGACTCCAACTCAAAAAAAAAAAAAGGATGCCATATTCAAACAGCCCTAAAAGAGAAGGCCATAGATCTCCCAAGATAAAAGTACAATGGAATTTGAGAGAGTTACTTTTGGCTGAGTAGAATCAGAGAAGCCTTCATGGAAAATGAAACATTATACCTGGGGCCTGGAAGGATGAGCTGAAGTTGGAGAGGTACAGACAAAAGATAAAGGAAATCCATGAAAGAGTTCAGCATGTCAAGGTAACAATGAAGATCTAGATTTGTAGGAGGGAAGGGTATAGGAAGCAGAAAAATGAAAAAAAAAAGCCAAAAAGGTCATGAAGGACTTTGAGAGGGCATGCTAAGAAAAAAAATCCAGACTTTACTCAGTAGAAAGTGGCCAGTCACTGGGAAGAAGATTGGCACCTTGGCACTGAGAAGAGATGTCTTTGAGAAGTTAACTCTTTATTAACCCAGCCTCAACCCTGTAATTAAACATAAATGTCACCAGGGTTAAAAAATGACAAATTTGCTGAATACAGTTATGCACCACATAACAACATATCGGTCAACGTCAGACCACATATATGACCATAATTTTAGGGTAAGCCCATTTGATTATAATGGAGCTGAAAAATTATTATTGCCTAGTGACTTCTTGATGATCCTGACCCCGTGTAGGCCTTGGCTAATGTAGATGTTTGTGTCTTTGTTTTTAACGAAATTTTAAAATGTAAAAAATAAAATAAAATTGAAAAAGGCTTATAGAATAAGAATATAAAGAAAGAAAATATTTTTATACAGCTGTACAATGTGTTTTTTCCAGAAAGTTCATAAGTCTCCATAGCAGGGCACACTCACACACACCCCCTCACTCACTCCAACTGGGACAATTTAGACATGCCAATTCAGCTAGCATGCATATCTGCGATATGGGAGGAAATGAGAGGAACTGGAGAAAACTTCACACAGACAGTGGCTCATAGGAATGAATAAAACGTTATTCAAGGACCGGCTTTTTTTTTTTTTTTTTTTTGAGTTGGAGTCTCACTCTGTCGCCCAGACTGGAGTGCAGTAGCCGCTCCTGGCCACCGCAGCCTCGACCTGCTGGGCTCCGGCGATCCTTCCGCCTCAGCCTTCCGAGTAGCCGGAATTACAGGCATGCGCTACCACGCCTGGCTGATTTTTTGATTTATTGTAGAGATGAGGTCTTGCTGCCCAGGCGGGTCTCGAACCCATGGGCTCAGGCAATCCACTCACCTCAGCCTCCCATAGGCGCGGGATTACAGGCTGAGCCACCGAGCCCGGCAAGAACCGGCTATTTAAAGATCTACAGCAAATTTCAAACTAAAGTTCAATTAATTCTTGCCCTGAGTTTGTGAATCAAGTTCTCAAGGTAGTTGAGGACAGAAAAGTAGTCCTATTGTGAAGAACTTTGTGTTTACCCTCAAGGGAAAAGCAGAACTGAACATTAAGCCCCATAACTTAGACAATCAGCTGTCTGGAATGTCCAGACAAGCAGCTGAATGCCACTTCTTAGGTCACCTGACCTTGAAAAGCCTATCACATTCATTCTGCTCCTTTCTAGGCTTGATAACTGTTATGAATATAGTAATACATGCACATGGTATTAAAAAGCAAGTCTCCTTCCTACCTTCACCCCCAGCCAACCAGTTCCTCTCCCTAAGGCAACTAATAACTAACTTGTTTCTTAGGAATTCTTCCACATATAATCTATGCACACAGTTAGTGTTTATGTATTCTTTTTACATAGATGGTAGATTCTTTTCTTTCACTTTTTTCACAGTGGTAGCATTCTACACACACTATATATACACTAAGAAACCACTTTATCTGCTACAAAAAGGATGGAAGTGAAAAAGTCTCAACTCTAATCTGTGTTTCATCCACAGATACCACAGTCACCCCAGTGAAACCTTTTTTGGACACCAGAGATAATAGATTCCCACTAATTTATTTAACCATTGTTAGGGTAACATCCAATCAAGAATATATTGGGCTTATCTGGCAAGATAAGCACATTTGGAAGGAAGGAAGGAAAGAAACCTTAAGTAGCAGAAATGGGAAAGTGCTATAATTAACAGCTATACAACTATGCACCAGGCACTAGGTGAAGTGATTTAGAAGCATTATTTCGTTTAATTTTCACAATTCTATGAAACAGGTACTGTCCCCATTTCATAGTTGAGAAAACCAAGTTTTAGAGAAGTAACTTGCCCAAGGTTGCAAACCCAAAGGTGAGATATGACCCTAGACGTGATCCCAGAGTCATACAAAAGTTTGTATTTCTTTTTGCCTCCTTTAATAATTAGAGCAAACCTTCCAGAATCTATTTACTCTATTTTTCACTCAATTCTCAAAGGGCAACAAGTTTCAAAACTAGTTTCAAAACTAGTATCATACAGAAATAGCATATCAGAAGTAAAAAGACCAGTTAACTTGAGGCAAGCATACATATAACAAAAAGCAACTGCTGGCAGCCTAACAGGAAAGGAAGAAACTAAAAATATTTAAAGCAGACAAAAAAAAGAACAACTGAAGTTCAACAAACTAGGGTAAGCTACACACTGCAATACAAAGATGACTGTCTGGCAAACCAGTTAAAAGTTATCAGGACATTCTGAATCATTTTGAAAAGGTTGAAGTATGATGAAAGGTAAAAGAAAAATGAATAAAACAAATTCCAAATAGTTAACAAAAACAAAAACCTGAAGATCCTAGTATCGTCTTCAAAACACTTGTCACAGATTCTGACCATACAATAATAGTACTTGAGTCATTAAGTAAGTTAATCCACTAAACAGCTTATTTCAATTCACATCATGGATGTATTCCCCATAACAAATGCCTAAATTAAACACTGAGAAGTCAAATTACATTTTTCCATTGATTCCAAGTCATAATTTCAGAACTCCATTGGGGAGGTGGGGACTGAGAAGGGTAGGGGATGTGGGAGGGGTTAAAACACTTTCATGTAAAACATCATAACAATTTCCTTTAAGAACGCAAAATGCTAATCTGCCAATCTTTATTCAGAAAAAAGGAATACAAATACACTTTAAAAAGAAACAATCTTGTAATAAAAAACATTAAATTAAATAATTTAGTCATTTAGTTAACAAACATTTCCTAAGTACCCACTCTGAATATAGGCTTAATCTGTGTATAAACAACTATTCTCTGTTCAGGAGCAACTGAAGTTGCTCCTCCTATGTCTGATGACGTTCTTTTTTTTTTTTGAGACAGAGTCTCACTCTGTTTTCCAGGCTGGAGTGCAGTGGTATGCTCATGGCCACCACAGCCTTGACCTGCTGGGCTCAGGTGATCCTTCCACTTCAGCCTTCCAAGTAGCTGGAACTACAGGCATGCCCGGTTAATTTTTTGATTTATTGTAGCAATGAGGTCTCACCAAGTTGCCCAGGCTGGTCTCGAACCCGTGGGCTCAGGCAATCCTCTCACCTTGGCCTCCCAAAGTGCTGGGATTATAGGTGTGAGCCACCATGCCCAGCCTGATGATGGTCTTAAACCCACATTTATTATTGAGGTTTTAAGCTTCACAGCACTATCCTTGTCTCTCAGTGATTCCAGTGGCTCATAAATAATACTAACCTCTTTTACATATAAGGAAGGTAAATAACCCAACTAGCAAAGTTAAGAAAAAAAGGAGTGTTCGAGCCTTAGTCTGACAGCTCCCAAATATCTCTAAAAGGCAAACATGGAGACCAGTGACAAAGGAAAAAAAACTCACTGACTTGGAGTCTCAAATAATAAAGGGCTGAAGATATCAATTCTGCCTTATGAAAAATAATAATGATTACTACCATTTATTTATTTATTTATTTTGAGTTGGAGTCTCACTCTGTGGCCCAGACTGGACCTGCTGGGCTCCGACCACATCCTCAACCTGCTGGGCTCCGGCGATCCTTCCGCCTCAGCCTTCCGAGTAGCCGGAATCACAGGCGCGCGCTACCACGCCTGGCTAATTTTTTGATTTATTGTAGAGATGAGGTCTGGCCTGTCCAGGCGGGTCACGAACCCGTGGGCTCAGGCAAATCCACTCACCTCAGTCTCCCAAAAGCGTGGGATTACAGGCTGATCTACCGAGCCTGGCACTACCATTTATTAAGTCCCTTAATGCAAGACTGTCACTATAACAGGCATTTTCATTCATTCTTTCTCAATCTATATGTTCATTTATTCATTATAATTGTCCCCATTTCACAGAAAAGAAAACTGATGCTCTAAAGAGGTTAGGTAACTTAAGGTTGCACAGTGGAGAAGAGAGAAGCTGAAATGAAGCCTCAGCTGTCCCTCTTTCCCCCAGGTCACGAGGTCTCCAAGCTATTTTCCCCACTCTGTGACAACACAGCACCAAACAGCCTCTTCCTGCTAAATAGACAACAATACTGTCTGCAGACTTAAAATGAAAGAGGGAAGAATTCTTGGCATTCCTGATGCTGACCTCCAACCACATATTGGAAGCACTGAGCATCCTCTCTCCCGTGCTCTGCTTGGGCCCTCTGACAATGCCAGTTGTGTTTGGGCCTTGTTTCTCCCTAACCCTAACCTCTTTAGAGCATCAGGGTAGTATATAAGCTATTTAGAGTGGATCTGATTTTGAATTCAGTAAAGACTATCACAACTTGGGCAGGCCTGTCATTCTGACTGCTATGAAAAAACTCACAACAGGGTACTTCCACACAGCTTGTTTCCCTTGTTCTGTCACCAGCTGAGGTCAAGAACAAAGAACCTAGACGGTCACCCTCAAGTCCCAGAGTGTGCTAATGAATGAGCTCACTGATCTGTGAGCTGGCACATTCACCCCTTCCCAGTCAGGTATACACGGCCATCTCTACCTGCTTTCCTAAACTTCCTCCCCATGAAGTCTAATACTCCTAGGGGAGCAAAACGGCCACAGGACACCCTGTCAGCAAACAGACAAATGGGATGAGGTACTTCTTGAGGCCATCTCACCTGACAATGAGCCTCCTCCAAGAGTCACACCTGGCCTGCAGCTCGCCTGTCAGATCCACTATAAAGAATAAGCTCTACCAGGCACAGTGGTGCACAGCTGTAATCCCATCACTTTGGAAAGCTGAGGTGGGAAGACTGCTTAAGGCAAGGAGTTCGAGACCAACCTGAGCAACACAGCAAAACCTCACCTCTACAAAACATCAAAAAAGTAGCCAGACGTGATGGTACATGCCTGTAGTCCCAGCTACTTGGGAGGTCGAGGCTGTGGCAACAGAGTGAGACCTCAACTCAAAAAAAAAAAAAGAAAGAAAGAACAAACTCCTACCTACTGGTAGCAGGTACCAGTACACTTAGGTTATGCAGTGTTGGTAAAATGTTGCATAGGTCTTTAGTTCAGATAACAAAGCAGTATGTGTGGGTGTTTGAACAGTGCAACTGTGGCTGGAAGAGGGCAAACAAGGACTTGCGCATGGCCAGGGCTCACCATATATAGCAAGTCTGGAGCTGCTGGAATCTGGCAGGAGCCTGCATGCCCTTACAGCTGCATCGAAACTGCTGTGGTGGTCCTAGAGAGCCCTCCTGCAGAGGCTGTCAGTGTCTGTGGGCACAGTTCTCTGACAGAACCAAGACCAGCACCAGCCTGCTTTCCATTCCCTTCCCAGCCCCATTCTTGACTTCCTTCTCTTCTTCCTAAAGTCCTCTTCCTTTCAGCTTACACTCCAGGGTTTCTCCATTTTAAAATACAAAACAAACTGCTTCTCCTCCATCCTGTTTCTCCCTCTAGTGATCATCCTCCTACCTTTCTTTCTTGCTTGAAACTTCTTAAAAAGAAGTTTACAATGATTCCTCCCCTCCTAACAACTCCTCAACCCCACGTCCTCTGGTCCTAACCCCAGGAGGCCAAGACAACTGTTTTCCTGCACTATCCCCAGGTAACTCCCTTCCCCTGTGCTCCCACAGGATCTGCACGTAACCCTGTGCTATTTTCAGATTTACCTGCTGCCTCTCCCAGGACACAGACAGTGAGTGCCAAGAAACACAATGCCCATCAGTTAGGGATCAGTAACTATATGATGGGCATTGTGTTTCTTGGCACTCATAGCAATATGCTTGCTATGTTATGCATAGCAAATGTTTGCTATCCCCTTTCCCCTCCATCACCAAATGGGACACTCAGAAAGGAAGAAATTGCAGAAGGAGCAGTTCACATGGTTAGCTTTAAATTTGTCAGTGGCAAATCTCTTAAAATTGCCAAAACTGTCTCCCCATTTATAAAATGAGAGAACTGGACATGATCTGTGGTTTTCAAAGTGTGAAACTGAGTTTCCATGGTGCTGTTTAAGGGTTCCTTTTCAGTGGGTATGCTGTGAAGATGTGAAACCATTCCTACCGACTTCAACACAAGTAGCCATACTTTTATCCATTTCTATATAGTGACTGAGCAATTTTTAAAAAAAATCTCTGCTGATTAAAAGTTTGAAAACCACTAGATCCCTCCATCTGATATGCTTTTTCATCTACTCTCACCTGCTAACTTCTACTCATCCTTCAGGCATTAGTGTAACTGTAATTCTTCAGTGAAGCCCTTCCTGTGATGGAGCCGCCCCCCCTTCAACTAAATTAAGCACCCTTCTTCTCACAGGGCTTTATCAGTTCCTTTCATAGCACCTATCACAGTTGTATTGTATTAAGGATTTGTTTAGTGTCTCTCTTCTCACTCAAGTCCTATGAAAATAGGAAACAAATCTGTGCTGCACGCTGTAGGTTCATTTAGAGAATAAATGCCATAATTTTATGAATCTATGTTTAAGAATAAGAAGTACTTAATTAACAGTATTAATTAATATTAAGTATTTAATTAGTTATTTTGGTAGTTATAAATACTAGTGAGGAAAGCAACTTAGTACTTTGAGTTAACTAGACCGGCACTTGAATTTTCACTCCACCACATACTAATTCTCTGACTTCTCTAAGCCTCTGATCCCTCATATGTAAAACAAGAATAAAGTAATTGTGAGAGACCAGGCATGGTGGCTCACACCTGTAATCTCAACACTCTGGGAGACTGAGGCAGAAGGACTGCTTGAGTCCGAGAGTTTGAGATCAGCCTGGGCAACAAAACAAGACCTTGTTCTCTACAAAAAAAATTTTTTAATTTGCTGGGCATGGTGGCATGTTCCTGTAATCCCAACTACTTGGGAGGCTGAGGAGGAAAAAACAAAAAGAATAAAGTAATTGTGAGAAGGTGTGATATAATATATAAAAAGAAATGATATGTATATAAAGCTCCTAGTAATACTTCTATTTATGACATACCTGACTTTAAAATAATTTTTATTTTGGGGTTTTTTTTGTTTTTTGTTGGTTTTTTTTTGAGTCGGAGTCTCACTCTGTCGCCCAGATTGGAGTGCAGTAGCCGCTCCCGGCCACCGCAGCCTCGCCTGCTGGGCTCTGGCGATCCTTCCACCTCAGCCTTCCAAGTAGCCAGAATCACAGGCATGCGCTACCTCGCCTGGCTGATTTTTTGATTTATTGCAGAGATGAGGTGGACTGCTCAGGTGGGTCTCGAACCCGTGGGCTCAGGCAATTCACTCACCTCAGCCTCCCAAGCCGTGGGATTATAGGCTGAGCCACTGAGCCCGGCTTAAAATAATTTTTAAAAATGCAAACTACGGGCCGGGCTCAGTAGCTCAGCTGTAATCCCAGCACTTTGGGAGACCGAAACGAGTGGATTGCCTGAGCCCGTGGGTTTGAGACCCGCCAGGGCAACTTGGCGAGACCTTGTCTCTACAATAAAATCAAAAATTAGCTGGGTGTGGTAGTGCACGCCTGTAGTTCCAGCTACTTGGAAGGTTGAGGCAGAAGGATTGCTGGAGCCCAGCAGGTGAGGCTGCGGTGGCCGGGAGCGGCCACTGCACTCCAGTCTGGGCAACAGAGTGAGACTCCAACTCAAAAAAAAAAATGCAAACTACATTTTACATCCTCTCCACCCCACCTCCATCACAGGTATGTTCTAATTTTATTTCTTCCATTCCATTTTATAAAATTAATTTCTGTGTCAAGAAGGTGCTCCATGGCACTCTGAAGAGTCTCTAAAAATCAATTAACACTCCTAAATGCCAACATAAATTCCACCTCAATAAATCTCATCAATGGAGAAGCTTAAGTGGAGGCAGAGTTTTGCCACTCTTACTTGAGCTGCTGGCAGAGGCCAGGTCTCTTCAAATTGCCATGGAAGCCAAGTCAGATCTGAGAACATCAATTATTTAATAAACATGTACTGATGCACATAAAATCATCACGTTGTACACCTTACATACATACAATTTAATTTGTCAATTAAATAGCTTAAAAAAAAGAAGCTTAAATTATTTTTTTAATTCCTGTTAAAGCCGGGCTCGATGGCTCAGCCTGTAATCCCGAGCCTTTGGGAGGCTGAGGTGAGTTGGATTGCCTGAGCCCGCGGGTTCAAGACCCGCCTGTACAGCAAGACCTCATCTCTACAATAAATCAAAAAATCAGCTGGGCGTGGTAGCGCGTGCCTGTAATTCCGGTTACTCGGAAAGCTGAGGCGGAAGGATCACTGGAGCCCAGCAGGCGAGGCTGCGGTGGCTGGGAGCGGCCACTGCCCTCCAGTCTGGGCGACCGAGTGAGACTCCAACTCAAAAAAAAAAAAAAAAAAATTCCTGTTAAAAATTTCTAATAAGGCCCGGTTTGATGGCTCAGCCTGTAATCCCAGCAGTTTGGGAGGCCAAGACAAGTGGGTTGCCTGAGCCCGCGAGTTCCAGACCAGCCCAGGCAACTTGGCGAGACCTCATCTCTAAAATAAATAAAAAATTAGCATCCAGAGAGTAAAAAGACAACACATAGAACAGAAAAACAAAATATTTGCAAGACATACATAAATAAAGAACACCAAAAAAAATTAGCCAGGGGTGGTAGCACGTGTCTGTAATTCCAGATATTTGGAAGGCTGAGTCAGAAGGATAGCCAGAGCCCAGCAGGTCGATGCTGGCATGGCTGTGAGTGTGCCACTGCACTCCAGCCTGGGCGATGAAGTGAGACTCCAACTCAAAAAAAAAGAGTTTTCAGTTAGGTGTTTGGTCTGGCCAGGTGAAGGGGGGTGAGGGAAAATCAAAGAGAGTTTCTAGGTTTCTGGTGTGAGCACAATGCCCCTGGCCAAGATAGAGAATGGAGGAGTAGGCCTGCTTTTATCAAGTCCATGTGGGGATGCTGGACAGAGCACACAGAAGCCTTTCTCAGCATTTTTCAGCAGCCACAGTTAATACTAATCTCATTCTGCAAAGACAATGAACATAGTCATTGCAGCACAGTCATTGCAGCTGCAAGCTTCCCATGAATACATACCCGATAAGGGTCCTCTAGGAACTGGAGGACATCCCAGTCCTAAATCCCAATCCATGGAAAAACGAACTAGAAAAGGCAGACAGGATAAGTGAAACCTCAACACTTCCTCCAGGAAACCAACTGGAAGTGAGAAATCCTGTCTCTATTCTAAGAGTCATAGGGAACCATCACCCTTAGGAACCCAAGCAAGCATTCTGAAAAGTCAGACACCAAGGTATTTTTGCTTATCAGGGGTTTGTTTTGTTTTGCTTTGGTGGGGGTTTATTTCTACTTTTTATGACTGTTTTCTAAGACTCCCCACCTCTCCCTCAACTACCACCTCCTCTAAGAGGTATTTCAATCCCTACATCTCTGGCAAGTCCACTGTGTCCTGTAACTTTGGATGTGGCTGTCCCTCTGTTACCCTACTGGAGCTTCTCCACAGACTTGGGATGGAGACATAATTCCTCCTCATACCCTCTATCCCTTAAATGAAAGAGTTCTCCAATTCTTGGAGAATCACAGCACAACTGGGCCCAAACTAACTACTTTTCTGGTGACCCTTCTAATGCATTCCTCCATAAACTTGAACCAGACACACCAGACAACTGGCTTCCTTTAAATACTCTGTGTTCTTGTACATGTTCTGTCATTTGCTCCTGATAGTCCCTCAACCTGAAATGTCCTCTCTTTCTCTGACAAACATTCTACTCACTCTCCTGGTGCATCTCAAGTGTCACCTCTACCACAGAGCCACTCTTTATCCAATACACCCTCACTCCCACCAAATGGATTTAGTTATACCTCTTGTGCTTCTACAGCATATGTTTGTGCCTTGGGCACAGCATGCTTTTACTGTCATCCATTACAGGCAATTGGGCTGCAAGTCTGTTTTCCTTCCACAAGAAGGTATAGACCATGTCATATCCCTCTCTCCAGTGGTTCATGGCACTGAACACACAGTAGGTCCTCAGTAGGAGTTTGCTGATTCCAACTGAAAAGCTACTGATTCATTCTAGCAAGTCTGCAGACCACCAGAACTAAGGAAGAGGAAGAATGGAAGGGAGATCAGGTGTATATCTGAAGCAGATAACCTTCCTCCACGTAAGTGGTGGTGGTATACCCCACTCCTCTGAGAAACCAGCCTCAGCAAGGAAGACTCGGCAGGCACAGTTTGGAAACTTTAAAAAGCCACAAGTAGTTTCAAGGTTCTCCCAGCTGCTACTAGTCAGGTATTGACCTTGGGATGTGGTCACAGGGATTATATATTTTAGTTTGCCATCCACTCCCTCTAACACTCTGATACCTCTAGCTATATGGGCAATAAAGAGTCTTTCATACGGGCTTTGAATATTATCTTTGAGCTCCTCCGAGGACAGCCTAGCCTTTGCTCAACCCTCCCACCTTTCCAGTGAGTAATTTTACAGTGCCACCTCTACAGTCTTCTCCTCTTGAAAAAGCAATTTTTCCCCGAATACATATCAGCTTCCCTCCCTGAGTCCTCTTCCTTAACCTTTGCCAGTAAGACAGTGCCTTCTCCCCTACTTGACTAAAACACATGACACATTTCAAAGAACCAATGAGTAGAATTAGTAAGGGTTTCGATAGTTGCAGCCTCCTCTATAAGCACTCCTTACTTATACATATTATGTAACTTAGCCATTCTGATTTTTCTCCCTCACTAGACTGTGAGCTTCTTGAGAACTATCCCTAGTTCTCACAGTGTTCCAGGACATAGTGTGCACTCAATGAACTATTGCTTAGAAAAAAATAGCATAAAATAAACTGCCACCTTAAGCCCCTAGGCCAAACTCAGTGTGACTATTTGAGTACAGAGGAAGAAATATTTCAGAGGTGATCAAAACCAAAAAGTCTTAATATAGTAGTCAGTTCTGTGATGCAAAGGCTCAGCTGAAGGCAGTCTCAAACAAGGGTCCTTTTGACAGGGCAGCCATTCCCCACGTTCCTCAGATACTCACTATGGTCAAAGTAGTAAACCCAGTTCTCCAGAATTTACTTTCCCAAGATCTGGCAGTTCAACAAATACATTCCCCAACCCCCACTTCAACAACTCTCCTATATCCCTCTGACCTTTAATACTGTGTAACATTAGGTGAAAAATTGATTTTTTTGGCTACTTACTTCACAGCTGAAGAAAAAATATACTGTTTAAGGTGTTAAATATTTTTACATGCAACAAACCTGGCATGATTCTAACTTGTATGCACATTTTAGAGGTACAGGCGTAAATGTCAGTGCTATAATTTGTTATAGGTTTCTGATGACCAGCAATGAAAATGACCACGGATTCTCACAATTCAAACCACTTTTACGTAAATGTGAACTTTCCTAAAACAGCCAAGGGAGAGAACTTTCCATCCAAGCTCATACAGTTTCTTAGAGATACTGATAGCATTGTTCATTGCGTTAGGTATCCTTTGAAAAACTCCTAGAAATATTAGTTTCTTTCTGGCCTATGCTTTGACCTTTAATAAAAATGTGCTTCAAGACACCAGTTACTAAAATTAAAAGAACGGTTTTTAATGCCTGAACAATTGCCATTTCATATCATCAGTCCCGCTGAAGGCTATACCCTACAAGTCAGCAGTGTTTTAAAAAATACATTTGGTGACTTCACTTAAATTGCTCACTTACCAGACATGAAGTAGAGTTATAAGAAACCATGAATTGAATGTATCGGGCATCTGACATCCTAGAAAATAACAATAAAATGTAAGTATGTGAGGGTTTAGAGAATGTATGCTGACTATATTTTAAGTATCAGTCGCCCTTTGTTCAACTACAATGTGTGGCACTTACAGTGCTCTCTGATTACACGACTGCAAAAAAGGTCGGTGGAACCAAAGGGCAAGACTGTGGTCTAAAAGAGCATTAAATCATACTTAGCCAGGAATAAAAGAATAAAAGAAGCCGGGCTCGGTGGCTCAGCCTGTAATCCCAAGCCTTTGGGAGGCTGAGGTGAGTGGATTGCCTGAGCCCGCAGGTTCGAGACCCGCCTGGGCAGCGAGACCTCATCTCTACAATAAATCAAAAAAATCAGCCGGGTGTGGTAGCGCATGCCTGTAATTCTGGCTACTTGGAAGGCTGAGGTGGAAGGATCGCCAGAGCCCAGCGGGCGAGGCTGCGGTGGCCGGGAGCGGCCACTGCACTCCAGTCTGGGCGACAGAGTGAGACTCCAACTCAAAAAAAAAAAAAAAAAAAGAATAAAAGAAGGGCAATGAATCTAGACTGTCAGCCTTCTAGCTCCGCCTTGTTACCATCTTATTGTGTGGCCTAGACAAATACTTCTCTCCTCTGAATCTCAGTTTTTTCACTCTGTATAATGTGGCCTAGATGGCCTCTATGGTTCTTTCCAACCTCCATGAAAATCTACATATTTCCCCTTCATGGACTCAGTTGAATTCTGAAAGCCAAACACTCCTTTACTTTTTTTCATTTGGGCCCCACTGAGAAATTTAAGTCTTCCTCATCTCCTTTTCCTATCTTCTTTCTTAAGGTCACCCAGTGTGCTATGAACATGGGTATGCTGAATGATTTGGCCAAAGGAAATGAACAGGAGAAAAAAGTGGGGCTCCAGGTACCTGCAGCTGAATAGGAAAGCTGACCATAGCTAATGAAAGGCTGTTCATCAGCCACTGAAATGACAAAGCTGAGAGGTGCCTCACCTTGGCTTCAGATCCCACAAATAAGGTCTGTGCTCAGATATCCAAGCCCCAATTCCCAGCTCTCTGAGAAATGCCTCTGGAAGGGTGAGGAGTCCCCCACTGAATGCACCCTCCTTATTACATGACAGGGAGAAAAGTTGGAACGAGAAGAAGAAAAAAGAGAATCAGTGGGAAATTTGGGTCCATATGCTGGAATCTGTCCTTTGGAGCAATGATTCAGGAAAGAAGTGCTGTCATCTGTCTTTCAGCAAACATTGAGTTATATAATGTATAAACAATAACAGAGGTCACGGGCAGATAAAACCCAGAGTAAGGGCCCTGTGAAGTACATTCACAATACCCCTAATGATAAAAGGCTACTATGTGCCAGAGAGCAGAATAGGTGCTTTATGTTCATTAGCTCAAAAAATCCTCCCAACAAGCCTGAGGTGGGTATTAACACTATCCCCATTTGATAATTGAGAAAACTGACTCAGAAAGATTAAGACAACTGCTGCTCAAGGTCACACAACTGTGAAACAAGACACCTGGGATCAATTCAGAGCTGCCTGATTCTAGACAATGTGTCCTTAATTGTTACTCTAACCACTGCTCTAATACTAATATCAGAAACTAACACTCACTAAGGGCCCATGCTACATGCCAGGTCCACTGTTAGTCATGGCAATACATTATCTCACTTATTCCTCTCTGTAGCCCTGGAGGGAAGCATTATAATCCTCATTTTAGAGATGAGAAAACAGACTCAAAAAGCTAAGTAACTTGCAGACAGCCACAATATTAACAAGCTAACAGCAGTGCTGGGGTTTGAATCCAGGTCTGTTACAAAGTGACACCAAAATATTCTGGTGAGCTTACTGGGTGGTGCCCAGCAGCTGTCAAGTGGACTTCCTCTCAGAGTCCAGCAGGAGGGAAGTGAAGGCTGGCCTGGCCAGTCATGCAGTTATTAAGACACATGCCATCTGAGAGTGGGCCAACCACCCTCCACCTAGAACAAGAATAGCCCTGAGAAATTCTCAAGCCCGGATCTGAAGTTGGGTCTTTTTTGGATGCTAGAACAAAACATTAAAAAGAAAAGTTTTCTTGGAAGTCTGTCTTTCAATCTGGAAAATGAAATTTGGCTGCTTCTAAAGGACAATCTGTTCAATTGCTCCCTCTCCATCAAAGCTTTTCAGCAGCCTCCAGGAGACTTTCCAATGTTCTCAGAGAAGGAATCAGTTCTTGGGATGGAAAGCACTGACAGACAGACAGGCCAGCACCTGGACACAGGTCACAATTTCCCCTCTGAGGGTCACCTCAGGGATGAGGATAAAAAGAGAGCTGGCATATGCCTGAATCCCTATATCCACTAGGGTCAGAAAAGAAACCCACAGTATAAAGCTCTAAAAAGTAAGACTAATGAATGTTGATTGTGAGCTACACAAAAATACAGGAGATTCTTCAGCTCAATGAAACGTGAACTCTGAACACTTCAGAGTTAAAACCTGCAATATTCTTTTGCCATGATCACTCTTGCTCCAATGCACATCCAGTGCTTTCTTTTCTGAAGTTAGACACTTACTTTCTCAACACCAAGTGGGATAAAATTAAATAATTTATTACTGTTACAAGGAGGCAGTATTAACAGTTTTTCATGTGGGGTCTGACTGCCTGATTCAAAATCTTGACTCTATCATTCACTTACTTTATTAAGTAAAGTTACTTAGTCTCCCAGTGCCTTGGTTTCCTTTTCTGGAAAAATAGGAAAAATAGGCTGGGCTCAGTGGCTCAGCCTGTTATCCCAGCACTTTGGGAGGCCGAGGCGAGTGGACTGCCTGAGCCCGTGGGTTAGAGATCAGTCTAGGGAACTTGGCGAGATCTTGTCTCTACAATAAATAAAAAATCAGCCAGGTGTGATAGGTTGTGCCTGTAGTTCCGGCTACTTGGAAGGCTGAGGTGGAAGGATCACAGGAGCCCAGCAGATCAATGCTGGGGTGGCCATGAGTGTGCCACTGCACTCCAGCCTGGGCGAAGAAGTGAGACTCCAACTCAAAAAAAAAAAAAAAAACAAAACTGGGAAGAACAAGTTAATCGACATTATAAGGTTATTGTGAGAATTACATGGGAAAAGGCCTGTAAAACGTTTAGCAAGATGGCTAGTATTTAACAGCTACTCAATAAATGTTCATTATTGTTGTTTTTCTGTGAATTATTTAGTAGGGTTTAAACTACCTTTTTTAAAATTGTTTTTTTTTTTTTTTTTTTGGAGTTGGAGTCTCATTTCTTTGCCCAGGCTGGAGTACAGTGGCACGCTCCAGCAATTCAGCCTTCCAAGTAGCTGGAACTACAGGCAGGCACTCCCACACCCGGCTAATTTTTTGTTTATTGTAGAGATGAGGTCTCACCAAGTTGCCCAGGCTGGTCTCGAACCCACAGCCTCAGGCAATCCACTCGCCTTGGTCTCCCAAAGTGCTGGGATGACAGGCTGAGTCACCAACCCCGGCCAGATTCTTAATTTTGCCTTTTAAGAGATAGGGTCTCTCTATGTTGCCCAGGCTGGTCCTGAACTCCTGGTCTCAAGTGATCCTCTTGCCTTAGCCTCTCGAATCCCACTAGGATTACAGACATGAGCCACTGGACGGAGCCTAAATTATCTTTGAAAACCTCACTAATCATTTAAGGCTGCATCAATAAGGTGATAAACCTCAATCACTGAGTCAGAACTTACTCTTCTCCAAAGTCTCTAGTCTCTTAAGAGCTAAAGACAAAGCAGTCCGCAGACAGCCGCATCTAATTAAACACAAGCACCTCTGCTCCAAAATGCTCTTCATAGTAGAGCTAATCACCAAAAGACCAGTCAGTAAACTGCTGTATACTCAACAGTGCAGCACGCTCATTTATGACAGGCCAAAACCATAAGCAGAACACCTCAGGAACAACAACAGGCTGTTAAGGTATCTTACTAAGAACTCCAACATCTAGCTCTCGGGGTCTAAACCCTTTAACACTTTAGCTCCAAGATGACAGAGACTACGTAACCTTTGAACACTTTAGCTCTGAGATGACAGAGCACATAGTTTTGGCATTTTATAGGAGCCCATTCAAGAGGCTGACAGGTATACTGTTTACTCATAAACATATTGTGAGTATACAATTCATTCTTATACAATTTTCATGAAATAGCACTAGCCTCACTTTTATTGGAGGGAGAAGGGTGAGGATTAACACCAGCCAGCTAACCAGAGGCTCTCTTTAATAAATTTTCAGAACTCTAAAAGTTAAGCCCTAAAATATCAAGTGAGCAATGACCAGTCCAAAGGTGTAATCTGGCCAGATTCAGCTGCTCACACCTGGAATCCCAGCACTTTGGGATGCAGAGGCAAAAAGATTGCTTGAGCCCAGGAGTTCAAGATCAGCCTGGGCAACATAGCAAGAACCTGTCTCTACAAAAAATTTAAAAATTAGCCAGGCATGATGGCAAACACCTATAGTCCCAACTACTCGGGAGGTTGAGGTGGAAGGATCGTCTGTGCCCAGGTGGTTGAGACTTCAGTGGGCCATGATCATTTCACTGCACTCCAGCCTGGACAACAGAATAAGATCTCAACTCAAAATAATAATAAAAGCCTGGCTCGGTGGCTCAGCCTGTAATCCCGTGCCTTGGGAGGCTGAGGTGAGTGGATTGCCTGAGCCCGCGGGTTCAAGACCCACCTGGGCAACTTGGGGAGACCTCATCTCTACAATAAATCAAAAAATTAGCCAGGCGTGGTAGCGTATACCTGTAATTCCGGCTACTCGGAAGGCTGAGGTGGAAGAATCGCCGGAACCCAGCAGGTCGAGGCTGCCGGCCACTGCACTCCAGTCTGGGAGACAGAGTGAGACTTCGACTCAAAAAAAAAAAAATAAGAAGAAGAAGAAGAAGAAGAAGAAGAAGTAAAGGTGTACTCTTGGGAAGCAATATATATATGTGTGTGTATATTGCTCTTATTTCAAATCTGTCTGGCCTACTCTTTAGAATCCAAAAAAATCAGTCTCATTGTTTTACAGATATTTTTCATCTTCTGCCTCCAGATGGTATGTTCCAGATTTGCTCCCTTTTTATTCACCAGACCTAGTTTGGAACCACTTTGGTGTGATTTTAAAACTTAATCTAGCTTTAGATGTCAAAGATGGACCACAGTGAAATATAATACAAATGAACATGCTATAAGTCTTTTTTTTTTAATTGGAGTCTTACTCTGTCACCCAGGCTGGAATGCAGTGGCATGCTCACAGCTACTGCAGTCTCAACCTGCTGGGCTCAGGTGATCCTTCTGCCTCAGCCTTCTAAGAAGCTGGAACCACAGGCATGCGCCATCATGCCTGGCTAATTCTGTGATTTATTATAGAGACAAGGTCTCGTCCAAGTTGCCCAGGCTGGTCTCGAACCTCTGGGCTCAGGCAATTCTCTTGCCTCCGCCTCCCAAAGTACAGGGGTTTTCTTTCTTTTTTTTTGAGTTGGAGTCTCACTCTGTTGCCCAGGTTGGAGTGCAGTGCCACGCTCATCGCCGCCACAGCCTCGACCTGCTGGGCTCAGGTAATCCTTCCACCTCAGCCTTCCAAGTAGCTGGAACCACAGGCATGCGCCACCATGCCTGGCTAATTTTTTGATTTATTGTAGAGACAAGGTCTTGCCATGTGGCTCAGGCTGGTCTCGAACACCTGAGCTCAGGCAATCCTCTTGCCTCTGCCTCCCAAAGTGCTGGGATTACAGGCATGAGCCACCACACCCAGGGGGTGCTATAGGTCTTAAAAGTAAATTCTCAAATTGAGCCTTAGAAAACCCAAAGTAAAAACGGTGTCACCAAAAAATGTACTGCTTCCCTAAGTAATTACTTCAAAGACAAAGGCTTTTGAAAGACAAAGCTGTGATATGTGCACACTATAGTACATATAAACATCAGTGTCCAATGCAAATAGAACACGGAGGTAATTCTAATTTAAATATAGTAAAATACAAAAAATATTAAGACATCATAATTTCTAATTTGCAGTTATACTCATTCACAGGAAATATGTCATAGTAGAAAAATCCCACAGGGCATGGTGGTTCATGCCTATAATCCTAGCACTTTGGGAGGCCAACGCAGGAGGATTGCTTGAGGCCATGAGTTCGAAACCAGCCTAGGCAACATAGCAAGACCTCATCTCTACAAAAAGTCAAAAAATTAGCTGGGTGTGGTGGTACATGCCTATAGTCCCTGCTACCACTAAAAGTGAGGCAAGTGCTATTTCATGAAGATTGTGTAACTATTAGTTGTTTACTCACAATATGTTTGTGAGTAAGCAACATGCCTGTCAGCCTCTTAAATGGGCTCCTATAAAATGCCAGTCTGGGTAGCCCCAATTCAAAAAAAGAAAAAGAAAATGCCTGGATTTTAAACCAGAAAATACATGTTCAAGTCAAGGCTTGGCTAAGCACATAGGTGAGTCACTTGGACTTTTTAAGACTCATTTGTTTTTTTCTGAAAACAAAACAAAACAAAAATAAAAACAATAATACAAGTCCTTCCTATCACACAAGGTTTTATAACACCTAAATGAGACAAATGTAAAAGCATACTATGTGAGCTAGTAGTATATAACAGTTAGGACTTTTATAAACTTTTCTTAAGTTTTTAAAGTAGTTTACAACAGGCTATAAATTGAAACATAGTATATTAAATATGTAAAAACAGTCTTATGGGGCCAGGCGCAATGGCTCATGTCTGCCCAGCACTTTGAGAGGCTGAGGAGGGAGGATCACTTGAGCCTGGGTGTACAAGACCAGCCTGAGCGACATAGTAAGACCTCATCTCTATTTAAAAAATAAAACTTAAAAAATTTTTCTCGCCTGTAATACCAGCACTTTCGGAGGCCAAGGCGAGAGAATCGCCAGAGTCAGCAGGTTTAAGACCAGCCTGGGCAACATGGCGAGACCTCATCTCTACAATAAATCAAAAAATTAGCCAGGCATGGTGGCGCATGCCTGTAGTTCCAGCCACTTGGAAGGCTGAGGTAAAGGATGACCTGAGCCCAGCAGGTCAAGGCTGCAGTGGCCATGAGCGTGCCACTGCACTCCAGTCTGGGCAACAGAATGAGATTCCTACTCAAAAAATTTTTTTTTAAGATTTATTAATCAATACTACAATATTAACTCAAGAACCTTCAATAATGAGGAGTTGGTTAAGAAAGATAGCTAGTAGACATCCTTTCAAAATAATTATAATAAATTTCTGAGTTAATTATTGAATCAAATATTAAGTAGATTTCTAAGAATAAGGTTTTAAAAAGATCTGATGAAAAATACTTAGCACATGGATTCAAGAAAGCACTTAAGAAAAAAACAGCTTCTACTATTAATAATTTCATCAGACAGAGAAAGGCTATTTTCTCATTTTGGACTACTTTCTCCTAAAATAAGAAATTGTTAGAAGTTAACAAAGAACTAAGAATGTTTTCTTTCTTGGCTATGAATAAATAAGAAATGCAAGGCAGACACTAAATTGGAATTACAATTCAATATGGTATTTCAAGTTTCTAATGTCAATCTACCAAGAGAGTAAACAACTTGTATTTGATTTTTAAAAACTAAAATAGTTATTAGATAATCAAAACTGCATCTAGCTTTCTTATTTCATTGTTATTAACATAATTATATATAAATATTTGTTGACAAAGAAAAATATCAAGTGTACATAGTTAGGCGTTTACTGCTTTGAGTATGTGACCATTACCATAGAAGTACATGGCACACATTTCCTTCCAAAATCTGTGGCACTGGAGGTGGCTTAAACTCTTCCAATAACTTTACAAATAGCTGCTTTAATTAACTTTTTAAATAACTACAATGACTTATAGCATCAAAATGAATATTATACTGATACAATCAACTGCTTGTAATAGTCTAAACCAGTAAAACTCCTTTGGAAAGCAATTTCCCAATGGGGTACAAATAATAAAATTATGTGTGCCTCTTGACCCAACAGTTCTTTAACAGAAAGAAGAAAAATATTGACATTTATTCCAGGACTAACAAAAGCAATTAAAAACTAGAAACAGAAGAAAAATGACGGGCCGAAAGATCACGTTAAAATACTAAGTAAAACATCCAGAATGTAAAACAAGATATGTTTACCATGGAGTAAAAGATACATGTAGACAAGGGGGATGACAATATCAAAGTACTAGACAAATTTTTAGGGTTTATTTTTTGTGGTTGTTGTTTTTGCCAAATTGTTAAAATGTTTCATTTATAGGATTATTTTTGTTTGTTCTATTAAAAATTTAAAAAGTCAGGCATGTTGGTACATGTTTGCAATCCCAACTACTCAGAGGCTGAGGCAGGAGGAACACTTGAGCCAGGAGTTCAAGGTCAGTTTGGGCAACATAGCAAGATACCATCTCTAAAAAAAAAGTCTTTACAAAAAAATGATTAAAGAAAAAAATAGTTTATATACACTTTGTGCAGGAAAATCTGTTTCACTAGTGACTTAAGAAAACTATCATATTAAAACAAAACTAGAACAGTGAAAAGTAGATTCATTTTCTATTCAGAACTCAAACAGTAACTTACTTAGAAAGAACTCCTCGAAGTCAGTTTTCTCCACACAGCTAGTGTACATGCGCAGGGCCGCAATCTTAATCTTCTAGACAAAGAGAATAAAACAAAACCCAAGACAGAACCAAGTGGATATTCTAGGGCCATCACACATGTATCACAGAATCTTTTTCAATTCTTCAACTACGAGGAAGGGTCCAAACCTGTATCTAGGCAATTTAAACCAATATAATTTTTTTTCTTTTCATAGAAAGTTCACACAAATTTCACATTTTAGGACTGCAGGATGAAAATTACAAAAAGGGTTTTTTTAATATCTAAATAAAATTTCTTCTTTAATTCAAACCCATTTCACCAAATTTGAGCTTTTAAACCACTGTTCAGCATTATTCACATTAACTCTTTATAATCTGAAACCCTTTAAACCATTCTTTTACTATTCAGAAAGCACTAACAATTTTCACAGGATCTTGATGTGAGTGATGGTTTTAATTGATTCACTGAAATGTACTTAAGATTTACATTTAGTGTATATAAATTATGCCTTAAAAAAGGTAAACCTAAAAATGAAAAATAAATTCCTAAGAGTCGAATTGTGGGTCTGAAGAACCGCTCAGTGTCATAGAACAGGACTTTTAAGGACTTCCAAAACATTCTACTAAGGATATAACTAAATAAATTAGCACATCAAGAAAAGGTATGTAGGAACTTATTTTTTCTTAAAATGACAGGGAAAGGTACAGATTCAAATATGTACAGACTAACGACAAATGTGCAGACTGGGAATGGTACAGTAACAGAAGAAAAACCAGTGTAGAATCCAATAGAGCTACATTAAGGTTCAAAGTCATCAAGGATACACTGCACACAATACTACATAATATTCATATTTCTCTATACTCTCTAGAGTCAAAACAATAGTGTCTTTGATGGGCAGAAATACTCATAACAAACTGAGGAAGGATTATGTCTCTGTAATTGAGATTTTTCTATTTGCTACCTTGAGGGCTGTCATGTTTTCAAGACTAAAACTACACAGGAGTCTAACGCTTACATAGGAGAAAACAGAACATATACCAAGTAGAAATCAGATAATGCCTATCTAGGGAGTAACTAAGCAGTAGAAGCACAAATTTAAACAAAATCTATGGTAAAATACTAGAAAAGAAAAGCAAATTAAACCTAAAAACAAACAATGTCATAAAGAGTAGAAATCAGGTCACTGTCTTACTAAACTCTGGTGTGGCCATGTGCTCTTTAAGCTGTGGCTGTTGCCATGTTTCCTGGCTTTGGCTCCCTGCCCTGCCTTGGGGAGGTGAATCCCTTCTGTCTGTCTGTCTGTCTGTCTCTCTCTAATTTACTTTTTAAATAAACTATATTTTCCAATCTAAAAAAAAGAGTAGAAATCAATAAAATTAGAAACAGAAAAATAATATAGAAAACAAGTCAAAGCTGTTTCTTTAAAAATATCAACAAAACGGATAACCTATAGCCAGACTGATCAAGAAAAAACAAACAAAAAAACAGAAAAGATATAAATTACCAATACCAGGAATCAGAGAGAGGACATCACTACATATCCTAAAGACATTAATAAGATAACAAGAGCTGGGCATGGTAGCTCACACCTGGAATCCCAGCACTTTGGGAGGTTGAGGCAAGAGGATTGCCTGAGCCCAGGGGTTCAAGACTAGCCTGGACAACTTGGAGAGACTTCACCTCCACAGTAAATCAAAAAAATTAGCTGGGCATGATGGTGCATGCCTGTGGTTCTAGCTACTTGGAAGGCTGAGGTTGAAGGATCACCTGAATCCAGCAGTGTTGGGGCTACAGTGGTCATAAGCATGCCACTGCACTCCACCTCAGGCAACAGTGAGACTCCCACTCCAAAAAAAAAAAAAAAGATAACAAAGGACTATTATGAACAACTTTAGGCCAATAAATGTGATTACTTAGATGAAATGGACAAATTCCTTGAAAGACAAACTACCAAAGCTCAGAATAAATCAATAGGTTTATGCCTGTAATCCCAGCACTTTGGGAGGCTGAGGCTCCATAGGAATTCAAGACCAGCCAAGGAAACATGGCAAGACCTTGTCTCCACAAAAGATTTTTTTAAAATAGCCAGGAATGGTGGTGACACCAGCTACTCCAGAGGGTGAGGTGAGAGGATCACTTGAACCTAGTAGTTTGAGGCTGCGGTGAGCCATGAATGTGCCATTACACTCTAGCCTAGGCAGCAAAGTAAGACCCTGACTCAAAAAAGAAAAAAAGAACAAATAAATAAGATGAATAGTTTTTTTGTATTTAATAAAGAAGTAAGAGCATTCTACTAAACATCTAAAAAGTGATACCAGGCCGGGCTGGTAGAGTGCGCCTATAGTTACAGCTACTTGGAAGGCTGAGGCGGAAGGATCACTGGAGCCCAGCAGGTCAACACTGGGGTGGCCGTCAGTATGCCAGAAACTCTGCCAGAAATAAAAGCAGAGAACATTTCTCAACTCATTCTATGAGGCCAGTGTTGCCCTGATATCAAAACCAAAGTTATTAGAGAAAAAGGAAACTACAGAACCATAGTAATTGTGAACATAAATGCAAAATTCCTTAACAAAATATATTAGAAACTGAATCTGCCAGGCACGGTGGCTCATACCTATAATCCCAGCATTTTGGGGAGGCTAAGGTGAGAGGACTGCTTGAGCCCAGGAGTTCAAGACCAACATGGAAAACATAGGGAGACCTTATCTCTGCAAAAAAATTTTTAAAAATTAGCTGGGCATGGTAGCCTGTAGTCCCAATGCTCAAGAGGCTTAGGCAGAAGCATCATCTGAGCCCAGGAAGTCGAGGACGTGGTGAGCTGCGATTGTTACACTGCACTCCAGCCTGTGTGACAGAGTGAGATCCCAACTCAAAAAAGAAAAAAAGGAAAAAGAAAAAGAAATTGAATCCATCAATATTTTTAAAAGGATAATATATCATAATCAAGTAGAATTTATCCCTGGAATGCAAGGATGATTCAACAATGGCAAATCAATCAACATAATTCACCATATCAATAGATTAAAAAAAAAAAGAAACCTGTTTAACCTACAGTTCTTAGAAGACCAAAAAACACATCTTGGGAAGCACTGGTCCGTACCATCACCAAACTAATGATATCTTTATGATATAATTATCCTAATACTTTGGCCTTTACAGGCCTATTTCTATCCTCGAAACAGGGAGTTTAGGACATCTGTCCTAGCCCTTCACTTCGTCCAGTAATTTACAGAGTACCTAATGCAGTACATGGCACTGATCTGGATGCTGAGAATAGAGAGTGAACAAGAGAGACAAAAATCCCTGCCCTCATGGAGCTTACGACTTAAATCAACTATAGACAAGTATATAATTTTAACTAAAATTCCTAATCACCTATTTATTGATTTTTTTACCTTGTAATATCTTTTGGATTCCTATATATGAAGTTCTCTAGGTTCATAATTAATCACTTTCTTAAGGAAAAGTCGATTTGCCTCCAAGGCCCAAGTCTTTCCTTGAGAAGGAAGCTATCCCCCACAACATGTTTGTAAAAAGCATTCATTAAAATTAATGGAGACTTCACCAGATTGGCCAGTGCATTTATGCAGTGCTCATACTGTGGCCACCAGGAGCATTTTATAGTTCTTCACTTTTCCTGCAGCAAAGCCAAGGCTTTATACTTGGGTGAGCCATTTTCCTGGACAAATCTCTAAAGCAAGTCCCTTAAGACCAGTACACAGGGAAAGGAAATAATAACTCGAGGATAGTACCTCTTTAAGAATCATGCGCTTTGTATACTTAACCCTGAATTGTACCCCACATCTTTATAATAAAAAAATTAAAAAATAAAAAGAATCATGCGCTAACATAGTTAAGGGGATAGGTGGGCTAAATTTCCAGTTAATACAAATTGTTCTGGACCTTGAATAAGTTTCAGGTGTTTTTTCATTCCAACTTTGGAAGACTTCATCCGTCTACCTGAGTAAAAGAGAGGCACCTTGAACAGCTTTAGGAAACGAAAACTCATTCTCCGACTAACTGAAGCATTCTGTACCATCCTATAAGATGAAAACAAACTAGTAAAAAAGCTTGCACTCTCCCCTACCTTGGGGAGGTAAATCCTCTCTCTCTCCAATTTATTTTTAAAATAAACTATATTTTCCAATCTAAAAAAAAAAAAAAAGGAATATATTTAATAACATTCAGGACATCAAGGGTAACACAACGATAGTTCTGATGGCCTTTCCAGGAAAAGAGTTCCCAAACTGCTTTGCTGGGTAGGCTAGGCACAGGCGTTGGTGCATAACTTCCCAAGGGGAATACTTTGAAGGTGACCGTAGTGATATTCAGTAATGAGAGACAAGGTCAAGGCTATGGTGGCCGTAAGTACACCACTGCACTCCAGCCTGGGCAACAGTAAGACTCTGACTCAAAAATGAAATAAATAAATAAATAAAAAGGTGTGCACTAACAGCTATTTGAGAGTTGGAAGGGGCTTTTTAGTCATTTGAACCTCCTATTCTGTACTGAAATTCTTTCTACAGCATTCTTGATACACAGTCAACCATCTGGGCCCCTGTTCAAACAAGTTCAATGACCTTGTAAGGCTACCTATCCCACTGGAGGATGATTCTTGGTGTTATAATTTTTGTTTCATTGAACTGCATCATGTAACATATAGTAAACATTATTCCACCTACTGGAGTACCTCAGATTAAGTCTTTTTTTTTTTTTTTCACTTTTGCCCCTCAAATACCTGAGAAGAACCATCATGTCTCCTCTTTTCCAGACTAGGCATCCCTCTTTCCTTCAATCATTCTTTATCAACTCAGTTTCTAAAACTTTCACAAGGCTCACTGGCTACTTTTGAATACATTCCAGTTTGTCAATGTCCTTCAGAAGAATAACTTTTTGGCTTACTGCTAATATGGAAAATACCTATTCTATGGCATGTAGCTGAATTTGGTAAATGTTGTCCATATCTTACTTGATATTGCTACATAAAGATAATGAATAAGAATGCTTATTTCAGAATACTCAAATCAGTAAGGAAATGCTACATGTAAAATTTTAACTATTGGCCGGGCACGGTGGCTTAAACCTATAATCCCAGTACTTCAACCTATAATCCCAGTACTTCAGGAGGCCGAGGCAAAAGGATTGCCTGAGCCCGCGGGTTCGAGACCAGCCTGGACAACATGGAGAGACATCATCTCTACAATAAATTAAAAAATTAGTTGGGCATGGTACGCACCTGTAGCTCTGGTTACTTGGAAGGCTGAGGTGGAAGGATCGCCTGAGCCTAGCAGGTCCAGGCTGCAGTGGCCAGGAAAGTGCCACTGCGCTCCAGCCTGGGCAACGGAGTGAGACTCCAACTTGAAAAAAAAAAAAGAGCCGGGCTCGGTGGCTCAGCCTGTAATCCTGCACTTTGGGAGGCTGAGGTGAGTGGATTGATTGAACTAGCGGGTTCGAGACCCGCCTGGGCAACTTGGCGAGACCTCATCTCTACAATAAATCAAAAAATCAGCCAGGCGTGGTAGCGCACACCTGTAGTTCCAGCTACTCGGAAGGCTGAGGCGGAAGAACTGTCGGAGCCCAGCAGGTCGAGGCTGCGGTGGCCGGGAGCGGCCACCGCACTCCAGTCTGGGCGACAGAGTGAGACTCCAACTCAAAAAAAAAAAAATGTAAGAATAAACACACAATTTTTTTTTTTTTTGAGTTGGAGTCTCACTCTGTCGCCCAGACTGGAGTGCAGTGGCCTCGACCTGCTGGGCTCCGGCGATCCTTCCGCCTCAGCCTTCCAAGGAGCCGGAACTACAGGCATGCGCTACCACGCCCGGCTGATTTTTTTATTTATTGTAAAGATGAGGTCTCGCAGCCCAGGCGGGTCTCGAACCCGCGGGCTCAGACAATCCACTCACCTCAGCCTCCCAAAGGCGTGGGATTACAGGCTGAGGCACCGAGCCCGGCTAATACACAATTTTTTATAAATAAATTCTGGTTTTTAGGCCCTCCTTGTATTTGCTATAGTGAGAATTGCTAGGAAGAGAACCAGACATCATAAGAAACCACTTCTAGAAAGTCTTCCCTACTGCTTTGTAGTTAGCTTGCTTTGATTTATAACTTATGATTGATTAGCCTTACCCAATATTCTAACAACTCTGAAAGGCATTAAAAGGCATCCCTGTCATAGTGATAGATACAGTAGTACAGGTTGAATATCCCTTATCTGAAATGTGTGGAACCAAAAGCGTTTTGAATTTTTGAATATTTACACTGTACTTACTAGGTGAGCATCCCAAATCTGAAAATCCAAAATCCAAAATGCTCCAATAAGCATTTCATTTGAGCGACATGCTAATACTCAAAAAGGTTCAGATTTTGGAGCATTTTAAATTTCGAATTTTCTTTTCTTTTTTCTTTTTTTTCAGTCAAGGTCTCACTGCGTTGCCAAAACTGCAGTGCAGTGGCATGATCGTAGTTCACCAGAGACTCAACTTTTTGGGTGATCCTTCTGCCTCGGCCTCCCAAGTAGCTGGGACTACAGGCAAATGCCACCATGTCTGACTATTTTATTTATTGTAGAGATGAGGTCTCACTATGTTGCCTAGGCTGGTCTCAAACTCCTGGGCTCAAGCGATTTTTCTACCTCAGCTTCCCCAAGTGCTGGGATTACAGGCAGGAGCCACCGCACCCAGACAGATGTCAGATTTTCTGATTTGGGATGCGCTCAACTTGTTCTAGGAGATAAGTGAGCTGAGAAGAACTGAACTACTAATGTTTTATTACTTTAACTGGTTAGAGGTAATGTTATAAAAGCCCAGTTACTGACGTTCACTCAGTTGTGGCCACTATTTTTTAACAGATAATATGCTAAGCCAAGAGTTAACTAGGAGTGATGCAGCTAGCAAATATCTCTCCATAATAAGAATTACAATAAATTGTGGAAATATTTAGTTAATAAAAGATGCTTGCTAGCAAAATTGTAAAGCAAATCACTACAACGACCCAGTGAAAACCCTTATAAATATGGATTCATCAAAGCAATGCTTCCTGAAAAATGCTGTTCATCAGACCATTTGGTTCATCTGACCCCTCAGATGTCATTTATACAGTACACCATGTAGCAAGGACCTGGAAAGTTCAGTCTTATTGCCATGCCTGCTGCTATGAGACATAAGGGATCAGGTTGAAGAACTATTTCAGCAACACATGATATACTGATCTGACTTGGAAGTATGAAGGGGGATGGGGACATATTGAAGAAGTTCTCAAAATAATATATGAATTTCAAGCAAGCAAGGCAGAAGCTTTTAAAAGTCTTCTACAATAGGCAGAATGCACAAAGCCTAAAAGGAAAAATGAGAAGAGCTGAAACAACTTTACCCATTTACTGTATTTCAAAGGTCCTGTGAATCCCATGGCTTCTATTATCTTCGTGAGGGTGCCAACTTTCTCCTCAACAGGCTGTGGAGAATCCTTGGGAGTAGAAAGCTAATTAACCAAGAGAAACAAACCAAAATTAGTTGCAAAAATTTTTTTTAAAATAGAATGCCTTTGCTCTTCCTTAGGTCTAAGGGTATTTAATTGCTTAGTTTTTCAACTAATTCTTTTTATTTCATTTTTTAAGGCATCTTATTATTCAAAATGAAAACACACTTGAAACTGTACCTAATAGGTACCCGTCAAATTTCAAAGCAAGACATACCCATCTCACTGGCCATATGCCTATGAACCTCTATCTAGAAAATGACAGATTTGGGACATTAGAATAAAAGTTCTAGCAGCCGGGCTCGGTGGCTCAGCCTGTAATCCTGCGCTTTGGGAGGCTGAGGTGAGTGGATTACCTGAGCCCATGGGTTCGAGACCCGCCTGGGCAACTTGGCGAGACCTCATCTCTACAATAAATAAAAAAAATTAGCTGGGTGTGGCAGCATGCGCCTGTGATTCCAGCTACTTGGAAGGCTGAGGTGGAAGGATCGCCGGAGCCCAGCAGGTCGAGGCTGCGGTGGCCAGGAGCAGCCACTGCACTCCAGTCTGGGTGACAGAGTGAGACTCGAACTCAAAAAAAAAAAAAAAAAAAGTTCTAGCAAAAAGAGGACTCTTGAAAGGACACCTTGATCTCCATCTACCAAAAACAATTCTGAGAAGTGGAACATTCCATGTTTACTGATGTAACAGAAAAAGGAAAAAAAATACTGGCTGAAAGTAGTCAAATCAATCACAATCAACTAAAGAAAGCACCGAATAAATGTCTTTAAACCCTTGCATTCTTTAGTACAGTTATAACAAATTTTAGTAATTAATAATTTTAGTCTTGCAGTTTGCAAAAAAACTCCAAGGAAAACCTGTTCTAATGCTAAGCTTCCCCAAATAAAGTTAAATATTACTTTCTTTTTAACATGCAAAAAATTCATAAAGACTCCTTCCTTCTAAGAGTTTTCCAGGCAAGACAGTACATTGAAAGAAACACAGGATATAGGCTCAGAAGGCTTAGGTTCAAATATTCGGTTGTTCTGTCATTTATTATCTTGTGACCTTAGGCAAGCAAGTTACTTCACCTCCCTAAGCCTCACCTTCTCCATCTGCTAAAACTCCTTGCCTAACCTAGCTAACAATTTTGTTGAGATCCAAAGAAGAATATCTATGTAAAAAAAAGTACTCCAGTTAGGTGTGGTGGTTCATGCTTGTAATCCCAGCATATTGGGAGGTGGAGGTGAGAGGATTGCCTGAGCTCAAGGGTTTGAGACAAGCCTGGGCAATTTGGCAAGACCTCATCTCTACAACAAATCAAATAAAATAAATTAGCAGGGCATAGTGGTGTGAGCCTGTAGTTCCAGCTACTTGGAAGGCTGATGCAGAAGGATCACTTGAGCCCAGCGAGTCGAGGCTGTGGTGGCCGTGAGTCTGGGCAACAGAGTGAGACTCCAACTCAAAATACAATACAATACAATAAATAAAAGCGCTCCATAAACATAGAAAGTGCTAATAATTCTCACCTTATGTGTAGTCTGATACTTCCTACCCAGCTGCATGCCTATTCCAGGAATCTGTTCTGACCCACCACATGCTCCGGACTGGCTCATCTGGGGCCACTAGGGGATAAAAACACAGAGCATGTAAGCAACATTGAGCATTCACTTAGAGGGTTAATCTGAGAGAGCTGATTCAAAGTCAAGGCTATAGAATGTTTCTAATCTCCCACAACCCAGTTCCTGGTGATCTGCTCACTGAGAGGATCCAGGATCAGCACCTAGAATGATGTCTGATACATGATGGATGCTCTATAAGTATCTACTGAATGCTTAAAGAAGTAAAAGAACTCAGCCCTGGAAACCTAGAACTAAATCTAAGTCAACTCTAGGAAACAGAATTGTGATAGTACCTATTTAAACATGGGCATCAACATACAGTATGGGGGTGAGGGAAGACTTCCCAATCAATTTTAAGTTTAAAACCTGCTCTTGCCACCTACAAGCTCAGTGGACATAGGCAACTCACTGAACTTCAGCTGCCATGAGGATTAAAGGAGATAATATATGTAAAGTGCCTTTTACAAAATAGGTACTCAATAAATACAAGTTTCTGTCATCACCACCATCATCAACATTATTGTTGTTCAGATCACAAATGCCTTCCTTTTTATGGTCATACTGCATTTGAAAGAAATTTGGCAATATAACAGCCATTATTTACAAGTAATATGTGCTAGACACTATGCTAAATGTCATACACATATTTCCTATTTAATTCTTCACCACAATCCTACTGGGTTAGTAATATTATAATAAAGAAGAATATGCACAGGTTTTTGTTGTTTTTTGTTTTTTGTTTTTATTTTTGTTTTTAGAGTCAGGGTCTCACTCTGTCACTCAGGCTAGATGCAGTGAAATGACCACAGCTCACTGCTGCCTTGACCTCCCAGGCTCAGGCAATCCTTCTGCCTCAGCCTCCCCAGGAGCTTGGACTACAGGTGTACACCATCACTCCCAGTTAATTTTGTTATTATTTTTTGTAGCGATGAGGTCTCGTAATATTGCCTAGACTGGTTCCAAACTCCTGGACTCAAACCATCCTCTGGCCTCAGTCTCCCTAAGTGCTGCGATTACAGTCGGTCATAAGCACCATGTCCAGCCTCTATTGAGACTTTTTTTTTAATATACTATTTTTAGAGCAGTTTCAGATCTTTAGCAAAATTGACCAGAACATGCAGAATTCCCATATACCTCTTTCCCCAATATGCACAGCCTTCCCTACTATCAGCATCCCACATCAGAGTAGTACATCTGTTACACACGATGAAACCTACATTGACACATTATTATCACTCAGAGTCCACAGTTACTTTAGAGATTATTATTTTTAACAACATTAAAAATTCTTATAATATGTATTAAAATATAGGTTTAAAAAAACATGAATGACACGGGCAAGTCTAGAAAGGAACATAAGAACTCAAACAGTTATTTTGTTAAGTTAGAGTTAAGGGTAAGTTTAAGAATCTAGTTTCTGAACTCTCAGTAATGTTATATTATGTTTAGAACAAAAAGCAGTATGAAGGAACAATAAGAGGGTTAACCCTTCAACTCTGGTTTATTCCAGGAAGAAATGGCACACATGGAATGAAAATGTCTTTTTTTAAAACCTTAAAGAAGAAAACATAGAGCCTCTAATTGTGGACGTTACTATTTACTTTTCTTCCCAAACAAGTGTATTAAAAGATTGGTCCAGATTCTTCCGGTCAGTCCCAACACCTACGCTTTAATTCGTAAGTATCACGCAGGCTTTGTAAAACACAGACTGAACATGGAACACCTCCCATTACATCACACACACCAGTGTAATGGTCCACCTAGAACACAAAGCACTTAAACTGGTTCAAAGGAACACAAAAAAATAGCAGTCTCAACAAGCTGTGTCCTGAATTGAGTCTTCTATTTGGTTATATGGGTATGATCTTCCTCTTTTCGCATAGCTCAATGAGTAACCACAGATTACTTCTGTGGCTGTCCCACCATCTGCTGCATTTCTGTCCTACCATTATTCATGAGTTAGCTTTTCACACCGAATTGAACTGCTGAAGTATCTATGTATCTAGCATCACAGTTAATATCTAGTTTTCCCACACCTACACACGTCTATAAACACATGTTTACTTTTTTGTACTACCCACACTTGCCCTTGCTCCTCCCAAAAAATTTACCTGACCCTTAAAGAACTCAAGTTTTCGTTTGTTTAAACTGAAAAGATATCAATAAACAATTTTCTGTAAAAGAGATAAAATACTTCCTGACCCGCCTGGGCAACTTGGCGAGACCTCATCTCTACAATAAATAAAAAATCAGCCGGGCATGGTAGCAGGTGCCTTGTAGTTCCAGCTACTTGGAAGGCTGAGGCGGAAGGATCCCCGGAGCCCAGCAGGTCGAGGCTGCGGTGGGCGGGAGCGGCCATTGCACTCCAGTCTGGGTGACAGAGTGAGACTCCAACTCAAAAAAAAAAAAAAATTTTATCAGAGATAAAATACCCTGAAATACTCAAGTATCACTTTTTCAAAGAGGCCTTCTATAACCACCTTATCTAAAAGTAGTTTCTTACCATCCCAATATTCTCTACCTACAAACAGGTCCAATCATATCCCTCATAGTATTCATGATAATGTTTAATTATATACTTATTTATTTAAGTACTTGCTTATTTTCCATCACCATTACCAAAAAAATACATAAGGATTAAGAACTAGGTATATTACCAGAATCAAGTATAATGCATTGCACATGGAAAACACTCAAATATTTGTTTAATGAACAAATTCTACCACTTGTGTAATTTTTATTTCTGATTATTTCCTGTTTGTCCTTGTCTATACACATGCCATACACATATGTTTCATTCATTCAGTCTCTTTTTAATTTATTTTTATTTATTTTTATTTTTATTTTTTTTGAGTTGGAGTCTCACTCTGTCGCCCAGACTGGAGTGCAGTGGCCGGGAGCGGCCACTGCAGCCTTGACCTGCTGGGCTCTGGCGATCCTTCTGCCTCAGCCTTCCAAGTAGCTGGAACTACAGGCGCGGGCTACCACACCCAGCTAATTTTTTTTGATTTATTGTAGAGATGAGGTCTCGCCAAGTTGCCCAGGTGGATCTCAAACCCAAGGGCTCAGGCAATTCACTCACCTCGGCCTCCCAAAGCGTGGGATTACAGGCTGAGCCACCAAGACCGGCCCAGCCTCTTTTTTAAATGCTGACAAAATGCCAGGCCTTGTGACAGGTTTTGGGATTCAAACAGAATTCCTATCCTCAGGAAGCTCATAATCTTGTAAAGAAGAGAAAGAAGACTTACTACAGAAAGAAGACTTACTACACAAGAAACAAAACCAAATATCACATTTCAAAATGCTGAAAGGTCATCCTCAACAAATTTTAAAAAAACAACAACAACTACCCCGGTGTTTACAAGGTTTCAGAGCAACCAGAATTCTCATATACTACTGGTGGGAATGTAAAATGGTGCAGTCACTTTTGAAAAATATTTGGCAGTTTCTACTAAAACTGAACATATGTGTATCCTATAAGATTCAGCAATTCCATTTCTAAGTATACTTCCCAACAGAAATGGAGGTATATGTTCACCAAAAAATATGCATGAGGATGTTCACAGCAACACTATTCATAAAAGCTCCAAATTGGAAGCAATCCAAATATTCATCAACAGAAGAACGAATAAATAAATTGTGGTATATTCATATAATAAAATACTATACAATAATGAGAATGAATAAACCATTACTACAAAGAACAGACAAACACAAGAATACATACTGTATGTGTAAAAGGCAAACTAATCTACAGACTTCAAAGTGAAGATTGGCTAAACTTGGTTAGAGGCAGTGACTAGAAGGGGATCAGGAAGCTTCTACAGATCTCATCAAGTTCTGTTTCTTGATCTGCATACTGGTTATATTCACTTTTTTTTTTTTTTTTTTTTTTGAGTTGAAGTCTCACTCTGTCGCCCAGACTGGAGTGCAGTGTCCGCTTCCAGCCACCGCAGCCTCGACCTGCTGGGCTCCGGCGATCCTTCCACCTCAGACTTTCAAGTAGCTGGAACTACAGGCGTATACTACCATTCCCGGCTAATTTTTGATTTATTATAGAGATGAGGTCTCGTCAAGTTGCCCAGGCGGATCTCGAACCTGTGGGCTCAGGCAATCCACTCACCTCAGCCTCCTAAAGGCGCGGGATTACAGGCTGAGCCACCGAACCCGGCTATATATTCACTTTTTAATAATTCATGGAGCTGTACCTCATAATTTGTGCCTTTTTCTATATTTTTCTATTTCAATAAAATGTGCAAAAAGGCTTAAAGTTGTGGAGTAGGTAATGTAAACAGAAATTTGGAAATGAAAAAGAATGACCCAGAGTCATCAGAAAAGACCTCCCAGAGGAGTGGGCAGAACAGAGAAGGTAGAATGAGAAGGCAGAGGTGAGGAAGCATGGTGTAGTAGACAGAGAAAAGGAACTGAGTCAGAAGCATGGAGTGAGACTCCAGCTATGCCTATCTCATAAATTTTTTTTGAGAATCAATTAAACAATGCACATGAAAAAGATGTGTAAACTACAATGCATAATATAAATGGCCAGGATCTACAAGGAACTCAAACAAGCTAAAAGTAAAAAAGCAAACAGCCCCATTAAAAAGTGGGTAAAAGACATGAATAGACACTTCTCAAAAGATATATAAGCCGGGCTCGGTGGCTCAGCCTGTAATCCTGTGCCTTTGGGAGGCTGAGGTGAGTGGATTGCTTGAGCCTGCGGGTTCGAGACCCGCCTGGGCAGTGAGACCTCATCTCTACAATAAATCAAAAAAAATTAGCCGGGCGTGGTAGCGCACGCCTGTAATTCCGGCTACTCGGAAGGCTGAGGCGGAAGGATCGCCGGAGCCCAGCAGGTCGAGGCTGCGGTGGCCGGGAGCGGCCACTGCACTCCAGTCTGGGCAACAGAGTGAGACTCCATCTAAAAAAAAAAAAGAAAAGATATACAGGCAGCCAACAGACACATGAAAAAAGTGCTCAGCCTCACTAATCACCAGAGAAATGCAAGTCAAAACCACACTGAGATACCACCTAACCCTAGTAAGAATGGTCATCATTAATAAAGCAAACAACAACATATACTAGCGAGGATGTGGAGAAAAAGGAACGCTTCTGCACTGCTGGTGGGAATGCAAACTAGTACAACCTCTTTGGAAAACAGTGTGACGATTTCTGAAAGAACTAGACATTGACCTCCCATATGACCAAGCAATCCCCCTACTGGGAATAAACCCAGAGGAACTCAAATCATTCTACAAAAAAGATACCTGCACATACATGTTTATTGTAGCACTATTCACAATAGCAAAAACATAGAACCAACCGTGCTGCCCACTGAGAGGGAACTAGATTAAAAAAAAATGTAGGCCAGGCTTGGTGGCTCAGTCTATAATCCCAGCATCTTGGGAGGCCAAGGCGAGTGAATTGCCTTGGTCCATGGATCTGAGACCAGCCCAGGCAACTTGGCGAGACTTCATCTCTACAATAAATCAAAAATTAACCAGGCGTGATAGCACGCACATGTATTTCCAGCTACTTGGAAGGCTGTGGCAGAAGGATCACCGGAGCCCAGCAGGTTGATGCTGGGGTGGCTGTGAGTGTGCCACGGCACTCCAGCCTGGAATACAGAGTAAGACTCCAACTCGAAAAAAAAAAAAATGTGGTGCATATACACAACGGAATATTACATAGTCATAAAGAAGGAAAAACATATGGACTTCACACAGAAACAAAGAACAGAGCACCACATGTTTCATTCATAACTGGACCTTGAACATTTCCCATAATACTATAAGAAAGGGATTGGCAGTTAGTGGGATACTGCCGGGGTGGGGGGTGGGGAACACAACATCAATAAGGGTACCTAATCTCAAACCAGGCAATAAGGGTACCTGATCTCAAACCAGGAGACTAAAGGGAGGCCCAAATTTTACCTGTTCAATGACCATTTGTATACTTAATCCTGAACTGTCCCCCACATCTTTAAAATAAAAATAAAGCCCAGGCATGGTAGCTCAGTCTGCAATCTCAGCATTTGGGAGGCTGAGGCAAGAGGATTGCCTGAGCCTGGAGATTCAAGACCAGACTGGGCAACTTGGTGAGACCACATCTCTACAATAAATCACAAAAACTAGCCAGGTGTGGTGGCATGCATCTGTAGTTCCAGCTACTTGGAAGGCTGAGGAGGAAGGATTGCCTAAGCCCAGCAGGTCAAGACTGTGGTGGTTGTGAGCGTACCACTGCACTCCAGCCTGGGTGACAAGAGTGAGACTCCAACTCAAAAAAAAAAAATATATAAAAATTAAAATTAAGAAAAAGAAGAAGAGGCCGGGCTCGGTGGCTCAGCCTGTAATCCCAGCGCTTTGGGAGGCCGAGGTGAGTGGATTGCCTGAGCCCACGGGTTCGAGACCTGCCTGGGCAACTTGATGAGACCTCATCTCTACAATAAATCAAAAAACTGGCCAGGTGTGGTAGCGTGCGCCTGTAGTTCCAGCTACTTGGAAGGATCACTGAAGCCCAGCAGGCGAGGCTGCGGTGGCCGAGAGCGGCCACTGCACTCCAGTCTGAGCGACAGAGTGAGACTCCAACTCAAAAAAAAAAAAAAAAGACAAAAAACAAAAACAAAGAAAAACAAGCTAGCTGTGCTCGTGGCTCAGCCTGTAATCCCATGCTTTCGGAGGCTGAGGTGAGTGGATTGCCTGAGCCTGAGGGTTCGAGTCCCGCCTGGGCAACTTGGTGAGACCTCATCTCTACAATAAATCAATAAATCAAGAAAAAGAAGAAGAAAAAAACTGTAGGTATTTTTATCTTACTTTTAGATATTCTTGGTTTTTAAATACTTAGTTGCTTAACCAACTAAATAGTAGGAGGTCAAATTTCTCAAGCCATTGATGTAAGCCAACCAAACTATACTTTCAAGGAATATTTTGTTAGCTCAGTTCAAGCTAACATTTAAAAATACAACTATATTTCTTTGATGAACTCTGTAAATGGAAAGGATTTTATTCAAATGAAGATTTATTCACTTAAATATATATATACATATATAAATGGCAAGCTCTGTTAACTACAATGACAAACTCTTTTGCAGACAGTCTCTAATTAAAATGAATATAAGGTTTTACCCTTATTTTTTGCTTCCAAAATGGTTGTGAAGGTGAAGAGGCCTTCCTGATGAGAGAAATTAAGAGACAGAGAGACAGACAGAGACAGAGCGAGAGAGAATGACAGATGAGGTGAGGGGGGAGAAGGGTGGAATGGGTGAATTCAAGTAACTCTTGAATACCATGGGTATGTGTGTCTGGTCCTTTTAGCAAAACTATAAGCTCCACCAGGACATAGTACATCTTATACTTCTTTAATTTTCTGTCTCAATGCTCAACACCTCTCTGGGCATGGAGTTGGTACTCAATAAAAACTAGGTGGATTTTTTTCTAAAAGGACAAATTGGAGAAGGTCCAAAAAAGAACCACAGGAATGATCAAACGGATGAATAAAAGGTCCTAGTGGAAAGGTTAAAATGAATTGAGGCTGTTTAGCTTGGAGAAAAGGCAACTGAAGAACTAAGGAGTAACTCGGAATAACAACACTTGAGCTGGAAGAAATCTCAGAGATCTACTAGTCCAACCTTTTCACTTCACAGATGAGGGAAACTAAGACCAAGGGAGAGGTTGCAACATGGTAAAGGTAATTTTAGGACAATTTTTTTTTGAAGTTTCACTTTATACAGCGAGGAGAAAACTAACCCAAGTAGCATGAACGTAAATAGCAAAAACAGCAATTACAACTTGTTGAAGATCTCCTATATGCCTAGTACTTATATGTTTGGTGTTCTACTTATGCTGTCTCACAACAATCTTATAAAGTAGATACTATTTTTCCTATTTTAGAAATTAGGACACTAAGGCTCAAAGAAATAAAATTTGTTAAGAAATAGAATATATTTTCAAAGCTGTGCTCAGTCCCCTGTATCAAGCTGCCTTCAAATACCGGAGTAAAATTCAACAACACAGGCTCATGAACACTTAGTACCCAGATCTTGATTTCTAAATACTGTCCTCTAACAAAAGGAACCAGGTCTCCTCAGAGAAATGAATGAATCTAGAGCTAGGGCAAAGAAAACACAACATGAACCTGAAACATCTTGTGGTGCCAAGAAACAAGGGAGTGTTTTAAAAAATGATGGGGCATGTAGAAAGGAACTTAAAGGAGTTCCCAACAGCTAAAATGGGGACAATTTGATCAACAAAATAACTAATTAGAAAATGAATGGTGGCTCACATCTGTAATCCCAGCATTTTGGGAGGCAGAGGCGAGAGGGTTGCCTGAGCCCAGGGGTTCAAGACCAGATTGGGCAACATGGCATGACCTCGTCTCTACAATAACCAAAAAATTAGCTGGGAGTGGTGGTGCACATCTGTAGTTCCAGCTACTTGGAAGGCTAAAGTGGAAGGATAGCCTGAGCCGAGTAAGTCGAGGCTGCAATGGCCATGAGCAGTGTGCCACTGCACTCCACCCTGGGCAACAAAGTGAGAATCCAACTCAAAAAAAGAAAATTAATTGTAACTCATAGAAAAAATAAAGATCCATGAGCTCATACTGACATAAATAAATAACTGAATAAATAAATGGGAAAGAAGTGACAGCTTTTCCTTACAGTAGAATTCCAATTAAGAAGTATGGGAGGGTCAGGTGTAGTCCCAGTACTTTGGGAGGCCAAGGTGAGAGGACTGCCTGAGCCCACAGGTTCAAGACCAGCCTGGTCAACTTGGCGAGACCTCATCTCCACAATAAATCAAAAAATTAGTCGGGCATGTTGGCACATGCTTATAGTTCCAGCTACTCGGAAGGCTGAGGCGTAAGGATCTCCTGAGCTCAGTAGGTCAAGGCTGCAGTGGCCCTGGGCAACACAGTAACACTCTAACTCAAAAAAAAAAAAGAGCATAGGAATAATGGAAAATCATCAGGCAAACACCATAGTAACAACTGCTGTAAAGAACTGTCGACTAGCCGGGCTCGGTGGCTCAGCCTATAATCCCGCGCCTTGGGAGGCTGAGGTGAGTGGATTGCCTGAGCCCACGGGGTGAGACCTGCCCACCTCATCTCTACAATAAATAAAAAAATCAGCCGGGTGTGATAGCGCGTGCCTGTAATTCCGGCTACTAGGAAGGTTGAGGCGGAGGGATCGCCAGAGCCCAGCAGCTCAAAAAAAAAAAAAAGAACTATCGACTGAATTACTATATAATCCAGCAATCCTACCTCTGGTTATATATCCAAAAGAATTCAAAGCAGGATCTTTAAGAGATATTTGCACACCTATGGTCACTGCAGCATTATTCACAATAGTCAGGAGGTAGAGACAATTCAAATGTCCACCACCCAAATGGATAAAGAAAATGTGGTCGATATACAAATGGAAGATTATGCAGTCTTAAAAAAGATGGAGCCAGGCTCGGTGGCTCAGCCTGTAATCCCGCGCCTTTGGGAGGCTGAGGTGAGTGGATTGCCTGAGCCTGCGGGTTCGAGACCCGCCTGGGCAGCGAGACCTCATCTCTACAATAAATCAAAAAATCAGCTGGGCGTGGTAGCGCATGCCTGTAATTCCGGCTACTCGGAAGGCAGAGGCGGAAGGATCGCCGGAGCCCAGCAGGTGAGGCTGCGGTGGCCGGGAGCGGCCACTGCACTCCAGTCTGGGCGACTGAGTGAGACTCCAACTCAAAAAAAAAAAAAAAAAAGATGGAAATCCTGCCATATGCTATAACATTGATGAAACTTAAGGATATTGTGCTAAGTGAAATAAGCCAGTCACAAAAGGGCAAAAACTGTATGACTCCACTCACATGAAGTATTTAAAGTAGTCAAAATCATAGAAATGGGGGAGGAGTAGAATTAGTGTTTTATCAGTATAAAGTTTCAGTTTTGCAAGATAAAAGTTCTAGAGATCTGCTGAAAAACAATGTGAATACACTTAATACTATTGAACAGTATACTTAAAAATTGTTATGATGGTAAATATGTTACGTGTTTATTGCTACAATAAAATTAATTAACATATCATTTTTAAAAGTAAATGACGGCTATAATTAGTGAGTAGTATGATGAGAAACAGGATATCTACACAGTTTCAAAGTATCTCCTCAGAAGTTACTTACTAATTATAAAGAGAAAATACTAACTGTAGAGTAGAGGAACCAGACAAGCACTAATGTAACTAAGTGATCAAAGTTAATGTCACCAGTAATGAGACATATCAGCACATACCCCCAATATCATGTACCAAGAAGGTGGCAACATTTCTTTTGCCAAAAATGCATAACCTCAATCTTATTATGAGAAAATATTAGACAAACCCAAATTGAGAAACATTCTACAAAAAACTGACTAGTACTCTTCAAAAGTGTCAAAATCCTGAAAAAAAAAAAAAAGAATAAGAAAATGTAAGATTGGAGAAGACTAAGAATATATGGTAACTAAATGCAATCTAGGATCTTGTACCCCAGATCAAAATAAGAACATTAGTGAAAAAACTGGTAAAATTAGAATAAGGTATATTGATTAATTAATAGTATTATTTCTTTCTTTTTTTTTTTGAGTTGCATTCTCACTCTTTCGCCCAGGCTGGAGTGCAGTGGCATGTTCATGGCTGCCACAGCTTCTACCTGCTGGGCTTAGGCAATCTTTCTGCCTCAACCTTCCAAGTAGCTGGAACTACTGACACATGCCACCACGCCCAGCTAATTTTTTGATTTATTGTAGAAATGAGGTCTCGCCAAGTTGCCCAGGCTGGTCTCGAACCCCTGGACTCAGACAATCCTATTGCCTCAGCCTCCCAAAGTGCTGAGATTACAGGCGTGAGCCACCACGTGTGGCTAGTATTATTTTAATGTTAATTTCCTGGTTCCGACAATTGCATCATGATGATTCTGTAAGATGTTAACATTAGGGGAAGCCAAATGAAGGTTATATGGAAACTTTACTATTTTTACAACATTTACCTAAGTCTAAAATTATTTCAAAATTTTAAAAAGTGTTTTACAGTATACAAAACTTCAAGAGGCTATTTCAGCCAGGTGTAATAGCTCATACCTGTAATCCCAGCACTTTGGAAGGCTGAGGCAGAAGAACTGCTTGAGACCAGGAATTCAAGACCAGCCTGGACAAAAAGCAAGACCTCATCTCTACAAAAAAATTTTTTAAAATTAGCCAGGCGTTGTGGCGTGTGCCTTGTAGTCCCAGCTTCTCAGGAAGCTGAGGCAGAAGGATTTCCTGGGCCCAGGAGGTCAAGAATGTGACAAGGCAACTCACTCAGGTCCCCTCCCACTGTGGGAGCTTTTCTGTCCTCTCAATAAATCCTGCTTTCTAAAAAAAGGAATGTGGCAAGCTGAGATTGTACCATTGTACTCTACCCTGGGCAACAGAGTGAGACTCCAACTCAAATTAAAAAAAAAAAAAAAAAGGCTCGTGGCTCAGCCTGTAATCCCGCGCCTTTGGGAGGCTGAGGTGAGTGGATTGCCTGAGTCCGCGGGTTCGAGACCCGCCTGGGCAGCAAGACCTCATCTCTACAATAAATCAAAAAATCAGCCGGGCGTGGTAGCGCATGCCTGTGTTTCCGGCTACTCGGAAGGCTGAGGAGGAAGGATTGCCGGAGCCCAGCAGGTCGAGGCTGCGGTGGCCGGAAGCGAACAGTGCATTCCAGTCTGGGCGACAGAGTGAGACTCCAACTCAAAAAAAAAAAAATAAAATAAAATAATAAAAATTTTAAAAAGATACTATTTAAGAAAGACAGAGATGAGAGTATAATGTCCCCAACTCTTTGAAAATGTTATTATAGAGCCGGGCTCGGTGGCTCAGCCTGTAATCCCGCGCCTTCGGGAGGCTGAGGTGAGTGGATGACCTGGGCCCGCGGGTTCGAGACCCACCTGGGCAACTTGGCGAGACCTCATCTCTACAATAAATCAAAAATTAGCCGGGTGTGGCAGCGCACGCCTGTAGCGTACGCCGGCTACTCGGAAGGCTGAGGCGGAAGGATCGCCAGAGTCCAGCAGGTCGAGGCTGCGGTGGCCGGGAGCGGCCACTGCACTCCAGTCTGGGCAACAGAGTGAGACTCCAACTCAAAAAAAAAAAAAAAATTACAAGGTACATTGATGGCACGGGCCTGACATAAGGTAATCCTTCATCGGATAAGTGGTAGTATCAGATTATTTCTAAGGTAATGTTCAATATTGTAATCTTATTATTATTTTCAAAGAGCTAAGGACATTGTACTCACATCTCTGTCTTTCTTAAATAACACCTCTTTTTTGGGGAAAGGCTGAGGTAGAAAGATCACCTGAGCCCAGTAGGTTGAGGCTGCAGTAGCCATGAGCGTGCCACTGCACTCCAGCCTGGAGCGGTAAAGTGAAACTTCAATTCAAAAAAAAAATAAGAATTCCCAGTAGATGAATGAAGATGACAAGCATGCAATTTTCACAAACTAGAATGCAACTAACACAGAAAATAGTGTATAGCCCTGATAGCTAAACAAAGAAAAAAAAGGAAAAACAAGGCAATATTTTCTACCCAATTTGTATAAATTTTAAAAAACACTCAATTTAGGCTGGGTGTGATGGCTCACACCTGTAATCTCAACACTTTGGGAGGCTGAGGCAGGAGGATCAGTTGAGCCCAGGAGTTCAAGACCAACTTGGACAACACAGCAAAATCTCATCTCTACAAAAAAAGTCAAAAAGTTAGCCAGACATGGTGGTATGCACCTGTAGTTTCAGTTACTCAGGAGGCTAAGACAGAAGGATCACCTTAGCCCAGGAGATCGAGGCTGTGGTGAGCTGTGATCATGCCATTGCACTCCAGCCTGAGCGACACAGCGAGACCCCAACTCAAAAAATAACAAAACATAAAACCCAACTTGAGGAAGGCAATGATGAAAAATTAGTTATATATAATTGCTTGTGACATTATAAATTAAAACAACTTTTTACAGAGGCAAACTGCTCATACCCTTTAACGCAGGGTACACTTTCCCAAAATTTGATAATTAAAATTAAGAAAAATATATGCTAGGAAAATTGAAGCTTACAACGGCAAAAAAGGGAAATGACTTTTAATATCAAACAAAGGTTGAGTAAATAAAAAATCATTTGGCTATTAAGAATTTAATTACAAAGTCTACCTAAACAATATGAATAATGTCTGCTCTAATAAGTGAAAAGGTACCCAGAATATAAAATCCTGTGGATATCTGTTAATGTACTCAAGGAAGACATTAGTACACACACACACACACACACACACACACACACACACACGATGGAAAATAACTAGCATAGATAAAAATATTGATGTTTCAGATTTGAAGTCATAGGAGATTTTTATTTCCTTTATTACTAAATTATTTGTATGATTAACAAAAATCAGGAGGGGGAAAATCTTACAAAGGGTTCAAGGCAAACTACATCTTAGTGAATCACATAGACAATGGTAAACTAAGACCACAAATAATTGTTTCTTGGATTTTATATTTATAAAGAAAGAAAATGAAAAAGAAAGATATAGTTCTTACCTCCAAATAAAAGTGGCTTAAAAAAAAAACCTTAAAAAAGTTAACTCTGAGATGAGTATCTGGAAAAACTCCCTAACAGTAAAAACCATCAGACTGTAGCACGGTCTCCTGGGCTATGTTCCATTGCTGGGGTATTTAGAAGCAACGCCCTGAACACCATACTGTAGGAATCAGTCCTAAGCTGGCACCACAGAGTCCCAGAGTGGTCTCATGAGGTTTTTCCATCACACAATTTGGTTGGCTAATCTATAAATACATGACATTTACACATAAACACTAAGGTTTTCATACTAAGCAAAGGAACGACAAACCTTACCTGGGAAGCACCAGACAGAGTGCTGCTCCACTGTCCTTGGGGAGAAGACACAGGTACCAATCGGCTGCATGCTGGAACCCACTGGGAAATGCTAGTCTGGTTCCTCTAGAGAAAAACATACTCTGTCAGGAATCTAAATCACAATCCATATGCAGAAGGCAAAGAGTGTACCTGTGACACTATAATATAATAGTAACCATATATTTGGCTTTTATCTCTAGTTACTGGAACAGAGCTCCTGAAACCCTTAGAATTTCTGGGTGAAAAGGATATTTTGTTACCTCATTAGCATAAAGTGTGGTTAAAAAGGGGGTTATTATGAATAACAAAACACACTCCTCTCACCCCATCACTTTCTAAGGGTTTTAGGAGCTCAGTGCCAGGAACCAGAGATTACAACCAAACATATATTTCCTACAACACAATATCACATCCAATTGGTGAATGTAGGCACATGCAAGGAGGGTGTCACGCCCCAATTCCACAGGGACAGAAGCTACTGCATTCAGGACCCTTTCAGACCTTGCCTTTGGTACCTATGTTTAGAAATCCTGCCAGAATGGGGCAGCACATGAACGAAGAACTTTCAAAATGGGACCAAGACCAAGCCTGACTATGCTCATTTCTCCAAGGATAAGATGTACCCCCTGCCTGTTACCAGTTCCACAGAAAAAAATAATTCTGGTAATAGTTGACTCAAGCAAGGGGCATGGGCTCCCTCTGGGGATAAAAGCAAAATAAGCAGCCTTCTGGTATTCTCAGTTAGGTCATCACTCAAGTTATATACTCTGCAATGCCCTTTTTTTCTTTTCTTTTAAGAGATAGGGTCTCACTGTGTTGCTAGTCACAGATGTAACACAGCATGCAACAGCCTCAAACTTCTGGCCTCAAGCAGTCCTCCCATACGCAACCTCTGGAGGATCTGAGGACTATAGATGCACCCAGGCGCCTGATTTACAATGCCTTCTTAGCAACCCGGGCTTATCTGACCTTCATAGAATCCCTTCTACGGTAAGCAGTGCTGGGATTATCATCACCCCCAAAAGGATGAAGAAATTAGGGCAGAAGTGGGCAACTTGATTTCCAAGACAAAAGAGAGACTAAATAGCTGTTCCAGCTAAAACTGAGATTCAATTTTTCCCTGACATTAGCTGACCTCAGAAAGGTCTCTTGGCCAAAGTGAAAGGCTAGGCTGGAGAAAAGGAGAGAGCTCTGTCTTGCTAAATGAGAAGTCTACTTTATTTTATGAACCTAAAATTCATTCCACTATATAATACACGACACTGGAAATTTCTATTCTAGGAACCAACTCAAGAGGATCCAAGGGTTTTCTTCATTTGATCTGTTGACCTTACAGGGCCATAATGAGGATTAGATACACAAATTGTTTGAAAATGCTTTGCCAAGCATAAAGTCCAATCTAGTCAGCCCTCTGTAGCCATGGGTTCTGCATCCATGGATTCAACCAACTACAGATCAAAACTTTCAGGAAAAAAATTGCATCTGTACTAAACATGTAAGCATTTACATCATATTAGGTATTATAAGTAATCTAGAGATTATTTAAAGTATATAGGAGGATGTACATAGGTTATATGCAAATACTATGCCATTTTATATCAGAGACTTGAGCAATCATGTATTCTGGTATCCAAAGGAAGGTCCTGGAACCAATCCTTCATGGATAACAAGGGATGTCTAGTTTATACTCTTTTTTTTTTTCTTTAGAGACAGGGTCTTGTTTTATTGACCGGGCTGGAGTGCAGTCGTGCTACTCAAATATGATCTTTACAAGTAATTTAACCTCTGTGACACTCAGTTTCTTCATTGCAATTATTAATCATGCTTATGAGCACTTACTATATGTCAGGCACCTTTCTGGGTACTTTACATATATGGACTCATTTAACTTCACAATCACCACCCTATGACCTAGATATACTGTTATCATCCCATTTATACAGATAAAGAAATTGAGGTATGAATTGGATAAGCAACTTTCCTATGCCACACAGTTAATAAACAGCAGAGTTAGGATATGAATCCAAGCAGCCCAACTGCAGAATCCATGCTCATTTATGGGATGAAAAGGGTAAAGAGAGTATCTCCATGGTCTCTACTAGCTCTAACACTAGATGAACTCATCTTGAGTCAATTAAAACACAGCATATGGTGGAGTTATGTGCTAAAGTCAGAAAGCACTCAGACTCTTGGCTCCACTGTTCACAGCTACATATTAGATAACCATTTCGGTGAGCCTTGATTGCTTCTTGTAAAAAATAAAATTAAAATCCCTACTTCCCGGCCGGGCTCAGTGGCTCAGTCTGTAATCCCAGCACTTTGGGAGGCCAAGGCAAGTGGATTGCCTGAGCCCGCAGGTTCGAGACCAGCCCCCCGCAACTTGGCGAGACCTTGTCTCTAAAATAAATAAAAAATTAGCCAGGCGTGGTAGCATGTGCCTGTGATTTCAGCTATTTGGAAGGCTGAGGTGGAAGGATCACCTGAGCCCAGCAGGTCAAGGCTGCGGTGGCCGTGAGTGTGCCACAGCACTCCAGCCTGGGCGACAGAGTGAGACTCCAACTCAAAAACTCCATGCCCGGCTAATTCTTTTATTTATTGTAGAGACGAGCTCTCACCAAGTTGTCCGGGCTGGTCTCGAACCCCCGGGGCTTGGGCAATCTACTTGCCTTGGCTTCCCAAAGTACTGGGATTACAGGCTGAGCCACTGAGTCCAGGCGAGGCATGAGAATTCTAAACCTATAGATATTTCCCAGAGTGTCTCAGTTCTAGCTGGGCACAGTGGCTCAGGCCTGTAAACTCAGCACTTTGAAAGGCCAAGGCAGAAGGATTGCTTGAGCCCAGGAGTTTGAGACCACCCTAGGGAACATAGCAAGACTTCATCTCATCTCTACAAAACATCAGCTGGCTGTGGTGGCATGCTCCTGCAGTCCCAGCTACACGGGAGGCTGAGGTAGAAGGACTGCTCGAGCCCTGGTCAAGGCTGTGGTGAGCCGTGATTGTGCCACTGTACTCCAGCCTAAGCAGCAGAGACTCTAACTCAAGAAAATAATAATAAAGTGTCTCAGTTCTAAAATTGTGTAACTGTTTCAAATAGGTCATTTACAACATATTTCAAATGAAACATACTTCAGATGAAAAGTAGAACTAAAAATATTTTATTCTAGCCGAGGTTTCATCTGTTGAAATGGTGTTTCAAATAAGAGACAGTTACTGGTGTTTCACTAACACTGACAGATCAGAATCATTCAATGTTAGATGTTCCTTTCCTAAAATTGTAAATATGAAATAAGAAGAAACTTCTACAGATTCAGGGCCAAAAAGGAGGTGGGGGGAAAGGAAGAGGAAATTATAAGTAGTAACAATGCAAATTTTGAGAGATTTTCTGAAGAATTTCATCATGTTATTTCCAATGTCAACAAAAATTTTTCTGTAATTTTGACTCTAGTTGGTCTTAGGCCAAGACTTTTAAGTCAGTTCTTATAAGAAGAAATGAGCAATCAGCTTTGTTCTTTCCTTCTCTAATCCCACAACAACAATTTTGTCTAAATCCTTAATTGAAACTGCTGAGATGTCACAGAAAGGATGTTGAGTTCTGAGCCTGACATCAGACAGCTTATGTGACCCTGAACTAGCTACTCAACAATCCTGGCCTCTATTTTCTCTTATAAAAAGTGGGAAAAGGGCAACTCCTTCGGGTTCCCTTCCACTGTGGGAGCTTTTCTGTCCTCTCAATAAATCCTGCTTTCCAAAAAAACAACCGGGGGAATAGGCCTGGGCAACATAGTGAGATCTCATCTCTACAAAAAAACTAAAAAAAAAAACAAACAAAAAAAACTAGCCAAGTATGGTGGTAAAAGCCTGTAGTCCCAGCTACTCAAGAGGCTGAGGCAGGAGGATCACTTGAGCCCAAGAGTCAACATTACAATGAGCTATCATGGCGCCACTGTGCTCCAGACTGACCAATCAACAAAGCAAGACCCTGTGGAAGAAAGAAAGAGAAAAAGAGAGAGTGAGAAAGAAATGGGAATAGTAAAAGCTATCTCACAGGAGTGTTCCAAGGAACATTGTAAAAGCATTTTGATAAAAGAAAAACATACACAAAAGCATCATTGTTATGGAGATGTGTTACTGAATCATGTAAGCCACTCTTTCCCTGGCAAAATGTCATAGAAGAACCATTTTCTTAAAATATGAGAAACCTGGTATTCATTCCCTTTCTCAAAAGCTTGCAGTGGCTCCAAGGGCTTCTTTAGTCAAACTGAAACACCTAATCTGTACTGGTCTTTACCCTCTGAACCCCTCTAGCCTAGTAACACCTTCATACCCTGCTTTGTATTCTACCTTCAGCAGTTCCAAAATCTGACTCAGATTCTCTGGTTTGGGAATCACAGCTCCACTCCACAAAAGCTAATCTTTTGTCCTTTCCTCTGGGGCTCTCTTCTTCACTCCTACCCAAGCTACAGTGCATCTGCTTCAGGAAATCTTTCCAGATTCCAGATTCTGGTTCTATTGACTCTTCTCCTTTTTCCTGTCCACATCTCCCAATACTTCCTTGATATACATAAACGTGTGGAAGTACTTATCTCTCTCTCTTATAGGTACTAATACATTAGGCCTATTGCACACTCCAACTTCTCACAAGTTCAGAAAAACATTTATAGCCATTCTCAGTGGTAAAAAGTATTGCTTTAACTTAAGAGAAATGTACCGTTACTAAGTGAGAACTAGTTTTGTCTTTTTGCCTTGCCAACACTTTAAACCCAACATTTTAAAGATGGGCTTCATGTTTTTTCCTGTGCATATTGTTAATTGCACTTTTACATCAGAACTTTTTCAAAATATTCTGACATTCTGTTTCTTTTATTGACTATACTTCAATCAGTCCACTAACAAGCCTTTTCTGCATGGAGTTCTTAAGATACATAGTATTTTCCTTGGCTCACTTATAAACTAGAAAAGCCTTTACGGGTGTGGTTGATTCTAGTTATTCACAATAAAGTCACCACAAACACTGAGAAAATACTGAACCATTGTTCCCAGGGAAAATACTAGGGTTAGGTTTCTGCAACTCTCTACTCACAATATTTTCATCAACCAGTCAATATGCAACCTTGTTTTATTGCAAGATACTCTATTTAATATATACTGTTGATTCATTAACAATGAACTCACAGTCAATAGCACTATAACTCACTCCTGAACAAAATTTATCTAATACATGTGTTTTCTCCATAAGGCACAACACAGCCTTCTTGCACTCAACAATGCTAGACAGCAATTTGGTACTACACTCGGGAGTCATTTTAAACAAGGAAATCACAAAAATACCCCAAAAAAGCACTAAATAGACAGGCAAAGGGATACTTGTTTATAGTATGAGAACTGAAACATGAAGGTAGAATGTCGCCTTGTTCAACCTCAGCTAAGAACCTCACTGGCAGCTCAAATTTCTAACCTTCTGCACATGTCCACAAATGACTGTAAAAGCACCCTGAGTATTGCTTTGGAAGTTACAAATAAATTTTAGCAACTGGGTGAATTCACAGATACAGAATCCGTGAATAATGAAGACCACTTATACTCATGAATTCTACTCTGTAATTCCCCAGTGGTGCCGATATTCTGAATGCCATAGATACTAATTCAATTCCATAGTCCAAAAAACGGATGGTACTGTAACAAGCTCTCCAGCAAGCTACAATGTGGTATGCTACAAAAGGATACCTCCACAGACAGGAGAAGAGAATGTTTAAAGAGAATGTTCAACAATTCCTTCAAAAATTACTGAAAATACTGCCTCCTCCCACATTATTGAAAGTGTACAATCTGAACTTTCAAGGGAACGATTACAGGAAAGATCTGAGCAAATCAGTAAACACATTAATGGCAAGGTGACACATTTCTTTGTCGCATTTCTTTCTTTCCCTTTTTTTTTTTTTTTAGTTGGAATCAATCCATCGCCCAGGCTGGAGTGCAGTGGCACACTCACGGCCACCCCAGTGTTGACCTGCGGGACTCCGGCAATCCATCTGCCTCAGTCTTCCAAGTAGCCGGAACTACAGGCGTGTGCTACCACGCCCGGCTAGTTTTTTAAATTTATTTACTATAGAGACGAAGTCTCGCCAAGTTGCCCGGGCTGATCTCGAACCCACAGGTTCAGGCAATCCACTCACCTCAGCCTCCCAAAGCAACTGAGCCCAGCCAAGGCATCACATTTCTATCACAGAAAGGATTAACAAACACAGCAAGGCAGAAAGGTAAAATAAACCCTGTAGTATTAGAGCGGATTTATAACAATTGGTGTAGGATTTTAATATATAGAGATAAATAAGTGAATAAATGTATGTTTATGTTGTGTGCGTGCACACACATCCTAACCATGTCCCCAGAGTACCTGGAAGCAATGACACCTTAGTAGCAATGAGTACATGTAGCACCCAGATTTGGTTTCCAAATAGCAATTTCCACAATATTCACTAAAAGAACTAGTCTCCTCTGGTAAAAAAAATTAAAAAAAATTGACTCCAGAATGGGGTTAATGTTCCTCAAAGCCTTATTCAAAACTAACTGGCATTATTTCATCTGATAATTCCTCCGAGGGTGCTCTTTGCAAGGCTGTCTTAGAACTCACCCAGTGTGAGAAATCTTTTCCCCAGAAATACTGGTTGAAAGCAAACAGGGGTAAGTGTTTACCTCCATGATTTCCTGAAGCAGTGGATAACAGGTGGGGAAAACAATAGGCTAACCAAAAAAAAAATTTTTTTTTTTTTTTGTGTGTGAAGTTGTGGGGTACAGTTAAGGGTTAGGTATACAATTGCGTTTCATTCAGGCACCCTGTTGATATGGGATGTTTCCCCGTACCCAGACAGATATTTGCTACTGTTAATCCCATCTCCCTCCCCCCTAACCAAAAATTTTTAAAGGAAAAGCTGGAGAATGAGATTTCCACAGGGGTTTTGAAAAATTCCAACATATCCCTGGAAATCTAGAAGGTCAAGAAAATACACAGGTCTGTGTACATACCCAGAGTTTTGCACATGCTCAGGAAGACCTGAGAATATCTCTCACTTCTGGGTGACCTTGAGTCTCTGCACAAGCAGGAAGTGAAGGTTGAGGCAGAGCTGTCAAATGCCTGACAGAACACTGAAGGTAAATCCCAACATGCACACAAAGCCCCTCAGCAAAATCTAGGAGATTTATTGGTTCCAGGCATTTAAGGAAATTTCTGTTCAATCATTACCTGACCACTAAGCTAACTAGCAGAAACTTCAGTGGCAACACAAAACAAAGAAAACTGACTTTACATAATTAATTCAGAAAAGTCACTAAAAAAAAATAGAACAAATCCCAGGAAGGGAAAGAACCTAGTTTCCAGAGTTGCCAACATTACATTATCTACAATGTCCAGTTTCAACGAAAAAAATTACAAAATGTGCAAATAAACAGAAAAAGACCCATACACAAAGGGAAAAATGCTATCAATAGAAACCGTTTCTAAGAAAGCCCAGACATTAGACTAACTAGACAAATACTTTGAACTGTTTCAAATATGCCTACAGAATCACAAGAAAGTGTAAGAACGATGGCTCACCAAATAGAGAATATACATCAATAGAGAGAAATTATTTTTAAAAGAACCAAAAGAGATTCTAGAATTGAAAAGTACAACTAAGATAAAAAATTCACTAGAGAAGCTTGACAGCAGATTTGAGCAGGCAGAAGAAAGAATCTGTGGCCTTGAAGACAGGCCAATTTAGATTATCCACTGTGAGGAATGGAAAGAAAAAAATTTTTTAAATTTAAGTCTTAGAACCCTGAGGGGCACCATCAAATGTACCAATGTTATATATAATGGGAGTCTCAGGAGAGAAAACAGAGACAGAAAAATACTTTAATAGTGGCAAAAAAATTCCAATTTTTTTTTTTTTTTTTTTTGAGTTGGAGTCTCACTCTGTCGCCCAGACTGGAGTGCAGTGGCCGCTTCCAGCCACCGCAGCCTTGACCTGCTGGGCTCCGGCGATCCTTCCGCCTCAGCCTTCCAAGTAGCTGGAACTACATGCGTGCGCTACCACGCCCAGCTAATTTTTTGATTTATTGTAGAGATGAGGTCTCGCCAAGTTGCCTGGGCGGGTCTCGAACCCGCGGGCTCAGGCAATCCACTCACTTCGGCCTCCCTAAGTGCTGGGATTACAGGCTGAGTGACCGAGCCCAGCCAAACATTCCAATTTTAACAAAAGACATTAATTTAGAAATCTAAGAGGCTCTACTAACTCCAAGTAAGAAACACACACTTTTTTTTTAACTTTTAAATTTAAAAATACGAAACGCGGTCAGGCTCAGTGGCTCAGCCTGTAAGCCCAGGGCTTTGGGAGGCCGAGGTGAGTGGATTGCCTGAGCCCGCAGGTTCGAGACCCACCCAGGCCACTTGGCGAGACCTCATCTCTACAATAAACCAAAAATTAGTCGGACGCGGTAGTGCACACCTGTAGTTCCGGCTACTTGGGTGAAGCGGAAGGGTCGCCAGAGCCCAGCTGGTTGAAGCTGCGGTGGCCGGGAGCGTGCCACTGCACTCCAGTCTGGGAGACGGAGTGAGACTCCAACTCAAAAAAAAAAAATATATGGAACACTTCATGTCATCCTTGCGCAGGGGCCATGTTAATCTTCTCTGTATCGTTCCAATTTTAGTATATGTGCTGCCAAAGCGAGCACAACACACACATTTTAATCAAGCTGCAAAAACACAAAGATGACGCCAGGCGTGGTGGCTCACACTTGTAATCCCAGCACTTGGGGAGGCTGAGGCAAAAGGCTTAGCTGAACCCCAGAGTTTGAGACTAGCCTGGGCAACTTGGCAAGACTGCATCTCTACACTAAATCAAACAATTAGCTAGGCATGGTAGCATGTACCTGTAGTTCCAGCTACTTAGAAGACTGAGGTAGAAGGATTGCCTGAGCTCAGCAGGTCAAGGCTGCAATGGCTGTGAGTGTGTCACTGCACTCCAGCCTAGGCAATAGAGCGAGATTCCAACTCAAAAAAGAAAAGAAAAAAGACAAAGATGAAATATTGAAAGCAGCAAGAAAACAGACTCATCATATACAAAGGTGCCTCAATACCATTAATTGCTGATTTCTTCTTAGAAATCATAGCAGCCAGAAGGCAGTGGTATAAATATGCAAAACACTGAAAGAAAAACAGTCAAATAAGAATTCTACATTCAGCAAAACTATTATTCAAAAGTGACAGAAAAAGGGTCAAGTGTAGTGGCTCACGCCTGTAATCCCAGCAACTCAAGAAGCTGAGAAGTAAGGATCTCTTAAGGCCAGGAGTTTGAGACCAGCCTGAGCAACACAGTGAGATCCCAGCTCTAAAACAAGTTTAAAAACTGACCAGATCTGGTGGAACACACCTGGAGTCCTAGCTACTGAGGAGGCTGAGATGAGAGGATCCCTTGAGCCTAGGATTTCAAGGCTGCAATGAGCTATGCTTATACCACTGCACTCTAGCCTGGGCAACAGAATGAGACCCTGTCTCTTTAAAAAATAAAAATAATAATAAAATGAAGAAAAATGAAGACTTCCAGATTTAAAAAAAAAAAAAAAAAGGACAGAATTTGTCAAAAGTAGACCTGCCCCACAAATAAATACTAAAGGGAGATCTTCAGACTGACATTAAAGGACTCTGCACAGTAACTCAAATCCACATGAAGAAAAAAGTAGATTGGTAAAGGTAACTTAGGTAATTAAAAAATACATTATAAATGCATTATTTGAGCCGGGCTCGGTGGCTCAGCCTGTAATCCCGCACCTTTGGGAGGCTGAGGTGAGTGGATTGCCTGAGCCCATGGGTTTGAGACGCGCCTAGGCAGCGAGACCTCATCTCTACAATAAATCAAAAAATCAGCCGGGTGTGGTAGCGCATGCCTGTAATTCCGGCTACTTGGAAGGCTGAGGCGGAAGGATCGCCGGAGCCCAGCAGGTCGGGGCTGCGGTGGCCGGGAGCGGCCACTGCACTCCAGTCTGGGCGACAGAGTGAGACTCCAACTCAAAAAATAAATAAATAAAAATAAATGCATTATTTGCAATCATTTTTATTTTTAATTTAAAAGAAAACTATACAAAGCAATAAATCTATGTTGATAGACACACATGTATAATGTAATTTGAATAACAACAGCAAAGGGGGAAGGAACAGAGTTATATAGAAACAAAGTGTTTTTTTAATGTATTATTGAAATCAAGTTGGTATTAATCCAAACTAGATGATTATAAATTAAGATGTTACCCGTAATTCCCCAGGGCAACCACTAAGAAAATAGCTCAAAAAATATAGTAAAATCTTATACCATGTACAAAAGTTAACTCAAAATGGATAAAAGACCTAAATGTAAGACCTAGACTAGACATGGTGGCTCATTGTAATCCTAGCACTTTGGGAGGCTGAGGCAGGAGGATTGCTTGAGCCGAGGAGGTTGAGACCAGCCTAGGTGACACAGTGAGACTTTTTCTCTACCAAAAAAATGTTAGCCAGGTGTGGTGGTATGTACCTGCATGCAGTACCAGTTACTCAAGAGGCTGAGGTAGGAGGATCACCTTAGTACCAGAGTTGGAGGCTGTGTTGAGTCATGATTATGCCACTGCACTCCAGCCTGGGCAACAAAGTGAGAGCCTATCTAAAAAAAAACCCAAAAAAAACTAAAACTATGCAACTCTTAGAAGGAAACTTAGGGGAAAGGTTTCATGACATTAGACTTTGCAATGATTTCTTAAGTATGCTATCAAAAGGACGGGAAAAGTTTGGGTACAGTGGCTCACACCTATAATCCCAGCACTTTGGGAGGCTGAAGCAGGATTGCATGAGCCCAGGAGCTCGAGATCAGCCTAGGCAACATAGCGAGACCCCATCCCTACAAATAACCAAAAAATTAGCTTAGTGTGGTGGTGTATGTCTGATGTCCCAGCTACTAAAGAGGCTGAGTCAGAAGGATTGCTCAACCCCCCAGGAGTTTAAGGCTGTGGTGAACTCTGATTGTGCCATTACACTACAGTCTAGGTGACAGAGTGAAAAAAATAGGTAAGTTGGACTTCAGCAAAATTAAAAAACGTTGTATACCAAAGGATATAGTCAACAGAGTGAAAAGCAATCCATAGAATAGGAGAGAATATTTGCAAATCATATATCTGATGAGGGATTGATATCCAAAATATATAAAGAACTATTATAACTCAACCATCAATTGAAATATAGACAAAAGATGGGCCGGGCTCATGGTTCACCCTATAAACCCAGCACTTTGGGAGGCCAAGGCAAGCGGAGTGCCTGAACCCATGCCTCTACAATAAATAAAAATATTAGCCAGGCGTGATAGTGCACGTCTATAGTTCTGGCTACCTGGAAGGCTGAGGCAGAAGGATCACTAGAGCCCAGGAGGTCGATGCTGAGTGTCTGTCAGTATGCCACTGCACTCCAGCCTGGGCAAAAGAGTGAGACTCCAACTCAAAAAAAAAAAAAAGAAGAAAGAAATATAGACAAAAGATGAACATTTCACCAAAGAAAACATACAAATGGCCAATAAGAACATGAAAAGATGCTCAACATCACTAGTCACTACGGAAATGCAAATCAATATCACAATCAGATACCATTTCAAACCCATTAAAATTATCATTTAAAAAAATCAGAGCCGGGCTCGGTGGCTCAGCCTGTAATCCCGTGCCTTTGGGAGGCTGAGGTGAGTGGATTGCCTGAGCCCGCGGGTTCGAGACCTGCCTGGGCAGCGAGACCTCATCTCTACAATAAATCAAAAAATCAGCCGGGCATGGTAGCGCATGCCTGTAATTCCGGCTACTCGGAAGGCTGAGGCGGAAGGATCGCCGGAGCCCAGCAGGTCGAGGCTGCGGTGGCCGGGAGCGGCCACTGCACTCCAGTCTGGGCGACAGAGTGAGACTCCAACTCAAAAAAAAAAAAAAAAAAAAATCAGAAGCCAGGCTCGGTGGCTCGGCCTATAATCCCGTGCCTTTGGGAGGCTGAGGTGAGTGGATTGCCTGAGCCCACGGGTTCGAGACCCGCCTGGGCAGCGGGTCTCCACAATAAATCAAAAAATCAGCCGGGCGTGGTAGCACATGCCTGTTCATTCCGGCTACTCGGAAGGCTGAGGCGGAAGGATCACCGGAGCCCAGCAGGCGAGGCTGCGGTGGCCGGGAGCGGCCACTGCACTCCAGCCTGGGTGACCGAGTGAGACTCCAACTCAAAAAAAAAAAAAAAAAAAAATCAGAAAATAACAAATGTTGACTAGGATGTGGAGAAACTGGAACACTTATGCATTGCTGATGGGAATGTAAAATGGTATAGCTGTTGGGCAAAACAGTATCACAGTTCCTCAAAAACTTATGATCCAACAATTCCACTTCTTTTTTTTTTCTTTGAGTTGGAGTATCACTCTGTTGTTCAGACTTAAGTGCAGTGGCACGCTCACGGCCACTACAACCTAGACCTGCTGGGCTCAGGCAATCCTTCCACCTAAGCTTTCCAAGTAGCTTGAACTACAGGCACATGCCACCACACCCAGCTAATTTTTTTATTTATTGTACAGATGAGGTCTTGCCAAGTTGCCCAAGTTGGTCTCAAACCCTTGGGCTCAGGCAATCCTCTCACTTACGCCTCCCAATTTTTTCTTGATTTATTGTAGAGATGAGGTCTCACCATGTTGCCCAGGCTGGTTTCAAACCCCTGGACTCAGGCAATCCTCTCTCCTCGGCCTCCCAAAGTGCTGGGATGACAGGCGTGAGCCACTGCACCCAGCCTAATTCCACTTCTAGGTATATATCCAAATAAAGAAAAGGCAGATATTTGTTGTATACCCATGTTCAGAGGTAGCGCTATTTGCAATAGTCAAAAGGTAGACGCAAGCCAGGTGCAGTGGCTCACACCTGTAATCCCAGCACTTCAGAAGGCCAAGGTGAGAGGATTGCTTGATCTCAGGGTTCGAGGCCAGGCTGGGCAACACAGTGAGATCTCATCTCCACAAGAAATAGAAAACTAGCCAGGCATGGTGGTGCATGCCTGTAGTCCCAGCTACTTGGGAGACTGGGGCAGGAGGATCACTTGAGCCTGGGAGGTTGAGGGTGCAAGTGAGCTATGATAGCACCACTGCACTACAGCCTGGGCAACAGAGAAACAACCTGTCACTAAAAAGAAAAAAAAAGGAAAAGAAACAAAAAGTCTTCCCCTGATCAGTAGTGGATGAAAGAAGAGGAGGTCAACAGGAGAAAATAATTACAAAGGGGCACAGAGAAACTTTTGAGACTGATTGATATGTGTTATTTTTATTGTAGTAATGATTTTTTGGGTGTATACTTGAGTCAAAGTTTGTCAAACTGTACAATTAACCCTTTGCATTTGCATGTCCCATCTGAGAGACATCATAAATCTAGGAATCCACTTGGATGTCTCCTCTCAGGAGACATAGAGATTGCTGGTGATTATACAGGACAAGCTTAGGCAGGCACAAATTTTTCAAAATGTATGTTTCCTTGAAGTTATCCATTCAAATTACACAGAAAAGCAAATAAAAAGATGGAGTATATACTGAGATATGATCAATCAGTTGAGAAGTGGTTTCTAGGAATCACGAGTGCGTTCTTCCACATCGTCTCCAAACAAGAGACTAGACAATAAATTACATATTACTAATGTGAGAGGAAGGATACAAGACTGCATAGTCTCCTCAAATAGAAGAACATCAGGTGGAAGACATCAAACAAATTACCACTGCACAACATGTATAAATGAGTCTGCAATGCATGTTGGTGACTGTTTCACATATTAATCACATATTAGAAAACTATAAGATATAAAATTTTGATTTTCTCGTAATAAATAAGTTCCTCAATTTTCAAAACACCATTATAAGCCAAATATCATTACAATGAAATAATTGGTTCCAACACTATACTACTCAATATGAAGTGATTCATTTTTCACTGTTTCGTAAAAAAGTGCAGTCCAGTTTCTGGCAGGTGATCTTTGAGATGTCTCCGAGTGCACAGTGTTAAATAAGTACGATTTATTGTATGTGAATTATTCCTCAATTTAAAAAAAAAACTAAATTAGAAACAGAGTAAATGGATCAAAATACCCTTTAAAAATAAATCCTCTCTTGCTTAAAATACTTCGAAGGCTCCCCTTTGCCTTCAGGATAAGCCTCTGCCTCCTCTCTTGCCACTTCCCATTAGTGTCCCTGGATCCAGTCATACAGATGTACTTACAGTTCCTTGATGGTCTAGCAGTATTAGAACAAACTAATTTGGCCGGGCTCAGTGGCTCAGCCTGTAATCCCAGCTCTTTGGGAGGCCAAAGTGAGTGGATTGCCTGAGCCCGCGGGTTCGAGACCCGCCTGGGCAACTTGACGAGACCTCATCTCTACAACAAATCAAAAATTAGCCGGGCATGGTGGCGCGCGCCTGTAGTTCCAGTTACTTGGAAGGCTGAGGCGGAAGGATCGCCGGAGCCCAGCAGGTCGAGGCTGCGGTGGCCAGGAGCGGCATTGCACTCCAGTCTGGGTGACAGAGTGAGACTCCAACTAAAAAAAAAAAAAAAAAAAGAAGAAACTAATTTTTCTCCTCTATGCCCTTTCCCCCATGCTCTAATGCTCTCTCACTTTAAGCCTCTCTCCCTTGTTTTCAAGTACCTCCCTATTTTGCTTCTTTCTTTTTTTTTTTGAGTTGGAGTCTTACTCTGTCGCCCAGACTGGAGTGCAGTGGCACGCTCCCAGCCACCGCAGCCTCAACCTGCTGGGCTCTGGCAATCCTTCCGCCTTAGCCTTCCAAGTAGCTGGAACTACAGGCGTGCGCTACCTTGCCTGGCTAATTTTTTTTTTTTTTACTTATTGTAGAGATGAGTTCTCGCCAAGTTGCCCAGGCGGGTCTCAAACTCGCGGGCTCAGGCAATTCACTCACCTTGGCCTCCCAGGACGTGGGATTACAGGCTGAGCCACCGAGCCCAGCTCCTATTTTGCTTCTGTCACAGCATGTTAAGTATTGTCCTAATAGCTTTATTTTCTCTCTATTAGATTAGAAACTTGAGAATAAGATTTACTTTTTTCATGCTCAGTGTCTTGCATAGGTCCTAAAAGGTAGTAAGTACTCAAAATAGTTGCTAAATTAAAAACAATAGGAAAAAAATATTTAAACACGTCAAACGCTTCTCTGATCAACCCTAGTAACCTTACTAATTAAGAAAATCTGAGGGCCGAGCATGGTGGCTCATGCCTGTAATGCCAGCACTTTGGGAGGCTGAGGTGGGAAGATCACTTGAGGCCAGGAGTTCGAAACCAGCCTGGATAGCAAAGCAAGACCTTGTCTCTACAAGAAATAGAAAAATTAGCCAGGTGTGGTGGCACATGCCTATAGTCCCAGCTACTCGGGAGGCTGAGGCAGGGGGATCATTTGAGCCCAGGAGTTCAAGGCTGCGGTGAGCTGTGATTACGCCACTGCACTCCAGCCTGGGTGACAAAGTGAGACCCTGTCTGAAAAAAAGAAAGAAAGAAAATCTGAGGCTCAGAGAAGTTAGATGACTTGCTCAAGGTCACAGCCATAGTAAGTAGTGAAGCGAAGTTTTCAACCAAGGCTCCTTAGCCTCCTAGACAGGCACATTTTCCTGTATTTTTGAGCTACCCACAAAACGTTTTTTCAGAGTAGATGATCAATAAACATCTACTACTTTCGTAGTTACTGCCACTTTCACCTAGACCTAAGGGAGTTTCTGTTGCTTTACCACACATTACATTAAAACATCTGAAAAGACTTCAGGAGCCAGGCTCGGTGGCTCAGCCTGTAATCCCAGCGCTTTGGGAAGCCGAGGTGAGTGGATTACCTGAGACCACGGGTTCAAGACCCGCCTGGACAACTTGGTGAGATCTCACCTCTACAATAAATCAAAAATTAGCCAGGCATGGTAGTGCATGCCTGTAGTTCCAGCTACTTGGAAGGCTGAGGCGGAAGGATTGCTGGAGCCCAGCAGGTCGAGGCTGCGGTGGCTGGAAGCGGCCACTGCACTCCAGTCTGGATGACAGAGTGAGACTCCAACCCAAAAAAAAAAGAAGACTTCAGGAAATCACAGTATAAAATGAAAGTGATTTTCCTTATCTAAACTTGCTTTGTACCAAAAAAGATAAACAGAAAAGATAAACACACAAAAAAAAGAAGAAGAAGAAGATCCAACTAATAGACGACAAATGGAGAGGTAGTTTCTATGGATGCTACCACCTAAAAAGAAATGAATCTACAACAGTTAACATGTTAAGGGCAAGAATATTTAAGATAGCTGGGGCAGCCACTAACTTCCAAAGCAAAGTTCACTTCAGGTCTCTAGCCCAGTAAATTTTTCATCTTTTTCCTTAATATCCATCTTAAAAAGTAAATAATTCAGAATATCCCTGCTGCCAACTTCCCAGCAGTCCTCAGATCTGAATCAATTTCAATTTCTGCCCTGGAATCAACAATTATTTCACCAAGCAAATATTTCTGGGTTATAGGGACTACTCTTTGAACAAATATTTTTTGAGCAGCAAGTGAGGGTACTACACTTTGCTAGGCTGGCAAGGAATACAAGAAGTAAAACTGTAATCTTTGTAAGCCATATATAAAAAGATTAAATACACACACATACACACACACAAGCACACACGTGTAAAATAACTCAAAAGATACCTAGAGGCAGGAGTAGGCCATGACTGCTATGAAAAACAATGTTCACTACCTAGTTTTTTAATGACTTGCTAAAATTATAAACTCTCCCATCCCTCCATGATTAGAGACTTAGTTCTGTATCCTCCTAATCTTTTTTCTGCTGCCACTCTCTTTCTCCTTTAATTCCCAGAGAAGAGTATGTTAGAAGAACCGGAAGTGAATCTCAAGAGACGCAGTTGTTTCATACATGGGTGCTAAAGAATCTAGCAGTCCATCCTTACTTCATTCATTCATTCAACAAATAATTACTGAACACCTATGATGTGCCAAACATTGTGCTAGAAAAGGAGAAAACAGCAGACGGATATATAGCCTAGATGAGGCTAGATTATATATCCAATTATCGTGCAGCCTTCAGTCTAATAATGTATATTTCACTTAACTGTACAGTTGAGAATTGACTTATGATCTCTAAAACAAACCCAGAGAACGTCATAATCCAAAGGGACTGCAGGAAATAAATATCCTCGTTTTTCATGGGGACACTGAAGCCCCAAAGTGACTTGCTCAAGGCACACTGTGCATCAGTGACAGACAGGGACTAGAACCCAGGTCTCCCAAAACTCCAATCAGTGTCCCAGGTGCTACTCTCCCAGAGGGGAAACAGGTGGTGACAGAAGAATAGCAAATCCCATCAAATAAAGGTCAGGTGTCACTCTCCCCTTCCTCGAAAGTGGGGGAAGCCAACACCAAAACCGGGGTAGGGAGAGCTGGGAAGCTGCCGTTTCCCCACAGAAAGGCAGCCGCGCAGGCTAGCTACGAAACAGGCTCCCCTCCTGCAATTCCTTCCAGCTCCTCCCCCCGCCGCCCTCTCGGACTCCAACCCGGGACGCGGCCGGCGACCACACCAAAAGACTCCTTCACTCACAAGGACTCGCACCAGCAACGCCATGATCCTCAATAACCACTTCCGGGTGGAGAATGGGCTTCCGGAGTTCTCGCCGCCACCACCGTTCACAGCGTTGTCCTTCGACCGGGGGGAGCCGGCAAGGACGGCGCAGGCGCACAGAGGCCGCCGCGCGCGCGCACGCGCTCCCTCTGCAGTGAGCTGGGCAGCTGTGCGCGGGAGCTGGCCGCCCGGTGTGTCTCGTCGCTCCCGCACGTCTCAGTGGCTCGCATCCTCCCCCTACGCCCGCCTCTGTGACTCGTGGCGACGGGACTTTCATATCCCTCTCCGTATTCTCCACCTCACCCAGCCTCACTTCTCTGCCCTCCTGCCCAGATTCCACCCCAACGAGGATCCCTCCCTTTTCAGTGCAGGTTTGAAAGAACAGGCGCTTGGAGCATCCCAATGCTTAAAAAGAGCCTGAGGAGGAGCTAAGAGGAACCCAGGAGACCGCAGGGTCCTGGAATCCTGGGGAGAAGGCGGTCACATGCCGACCTGAAGCCTGTTAAAGAAAGGAGCCCTTGGGTTTTGTGGCTGGTTGGTTGTTTAATGGGAACATCTTTGAATATTAATAGAAAATGATTAGTAAAGATAAGATTACAAGCCGGGCTCGGTGGCTCAGCCTGTAATCCCGCGCCTTTGGGAGGCTGAGGTGAGTGGATTGCCTGAGCCTGCGGGTTCGAGACCCGCCTGGGCAGCGAGACCTCATCTCTACAATAAATCAAAAAATCAGCCGGGCGTGGTAGCGCATGCCTGTAATTCCGGCTGCTCGGAAGGCTGAGGCGGAAGGATCACCGGAGCCCAGCAGGTCGAGGCTGCAGTGGCCGGGAGCGGCCACCGCACTCCAGTCTGGGCGACAGAGTGAGACTCCAACTCAAAAAAAACCCAAAAAACAAAACAAAAAAAAATTAAACTTATCTTTACTCATTGACAAAAATTGTATATATTATGTACAAAATGATGTTTTGAAATATGTATACATTGTGGAATAACGAAGTCAGGCTAATATATGCATTACCTCACATAGATGTCATTTTTTGTGGTGAGAACACTTAAAATCGACTCTGTAAGTGATTTTCTTTCTTTTTTCTTTCTTTCTTTTTTTCTTTTTTTTTTTTTTGAGTTGGAGTCTCAATTTTTTAGATTCCACTTATAAGTGGAATCATGTGGTATTTATCTTTCCATGCCTGACTCATTTCACTTAACATAATGTCCCCCAGGTTCATCCATGTTGTCACAGATGTTAGAATTTCCTTCTTTTTCAAAACTGAATAGTATTCCATTATCATATAAACCACATTCTCTTTATCCATTCATCCATTAATGGATACTTGGGTTGATTCCATATCTTAGCTATTGTGAATAATGCTGCAATGAGCATGAAGGTGCAGATTACCTCTTCAACATACTGATTTCATTTCTTTTGAATATATACCCAGTAGTGACAGAGATTGTTGGATCATACAGTCGTTCTTTAAAGGAAATTCCATACTGTTTTCCATAATGGCTGAAGTATGCAAATGCTCTATTTTCTCTACATCCTTACCAACACTTGTTATAATAGCCATTCCAGGCCAGGAGCAGTGACTGTTCGCACCTGTAATCCCAGCACTTAGGGAGGCTGAGACAGGAGGATTGCTTGGGCCCAGGAATTCAAAACCAGACTGGGCGACATAGTGAAACTTGATCTCCACAAAAAAATTTAAAAACTAGCCAGGCTCGGTGGCTCAGCCTGTAATCCCTCACCTTGGGAGGCTGAGGTGAGTGGATTGCCTGAGCCCGCGAGTTCGAGACCCGCCTGGGGAACTTGGCAAGACCTCATCTCTACAATAAATCAAAAATCAGCCGGGCGTGGTAGCGCGTGCCTGTAATTCTAGCTACTCGGAAGGCTGAGGTGGAAGGATAGCCGGAGCTCAGCAGGTGGAGGCTGCAGTGGCCGGGAGCGGCCACTGCACTCCAGTCTGGGTGACCGAGTGAGACTCCAACTCAAAAAAAAAAAAAAATTTTAAAACTTAGTTGGGTACAGTGGCACATGCCTATAATCCCAGTTACTCAAGAGGCTAAGGTGAAATGAACACCTGAGCCTAGGAAGTCAAGGCTGCAGTGAGCCATGAGCCTGCCACTGCACTCCAGTCTGGGCGACAAAGTGAGAGTCTGACCAAAAAAAATAAATAAATAAATAAATAAGAACCAGGCTCGGTGGCTCAGCCTGTAATCCCGCGCCTTTGGGAGGCTGAGGTGAGTGGATTGCCTGAGCCCGCGGGTTCGAGACCCACCCAGGCAACTTGGCGAGGCCTCATTTCTACAATAAATCAAAAATTAGCCAGACGTGGTAGCGCGCACCTGTAGTTCCAGCTACTTGGAAGGCTGAGGCAGAAGGATCGCCGGAGCCCAGCAGATCGAGGCTGCGGTGGCCGGGAGCGGCCACTGCACTCCAGTCTGGGTGACAGAGTGAGACTCCAACTCAAAAAAAGAAAAAAAAAGAAAGAAAGAAAGCTATTCTAACAGGTGTGAGGTGGTATCCCATTGTGGCTTTAATTTTATTTTCCTAGTGATTAATGATGTTGAGCGTTTTTTTCATATACCTATTGGCTATGTGTGTCTTCTTTTGAGAAAGGTCTATTCAGATCCTTTGCCCATTTTTCAATCAGATTACTGTATATATTTTCGTGCAATTGAGTTATTTGCATTCCTGATATATTTTGGATATTAACCCCTTATCGTATGAATGGTTTGCAAATATTTTCTCCCATTCCAAAGGCTGTCTCTTCACTCTGTCGATTGTTTCCTTTGCTGTACAGAAGCTTTTTAGCTTGACGTAATCCCATTTGTCTATTTTTGCTTTTGTTGCCTATGCTTTTGGGGTCATGTTCAAAAACAATAATTTCCCAGACCAATGTCACAGACAACTTTTTCTGTTTTCTTCTAGTAGTTTTATAATTTTAAATCTTACATGTTTAAATCTTTAGTGTATTTTGAGTAGTTTTTTTTTAATATGCTGTAAGATAAAGATCAATTTCATCCTTCTGCATGTAGATATCCCATTGACCCAGCACTGTTTATTGAAGAGACTTTCCTTTCCCCATCTGTGTTCTTTGCACCTTTGTCAAAAATTAATTGATCACAAATACATAGATTTACTTATGGATTCTCTATTTTGCTCCATTGGTCCATGTGTCTGTATATATACTAATCTTATCAGTAAATGTGGGGGCATGGGAAGGGAAAGAAGATTCCAGGACAAGAGTCCTGAGGTGAGAAAGAAGAGGCCATATTTCAAGAATTCAGAGAAGACCAGTATGATCTTGAAAATAATTAAAGAGAGAATTTTAAAAGATAGGCAGAGCTAAATTTTGCAAGAGCTTCTACTCTGGATTTTATTCTAGATTTAGAAGGAAGCCATTAGAGGATATTAAGCAAGAAGGGCTAGCTAACTCTGTTTAAGAAGGTGACGTTAGGCCGGGCTCAGTGGCTCAGGCTGTAATCCCGTGCTTTGGGAGGCCAAGGTGAGGGGATTGCCTGAGCCCGCGGGTTCGAGACCTGCCTGGGCAACTTGGCAAGGCCTCGTCTCTACAATAAATCAAAAAATTAACTGGGCATGGTAGTGCGCACCTGTAGTTCCAGCTACTTGGAAGGCTGAACGGAAGGATCGCTGGAGCCCAGCAAGCGGCCACTGCACTCCAGTCTGGGCAACAGAGTAAGACTCCAACTCAGAAAAAAAGAAAAAGAAAAAAAAAGAAGGTAACGTTAACTGCTGTATGCAAAGTGAACCAGAGAGGGCTAGATGTGAAGTGGGAGAATAATAAGTAGGCTAATGATCTACTAATACTTATAATTTAGGCATATAAAATTTTTTTCTTTTATACACAATATAAAGATGTCCCTCATTAATCTTCTATGTGAAGGATTTTTATAACCCTCTGCCTCTCAGAATTCCCATACTTCTTTGTGTGTCCCACATTGAAACTCAGTAATTCATTTTAAAAAATAATAATTGCAGCCGGGCTTGGTGGCTCAGCCTGTAATCCCGCGCCTTTGGGAGGCTGAGGTGAGTGGATTGCCTGAGCCCGTGGGTTCGAGACCCACCTGGGCAGCGAGACCTCATCTCTACAATAAATCAAAAAATCAGCCGGGCGTGGTAGCACACGCCTGTAATTCCGGCTATTCGGAAGGCTGAGGTGGAAGGATCGCCGGAGCCCAGCAGGTCGAGGCTGCGGTGACCAGGAGCGGCCACTGCACTCCAGTCTGGGCAACAGAGTGAGACTCCAACTCAAAAAAATAATAATAATTGCAGCCAGGCTCAGCGGCTCAGCCTGTAATCCTGCGCTTTTGGGAGGCTGAGGTGAGTGGATTGCCTGAGCCTGCGGGTTCGAGACCCGCCTGGGCAGCGATACCTCATCTCTACAATAAATCAAAAAATCAGCCGGGCGTGGTAGTGCACGCCTGTAATTCCGGCTACTTGGAAGGCTGAGGTGGAAGGATCGCCGGAGCCCAGCAGGTCGAGGCTGTGGTGGCCGGGAGCGGCCACTGCACTCCAGGCTGGGTGACAGAGTGAGACTCCAACTCAAAATAATAATAATAATAATAATAATTGCTGAGCACTTGCCATGATCCATGATCAGATCTAGATACTGCAGATACAGTAGAAAATAAAACGCAGTTCTTGCCCTCATAGAGTTTATGTTCCAATGAGAAGAAACATGTAATAAGCAAATAAATATAATCTAATATCAAGTGATGGTAAATGCTAAGCAGGATAACAATTTTAAAAGTGATAGGCCTTTGCAGACGCCGCTGCCTTGAGCCTTTTCTCATCAGCCATGGTCAATTCCATGGTGTTCTTTGACATCGCTGTCATTGGTGAGCCCCTGGGCCGCGTCTCTGTCAAGCTGTTTGCAGACAAAGCTCCAAAGACAGCAGAAAACTTTTGTGCTCTGAGCACTGGAAAGAAAGGATTCAGTTATAAGTGTTCCTTCCTGTTTTCACAGAATTATTTCAGGGTTTATGTGTCAGGGTGGTGACTTTATAAGCCATAATGACACTGGCGGCAAGTCCATCTATGGGGAGAAATTTGATGATGAGGACTTCACCTTGAAGCATACAGGTCCCAGCATCTTGTCCATGGCAAATGCTAGACCCAACACAAACGGTTCCCAGTTTTTCATCTGCACTACTAAGACTGAATGGTTGAACAGCAAGCATGTGGTTTTGGCAAGGTGAAAGAGGGCATGAATGTTGTGCAAGTCATGGATTGCCTGGGCTACTTGGCGAGACCTTGTCTCTACAGCAAATCAAAAAATTTGCCTGGTATGGTAGTGCTCGCCTGTGGTTCCAGCTTCTTGGAAGACTGAGGTAGAAGGGTTGCCTGAGCCCAACTGGTCGAGGCTGCGGTAGCCTTGAGCATGCCACTGTACTCCAGTCTGGGCAACAGAGTAAGACTCTGGCTCAAGCCAGGCTCGGTGGCTCAGCCTATAATCCCGCGCCTTTGGGAGGCTGAGGTGAGTGGATTGCCTGAGCCCACGGGTTCGAGACCCGCCTGGGCAGGCGAGACCTCATCTCTACAATAAATCAAAAAATTAGCTGGGCGTGGTAGCGCACGTCTGTAGTTCCAGCTACGTGGAAGGCTGAGGCGGAAGGATCGCCGGAGCCCAGCAGGTCGAGGCTGCGGTGGCCGGGAGCGGCCACTGCACTCCAGTCTGGGCGACAGAGTGAGACTCCAACTCAAAAAAAAAAAAAAGACTGACTCAAAAACAGAAATGGATCATAGACCTAAAAGCAAGAACTAAATTATAAAACTCTTAGAAGAAAACATAAGAGTAAATCTTCATGGCCTTGTGTTAGTTAAAACCTTCTTGCAAGCCAGACTCGGTGGCTCAGTCTGCAATCCCATGCCTTTGGGAGGCTGAGGTGAGTGGATTGCCCGAGCCCACGGGTTCGACCAGCCTGGGCAACTTGGCGAGACCTCATCTCCACAATAAATCAAAAAATCAGCCGGGCGTGGTAGCGTGCGCCTGTAATTCCGGCTACTCGGAAGGCTGAGGTGGAAGGATCACCGGAGTCCAGCAGGTCGAGGCTGCGGTGGCCGGAAGCGACCACTGCACTCCAGTCTGGGCAACAGAGTGAGACTCCAACTCAAAAAAAAAAAAAAAGAAATGATGGCATACCAATATATGCTGCAACATGGATGACCCTCAGAAACACGGTTAAGTGAAAGAAGCCAGTCATAAGAGGCCACCAATTGAACTATTCCATTTCTATGAAGTGTCCAGCTGCCTACCCTCATGGTCAATTTTTGGACCGCATCACCAGGATGTTTTAATTTTGAAAGTTTAAATGCATGCCAGTGTGTGTTCTCACCAGCCTGTTATTTCAGTTTTCTTTCATTACTCCTGGAATACCTGTCATTCTGTCCTATTATGAGACCTCCAGATTTTTTGTCTCTGCTCTGTTAATCCTCTCTCTTCACTTCTCCTATCTAGGTCAGAACTTGAGGTCTGTCATTTTAATTGGTCTCTTGCCAATATTAACCCCCTTGCTCAAATGTCTTTCTATCCCACCCAACTAGCAAGACCTCAGCCCTGCCAGTTTCCTTTTATTCCACGTCTGCTTCTGGATTATTGAGTGCTGTTGAAGAAAAGCATGCAAAGGGAATATTGGTGCCACTAAATATAGGTTCCAACCTTTATTAAGCACTGTTCTGCCCACCTTCTCCAAAACTACCATTTGTGACTGTGTTAGATTCTTAGGGCTGTCATAACCAAGTACCACAGACTGGATGACTTAAAACAATGAAAACTGATTGTCTCACAATTATGGAGGCTAGAATTCTGAAATCAAGGTGTTGACAGGGCCATGCTCTAGCTTCAGGCTCTAGGAAAGGATTCTTCCTTTCCTCTTCCTAGCTTCTGGACATTGCCAGCAATCCCTGGCATGTCTTGGCATACAGCTGCCCAACTCTAACTCCAGCGGTTCATGCCTGTAATCCCAGCACTTTTCTAGGCCAGGGTAGGAGGATTGCTTGTGCCAGAAGTTCAAGACCAAGCTGAGCAGCATAGTGAGACCCTGTCTCAGTAAATAAATAGATAAATATGGGTGTTTTTTTTTAAAGGAAATTCAATTTCTCACCACTAAACAAACAAACCTGCTTTTATCGTGTGCATTTATTCTTTCTTTTCTCATTTCATGGAAGAATTGCTGCTTTTCCTATTTATTTAATTGAGTCAGGATATCACTTTGTCACCCAGGCTGGAGTGCATTGACACAATCATGGCTCACTGCAGCCTCAACTTCCTGGGCTTAGGTAATCCTCCCATCACACCTGGTAATTTTTTTGTCTTTGTAGAGATGGGATCTCACTATGTTGCCCAGGCTAATCTCAAACTCCTGTGCTCAAGCAATCCTCCTGCCCCAGCCTCCCAAAGTGCTGTGATTACAGACTTAAGCCACCCTGCCCAGTCTGCTTTTCCTATTTAAAACTAATCTCTTAAGAGCTCTTTAAACTTGACATCTCCAAAACTGAACTCATCATCTTCCTCTCAAAACTGTTCCTCCTAGCCGGGCTCGGTGGCTCAGCCTGTAATCCCGCACCTTTGGGAGGCTGAGGTTAGTGGATTGCCTGAGCCCGCGGGTTCGAGATCCGCCTGGGCAGCGAGACCTCATCTCTACAATAAATAAAAAAATCAGCCGGGCGTGGTAGCGCATGCCTGTAATTCCGGCTACTCGGAAGGCTGAGGCGGAAGGATCGCCGGAGCCCAGCAGGTCGAGGCTGCGGTGGCCGGAAGCGGCCACTGCACTCCAGTCTGGGCGACAGAGTGAGACTCCAACTCAAAAAAAAAAACAAAACTGTTCCTCCTTCTTTGTTACTTTTTCTTCTCTCTCTCTCTCTCTCTCTCTCTCTCTCTCTCTCTCTCTTTCTTCTTCCTTTTCTTCTCCTCCTTCTCTTTCTCTTTCTTCTCCTTCTCCTCCTCCTCCTTCTCAGGACTCACCCTTAACTTTTCCTCTCCCAGGCTGGGTGTGGTGGCTCATGCCTATAATCCCAGCACTTTGGAAGACTGAGGTGAGAGAACTTCCAGAGTCCATGGGTTCAAGACCAACCTGGGCAACTTGGCAAGACCTCATCTCTACAATAAATCAAGAAAAATGAGCCAGCCATGGTGGCACATGCCTGTAGTTCCAGCTTCTTGGAAGGCTGAGGAGGAAAGATCACCTGAGCCCAGCAGGTTGAGGCTGTGGTGACCATGAGTGTGCCACTGCCCTCTAGCCTGGGTGACAAAGTGAGACTCCGACTCAAATAAAACCAAACTTTGCTTTTGCCTTATTCTCTCCTTCTTGACACCTCCCAAGTCCTGCCAGTTCCATCTCTTGATACACACGCATTTCACCTCTCTTTTCCAGTCTCCATTGCTTCATTCCGAGTTTAAACTAACATTTTCTGTCATCTGGACTAGCACATTATGTTTATGACACTATGTGGCTATCTGGAGGTAGAGCATTTCAAGCAGAACAGCACATGAGAAGTCCTTGAGGTAAGAACTGGCATGATGATTTGGAGGAAAAAAGAAAGGCCAAGGTCAGTGTGATCAGAATGTAGTAAGTATATAAAAGATGAGGCCTGAGAGGAGGGCAGAATCCAGGTTTTGAAGACCTTGAAGGTCATGATAAGGAGATTGCATTTTCTTTTATGTTAAGCAAAGCAGTGACATGATCGGATTTGCAGTTTTAGAAAGTGTCTTTCAGTTGTTTTATAAAGAATAGATTATAGATCACACCACAGGTTATTTCCAGTGTGCACTCTAAGCTTGTCAAGGTGAGATGCGAATGTGACCCGAATTTGGGATGTGCTTTAACTTCACTTCATTGTATGTAAAATAGGAAAACTATCCAAACTGTTTAATTTTAGCTTCAAATAAGGAAACTCCTTTTATTCTCTGTTAACTGTCAGAGGTCAAGACTCTCTTCCTGGAAGAAGCAACATGATACATTCTTTCCCTGTAGAAAAAAACTGTTACAGGAAGCCAAAAAGAAGAAGAGCAGGGTGGCAGTATCCCAGTCCCAATGGATTACATAAGCAGGCTAAGGTACCCATCTCCATTCAAACAGAGTTACTGTGCTTTCCTAAACTGAAGAGCCATTGCCTAACAAGAACCTCTACTGACTTATACACCACACCTTTTTTAAAGGTAAATATTTAATAAATCACCCTTTTTTAAACAATGAGTTTTATACTGAACTGTTCTAGAACATTCAGAATATATATTCTCTATAACTGCCAGTGGGATCGAAGTTTGATGTCTGTTCCTCTTTGAAGAATGGTCTGTGCCCTCTGCAAAGTTGTTTTCACTGTACCTTAACATAATGCTAACAATTTTATTGATGAAGAAACTATTCTATGAATCATATTGTGTTTATTGTAATAATGTAATTGAGGATACTGTGTTACACTAGTTTTCAAGAATGACCATGTAATTTGTCTGCTGAGCAATCCCTTGATTAACTTGCAACAACCTGGTAAATAGCCTATTTTTCTGCTTTGTATTGGCTACTGGACAGCTTAGGGGTAGCCAGCCTGTAGCAGATATAGATCATTATGATCTGCATTTGCCCTGTTCTTGACTTCACTTTATCCTCTTGTTTTCTTTTTCTATTGATTGTATTGATCTATCTTGTCTTGTATTTTGTATCGATTTTTAAGACCCTAAAATAACTCTTAAATGTGGCAAAATATGAATGAGTGAACAGTATTAAAGGTACAAAAACCATTTCCAATGAGGCATTAAATCCTGTCTCACAAAATGGTCTCTCAAAATCAGCATATCTTCTGCAGTGCCTTCTCAAAGAAGAACAAATATCTCTGGATTAAACAATGTGCTATTATTCCCTATTGCCAAGAGGCTAAAATGCAAACTTCTTCAGCCTCAGTGGGAGTAACAGCCTTATATCCTGCCACACCAACTCCCTGAACACACACATATCCTGCTACATTAAACTTCCAGAACATGACAGACCCTTTCATAACTTGTAGCCTTTGTACATGCTGTTTTTTATGCCTGGACTATCCTTCCCATCTTCCTTCTCCATCTAGCAAACTTCTTCTTTCTCCAAAGTCTAATTTAAATGATACTCTTCTTTTTATTTTTTTTTCTTATTTCCTCAGACAGAATTAGCTTCTTTCTATTCTGTGTTCTCATAGCACTTTACATGGAAATTATTTGTTTGCATGCCTGTTTGTACAACAAGGTTGTAAACTCTTTTTGAAGATAGTTATTATTAATTCATTTAACAAATAGAGTGGAGTCACATTATGTACCCATTTAACTTATTTGACTTCTTAAGAAAAACATAAAAGAGTAAGAAGAAAGATAAATACTGTACAATTCTACTTACATGAGTTACCTAGAGTAGTCAAACTCATTGAGACAAAAAATAAATGGTGGCTGCCAGGGGCTAGAAGGAGAGGGAAATCGGGAGTTGTATAACATGCATAGTTTCAGCTTTACAAGATGAAAAGTTCTAGAAATTTGTTGAACAACAATGTGAATATAGTTAACAGTACTGAATTGTGCTCTTAAAAATGGTTAAGAGCCATTTCCTTGCTAAGCTATGGTGTGGCCATGTGCTCTTTGAGCTATGGCCAGGACATGTTTTTCTAAGCTGTGGTCCCCTCCCTTACCTTGGGGAGGTGGATCTCCTCCTTCTTTCTCTCTCTCTCTCTCTTTCTCATTTACTTTTAAACAAACTATATTTTCTAATCTAAAAAAATGGTTAAGGTGGTAAATTGTGCTATGTATTTTTAGTACAATTTAAAAAAAAAGAAAAGAAAAATAAGAAGAGTCAGCTAGCAGTGCCTGAGATGGGAGTATGAATCCACTGTTTCTATAGCTGGTCTTGGTTCCTTCCTTCATAGTGTGTGCATCTCACCAAGCTGAATATTACTCTATTGTTTAGAGATAAATGTTTTTCTTTTTTTTTTTCTTTTGGTTTTTTTTTTGAGTTGGAGTCTCACTCTGTCACCCAGACTGGAGTGCAGTGGCTGCTCCCGGCCACCGCAGCCTTGACCTGCTGGGCTCCGACAATCCTTCCACCTCAGCCTTCCAAGTAGCCGGAATTACAGGCGCGCGCTACCACGCCCGGTTGATTTTTTGATTTATTGTAGAGATGAGGTCTCGCTGCCCAGGCAGGTCTCAAACCCGTGGGCTCAGGCAATCCACTCACCTCAGCCTCCCAAAGGCGTGGGATTACAGGCTGAGCCACCGAGCCCGGCTGATAAATGTTTTTCTTACAACAACATGCAGGCCCTACTTGAAAGCCAACTTCTCATATGGGCCTCAATCAAAGAAACTGTTCTGATAGGGGGGAAATGTTCATATTAAACTTGTTAAGAGAAGACAGTATAATATTTAAATAATATTCAAGGTTCATTTTTACTATATGAATACAACTTGAATATCCAAAACATATTACATATATCAAGCAGTTTCTGATATTAAGTTTTACTATTCTTTTCCCTCCTCACCAACTCTTAAATGGTGTGCTTGAGCTTTGAGGCCTTGGCTCAGTTTTCTCTGTTTTCTCTGTTCTCCAAGCCAGCACCTCTCAGAAGGCAAGAGGACAGCTTCAAGTGCCCATACCTAAGGGGACTGGCAGTGGAATCAATCCATCAACATGATATGATTTTAAGGATGGGATGATATGCCCTCTGTGCTTGGTAAACTCATTGTTATTCATTTTCTCATATAGTCCTTCTGCTGAAAATGTTGAATATGTCCTCCAAAAGTTCATGTGTTGGAAATTTAATCCTCAATACAACAGTGTGGGGAGGTCCTAATAAGAGGTGATTGGGTTCTGAGGGCATAGCCCTCATGAATAGATTGATTATCACAGGAGCAAATTAGTTAAAGAGAGTCTAGCCCCTGGTGCCTCTCTCTGTCTTACATGCTCACTTCTACCTTCTGCTCTTCCCCCACGGGGTAAAGCAGCACAAGACCCTTGCCAGATGCTAGCACCATGCTCTCAGATTTCTCAGCCTCCAGAACCATGAGCGAAATGTCTGTTTATTATAAATTATCCAGTCTATGGTATTTTTTTATTTATTTGTTTTTATATTGGAAAACATAGTTTATTTAGAAAGAAAATTAGAGAGAGAAGAGATTCACCTCCCCAAGGTAGGGGAGGGGGCCAAAGCTAAGAAAACTTAGTGGCTATAGCTCAAAGAACACATGGCTTGGCCGGTGCTTAACAAAACAGTGGCCTCTGTGGTATTGTTATAGCAACAGATAATGAACTAAGAAAAACACCATCCAAATTTCAATCTTCAAAACTCAGCTCGAATCTTTCATCCTCCATGAAGCCTTCCAACCATCTTTTTCTTCTTTCTCCTATCTTTCAGAGTTAAACTATCATATACGTATCACATTATTATTTACTTCTTATGTTATTGTTAAACAATTCATGTCTGTAGGCCTTGACTCCCCCAGTATCAACAAGTACAGGTAAAGTTTACAGGCCGGGGCAACCCCTCTGGGTCCCCTCCCACTGTGGGAGCTTTTCTGTCTTCTCAATAAATTCTGCTTCCTAAAAAAAAAAAAAAAAAGTTTACAGGCCTGACATTGTTTAAAGGACTTTTTAATATGTATTATATGAGGAGACCCAAAAAAACCTCAGAATTTATTTATTAAAAATTGTGTAGTCTTACATGTTTAAACTTCAGTTACCTTCAAAGTACTCTCCATTTGATGCAATACACCTACCTATCAAGATATGTTTTACACTGCTCACAGCAGTTTTCGAACTCCTCAGTTTTGACACCTTTTAGTGCTTGTGACGTTTTTTGTTTCACCTCTTCCACATCAGCAAGATATTTCCCTCTGGGGACTTTTTTTATCCAGGGAAACAAAAAGTTTGCTTGGGACAAGATCAAATAAATAGGGAGGGTGGGGCAAGGGGTCACGCCATTTTTTATCGAAAATTGCTGTCCATTTTTTATCGAAAACTGCAATGTGGACAGGTGAGCTTGTAAGTCACCCATCATGAAATGAACAAACATGTTGAAAGACTCTTAAAAAAAAAATTCACTGAAGCCGAATGCAGCCTCTCACAACAATGCTAGCTGTACACTGATGCCTATGGGTTCTTAGAACACTTACCTAGCAAGGGAAGCCTGTACTATAAGGGGCTCGTCCTCCAAAAAATAATTTTTGGGTCCCCCTCATATATAACCCAACAGCTCTGACATATGAACTCTTATTGTCGCCTTTTGACATATAAAGAAACTTGAGGAAAGAAAGATCTAGTGACTTTGTCCAAGGTCATACAGCCAGTAAGAGGCATAGCTGGAATTTGATTTAATACAGTCTAACACCAGAGCTCTAACCAATATTCAATGTGCAGGATTGGAGGGAACTTTAGTAGTTATCTAGTCAGCCTCTTTCTTCTCTACTGCTGCTTTCTTTGCCCCTAAATCATGCTCAAATTCTTTTCCCAGTTTCTCAAGTAATTAAGTTCTTCTTGACCATAGAGAATTTAGTATTTTGCCTGTTCCATCTTTAGACTTAAAAAGTTCTCCCTTGGCTGGGCACAGTGGCTCAAGCCTATAATCCCAGCACTTTGGGAGACAGAGGTGAGAGAATTGCCTGAGCCCAGGGTTTGAGACCAGCCTGAGCAACTTGGCGAGACCTTGTTTCTACAATAATTCAAAAAATTAGCTGGGAATGGTGGTACGTGCCTGTGATTCCAGCTACTTGGAAGGTTGAGGTGGAAGGATCGTCTTAGCCTAGCAGGTTGAGGCTGTGGTAACTGTGAGCATGCCACTGCACTCCAGCCTGGGAGACAGTGAGACTCTGACTAAAAAAAATAAAAGCTCTTTCCTAAGTCATCTGAAATCTAACTAAGGAGCAATATAGTATAGTAGCTCAACTATACAATGGGAATCGTGATAGTTGTCTCCCAGGATGTCTGCAAGGAATGAATGTAATAAAGGCAAAGACATTGAGCACAGGATCTGGCACCAGGAACTGCCAAATGCATGACAGCATCTGGTTATACTCAACTTCTCTTTGGGCACAGGTCTGTCCTTTGGAGTCACACAAACCAATCACTTCTCTTTCACCCGTGGTCGTCCTTCAGTCCTGAAGCCTTGTTCTCCCCAAGTCATTGTTTTCTTCCTCTTCCACCACCCACTTGTTTTTTTCCTGTCTACGTATCTCTGATTTCTTCAGTTGAATCTCAGGGGACATTGCTTCCAGGCCCCTCACTATCCTGTTCTCCTCTGCCCTCCCGCTGTTGTTTAGATGAAGTCAGACAATCCCTGAACTGAGCGCAACCACAGCTTCCTTGGGTTTGCACACTACATATCAGTGATGAAGTCCACACTTGTATTAGCATTCAGGCAGTCACAGTCTATTCCGTTAGCCCCACTGAGTTCACAGCAACTGACAGCACCATTTCTTTTCCTTCTGAAGTTGTGAATTCACTTTTTTTCACATTCTGCACTTGTGCAGTTATTTTGAGGAATTCAGTTGGATAATTTGACTTTTTCCTATTTTATTTTCTCTCCTTTGATTCAGCTTATTTTATTCTAACATCCTTTGGAATCTTTATTTTTACTTCTATTTATGCATAGACTTTGAGGACAGGATTGTTGCAAGGTAAGAGAATTCCTGTAAAGTTCTAAGCACCAAGTACCTGGCACATAATAAGCCTTTGATAAACATTAACAATTGTGGTGTTACTATTCCAACAGTGTCTGGTCCATGGTAGACCCTCAATAAATACTTGCTGACTAATGAATGAAGAATTGATCCAATATTGGTGAAATAAATGTATATCCCCTCTCCTGAATCCTAGGCCCAGAAAATTTGATATTACCCCTCTTTTACAGATAGAGAAACTAAAGCTCAGAGAGGTCACTCAGCTGGAAAAGTGGTAGAACCAGGCAGGAACTCTGCCTGATTCCCATGCATGTGTAACTAACACTTGTCTACTTGGCTACTGAGGTGAGAGGATTGCTTGAACCCAGGAGTTTAAGACCAGCCTGGGCAACATAGCGAGATCTTGTCTTTACAAAAAAATATATATATTAGCCAGGTATGGTGGTATGCACCTATAGTCCTCACATTTGTGTTCAGATCAGAAGAGCTAGTTGTAGAATCAAAATGAAGTCTGAGAGACTTCCCAAGGTTGTGTGTTCCAGCGCTAGAAATGTCCATTATCCTGTTGTGATGCTGGGACAAGGAGATGAGGAAGGGGCCGAGAGATGGGGAGCAGAGCACTGGGAGCCTCTCCTCTTTCCTCCCCTGTAGACCTCTCAATTGTCACTGCCCTAAACTCTGCTTAGTTATTTCTCCCAAGAAACTAACAGCACTGTGTGTCCCCAAGGAGATATTCTTAAGACTGGAGAGCCAAGACCAGGGAAGTGATTCAACTGTTTGCCGGCACTGGGGTCAGTGGAGTTGGGGCCCAGAGAGAAGCAAGGATGGTATAAAGAACACTGAGGAGGCCAGACACGGTGGCTCATGCCTATAAGTCCAGCACTTGGGGAGACTGAGGCAAGAGGATTGCTTGAGCCCAAGAGTTTGAGACCAGCCTGGGCAACATAGTTAGATCTCATCTCTACAAAAAATAAAAAAATAGTCTGAACTCAGTGGCTCAGCCTGTAATCTCAGCGCTTTGGGAGGCCAAGGTGAGTGGATTGCCTGAGCCCGCGGGTTCAAGACCCACCCGGGCAACTTGGCAAGACCTCATCCCGAAATCAAAAATTTGCCGGAAGCTGGGCTCGGTGGCTCAGCCTGTAATCCCACGCTTTGGGAGGCTGAGGTGAGTGGATTGCCTAGCCTGCGGATTCGAGACCCACCTGGGCAACTTGGCGAGACCTCATCTCTACAATAAATCAAAAATCAGCCAGGCGTGGTAGCCTGCACCTGTAGTTCCAGTTACTTGGAAGGCTGAGGCGGAAGGATTGCCGGAGTCCAGCAGGTTGAGGCTGTGGTGGCCAGGAGCGGCCACTGCACTCCAGTCTGGGCAACAGAGTGAGACTCCAACTCAAAAAAAAATTAGCTGGGCATGGTAGCATGCGCCTGTAGTTCCAGCTACTTGGAAGGCTGAGGCAGAAGGATCGCCAGAGCCCAGCAGGTCAAGGCTGCGGTGGCCAGGAGCGTGCCACTGCACTCCAGTCTGGGCGATGGAGTAAGACTTCAACTAAAAACCAAAAAAATTGGCCAGGTATGGTGGTATGCGCCTGTAGTCCTAGCTACTCGGGGGCTGAAGCAGAAGGATCGTCTTAGCCCACGAGTTTGAGGCTGTGGTGAGCCATGATTGTGCCACGGCACTCCAGCCTGGGCGACAGAGTGAAACTCTGACTCAAAAAAATAAAAATAAAAAAGAACACCAAGACCTGCAGGAGACCTAGAGTTGCCATTTTGTCTCTCTGAGTCTCAGCTTTCTCATCTGTGAAAAGCAGGGAGAGTCATAGTTCTTGCCCTGCCTGCTTCCTAGGACTGTTGAGGCGTGGTAATGATAACAGCTGACACTAAGTGCCACTTCAGGCAGCTACTGTGCTGGGAGCCTCCCATGTCCTCATAGACTAAGAAATAGCTGTATTGTTACTCCCACTTTTTTTTTTAACAAATGAGGAAGCCAAGATTTGTGGGATTAAGTTACTTACCCAATGCTTCTAATCCAAAGTGACAGAACTGAAATCTGAAATTGTGCAGGCTTTAGGGCCTTTCAGAGCTGTGAGACCATGGATGGGAGAGGTCTTCTGTGAAACCCTCAAGCATGATAGAAGCCTTGTACCCTTCTGGGCAAGAATGTGCTATTCAAGTACACGGCTTGTTATGATTGGGGCTAGGCGGGTGGCTGGGGAGAGCACTTTCCAAGGAGGTAGTTGAACAGGTCCTGTGGTTAGGAAGGGCTACTCCTACCCACAGGGATCTGGTCAGATCCCCAGAGTCTGGGTGGGAGAGAGGGAAGGAGTCACGGTGTTAGTAGCTCTTTTGTGAAAGAGAGCTCCAGAGCCGGCTGAGGTAGGAGAGGAAGCTCCTAGGGTGTCAAGCCCAAACAGTCCATTCAAAGTCCAGGCCTTCAGCAGGAAGCGCACTGTGGTTCAGATGACATGGAGCTTTCTGATGGGCTTTCTAAGTCAGACAGAAGTTCTGGTTCTGTCAGAAATTTCCAAGAAACTAGGGACAGCAGCCTAGAAAATAGGTACCTGTGAGAGCCAACCCCTTCTGTGACCTCCCCCCCATCTCTCTGCCCTTGGGTTTCTGGCCCCCAGCTTCTACTCTGCTCTCTCTCTATACACGGCTCACTCCTTGGCTTCCCAGCACCTTCCTTCCAGGCCCTCCCTCCTCTCACACACACCAGAACTGGGTCTGCCATGGCAGCTCCCTTGTTTACATCTAGAGCTCCCAGGCCCGCCACTAGCCAAACACAGTGAGGCCTAGCCAGGGAGGGCTAGGCTCCAGGCTCAGTCTGGCCCCTCAGGGACAGGCAATGGCCTCCAAACCAAGGAGGAAGCTCAAAGGTAGGCTTCCCCAGCATGGTGCTCTTGGTTCAGGTCCTAACAACCCGTTTCAGGCCTAGAGGGGGAGGGGCACATGATTTGCCCATAGCTGGGCAGAAATCCCTACTGTGGAAACAGCTTTGGCTGGGAGCCCCAGGATACAAAGACACAGCTGGAGAGAGGTGGGGAAAATGTTGAGGCCCCCAGGGTAGGAACCAGAGACTTAGACTCCCCATATCTCTTTGGCCAGGTAGAACCTGAGCCTAAGCCCTCAGCCTGAGGCACACAGGTGCCCAAATTTCCCCACCAGAGGGCTGTGTTCTCCCAAAAGTCTGTGTCCTATGCCTCCCGAAAGATTCTGGCCAAGCAAAGGAAGTGAGCATTTAGTCTGGGCCAAACCCCAAGCAGGAAATATTGTCAGGATGTGCCTGGCATTGGTCTGTCTGAAGTTAGTGGGGAGAATATTGATCAGATATATAATTATGTATTTATATAATATATACTGTAGAGGGAGGGACTCCAATTCTGGAGTTTCTGGAGCTTGATGGGAGGGGATGGGAGGGGATGGGTGAGCAGTGAGGAGTGGTGAGGGTGTCGGGTTTGGAAAGTAGCAGGGCCACAGACGAGGTCATGCAAGGAACAGTGGTCGGTGGCAGAAAGGAGATGTCCCAGGAGAGGAGGAGCAGATCCCTGGCAGCCCAGACTCCCCAGTGGAAAGACAGAGAGCCTTTTCAGTGGTGCCCGGTTAATTCCATGGATATGGGGATGGGGGTCCAGGACAGATACTGATGAATGAAGTGGGGGTGATTTTAGGGGACATTTCCCTCCCGTTGAGGGATTCATTTCAGAGACAACAAACTCGACTAAGGAATGCCAAAAAGGAAATCTAACTCTGTTGCCAAGCCCCAACAGAGCAGATGAAGCTTGGGACCCAGGGGCCTTTGGAAGAAACAGGAATGGGGTTAGAGGTGGTGAGTCCCATTCTGCTTCAGTTTCCAGGAGTGGGGGATGGAGACCAGGCCCTGGAAACTGAGTTTACACATGAAGCAATCCAACTCCCCTCCCTGGGTCAGTCACTCTTTAAGGTGTTCCCTGAAGTAAACAAAAAATTTTTCACAGTTTTAGGCACAGTTCTGCTTTTTATCTCATTAATGTACATTTTAATCTAATAGTCTAACAGCCTCATACTCCTCACCCCTGCCCAAGCCCTCTCCCCATCTCTCCCACCACTGCCCAATCAGCATCTCATCTGTTCCAAAGACAGAAAGTTACCAGGCACAAATGTGGTTCAAGGAGGTGGCACCTGTGGCTCTCCCAAGAGGTGCTTAGGATAGCACCAGACCTCACTGTAGAGTCCAGAGGCCAAGAGGCCCAGTAAGGAGAGATGGTAAATTGAGCCTCATTGGAAAACACTGTCTCTTGGGATTCAGTCCTTTTCAGAGTCTGTCTCCCTGGGCCTGTCCCTGCCAGTCAGAGCAACAGAATGGCAGAAATCCTCAGACGGGGGATGTATGGACAGAAGGGAATCTTTGGTCCAAGTCACACTCAGAGAGTGAGCAAGGCAGTTGGAATCCCCTTTCAGGCAAGCTGTGTGGATGCTCCTGGCTGCAGCTTCCTGGTTCCTCTGTGATTCTAGGATGGGCTCTGGGGATGTGCCACCCAGGAGGACAGAGGCCAGTGCTGCTACCTGCAGCCACAGGACTCCACAACCATATCCTCATACTGCTTATACACCACATTGTTGGCGGAGTCAATGAAGAGGATGCTGATGGGACTCAGCCGTGTGGGCACACAGCACGTGGGTGGTGTGGACTCAGGGTCCATGGAGTTCATCAGGGTCTGGATGACTGCATGGTTCGTGGGCTCCAGGTGGGAGCGCAAGGGGAACTCGCACAGGCCCTCACAATGGAAGGCCTCATACTCGAGGGGCGCAATGATCCAGTCGTCCCAGCCCATGTCCTTGAAGTTGACATGCAGTGCCTTCCGACTGCAGCGAGCCTTGAGGTTCTTGCTGGGTCGCTTGCCTTGACGGGTGGCCAGAGGGGCACGCCGTTTTCGCCGCTGGCTGAACAGGTACTCATACACAGTCTTATCATCCTGGCCAGAGCGGGCCTTAATCTCATTAAAGAATAGGTCCCGTTTCTTGGTGCGGCCAAATACCAGGAACAGGGCCTTCTCGTGGACCTGCCGGGCAGCCCGGTCAAAGCCCAGGCCACGGAGGTCCACAGCCCGGCCCCGTTCCCAGGCCTCTAGCTCCAGGCACAGCTGGGCTGAGTTCTTAAAGTTTCGGAAGAGCTTCCAGATGTCGAACACCTCCCAGCCAGATCCATCCAGGCCTGGCACAGCGCGCACATCCAGCAAGGCTGCCGGCTGCCGGCCGCTGGGGCAGCTGGACAGCTTCAGCTGGGCAGCCCGCCCGCTACTGGGGGCCACTGGCTTGGCTGTGTCCAAGGGCTTCTTCCGCAGGATCCGCAGCTCGGCCCCCAGTAGCCCGTCCTTCTCCAGGGCACTAATGTCAAACACGTACCTCTGCTTCCTGACCACAGGACCTCGGTCATCTAGAGAGAACACCCAGAAGTCATTCCCTGCAACCTCACCAAGGGAGCCAGTCACCTCGAGGCTGCAGGGGAAGGCCTCAGCTCTGTCTCAAGAGAGATTTCTTTAACCTCTTCCCTATTCTGACAGAAGCCAAGACCTAAACCACTGAAAGCCTTCTTCAAAATGAAGGAGCTCCCTGCTCAGCCGACCAAGTAGGGATGTTTATCCACAGATGTGGCTGTGGGTGATTTGAGTGCTTCTGGGTGTTTGTGCCGATGGTCTGTGTGTATCAGAGATTCACCAGCCTCATAACTGCTTTCTGCTTATCTTTCTCCCATCCATTATCTAACATGATATCTCGTTTAGAGATAGGTGGGGTGGGCATTAAAATCACCTGTTTCCTCTAAGGTTCAGAGAAGTTAGATGACTTGCTCAAGGTCACCCAGTTAGGAAAAAACAGAGTTGAAACTCTAGCCCAAAGCCTTTTTTTTTTTTTTTTGAGTTGGAGTCTCACTCTGTCACCCAGACTGGAGTGCAGTGGCCGCTCCCGGCCATCGCAGCCTCGACTTGCTGGGCTCCGGCGATCCTTCCGCCTCAGCCTTCCGAGTAGCCGGAATTACAGGCACGCACTACCACGCCCAGCTGATTTTTTGATTTATTGTAGAGATGAGGTCTCGCCAAGTTGCCCAGGCGGGTCTTGAACCCTTGGGCTCAGGCAATCCACTCACCTCAGCCTCCCAAAGCGCGGGATTACAGGCTGAGCCACCAACCCCGGCTACCCAAAGCTTTTTATACCCAATTCTGAACTGCTTCCACCATCCCTGAAAGGAGATTTTAGTGTTATCATTTTACAGATGAAGCACAGAGATGGGGAGTGACTTGACTAAGGTCACACAGCGAATTGACAGAGTTGGTCTACAACCCAAATTCCCTGGCCTCCCAGCCTAATAATTTTGCTGTGTATGTATCTTACCCTGCTGGGTGTGTGAGTGTGTGACAGTTTGTATGTGTGTGTGTTATGATTGGGTTCATGTGTGAGTATGAAAAGTAATGTATATGTGAGTAACATATGTATGTATGACTGGGCTTGTATGAATATATGAAGGGTGTGTATATGTATGTATGTGTATAATTTTGTGTATTTAAGAAGGTATGTGTGCGTGATTCAGCATGTGTGTATAAATATTAGGCTCTGTGTGTGTGTGTGTGTGTGTGTGTGTGTGTGTGTGTGTAACTCAGTAGTATCTCTGGATCAGCATGCCTTCCTTCCCGAATACCAATTTGCCATCGGGGAACATTCACATACTCCTCTAGAAGGAGACTAATTAGGCCTTTACGTGCCCCATCTCCCCCCCCCAAGCTCCCTTAGTGCTGGGGGCACAAGGACTTATTTTATGAGCCCCCAAGGGGTCACAGCTTTCCCTGGCTGGGCAGGCAGCCAGGCCACCTCCCCCACGTCAGCCAGACCTGCTGCCTCTGTGCCTCCCGCCCCCATCAGTCCCCGACAGGCCAGCTCTAATGAGGAGCCTCCCCCACTCACGAACCCCTCCCCCACGTCGCCAACCAAAGTCCTGAGGCTCAGAACCAGAGCACACGAGCAGCAAGCAACTTAGCAATCAGCAGTCCCCCAGCCCCCAACACTGGGGAGAAACTGAGACCCTGAGAGGGGAAGGGACTTGCCAAGATCACCCAGCAAGTTGAGAGGAAAAGCCGGGGCAGTAAAACCAGGCAGGCCGAGGGAGACCGAAGGGAGCAGATATTCTCTTGGGTTCATGATGAAGATGATCCGTGTTTAGGACAGGACATAGTTTTCGTGTTTGGGGGGCTGCTCTCAGAAACCACTCTGCCCAACCCCCATAATGTTGTACTGAGATCCCAAGTGAGACAGGGATTTCCTAAGGTCACATTGTGAGTTAGACCCTCGGACTGCTGCCTCCCCAAACATCACTCCATGACTCCAGGATGCCCCATGTACTGGCCTCACTCATCCTACCCCTAGCCTGAGAGTGAAATTGCAGAACCCTGGGGACCTGAAGATTCACTTCTTTCTGCCTTCTGTCCGAGAGCACCTACAAACCCCTGGAGCCTGGAAAGTCTGGCCAACCCACACAGGTACAGAGCATGGCTGGGTAATCAGGTCTTGGAGTCTGGTCTCCAACTCTGCCATCAGCTGCCTCTCTCCAAGGTGCAGCGCCCCCTTCCACATAGGGGAACTGGACTCAGTGGTCCCTAGGTGCCCTCCAGCACTGACATGCCGGCAGCCTGGGATCTGGTGTGTGTGAAACAAGTCCCCAGACACCCACCCAGGCCAGGTGCGCACAGTGTCTCCCGCCAGGGCAGCACCAGGGCTCTGAAAGCCCCCCATGCATGCAGGTGTCCCTCCCTCTGAGCCGTGTCCCTGCCACCCCACCCCCTCACCTTGCCCTTTGTCAATAAAGCTGGTGATGGTGTTGGCGAGGCCAGCCTCCAACTTCACGCTGCTGTTGCCTCCCTTTCTGTCAGCATCAGACAGCGTCCTGTACAGCGAGAGCATGTACTCGTGGGGCGTGATGGGGGGCGGGCGGAACGGCTCCTTGGGCTCTCGAGGGGACCCAGGCTCCCTGGCCTTCTTCAGCAGGAAGGAGCTGGGGACAGGTCCTGCCTTTGGGGGTGCCTTGCCCCCGGGAAGCTGTCCTTTTGGGGTCACAGTCCGTGCTGCTGCCTGCCTCGTCTGGGGAGGGTGTCCTGGCTTGGGTTCAGAGCCACCCGATCTGGGGGGCAGCTTTTTGGGTTCATCCTTCTTGGGCTGTGTCAGGCCTCCTGTCTGCCCAGTGCCTCCCTTTGCCCTGGCACTGGTGGCCCCCCCACCATAGCCGTGACCCCCTGGCCTGAAGATGTTCCGAGCCAGGGGGGGCCTCTCCTTGGCCTCTGCTTTGGCCAGTGCTGGCCGGGCCCCCTGGGGTCTCTGGCCCAAGTCGGGGGCACCCAACACAGTGCAGATGAGTTCCAGGTCCAGCCAAGCTAGGTGCCAAAGCAAGAAAGTGAGGAGTGTGGAGAGTCTCATCCTCTGGCCAGCCGCTCAATGACACCAGCGAGAACAGTGGCAGCAGCGAAGGTGTCTCTGGCTTGGCAGGAAAAACCATGAAAGGAGTGGACTTTCAAAAGCAGCGGCAGCAGTGGCAGCAGTAGAAGGAAAGGCTTTCTCCTCAGTCTGAGCCTCTTGAAGTCTGCCGGGCGTGTGTTTGTGTCCAGTCCCATAGTGGAAATGCTCTCGTATCCAGACGCACACCGTCTCCAGTCAGCAGCTGAAAATAACTCGTTCTTGAAAGGAGAGAGCCGACCGCCCCCTCTCTCCTGCACAACTGACTGAGGGCTTGAAGGAGGCTTGGACAAGGCTGAGGGATTTTTCCAAGAAGGAAGAATGGCGTAATGCTGCCTGTGTGCTCCAGCTTTTTCCCCCTAGTTTTGAATCCTTTCCAGTGAAAATACTTCACACACACACACACACACACACACACACACACACACACACACACACAGACCTGCAGGTGCTCAGAAAAATCTTTTACAAACCTGAACTCAGGAATTGGAAACGGAATTCCAACCTAAACCAATTTAATTACTCTCTGATGTCATGCTGTCTAAACTCATTTAAGTGCGATATATTTATGCGAAAAAAATCACTGCTGCCCTTTTGAGGCCATGGCTCACAGGGGCTCTTGGCACAGAGCCCCGCAGCAGGACTCTAGGCTGAGGGGGACTCTCAGTTCATGGAGCAGGCTCAGGGGTCTTCACCTCCACCTCACAGAGCAGCCCACCCCACCTTCCTGAGGAGAGATGCTGAGGAATGAGCTCAAAGATCTTAAGCCCCAGAAGCATGGGGAGTGTGGGTTTGCAATTAAGTCCTTGGAGTGTTTTTAAAGCAGTTTCAATCCCTGGGTCTAGTCTGGGACCTGACTTTTTGTTGTTGTTGTTGGTGGTGGTGGTGGTGGTGTGTGTGTGCACGCGCATGTGTGGGGGGACAGCACAGATGGCAGCATATACTTACAATCTCTTTTATTTTAATAAACTTGTAGTCACCCAGAGACAGAAAAGTATCAGTACCTGCTCCACCCCATCGTCCCCCCAAATGCCACCGACTGAGCACAGATGATTTATTCAGGCTTGGGAGCTCTGACACCCTCAAGCCCACTCCTTGCATGGCGGCAGGTCCAGGGTGTACCCCACTACCACTCTAGTAAATATGTCCTTAGTCTTCTTAGAACAGACTGAGTCTGGGGCAGCAGCGGCCCCTGCAGGAGGCTGGGAAAGTAACTTCCCATATGTTGCTTCTCTGGTAGAGATCTGAATTCCAGCTGGACTCATGGGTTTCTTAAAGTGCCTCAGTGAAGCACGTCCATTGGGGAACCTACCCTGCAAAGCCCCTGGGCAACAGCGTCAGGAGGGAAAGTTGTCTGCTTCACCTGAAATAGCCTCCTCTCACTCCTACAACTGAAGAAAGTCCTCCTCATTCTGAGAGATTTAGCTGAAAATGTATCTCCTCCAGAAAGCCTTCCCTGACCCCCAGACAGAGGCAATTACTCCCTCTAGTACCATGGTCCTCAACCTTTTTGGCGACAGGAATGGGTTTCACAGAAGAGATTTTTTCCATGAGGGGTATACGGGAGCGGGGGCTGGGAACCATCAGGCATTAGATTCTCATAAGGAGCGCAAAACCTAGATCCCTCGCTGGTGCAGTTCATAGCAGGATTTGCACTCCTGTGAAAATCTAATGCCACCACTGATCTGACAGAAAGAGCTCTGCTGTGCGGACTGGTTCCTAACAGAGGACCCCTGCTCTATTACATTTCACTACAACACTCGTCATACTATAAGAGGACTAGCAGCAGGAGAAGACGTAGTCAGGTGGCTTCCTTCTCATCTGAGATTCTTTGACCCTCCCAGTAGAGACCTGTTCATAATGGGCTGGTTTCCCATTATGGCCTGGCACAGAGTAGACACTCAGCAAGTATTTTGATGAATAATAGGCCTTAGTGTTGAGGTGGTGCCTGGCCAGTCTTTTCGTGGTGATGCCCACAGGTCCTTATCTCCAGAGCATGGCAACATGAGTTGGTCACTCCAAGCTTCATCTGGTGCTCTTAGGTCATAAAACCTCCCCATGTCAAGGGACCCATGGACCACAGGCACTCCTTTGGGGAACTCTGAGACTCTGAGGAAGGTTGAGTTCTCTGCTGCCTCTCCAGTTGCCCAACTTTCTTTTTTTTTTCTTTTTTTGAGTTAGAGTCTCACTCAGTCGCCCAGATTGGAGTGCAGTGGCCGCTCCCGGCCACCGCAGCCTCGACCTGCTGGGCTCCGGCGATCCTTCCGCCTCAGCCTTCCGAGTAGCTGGAACTACAGGCGCACGCTACTACGCCGGCTCATTTTTTTACATTTTTTTAATTGTAGAGATGAGGTCTTGCCAAGTTGCCCAGGCAGGTCTCGAACCCGCAGGCTCAGGCAATCCACTCACCTCGGCCTCCCAAAGCGCGGGATTACAGGCTGAGCCACTGAGCCCGGCGCCCAACTTTCAAGTCTTGGCTTCCATTTAGACTTGTGCCCTCTTAACTGGTCCCCTCTGGCATTGCTCCCTCCACTCCATTTCTACTGCCATTCCTGCCCTATCCTCCTCACTACTTGTCCTGCTATAATTCCCTTATAACTGGCCTCCAGACCTCCAGGATCTCTCTGGCTCATCCCTCCCTCCTTCTAAAATTTCCCCTTTGAATAAGTGCCAACTCATGTGCCACCTCCTCCATGAAGTCTTCCCTCATGCCCCAGAAAACACACACTCCTGAGCTCAAAGCTTGCCCAGCCTCTGCCTCTGCCCCTAAAACACAGGGCAGTTTTTCCCACTTTGTGTATTTTTTTTGTTGTTGTATTTTAAAAATCATAGCCGGACATAATGGCTCAAGCCTGTAATCCCAGCACTTTAGGAGGCCGAGGTGAGAGGATTGCCTGAGTCCAGGGGATCAAGACCAGCCTCAGCAACTTGGTGAGACCTTGTCTCTACAATAAATAAAAAAATTAACCAGGCATGGTGGTGCACACCTGGAAGGCTGAGGCGGAAGGATTGCCTGAGCCCAGCAGGTTGAGGCTGCGGTGGCTGAGTGTACCACTGCACTCCAGCCTGGGTGACAGAGTGAGACTCCAACTCAAAAAAAAAAAAAATCATAACATAACTCCCCATAACTATAATGCTTTATTTATATACTAGACTGAACCAGGTTTATCTTCAGTTATTCCAGTGTTTGGCTCAGGACCCAGCACACAGCAGAGTCTCAGTGTTTGTTGTGTTAATGAGTGATTCTCTAGCTGCCCTTATATATGGAAGTCATTTTCTACCTTCAGGTATAGTCACTTGTGGACACATCCTGCCTTCCCTGCTGAGTTCCTTAAAGTGGGGGAATTCTGTCTTGCTGCTGATTAAGGATTTTGTAAGCTCAAATGAGTGAAGAAATGAATGAATCAACCTTGACGTCCCTGTACATGGTTTGATAAAGAATAAGGGCTCTGAGCCGGGCTCGGTGGCTCAGTCTGTAATCCCGCGCTTTGGGAGGCTGAGGTGAGTGGATTGCCTGAGCCCGTGGGTTCGAGACCCGCCTGGGCAACTTAGCGAGACCTCATCTCTACAATAAATCAAAAATTAGCCGGGCGTGGTAGCGCGCACCGGTAATTCCAGCTACTTGGAAGGCTGAGGCGGAAGGATCGCCGGAGCCCAGCAGGTCGAGGCTGCAGTGGCCAGGAGCAGCCACTGCACTCCAGTCTGGGTAACAGAGTGAGACTCCAACTCAAAAAAAAAACAAAAACAAATAAGGGTTCTGGAGGCATACAGATCTGGTTTTGAATCCTAGTGCTGATATTGTGTGTTATTTTGGGAATCATCTAAACTTCTCTGAAGTTCTGAAAGTGCTTATCTTACAGGATTTTTGTAGGGATTCAGTGAAATTAATCATAAAAAATGATTATCCTAGCACCTGACAAATATTAATAGCAGCTAATATTTTTTGATCACTTACTCTAAGTAGTTTCTGGCCCTTGTATTTCATTGCCTTTTATCTTATTTATATTTATAACAATGCTGTGACAAAGGTACTTAATATCCCCATTTTGCAGATGAGGAAATTGAGGTTCAGAAAGGTTAAATTACTTTTTAGGCCTAATTCCCGTCTCAACACACTTGATAGCAAGGAATCTGATCTGGCCTCTAGAAACAAGAAGTGAGAGGGTGGTGGTGGAAGTTACAGTACGTCTGACTTTCAGCCAAGGTCTCACCCAGTGGGCTGGGACTTGGGGACATGGAGGAGTCTCAGGGCAGGGGCTACTGTCTGAGGACCAGGGAACTCCCAGAAATGGGATAGGAGCAGGGAAAGGAGACCCTGAGCTTGGTCTGAAAACTCTCTCCAGGGAGAAGCCCAGGGCTCCTGCCTGGCTCTCACTATAAAGGTGACTAATCACTTTGGTCCCCTCTGGTAATTGCAACCAGATGCTGTTGCTGGCAGTGCTTCAGTCCCGACATGTTTAATTACTAGGACACAGCGTCCCTGGGTCCCCCGTGTCCCCCTAACTCCCCGTCTCCTGTCAGCAATATTAATGTCAAACTTGAGGTAGAGGATGGGAGCCTTGGGAAGCCTCTGGCACGGAAATAATCTCTACAGTCCCTCCCACCATGTATAGCCTTAAACTATTATAAATGTTTCTCCAGCCATTATTCCTTGAGTGCCCCACAAAATATCCTTATAAAGGGAGTAGGCCAGCGTATTATTATCCCTGTTTCACAGATGAGCAAACAGTGATCTGGGTAATCATCATCATCCCTTGTGTTGTTCAAGTGCTTAACAATGTTCAAAATGGCTTCCTATGCATGATGCTATCTGAACCTCCCAAGATCACAGCACGGTGTGGCTCTGCCACTTAGCAGCTCTGCCACTTACCAGCTGGGTGACCTTAGGTAGTCTCTCATCTGTCTATTTAATTATTCAGCAAATATTTACTGGGTGCCTGGCATGAAATAGCCCTGGCTCTGAGCACTGGATATACAGGCAGCAGACAAGATGAACCAAGCCGGCGCTCTCATTCTGGTGGAAGGGACAGACAGACAGACAAACGCATCATTTCAGAGAATTCTAAGTGCTGTGAAAAACCTTAAGCGGGGTCAAAGGCGGGTCTATTTTAGATGGGAATGCCCTTTGAGGGGGTGAGGTTTGAGCAGAGACCCAGATGTAGTGACAGAATGAGCCATATGAAAGTCGGGGAATGATCATTCCACGTGGAGGGAACAGCAAATGCAAAGGCTCCGAGGCAGGAATACACTGGGCATATCCGAGAAACCATGAGAAATCTGCATGGCTGAAGCAGAATGAGTGAAGAGGAGAGTAGTGGGAGATGAGGTCAGATCACGCCAGAACCACGTCATGCGGGGCTTTGCAAGCCATGAAGAGGAAGCTGGATTATATTTTTAGTATTGTGAGAAACCCAGTGGAGCATTTTTAAGCAAGAGAGTTGTAACATAATGATTAAGAGCTCAGCTACCTGCCTTCAATCCTGGCTCCCCAATTCGCCATCTGTGTGATCATAAATTATTTAATCTCGGTCTCAGTTTCCTCATATATAAAATGTGGATAATAATAATATACCTATCTAATAGGGTGGTTGTGAGTAAAGTTCTTAGAACAGTTCTCATGCATAGTCAGTACAACATAAATGTTAACTACATTTACGTTTAAGAAATAATACCTGCTGGGCGCAGTGGCTCATGCCTGTAATCCCAGCATTTTGGGAGGCCAAGGTGAGAGGATTGCCTGAGCCCACAGGTTCGAGACCAGCCTGGGCAACTTGGCAAGACCTCATCTCTACATAAATCAAAAAATTAGCGGGGCCGGGCTCAGTGGCTCAGCCTGTAATCCCACGCCTTTGGGAGGCTGAGGTGAGTGGACTGCCTGAGCCCGCGGGTTCGAGACCCACCCGGGCAACTTGGCGAGATCTCATCTCTACAATAAATCAAAAATTAGCCAGGCGTGGTAGCGCGCACCTGTCGTTCCGGCTTGGAAGGCTGAGGTGGAAGGATCGCCGGAGCCCAGCAGGTCGAGGCTGCGGTGCCCGGGAGCGGCCACTGAACTCCAGTCTGGGTGACAGAGTGAGACTCCAACTCAAAAAAAAACAACAAAAAAATTAGCGGGTATGGTGGTGCGTGCCCGTGGTTCCAGCTACTTGGGAAGCTGAGGTGGAAGGATCGCCTGAGTCCAGCAGGTCAAGGCTGCGGTGGCCATGAGCATGCCACCGCACTCCAGCCTGGGTGACAGAGTGAGACTCCAACTAAAAATAAAATAAAATAAGATACATGCATCACAGAGTGGTTAACAGAATGAAATGTATTTAAATATGTAAAGCACCTTTTTTTCAGTGACCAGCATATACTAGGTGCTCCATAATTATCGTTTTATTTGTTTGTTTATTTACTTTAAAGAGACAGGGTCTCACCCTGTCATCCAGACCGGAGTGCAGTGGTGTGATCATAGCTCACTGCAGCCTCAAACTCATGGGCTCAAGTGATTCTCTTGCCTTAGCCTCCCAGCTAGCTATGACTACAATCACATGCCACCATGTTCAACTAATAATAAATTATAGTTTTTTGAAAAAGATTCTGGCCAGGTGCAGTGGCTCACACCTGTTATCCCAGCATTTTGGGAGGCTGAGGCCGGAGGCTCACTTGAGCCCAGGAGTTCAAGACCAGCCTGGGAAACATAGTGACATCTCATCTCTACAAAAAATCAAAAGATTAGCAGGGCGTGGTGGCATGGTCCTGTAGTCCCAGCTACTCAGGAGGCTTAGGCAGGAGAATCATCTCAGCCCAGGGTGTCAAGACTGCAGTGAGCCATGATCATGCCACTCCAGCCTTGGCGACAGAGTGTGACCCTGACAAAAAAAAAAAAAAAGACTGTTGCTGATATTGTCCCTGTTTTATAAATTAGGCAATTGAGTCTCTGAGTAGTTAAGTAAGTGTTACAAGTTCACATAACTAGAAATGACAGAGCTAGGATTCAACCCAGGTGGTTCCAAATCCAGTACTCTTCCCACCAAACAGATTAAGAGCTGGCTGAGAGGAGGGCCTGGAGTCTCTGACCTGCCATCTGTGTCCCTTCCAATCTGTGAGGCCCAGGCTAATCCAAACCAAGGGAACCCAGAAAGTCCCCGCAAAGGCAGAGCTGCCTCTGTTCATTCTCACCCCAACAGTGTTTTTTAAAATCCACAGGAAGGCTGGGCGTGGTGGCTCAAGACTGTAATCCTGGCATTTTGGGAGGCCGAGGTGAGAGGATTTCCTGAGCTCAGAGGTTCAAGACCAGCCTGGACAACTTGGTGAGGCCTTGTCTCTACGACGGATCAAAAATTAGCCAGGTGTGGTAACACCTGCCTGTAGTTCCTGCTATTTGGAAGGCTGAGGCGGAAGGATGGCCTGAGCCCAGCAGGTCGACGCTGCTGTGGCCGGGAGCGTGCCACTGCATTCCAGCCTGGGCGACAGAGTGATACTTCGACTCAAAACAAAACAGGCCGGGTTCGGTAGCTCAACCTGTAAATCCCAGCACTTTGGGAGGCCAAGGCGAGTGAATTGCCTGAGCCTGCGGGTTCGAGACCCGCCTGGGCAACTTGGTTGAGACCTCATCTCTACAAGAAATTTAAAAATTAGCTGAGCGTGGTAGCGTGCGCCTGTAGTTCTGGCTACTTGGAAGACTGAGGTGGAAGGATCGTCTGAGCCCAGCAGGTCGATGCTGCGGTGGCAGTGCCACGTCACCCCAGCCTGGGCGAGGGAGTTAGACTCCAACTCAAAAACAAAAACAAAAAAAACAAACCTACAGGAGCAGCCACTGCTCAGGAAGAGCTCTCAATGGTTCCCCCTGCCGAGCACCTTGGGAGCTGCACCTTGTTCGAGTGCGGTTTCCGTCAGGGTTCAGTCCCCACTGGGCTGCAAATACCTACGCTACATTCGAAACTGGAAATTATGTGTTTCTGTCTGCTGTGGGTGGGGAGTGTGAACAAAATAATCGTATATTTTTCACTTTTATTCTTGATTTTAAATATTTTTTCTTTTAAAAATAATTCTAGGCCAGGCACGGTGGCTCACGCCTATAATCCCAGCACTTTGGGAGGCCTAGGTGAGAGAATTGTCTGAGCCCATGGGTTTGAGACCAGCCTGGGCAACTTGGTGAGATCTCATCTCTGCAATAAATCAAAATATTAGCTGGGCGTGGTGGTGCGTGCCTATAACTCCTGCTAATCGGGAGGCTGGGGCGGAAGGATCATCTGAGCCCAGCAAGTCAAGGCCACAGTGGCCGTGAGCATGCCATTGCCCTCCAGCCTGGCTGACAGAGTGAGACTCTGACTCAAAGTGCCATCACGCTTGGCTAATTCTTCTTGATTTATTGTAGAGATGAGGTCTCACCAAGTTGCCCAGGCTGGTCTAGAACACGTGGGCTCAGACAATCAACTCACTTCGGCCTTCCAAAGTGCTGGGATTATAGGGGTGAGCCACTGTGCCCAGTCCTAAAACTCTTTTAAAAAGTAATGTGGACTGTGAGCAGTGGTGGTGCACACGTGTAGTTCCAACTACTTGGAAGGCTGCAGCAGGAGGATCACCTGAGCCCAGGAGGCCGAGGCAGCAGTGGCTGGGAGCGTCCAGTCTGGGTGATAGAGTGAGACTCTAACTCAAAAACAAAAAGTAATATATATTAGAAAAAAAATAATATGAATTCACATTGAAAAAATTCAAAGAGTACAAAAGAATGCACAAGGACAAACCTCCCTCCTACCCAGACCCTGAGTACCTCATCAGTCTTCGAGGTGACTGTTGTGCACTGTAGTGATATCAGCTCTTAAAAAACTTTTTATTGATGCATGATATCCATACCAAATATATTTAATTACAAAATTAATTATGCTCATTGTAAAAAAATTCAAACAATACCAAAATTTATAAAATTAAAAAAGAAAGTCTCTCCCTCTCCCCACCCAGCCCAATCTCTTGAATCAGTGTTACCAGTAAGGGACCTGGAAAACTTACTGTCATTCTTTATTTTATTTATTTATTTATTTATATATTTTTGAGTCGGAGTCTCAATCTGTCACCCAGGCTGGAGTGCAGTGGCACCCTCATGGCTACCACAGCCTCTACCTGTTGGGCTCAGCAGATCCTTTCACCTCAGTCTTCCAAGTAGCTGGAGCCACAGGTGCACACCACCACACCTGGCTAATTTTTTTTTTTTTTTTGAGTTGGAGTCTCACTCTGTCGCCCAGACTGGAGTGCAATGGCTGCTCCCGGCCACCGCAGCCTCGACCTGCTGGGTTCCGGCGATCCTTCCGCCTCAGCCTTCCGAGTAGCCGGAATTACAGGCATGCGCTGCCACGCCCAGCTGATTTTTTGATTCATTGTAGAGATGAGGTCTCGCTGCCCAGGCGGGTCTCGAACCCACGGGCTCAGGCAATCCACTCACCTCAGCCTCCCAAAGGCGCGGGATTACAGGCTGAGCCACTGAGCCCGGCTTAATTTTTTTATTTATTGTAGAGACGAGGTCTTGTTGCCCAGGCTGGTCTCGAACTCCTGGACTCAGGCAAACCTCTTGCCCCTGCCTCCCAAAGTGCTGGGATTACAGGGGTAAGCCACAGCGCCCAGCCTAAAATATTTGTTTGTAGAGATGAGGTCTTGCTGTATTGTCCAGGCTGGTCTTGAACTCCCGAGCTCAAGTGATTCTCCTGCCTCAGCCTCCTGAGTAGCTGGCACTACAGGTGTTCACCACCAGGTCTGACTTGTCTGCTTGGTATTTTATCCATCACAAACAAGTTATAATGCCACTACCCTGGGAGGCCAGTCACTTCCCTCTTTATAGAGTTTACTACACAGTGTGTGTGAACTATGTGTCTATTTGCCTGCCTTCTATGTGTGTTTGCAGCCTGAGGCTGTAGAGAAGGTCCGTGTATTATTGTTCTTTGGGTCTCCTCCCAGTATCTAGCTCAGACTTTGGCATATAATAGATGCTCAATCAATATTTGTTTAATGATGATTAAATGGACTCAGATGGACAATAGCAAGCCGTTCACAATCTACTGCAAGAGACTGTATCATTTTTGTGCTTCAGACTGCTAGCTTGCAGCAAGCAAGAGTTGGTTCTCCCCCTCTAATTGTCCCCTCTGTCATCTTAAGGTCACCTCATTCAATATGCCTCCACGTTGACATGGAGAGGAAGAAGGGGGAGTGGTGGGAAAAGTCTTCTTTGAACTAGTACACATATTGTAGTTGACTTTGTACTTTCTGGGTCTTGTAGATGTTCATAGCTGTCTTTGTCCATCTTCAAAGCATCATAGGGTATCTTTATGAGCCCTTCAGGGGTCCCTGCTGGGCCCCTTTCCTGCACTTCCCTTTGCAAAGAAATCTCTGTTACCAGTGGGTCATTCATCTAGCTGCTGCTTCTTCCTGGCATTCCTTTATCCCTCCAGGAAACCCTACTAAACAAGACCTAGAATGGGCCTATGCAGGCTCTCTTTCTCTCACTTGGCCTGCATATGGCCTACGGAATCCACTCTCTGAACAGTTCTGGGAGAGAAGGCCAACCCCAGCATAACAGGGCTCTCCTGGATCTGCTGCCCAAATAGCCGGCAGGCTTGTCTCTTATTGCTAGATTTCCCAGGCAGGAAGCATGGTCCAGTCACCTTACTCCCCAGCTTCAGTAGTGTTGGATTCTGTACCTCAAACCCTCATGGAGTCCCCCTCCTCAATCACCTGGCTTGAGCAGTTAAAGGTAATATCCCACCAATCTTTCCCAAGGAGGAGTAGAGACTCACAGCCAGAAATATTTCTACTCAAATTCTCTAGTCTCTAATCTCCGGACTCCTTTATATTCTTTCGTGGATAAAGAATTTAAGAACTTTAAAACAGATATTTAGAAAAAAATTGTATTATATACAGTGACTTAGCACCTCACTGTGAAATTCTGTATATATAATTTTAAAAAAGAAAGTCTAGGCAGCCTCTTGGGATGGGGTGGAAGGAATATCTATAAATAATGAGCAAGGCTGGGGAATTCATACCACAGGTCTCAGAGAAGGTTAGAATATAAGACATATTCTTTGAGATGAAATTTAGGATGTAAAGGAAGAAACCTTTCCCTTCACTGGTGGAGGGGACCAGGTTTAGTTTTCTTTCACAGATCCATTTTCTTTTCCTCTAATCCAGTTACCTGTGAGGTCTTCTCCCCAGTCTGCTTCATCCGATAGGTCCCAATGTAATCAAAATTCATTTGTGTCTGGTTTAAGTGTTTATAGGGCTCTTTGGCCCAAGCAAGGTAATGTGTATGAACACCTGTTTGTATGTCCAATGATGTTCCATAAATGTTTGCTGGGTGAATGAATAAATAAATAAGGGAATAAATGAATGAATCCCCTTTACAAAGACCAAAGTTTACTGTTTGGTTTTATCTCTTGCACACCATTTACCCTTTATTGGTATGCCTTGGTATTCTGAAACCTTGGTATTCTGTTTACTCCTCATAGTCTTAAAAGATATTATCTAAGCCGGGCTCGGTGGCTCAGCCTGCAATCCCGCGCCTTTGGGAGGCTGAGGTGAGTGGATTGCCTGAGCCTGCGGGTTCGAGACCCGCCTGGGCAGCAAGACCTCATCTCTACAATAAATCAAAAAATCAGCCGGGCGTGGTAGCACACGCCTGTAATTCCAGCTACTCGGAAGGCTGAGGCGGAAGGATCGCCGGAGCCCAGCAGGTCGAGGCTGCAGTGGCCGGGAGTGTGCCAATGCACTCCAGCCTGGGCGACAGAGTGAGACTCCAACTCAAAAAAAAAAAAGATATTATCTAGTTGCTGATGGATTTTATGTCATTAACCTTTGTAACACCAGGGTTGATTTGATTCATTATTCTTATTTAGCACTTACCACCTGCCAGACTGTGCTAAATGCTGGGAATGGCTCCTATTCACACAAAACTTACATTTTATAGAGGGGTAGAAAATTAGTAGATAAGGAAGGTTAAGTAGAAAGTGTTACAAAACAGAGGACTGTGATAGAAAGCACAGGGTAGTATTAATTCAGTTAGCATGGTCAGGGAAGACTTAGTGAAAGAAATATCATGTCAGCTGAGACCTGAAGGAGGGAAGGTGCCAGCTAAGTCAGGAGCTGGAAGGGAAATGGTCTATGTAGAGGGTAAAGAACATGCCAAGGCTCTGAGACAGAAAAGAACTCATATGTTTAGCATGTAGTTTGTCTAGTTTTCTCCATCCCAAATAGTATTTCAGTGAATAATCTTGCACAATGCCTGTTGTGTTTCCCTAGGGTGTAATCCCACACCACCGATTCTTTGCATCTTTTTCTTGATCCAGTGCCTGAAGATAGTTTTTTTTCTCTCTCTAGTTTTCTTTTCAGGGCAATGTCCTTCCTTTCCCTTTATTCTCCACTTCCTTTCTCTATTTCTCTAAGTATCTATTCAGAATTTATGTTCTTACAGGAGAAATATACAATCTAGCTCTTTTTTTTTTTTTTTTGAGTTGGAGTCTCACTCTGGCACTCAGACTGGAGTGCAGTGGCTGCTCCAGGCCACCACAGCCTCAACCTACTGGGCTTTGGCAATCCTTCCGCCTCAGCCTTCCAAGTAACTGGAACTACAGGCACGTGCTACCACGCTGGCTGATTTTTGATTTATTGTAGAGATGAGGTCTCGTCAAGTTGCCCAGGCGGGTCTCGAACCCGCAGGCTCAGGCAATCCACTCACCTCGGCTTCCCAAAGTGCTGGGATTACAGGCTGAGCCACCAAGCCCCGCCACCACCTAGCTCTTTTTTTTTTTTTTTTTTTTGAGTTGGAGTCTCACTCTGTCACCCAGACTGGAGTGCAGTGGCCGCTCTCGTCCACCGCAGCCTCGACCTGCTGGGCTCCGGCGATCCTTCCGCCTCAGCCTTCCGAGTAGCCGGAATTACAGGTGTGTGCTACCACGCCCGGCTGATTTTTTGATTTATTGTAGAGATGAGGTCTCGCTGCCTAGGCGGGTCTCGAACCCGCGGGCTCAGGCAATCCACTCACCTCAGCCTCCCAAAGGCGCGGGATTACAGGCTGAGCCACCGAGCCCGGCTCCACCTAGCTCTTAAGAGTTTTTACCTCTGGTTACCTTCACTATGGATTAATCAAAAGTCTCATTGATTGTTTGACTCAAGCCATCCTGAAATGTCTGTAAAACCTATGTCTGTATAACCTTAATAACCTGTAAAAGATTGTTTGACATAAGTAATTCTATCTTGTTAAAAACTTCCATTTTAGTTTCATGCCGGCTGCCCAGACGCAGCACTCAGACGCAGCACCCAGACACGGCACCCAGAAGCAGCCCTCCCTTAAGTAACCACAACTGTCCTTAGCCCCTAAGCTGTCACATCTCCCCTTTTCTTGTAAATCCCCTACCCCCTATATCCTGTCAAGCAAGCAGCAGCAAGCAAACAGCAGCTGGCAAACTACCAAACTAAGCCAACATGTAGCTGCAAACTATTCCATCACTGACTCTGATCCCCCCTTAAAATATAAGCTATGGTTTCTGCCTATAAAAGCCCTCTGCCTGTTTTACTCAGGGCTGACAGTTCTTTGGACAATAGTCTGCTCTCAGTCACCGGCTATTAAAAGACTCAGGATCTAATCTTCTACGAATTGGCATTTTATTTCTCGCACTCCGGTCATAACAATCCACACATCCATATATTCACTCACCACCTACTGAGCATCTATTTTGTACTAGGCCCTGTGCTGGCTGCTAGAGTCAGAGATGACCAAATGACAGTCACCCTCAAGGAGCTCACAATCTCAAGCAGTGCTTTCCTAAAATGTGTTCCCAATGTATCAGAAGTACCTGTGGGTATTTGCTGTTTCTCTAGGTGTGGAGAGTCTACGCTTAAGAAGTTTCCTAGTTTTGTTGTTTGCTTTCAACCCCTGTCAAAAATTGATAACCAGACCAGATCGGGTGCGTTCTGGGTAGTATGACTGTAGACAAAAATTGAGAACCACTGAGTGGGAGAAGCAGGTAAACGGAATTTATAACTCTAAGAAAGTGCACTGATACTTTAGGCACAAAATGCTACGGGAATCACGCCTGGGTCACTCAGGGAATAAACAGTTCTCTAGAAGTCAGGCTTAAGCAATTAGACAAACCGCAGTTCCCGATGGATGTGGGACCGGGAAGGGCAACACTACGCAAAGACAAAACAGAGTGCTGAGTACTTCAAACAACACTAAGTAACTGCTGTAAGCGTTCTGCCGCCTGAGCCGCTTGGGGCGTCGGCTCCGAGCGTGAGAAATCGGCGGCGCCAAGGATTTACCCCGCTGCATCTCACGCGGCCGGAACGGCGCCTGGAAGCGAGCGATCCTGCACATGCGCAGTTTGTGACTCGAAGCCAAAAGGGGGAGGATCGAGGGCAAGTTTTTCTGTTCCCAAAACGTCTCTTGCTCAAATCCAGAGACTTGACCGTCCCATTTCTGGAGAGGGGTCATATGTCTCAAAATAACTCCCCTTTCCTTCCGGGTCTCTCTGGTTAGTCGGCTGCCCATACTCAACATGGCGGGAGGCCCCGACTCCGGCTCAGCCCGCCTGTAGGCGCGCCATTCGACGGGGCGGGCGCCTCCCGAAGGCGGGTGTTGGGGGCGGGGCCTGGGCCTGAGCCGGGCCCCGCCCCCGGCTGGGCCTCGGCGGCGGCGGCCAGCGCTAAGCGACTAGCTGGGAGCCTGCGGGAACCGCGCGTGGTGAGGGGGGGCCTGGGGCAGGCGGGAGGTTTCCGGGTTAACGGTCGCAGGCGGGCGCCCGAGGGAGTCCCGTTCGGGCAGCGGCCTCCTGAGGCCCAGAGGAGGGCTGAGCTGCGACGCGTCCCGGGGTTCCAGGCTGTCTCGGGTTCCTGCTGCCGCCGCCATTCGCGCTCCAGGGGGTGCGGAGCCCTCGTGTCCCGAAGCCCACGAGCCCGGGGGTCTGGATGAGGCGCTGCGCCCGCCTGCCCCCCGGTGTCCTCGCGGCTCTGCACGTGATCTGCCGAAAGCCCCCCCGCCCGCCGCCGCTCGGAACTCCCATTCTTGAGGACCCTGCTCTGATGTCCCTTCCTGGTCGCGTTTTCCAGGCGCAGCTACAGTAGCTTCTCGGTTTTTGCACTCTGCGCCGACCTAATTTTCCTGCCCCTCTTTAACACCATGAGCTCGTTCATTAGACGCTATGCCTTTTTCATCGCTATATCCAGGGTCTAGCGCATGATACTAATAGTGATAGCTAATGCTGAATAGTCAGAAAGTGTCAGGAGCTACTAAATGCATTATATGCAGGCCCAGCACGGTGACTTACGCCTATAATCCCAGCACGTTAGGAGGCGGAGGCGCGAGGGTTGCTAGACCCCAGGAGTTTGTGACCAGCCTGGGCAACGCAGTGAGACCTCATCTCTACCAAAAAAAAAAAAAAAAAGCCAGGGCTGCTACAGTTTTAACTACTTAGGGAGGCTGAGTAGGAGGATTGCTAGAACCCAGGGAGTCGAGGCAGCGGTGAGCCGTGTTGGTTCCACTGCACTCCAGCCTGGGCAACAGAGTGAGACCCTGACTCAAAAAGAAAGAACAGCATTACGTGTAAAGGCCTGTTTAATCCTCACAGCAGTTCTGTAAGATGGGTTCTTTCTATATCTGCGTTTTACACATGAAGCAACTGAGGCCCTCATAGGAAAAGTAGTTTGGAGTCCCATAGCAAAGTGGGTTGAGCTGGGGAACTGTCCCCAGGGTGTGTGTAACCACTAGGTTGCCTTTGGGTTTAGTCAGCATCCTTTGAGTTGATCTTTACATGAGTTATGGAGGCTAGGATCATGATTCACATTTTACTGAGAAAGCTTAGAAAGGAGAATTGATGTTCCCAAATTTACAGAGTGAGTTTATAACAAAACCAAGGCTAGAACCTGGGTGTCCTAATGGTGTGCTCCTGTTCCTTCAGCCACATTCCACCTTCTTTCCACCTTCCCATCAGAACTAAAGGTGTCATTATTTCTGGTCCTGTAGGGAAGTGCCCTTCACAGAGCTTTCTGAGGCAGCTGAAATAGTAAAGAGAGCATAGAATTTGGAATCAAATTGGGGTTTGGTCATTTATCTGCCAGTGACCAGTTATAGCCCTTCCATTTTTTGAGACAGTTTTCCTGTCTCTAAAATGAGGACAATAATCACAAAGAGTTTTTTTTCTTAAATGAAGGTTGCAAGTGATTGTTGTGAGAGAGTAAAGTGCTGTACAAACCGTATATGATCTGTTTTTGCTCTTTAGAAGGTGATAGAGCTGTCAGCATTTTGCAAGACCATTGGTGATAATACGGCTGCCTAATGCCGTTATATTCAGCCAGTCAGTTAAATATTTAATGGGCACTTGTTATATGGGGGGGAACCCAAAAAACCTGGAATTTATTTATTAAAAAATTGTGTATTCTTACATGTTTAAACTTCAGTCATCTTCAAAGTACTTTTCGTTTGATGCAATACATTTATTGAGATGCTTTTTCCATGCTCTGAATGGTTTTTGAACTCGTCAATTTTGATGCCTATTAGTGCTTCTGCTGTTTTTTTTGTTTCACCTTTTCCACATCAGCAAAACATTTCCCTTTGAGGACATTTTTCGTCTGGGGAAATAAAAAAAAGTCGCTCAGAGGAGATTGGTTGAATAGGGAGAGTGGGGCACAGGAGTCAGGCTGTTTAGGTCAAAAACTGCTGAATACTCAGCACACTGTGGGCAGGTGCACTCGTAAGTCACCCATTTTGAAATGGACAAACATGTTGAAAGAATCTCCCCCCAAAAATTCTCTGAAGCTGAATGCAGCCTCTCAAAACAATGCCAGCTGGTACACTGATGCCAATGGGTTCCTAGAACACTTACTTACCTAACAGGGGAAGCCTGTACTACAAGGTGCCCACCCTCTAAAAGATAATTTTTTTGGGGGGGTCACACCTCATATACCATGCACCATTTTAGGAGCTGGGAATACAGTATTCAATAAAACAATATTTTGCACATATTTTGGTAGGTATATTTCACATAATAATTAGATAGGGACAGAAAAAACATGGTAAGGTAAATAGAAATACCAGTGTGTGGACAGATGATGGCATTTTGTATTGGATGGCTAGGGAATAACTTGCTGGGAAGGTGACATTTGAACAGAAACCTGAAGATGATGAGGGAGCAAATCATGAGGTAAAAGTGGGCCATAGGAGAGTCCCTGAGATTGGTGTGTGTCAAGCATACACAGCAAGGAGAGCTGTGTGGCTGAAAGAGTGTGGGCACAGAGGAGAGAAGTGGGAAATGGAATTAAAACAATTTGGAGGCAGGTGGCTCACGCCTGTAATCCCAACACTTTGGGAGGTGGAGAGGAGAGGATTGCCTGAACTCATGGATTCGAGACCAGCCTGGGCAACATGGCGAAACCTCATCTCTACAATAAATTTTTTTAAAAATTAGCCTGGCATGGTGGTGAGCTCCTGTTGTTCCAGCTACTTGGAAGACAGGCAAAAGGATTGCCTAACCCCAGCAGGTCTAGGCTGCGGTGGCCATGAGTGAGACTCCTCAAAAAACAAACAAGCAAATAAATAAAACAATTTGGGGCTGGGATTGAATGATTAGGTCATGATAGGCATTCTGTTTTTTACTGAGTAGCCATTGGAGGGTTATGAGCAGTGTAATCTATGTTTTAAAAGGATCATACTGACTATTCTGTTGAGAAAAAATAAAATTTAGAAAGCATCGCTATCATCTAGGAAGCTTTCATAGTAATCCAAATATATTAGTTATCTGTTACTCCACAAGAAATGACCCCAAATTTAGCAGTTTAAAACAACAATCTTTTTTGAGTTGGAGTCTCACTCTGTCACCCAGACTGGAGTGCAGTGGCCACTCCCGGCCACTGCAGCCTTGACCTTCTGGGCTCCAGCAACCCTTCCGCCTCAGCCTTTCAAGCAGCCTTGGAAGACTGTGTGGAACTACAGGCACATGCTACCACACCCAGCTAATTTTTTTGGTTTTATTGTAGAGATGAGGTCTCGCCGAGTTTGCCCAGGCGGGTCTCGAACCTGCGGGCTCAGGCAATCTACTCACCTCAGCCTCCCAAAGCGTGGCATTACAGGCTGAGCCACCGAGCCCAGCTAACAATCATTTATTATCTTATTCATTTATTGTGGCTCAAAAACTTGGGAGCGGATTCGCTCAGTGTTCCTGATTTAGGATTTCTCATGAGGAATAGTCAAGCTGGCGGCTGGGACTGTGTTCATCTGAAGCTTTACCTGAGGCTGGAGGATCTGTATCCAGGGTGGCCACTCACAGGGCTACTGGCCAGAGGCCCCAGTTCCTTCCCTCTGGGCCTCTTCACAGGCTGGCCTGAATGTTCTCAGTCCTCAGGATTTGACAGGCAGCTTCTTGCATAGAGGGAGAGAGAGATGAGGAGCAAGAAGCAAGAAGCCGCGGTATCTTTATGACCTTGTCTCAGAAGTCATTTCTACCTTATTTCTCTTTATTTGACTTTATTCTGGCCCACACTCAAGGGGAGAGAATTAGGCTCCACCTCTTGAAGAAGGGAGTATCAAATAATTTGTGGGCATACCTTAAAGCCATCTACCACACTAGGCAAGAGAGGGTAGCTTAGCTCAGGATGGTCATGGTGAGGATCTAGAAAGTGGTAGGATCTGGTAGAGTCCACAGGACTTGCTGATGGATTTGTTACAGGTTGTGGGGGAGGGGACTGCAAGACTTTTGACTTGAGCAGCCAAAAGTATGGAATTGTCATTCAATGAAATGGCGATCAGAGGAGCAGGAGGCCACTTTTGGACAAGTTAACTATGAGATGCTTGTTAGACATATGTGTAGAGAAGCTACATACAATGGATGTCTGGATTTAATATAGTGATACCAGCCGGGCTCGGTGGCTCAACCTGTAATCCCGCGCCTTTGGGAGGCTGAGGTGAGTGGATTGCCTGAGCCCGCGGGTTCGAGACCCGCCTGGGCAGCGAGACCTCATCTCCACAATAAATCAAAAAATTAGCCGGGCGTGGTAGCGCGCGCCTGTAATTCCAGCTACTCGGAAGACTGAGGCGGAAGGATCGCCGAAGCCCAGCAGGTCGAGGCTGCGGTGGCCGGGAGCGGCCACTGCACTCCAGTCTGGGCGATAGAGTGAGACTCCAACTCAAAAAAAAAAAAAAAAAATTAGTAGACTGAGCTTTCCTTTTTAACTCTGACCCCTGGAATCTGCCATCAATGTGAAGGAGAGAATAGGTGAGGGCAAGGCCATGCTAGAGAGCACATGCCCCATCTGAAGGGGACAGGAACTATTCAGCTACAGCTGGTTGCTGCCTTGTGGGAATGTGGGCCAGGGGTCACTAGATATTCCAATTTTCCGAAGGAGCCAGAGATACAGATTTTATGTGCATTCTCCCAATAATAATAAGTGTTGGTACCCAATTTGAATTCTTTTTTTTTTTTTTGAGTCAGAGTCTCATTCTGTCACCCAGACTGGAGTACAGTGGTCGCTCCTGACCACTGCAGCCTCGACCCACTGGGCTCCGGCGATCCTTCCACCTCAGCTTTCTGAGTAGCCAGAATTACAGGCATGCGCTACCATGCCTGGCTGATTTTTTTAAATTTATTGTAGAGATGAGGTCTCGCCAAGTTGCCTAGGCAGGTCTTGAACCCGTGGGCTCAGGCAGTCCACTCACCTCAGCCTCCCAAAGTGCGGGATTACAGGCTGAGCCACCAAGCCTAGCCAATTTGAATTCTTAAAAACTGTTGTGTAGGCCATGCAATGCTTAAAAAGAGGAGCCAGCAGGCCACTGATTTGTAATCTCTAGCCTAGGGTTTAGATGTGCCAGGAGTGAGGCCTACACGCATTTCTTCATTATGCATTGGTAACAGCCTTCTAATCATTAAAATGAATTAGACTGCTCCTGCCTTTGAGACACTCATGGATTAGTAGAGAAAATAGACAGTAATTATGGTAAAATATATAGATGTTGGAATATTTATGTATATTCTCTGTGTGTATAGCTATAAAAGTGATGAATTCTTCCAGGGTTCATCTGGGAGGACATGATAGGAAGTGGGATTTGAGCCAGAATATGGGAAATTTGGTGCGCTAAAGAGATTTGGAGCCCTTGAAACTCCCACTGTATGTACAAATGTTAGATTTGCATTTGCTGTATGTATCATTTTCTTGATAGGTAGTTGGAAATACAGATATTCCTTAAACCTGCTGGTGAGAGTCTTAGGGTTAATAACATGAGAGAACTCTCCCCTCTGCCCAAATTATAGGATATTTGTATGTTTCAGAGGCCTAGGAAACTCAGAAATAGCAGGGCATGGTGGCTCACGCCTGTAATCCCAGCACTTTAGGAGACAGGCGAGAGGATTGCCTGACTTGGGTTCGAGATCAGCCTGGGCAACTTGGTGAGACCTCATCTCTATGATTAAAAAAAAAAAAATTAGCCAGGTATGGTGACACACCTATTCGGTAGTGTCACCTATTCGGAAGGCTGAAACAGAAGTATTTGCCCAAGGCCAGCAGACCAAGGTTGCAGTGGCAGTGAGCAGGCCACTGCACTCGAGCCTGGGCAACAGAGTGAAACTGTGACTCGAAACAAAACAAAACAAACCTTAGAAGTCATGTAGCTGGATGCCCCTATTTTTGGGTGAGGAAACTGAAAGGGAAGTCACAGAGCCCCTTGGAGGCAGAGCTTGGACTGACACCCATACCTCTTTACCACTGTGCTTCCTCCTTTCCTGGGTATCTCTGAGGGTCAGGCTTAGGCTGGCCCCTTCTGCCCATTGGCCTGTTTTGGCCCAGCTCCTGGTGGGGGAGGAAAGTTTGCTATCATGTGGCATCAGGTTCTTTCTTCTTTCTCTTTTGCTTCCCTTGCTTGAAATGCGTGTTATCCCTTTTCTTTGTCATAGAGTTGGACTACTTTTGTTCAAATTCCTCATCAGCCACATGCCAGCTGTGTGACTTGGTCCAAATTGCTTAGCCTTTCTAAGCCTGTTTCCTCTTCTCTTTGTTAAGAGTTAATAGGTGAAGTATATACATAAGGTGAAGCGTAATGGGAATGCACTGTAAAATTTTAAGATTCTTGGGAAGACAGAATGACATAAAGCACTTAACAAAGCACGGACCTATAGAAGCACTGAGCAAGTATTAGCTATGATGATGATGGTTCACACAGTTCACAGACCCTAAAGCTGTGTTACGTGCCCTTCCTTTGTTTTCCCATACTATCCTGTTAAGTCTCTATTATTATTGTACATACCACGTTGTATTGTAATTGTTTATGTCTATCTCCCCTGCTGGACTAAGAGCACCTTTAAGGATTCATTCAACAAATGTTTATTAGTCACTGTGCCAGGCACTAGGAATACAGCGATAAACCAGGAGCTCTTAGTTTATTGCAGAGTTCCGAAAGGCATGCAAAGGTGAGCTTGTCTCATGGTCACCTAAATCTGGAAAATGATGCTCACCATAGCCCCTCTTAGAGATTAGACTCCATCTTAGTCTTTTAAAGTTTCTAAGGAGTCTTGTAGTAAAGTAACCAATTTACTTTGTGTAGCCCAGCTTTGTCAGACTCAGCAAATGTTTGCTGAATAAATTTGAGACATCTAGACCGTCCTTTTAATTTCACTGTGTGCTTTGGTCCCCAGCTCACAGTGGCACAGCAATGCTTAGAAACCTTGCTAGGAGTAAACAGCCTGTGGCTGCTTAGGGACCTGTTGCTCACTGTCTGGTGCCCTCATGGAGACAGGAGGCCCTGGGCTGAACAACATGAAACCCCAGTCACTGCAGCTGGTGCTGGAGGAGCAAGTGCTGGCATTACAGCAGCAGATGGCAGAGAATCAGGCAGCCTCCTGGAGGAAGCTGAAGAACTCCCAGGAGGCCCAGCAGAGGCAAGCAGCCCTCGTGAGGAAGCTGCAGGCCAAGGTAAGGCAGCTGCCTTTTTGGGTGGGGGCGGCATGGGGTGGGAGGGATGGAGAGAATAACCTCTGGAGCTGGGGCTGAGGTGAGATAAGGGTTGAAGGAGGTAGAGCTGTGTGGTGGGAGTGGCCTAGGCCTCGCTTTGTGATAACAACCATCTAGATTTCAAATATAGTTTTTCCTTTGTTGCTCACAACTACTCTGTCAGGTATGTATTATATCCTTTTTTGAGTTGGGTTTCACTCTGTCACCCAGGCAGGAGTGCGGTAGTATGCTCATGGCCACCACAACTGCTGTGTCCTGGGCTCAGGTGATCCTTCCGTCTCAGCCTTACAAGTAGCTGGAATCACAGGCACATGCCACCATACTTGGCTAATTAACAAGGTCTTACCAAGTTACCCAGGCTAGTCTAGAACCCCTGGGCTCAGGCAGTCGTATCACCTCAACCTCCCAAAGTGCTCGGATTATAGGCTTGAGCCACCATGCCTGGCATATTATATCTTTTTTCAAGATGATGTTCATGGGGGGTTAAATTAGTTGTTCAGATTTGCTCATGTAGTTTAGAGCTGACCGTAGGCGTTGTAGGTCCAAAGTCCATGATCTTGTCTCTCCACTACAAGAGGAATATGGAAAGTATTAAGTGCCCAAATAGAAACAATAAGATGTTACAGCTTTACATCACTGTCACCATCCAGTTCTCCTTTTCAAAGCAGGTTTGCCCAAGATCCTCAGGGGCCTTCGGTTTGGGCTTTTGTACCAGCTGTGCCCATTACCCAGGGGCTGCTTTGTTTGCCTCAGGTGTTGCAGTACCGGAGCTGGTGCCAAGAGCTGGAGAAGCAGCTGGAAGCCACTGGAGTGAGTGAGGCTGAGTTCCATGCTCCCCCCCAGCCCTCAATGAATATACTTGTTAGGTTTCAGTTGCTGACTGACTGAGGCTGGGGTGTGAAAAGGGGTGCTTAGTAGAAGTCCTTCTTTCTTCAGCCCCTAAGAGCTTTATCACACTGATATCTCCTTGGACCTAGTGGCCTGTCCGATTTCAACCCTTGGTTCTCTAAGGATGAAATGTAGCTTCAGGAAACTTAGTTGGATTGGAAGGTATGGAATTAGAGAGAAGCGTGTATTTTTCCTCCAGCAGATGTCAGTGTTTATCTGTCTTAGGTGTGTGCCTTTGTATGCCTAAAGCATGTTTGTGACAGAGTAGGGATATATTTTGTGCTGTTGTCTGGGCAGGAATGGCTTTGAAAAATCCATTTGTCTTTGTTCCAGTTTCCTCTCAGCACCTTCTCACATTCGCTTCAGAAAATTCCTCTCGAAAGAAAGAACCAAAACATGAATTCCTTCTGTATAGGTTAGGCACCATTAGGCATTGTCATATAGAGATGATCCCTGACTTAGGATGGTTGTGATTTTTTGACTTTAGGATGATACAAAAGCCATATGTGTTCAGTATGCTTCTTGGGTTATGATGGGGTTATGTCTGGATAAACTCATCGTTAAGCTGAAGGTATTATAATTTGAAAACACACTTTGAATATACAATATGTTCGACTTACAATGGATTTATCCCATCATAAGTAGAGGAACATCTGTGATTGTGCCACTTAATCTACAAAGTAACTTTCTGAGGGGAATGATATCACCATTTTGCAGCTGAAGACACTGTAGCTCCAAGAATTTAAGTGACCACCCAAGGTCCAAAATTAGTATAGTGTAAGTCAAGGCTATTAGTGAAAGATATATCTTATTCTTCTTAGGTTGAAGATTATTTTCACTACCAAAAGCCATCTTTCATGAGAGGTATATAGAGGGATGCTGGATTGAGAAAAGAAGCATTTGCTAGTAAATGGGAGAAAGAGTGAAAAGAAAGTGGACTGCTATAGAAGGGGACATCAGGTAACTGGTCTGAGTGATGTTATCTTTAGAGGTAAGTAAGGCTTGTCTCTGTCTGATGCAGGGACCAATCCCTCAGAGGCGGGAAAGTATGGAGGAGCCAAATCTGGAACAGCTGCTAATTCGATTGGAGGAGGAACAACAGAGGTGATGGACCCCAAATTCTCTGACCTGGGTGATTGGCTGATGGAAAATCTCTTTCCTGAGGGCTAACATGGATTAGAGCTGTGGACTTCAGCCATAGGTCCCTGATTCCCGGCAATGGAAAATTCCAGTGATTGTCACTAAATTCCCAAGAGGTCCAAGGGTTGGACCAGACCTGTGTTTTGCACTTGTTTTTACCTCTCCCCTGTGCAGGTGTGAGAGTCTAGCAGAGGTGAACACCCAACTTCGACTGCACATGGAAAAAGCTGATGTGGCAAATAAAGCCCTTCGGGAAGATGTGGAAAAGTTGACCGTGGACTGGAGCCAGGCCCAGGATGAGCTAATGAGGAAGGAGAGCCAGTGGCGGATGGAGCAGGAGGTGAGAAGAACGATGGCTGGAACTGAGAAGAGGGCTGTGCACTCTGGCTATTGCCCTGGTCAGTGCTGGAAGGAGTTAACTTAAGGACTTGGATGGAAATGAACTACCTCTTTTAAAGTCTGACCCTTCTTACCTGCCCATGCTGGCAGCTTCATCCTACTTGGGCCTTCGGGGTAGTTCTGCTGGCAGGACTAGGTTTTGCTGGCAGGTAGCATGATACTCAAAGCAACTCTGTTCCTGCAAAAGTGACTAGCTTAGGTTTTAGATGAATCTGAAAGTTTACAGACTTCCTTGGTCTGGAGGTCTTGCATATCTAGATGCTAAGGAGCTAGATGTTGAAACTGAGTGGGGAAGAACGATCAGTTATGAGCCCTAGGGAACTGTTAAGTCCCAGCTAAAGGAAACAAATATTTCCTGAGCCTTTGCACTAGGTGCTTTACAAATACTATACCATTTACTTCTCCTTATAAGCATGTGGCAACAGCTCTCATTTGTTGAACAGCTACTGTGTATCCTTTCTAATCTAGCCTAGAGGAAGGCCGTATACCATTCTAGGGCTTCTGACCTCTTGAATCCCACTGCCAGCTTCATTAAACCTTTCAACATAACCTGGGTAGATGCCCATTCAGAAGTTATCTCCTGTAAGTCCTTCTTTCCTTTTTCCCAGTAGTCAGGAGGAATTCAAGACTCTTATGTTGGTAAGAGATAGTCCTCTGCCCCTTGGTATGACCTGGGTTTCTGAACACTCAGTTCTTCAAGGGTTACCTGAAAGGAGAGCATGGTCGGCTTCTCCGTCTATGGCGAGAGGTAGTGACCTTCCGGCGCCACTTCCTGGAAATGAAGTCAGCTACTGACAGGTCAGTGTGGGGATAAAAAGGGAGGAGGTTTTCCCCTACCAATTCTAGACTTATGACAGTGGGCTGCTGGAGATGGGGGCATCAGGTGTGGAGGTAGGATGGGTGGGAGGCTGATGTTGTTGGAGTCAGATGATATTTTTCTCAGATCTGCTCCTCGGGCTTAATTGGACCTGATCTCCCTGCTCCCTTACCTGGTCCATGTAGGCATCTGTTCTTTTCCTTACTTTTACTCAGAGATCTGACGGAGTTAAAGGCTGAGCATATGAAGCTTTCTGGCTCCCTGTTGACCTGTTGTCTGCGCTTGACTGTGGGAGCACAGTCTCGGGAATCCGATGCATCTGAGAGAATAGCTGGGAGGGATCCAACCCAGCTGCTGCTGCTGCTAGCCAAGACCCAGGAGCTGGAGAAGGAAATCAGTGAGAGGAGCCAGGAGTTAATACAGCTGAAGAGTCAAGGGGACCTGGAGAAGGCTGAACTTCGGGACCGGTGAGCTGGCCTGGGGTCCCAGAAGGGTGCACTGTGGAAAAGCTGACTCCCTTAGAGGGCTAGGGATAGAGCATTCTTACCAGGAGAGGGGAACGAGGTTCGCCAGAGGGAGCCTGGTTTGAAACCTGATGCCACAGCTGGGGCTTGTCACTGACTCTGCCCTTTGACTGTCTTTCAGCTCAGTTCCTCTCCGTTGGTTTACAGAACTAGCTACGCCTCTCCTCTGTCCACTCCAAACTCCTTGCCATTCCCAGGACAACCAAGCTCTTCCATGCTTCCCTGCCTTTGTACATGCTGACCTTACCCTGGAATGCCTTCCTCTCTTCTCTCTCTGCCTTATCCTTTAAGATACAGTTTAAATGTCAACTCTTCTATGAAGCCTTTTCTGACCTCAGTAACCTACTAAGTTACTATGCCCCTGTGGTCTTTTGATTTGCTTGTTATAACATTGATCTCATTGATTATTTAGTTTACTTTTTTTGGTTAGACTTTTAATTATCTGATTGTAATGAAATAGGTTTTTTAAAAATGATGATAAGAAGGGCAGGGACTTGGCCGGACTCGGTGGCTCAGCCTGTAATCCCAGCGCTTTGGGAGGCCGAGGTGAGTGGATTGCCTGAGCCCGCGGGTTCGAGACCCGCCTGGGCAACTTGGCAAGACCTCATCTCTACAATAAATAAATAATTATTTGGGCGTGGTAGCACATGCCTGTAGTTCCAGCTACTTGGAAGGCTGAGGCGGAAGGATCACCGGAGCCCAGCAGGTCAAGGCTGCAGTGGCCGGGAGTGGCCACTGCATTCCAGTCTGGGTGACAGAGTGAGACTCCAACTCAAAAAAAAAAAAGAAGGGCAGGAACATGAGCAGAGTGCCCCACTGAATCTCAGGGCAAAATTCAGTTTATGCCCCATGATTAGAATTGTGGTTTCACCTGTTGGTGGTGTATACATAAATTTTAGGACTGTTTTGTTTTGTTTTTGCTTTTGGAGGCACTGAGAAGCACAAAGACAGAGATCATGTCTTAGTTTTGTGTCTCTAATGCTTTGCACTCCACCTACCATGTAGTAGACACTCAATAAATGTTTGTTGAATGATACAATAGTTAAATAAATGACCATACAGTGAGGTGAATCTCTCAGAGACAGTAGAGAATAGTATTATGAAGACTTTCAAAACAACATTTTAACTCCTAGATGATATTCATTCAAGAAATATTTATTTAGCCACCCCTACAAACCAGACAGTCAGCTCCAAGTATGGCACAAAGTGATAAAGATGTATGGAAATAATTCAGACTTTGAGATGAATATCAAGAAAGTTGACTGTAATCGTCCCCAAATTACCCCTCCTTTTTCCCTATCAGAATCAGAACCTTGGGCTGGAGGGAGCTTGGGACTATCCCATGTGGCAATTCTGATGTTCTTATTGGCTTCAGGGTGCTTGACTTCAAGATCAAGCAAGGCCTGGAGGGGCTGGGCCTGGGCTTTCCTTCAGCTCTCGGGTCCCCAAACACGTGTTCCGGCCTTGAGATGTGGTAAATCCCTGCATGTGTCTGAGTGGTTTTTTGCTTCCCCTGCTCCCCTCCCCCCAGTTCAAGGCTATAGCATCATGTGATATTCAGGGAGTATGGAGGGGCTGAGGGTGCCAAGAAATTCTGGGGAGGCTGCAGTTGGGAGTGTCTGTTGGGGATGGGGTGTGCTTAATAGTAGCTCTGTCTAGATCCGTGAGCTGTTCAGGTGACAATGCTATGCTCTTCTCTTTAGAGTAACCGAGCTCTCTGCTCTACTGACCCAGTCTCAGAAGCAAAATGAAGATTATGAAAAGATGGTAAAGGCTCTGAGAGAGACAGTGGAGATCCTGGTACATGATCCTTTGTTCTGGAAAGGAGTTGGGAGTGGGCTAATCAATTTTTTTTTTTTTTTGAGTGGGAGTCTCACTCTGTTGCCCAGGCTGGAGTGCAGTGGCACACTCACGGCCACCACAGCCTCGACCTGCTGGGCTCAGGCAATCCTTCCACCCCAGCCTTCCAAGGAGCTGGAACTACAGGCGCACACCACCACACCCAGCTATTTTTTTTTTTTAATTATAGAGACAAGGTCTCGCTAAGTTGTCCAGACTAGTCTCGAACCCCTGGGCTCAGGCAATCTCTCACCTCCACCTCCCAAAGTGTCTGGGATTGCAGGTATGAACCACCATGCCCAGCTGGACTTATAGTTTCCTTGTGTTTTATGGACAGAGAGTGCAGGATACCAGTTAAAAATTAATTAACCTATTCATTCAATAAATATTATTAACTGTCTACTATCCCTATGTATTCCTGGAGAAATTACAATGACATATGTATGCAGTGTGCCCTTGTCAGAGAGAGGTGGCACATAAGAGGCACACTGGCAAATTGGTGAGTTGCCAGGAAGATATGTGGAGAGATTCAAAACCTAGTCATATGGGAAACAACTGAGGAGTATGGCAATGTTTAACATGGAGAGGAAAGGCTGAGCAAATGAAGCTTTCTGGCTCCCTGTTGACCTGTTGTCTGCCCACGAAGACATGATGGCTGCCTTCACATATCTGAAGGACTGACACTAGGGAAAAGAGCTGACTTGTTTAATGTTTTCCAGGACAAAACCAATGTTAATGGCTAGAAGTTTGCCACTCCGAGAGTTCAGGCACACTTACTCTTCCTCCATGCCACTGTACAACTGTAGGTTTTAGCACACATTAGAGCTATTCAGTAGGTGAGCAGTCTGTCTTGTGAAGGCGTGAGGAAGAATATCATCAAAGGAATTCTCTGAAGTTGGATATAAGACTCTCTGACTTGATTCCATATTTCCCATCATCTGTATGACTTTTCAGATCTCTGATTTTAGGCTGCTTCTGAATTCCTCTCCATGTGTGCACTCCTAGACTTCTTATCCAAGCTGGGATCAACTGGAAACCTGATTTGTTTGTGCCTTTTTTATTCCTTTTTGTCAGAAATTTGCCAGTTCAGATATCCATAGGGCCCAGATAATGTAAATGAGCGAAGTGGGTTCCGTTGTAAGAATTCTGGTTTTCTAGTGCTGTCATATTTGGTTTTCAGTACTGCTAGGGATAGTTGAGCTCAGTATTAAGGAAACCTAAGAACTGTAGGGCCCTGAAGAATTAAATGCCTCATCTAAAGGAGGCATCCACCATTTAACTTCAGTCAGTTGTTACCTTGTAGGAATGAGGGCTAGGTGTGGCCCGTTTGTTAGCTTTTTGAGAGAAGCCAGGAATTGATTTCATTGATTGATTGATTGATTGATTGAGTTGGATTCTCCAGTCGCCCAGACTGGAGTGCAGTGGCATACTCCCGGCCACCGCAGCCTTGACCTGCTGAGCTCTGGCAATTCTTCTGCCTCAGCCTTCCAAGTAGCCGGAACTACAGGCGCGCATTACCATGCCCAGCTAGTTTTTGATTTATTGTAGAAATGAGGTCTCACCAAGTTGCCCGGGTGGGTCTCGAACCCGCGGGCTCAGGCAGTTCACTCGCCTCGGCCTCCCAAAGTGCTGGGATTATAGGCTGAGCCACCAAGCCCGGCCAGGAATTGATGTTTTAATGCAGAACTTCTCAATTTACAAAGAGCTGAAGGTCTATGTCTTCAGGCCTTCCCTAACACAAAAATAATGGGAAAGAAGAGAGGAAATCTTGAGTCTTCAAGATTATGTCTAGCTTTGGGGCTAGAGGCTTCTCTATTTCAGCCTTCAGTCTCAAGAGTTGATTTATTGGTCAGAGACAACAGCCTTCTTATCTAATAGTAGTCACATTTATTGAAGTTTGCCTTGTGCTGGGTACAATGTACGGTAATTTACATGAATTTTTTTTCATTAAGCCTTAAAACAAGTAGTTGCTATCAATTATTTCTATTTTAAAGAAAAGGAAGCTCGAAGTAGCAGTTATCCAAGGGTCACCAAGTAGTCAATGAGAGAGCAAGAATTCTGATCTAGGAAGTCTAATTTGGAACTCATAATTTACTTAATCTAAACTTTTAGTCACCATGTCACATTGCCTTCAGACTCTTTGGATAACAGTTAGCATTCATGGGTGGTCAGGGAAAAAGTAGGGCTGACAGGATAGATTGAAAAAGGCTTTAGTTGATTTGGGACTTGGAATAATAAATTCTCTTTTGAGAATTTGGCTCTGAGACTCTATTTTGTTCCCTGTTCAGGAGGCAAATCATGTAGAAGTAATGGAACATGAGGCGTCTCTCAGTAGGAATGCCCAGGAGGAGAAGTTGTCATTACAGCAGGTGATCAAGGATATAACTCAGGTAATGGTAAACCTCCTGCTTATGGTAACCAGGTTCTGATTCGCTCCTTTCTCCAGGCTTTCTTGGCCTCTCAGTCCTGCCTGGTTTTTCCATCTCTGAGGTATTTGGGCCTAGGGTCTTGTGGGGATGAGTTCTCTGAATATATTTGAAGACTGGAACCCCAAGCTAGCTAAGCATTCATGTCTTAGCACTGCCTGGTGGGATAGGCCCTTTCCTGTTGCCAGCTGTGGTTCTTAGGACAAAGGCTGGATTCTGGTCTTAAACTGCCTCAACTGTTGCTGCTTCTTTCATTTCTTCATTTATCTCAGAGTGCTCTAGAGTTGCTAGTCCTAGAATTGGGTGACCAAAGGTGGAGAATTGAAGGCACTGGCCTTTTTTGCTCTCAGGTATGCTCCTCCCACGTGCCAGAGAGAAGATCTGAGAAAGAAAGCATCAGGTTTGCCCAGACTATAGTATAAATCCTCCGTATAGACTCTAGGTCTTGGTCAGTAGAGTGGTGACCCTGCTGTGTTGTGTTTCAGGCCATGATGGAAGAAGGGGGCAATGCTGCCCAAGGCTCTGGTCATGAGAGCTCTTTGAAACTGGACTCTAGTGGCTTCTCCCAGTTTGATTCCCAGGATCTGGACAAGGCTGTTACTCTGGTGCATTCAGTGCTGACTCAGAGACGCCAGGCTGTAAAGGTGAGAACCCCCTGAGAAGCATTTCTTCTCAGGCACAGGGGTGTGTTTCTAAACTGATGTGTACTTCCGGTACCTCCCTAGCCTGGACTGCCCCTTTCACTTTGCTGACTAGTCATGAGGTGTTTTGTCAACATCCCAAAGTGCGCATTCAAATCTCCCTGTGTCTGCCCAGTTGTGCTTGTGGGTGACAGGCACATTCTCCATGCCAGTGGCACACTTCATTTTGCGTGCAGTGTTTGCACAGAACTATGCAAATGTTGGGAACGAAAGCCCTGGGACAGTATGGGTAAGTGTTCCCCAACTCTGAGGGTCCCAGGCACACTTACCATCCCCTCATGCCACAGTACATTTGGAGATGATGAACTCCAAGATTCTGGAGCCATAAAGGCCCAGTGACCTATGATCTTCTGTCTTCTTGAGTGGTCACATCTCTATCTCTGCTCACCCTTGTGGCACTAGTCCCTGGCTCTCTCGACCAGCCCTACTCTCAGGCTTCTGACGTTCCTCCTCTGCCCTTGCCCTCTTGCTCATCATCTGGTTTCTGTTTTTCTCTCTCTATAGGACCTAAGGCAGCAGCTTTCAGGCTGCCAAGAGGCTGTGAGCATATTGCAAAAACAGCACGATCAGTGGGAGGAAGAGGGCAAAGCCTTGAGACAGCGGCTGCAAAAGCTCACTGGGGAGCGGGACACTCTGGCGGGGCAGACTGTGGACCTCCAGGGAGAGGTGGACTCTCTCAGCAAGTGAGCAAACAGGCTGTTCATCCCACCCTTTCACCCGGTCTTAGTCCTCATCCAGCCATTTACCCACTCTCTTCATGCTTTTGGTTGACTGATGCTGCTGTCCTTGAGACCCATGACTGCTCAGGGCTGCTTTGTGTTCTGTGTATTTCTGCAGAACAAGCTTTTGGATTTTGGGTCTTTGTGATTATTTGAAAAACAGTTTCCCACCCAAAAGGAAAGATGAAATGTTGATCCCGTGATGTCTGCGACCAGAAAGGACTTTAAATCCCATGGTCTCTGCTCATCTCCGATCGTTTTCTTCCAGGGAGCGGGAGCTCCTGCAGAAGGCCAGGGAAGAGCTGCAGCAGCAGCTGGAGGTACTGGAGCAGGAAGCATGGCGCCTGCGCAGGGCAAACATGGAACTTCAGCTGCACGGCGACTCTGTTCAGGGGGAGAAGGAGGAGCAGCAGGAGGAGCTGCACCTGGCTGTCCGTGAAAGAGAGCGCCTGTAAGTGTGACCAGTCTCCTCCTGCTGGGGCCTGGCCCGTCTTCAGTTCCACACCCTCTCCACCCAGTCCCCTCCCTTAGAAAGTGGAGTGCACAGAAGTTAGCATGCAGTGGGTTCAGATTACCTTACTGCTTTTTTCTTTGCAGAAAGACGAATACAGAAATTTCATCCAGACTTTGTTAAGCACTCATACAAGATAAGGCACTGTAGGGGATGCAGAAATGAATATGACATGAGCCCTGATCTAAAGGAGCTTGCAGTCTAATGAAGAAGACAGACACACAACTAACTGTTACATGAGGCCAGATGAATTGTGAAATAAACAGAACTTCAAGCAAGGTCCTTTGGGAACACAGGAGTGACAGTTAATTGTTGAGGAGCAAGGAACGCTTTATGGAGAAGGGAGAGACTTTGAGCTGAGCTTTACCATATTCCGATTGGTAGAGAGCAGGAGAACAGCTAAAGGAAGATTCATAAAGAAAAGGAGGCAGGGAGGCTCATGGCATACTCAGCAAAGGCTGGCTGGGGTGAGACTCCCACAGGAATGTGATGGGAAATGAGCTAGTCGGTCAAGAAAGGGAAATACAGAGTAAATGGACCCAGGTAATCTGTAAATTCCTCCATATAATGTCACAGAAAAAGCAAAGAACTGGGTAGAAACTTGGCTTGAATCATGGCTCTGCCACCTGGACAGATTATTTGTAAAATGGAGATGATAATATTTACCTTGAAGGCTTGGGAAGATTGGAGCAATGTTTTGGAAAATGCTAACACAGAGCCTGGCATTCAGTAGGTCTTGAATAATAGGGAGCAGGGATGTATCATTTTTTATCTTTGGTGTATTCCCCTCCTCGCTTGTGCCCTACGTCCTTGCACCTAGAAGGCATGAGTAGTGGAAGCTTGAAGGACTGCCATGAGGGTCATGACTAAGGGGGAAGGCAGACAATTCACAGATAACTATATGTTTTAAAATTTAATGTATCTGACTTGATAACACAGTTAGGATTCAAAAGTCAAAACTGTTTAAAAAGATAGACATTGGGAAATCTCACTCCCATTTGTGCTTTCTCCATCCCATTTCCCTTCCCCCCAAGATAACCATTTTAATTGATTTCTTGTTTATCTTGCCAGTGCTACTTCATGCAAATATAAGCACATACTCTTTCTTCCCCCCATTTTCTTGCATAAAACATAGTGTATATATGTACTGTTCTACACTGCTTTTTTTTACCTGATGTATCTTAGCAGTCTTTCATTACCAGTTTTTAGAGACCTTCTTCACTCTTTTGCCTAGCAAAGGTCATTATGTTTCTGTTACCTTTTGGGTTGTGACCAATCCCTAAGACTCCTCTAGACCCCTGTCCTTCCCATCTTAGTCAGGAGACGCTGGTGGGCCTGGAAGCCAAACAGTCAGAATCACTCAATGAACTGATCACTCTTCGGGAAGCCCTGGAATCAAGTCGCCTGGAAGGGGAGTTACTGAGGCAAGAGCAAACGGAAGTGACCGCAGCGCTGGCCAGGGTGCGTGGCCTTCTCTCCTCACTTGCTGGGTGGGCGGCTTAGAGAGGTGTGTTTTTCCAGGAAAGGACCATACAGCCAGCCTCATTCTTCATCCTTCAAGCCTGACCCCTCATATTTCTGTCCTCAATCTCTAGCCTGCTTTGGGTTCTCTCCCTTCTATATACCCTCTATATTGGAATTAGAATGACTCTTCTGAAGTATAAATCTGGTTATGTTAGTCTCTTAAAACCATTCAGTGGCTTTCTAGCTCTGTGGTGCCTCATTCAAAGCTCCTTATCATCTGCCCGCAACTGTTTCTAACCTTCCCTTCCACTCTAGAACCTGGTCCTAACTCCTTGTATCCTTTGTTCCTGCTACATAGCATCAATTGCTTTCTCAATTGTACCATGTTCTTTTTTGACTCTAATGCTTTGTGTCTACTGTTCCCTTTTCCTGGACTGCTTATTTCCTTCCCCTTTAACCACAAACCAATATCTCTAAATACCCACCTTAGTTGTCAACTCCTCTACCAAGCATTTTTGACTCTTCCAAACTGTATTAATGCCTTCTTTGACTTCCCAAAGCACTTTGTGCTTACATTTTCTATGGTGTCATTACAATTTTAGTTGTTTATACATTCTTACATCTGTACCTCTATACTGTGAGCTCTTGTCTTACTCCTCAGTGAATGAATGAATGAAAGGAAAACTGTAAAGGAGAGAATGGAGCGTTAACTGATCTCCGTACAAAAGGAGAAGCAGGTGTTAGGAATGTGAACTGTTTGCTGTTGCAGGAAGACTGGGAACAGGAAACTCTTTAACCCTCTTCATTTTTAGGCAGAACAGTCCATTGCAGAGCTGTCAAGTTCTGAGAACAGCCTGAAGGCAGAAGTAGCTGATCTTCGGGCTGCAGCTGTCAAGCTCAGTGCCTTAAATGAGGCTTTAGTCTTAGATAAAGTTGGGCTGAACCAGCAGCTTCTCCAGGTGAGCAAAGATTTCTCTGGTCCCCAGGAAAGGGCTGGACCCTGACTGAGGACAACACAGATCAGCCCCCAGATATAGTTCTGAAATGTGCAAAAGAGATCAAATACTGTGAGGTTTGGTCTTAGCCATTAGAAACATTCTCCTCCCACATCAATAGCAGAACTGCCTTTGGGCTTTATGGTGAATCACCAGGGCTGGAAAGGGACCTGGGTCCTCTGGAAGGAAGACAAGGCGAGATAATAGCAACCAACGGAAAATGATCTGCTGAGGAGCCTGAGTCCTAAAGAATCTTCTCTATGGGTTACAAATCTAGCCTATAATTTTAGCAAGGGAACCTCCTTACAACCCCTGTTCCCTTAAGCCCAGAAATGTTCTGTGTTCCATTATTCTGAATTCTTTGAGGACAAGATTTTGCATTTTTTGTATCTCCCCTTACAACCCCTGTTCCCTTGAGCCCAGAAAAGTTCTATGTTCCATTATTCTGAATTCTTTGAGGGCAAGATTTTGCCTTTTTTGTATCTCCATCCCCAGCATCCACCACATCTAGTACCTAGAATATAGGCAAGAGGCTAAGTGAATGGATTTCCTTTCTCTCTCTTTTTTTTTTTTTTTTGAGTTGGAGTCTCACTCTGTCACCCAGACTGGAGTGCAGTGGCCGCTCCCGGCCACCGCAGCCTCGACCCGCTGGGCTCCGGCGATCCTTCCGCCTCAGCCTTCCAAGTAGCTGGAACTACAGGCGCGCGCTACCATGCCCGGTTAATTTTTTTTTTGGTTTACTGTAGAGATGAGGTCTCGCCAAGTTGCCCAGGCGGGTCTCGAACCCGCAGGCTCAGGCAATCCACTCACCTCAGCCTCCCAAAGGCGCGGGATTACAGACTGAGCCACCGAGCCCGGCTTTCTTTCTCTTTTATAACACTCCTGTGTTCATCTTTGGAGAATAGTTTAATATCTCACTTGAATTGCTGTCTCAGCACTTGATCTGTAATATTTGTAAACTGTAATATTTGTAATATTTGAATATTTGAACTGTAATATTTGAAACTGTAATATTTGTCTTTGATGCCCTGTACCTCCTGTCTTTTCTGGCCAGTACTTAGAGCAGGAGAACCAGTCTGTGTGCAGCAGAATGGAGGCAGCAGAGCAGGTGAGAAACGCTTTGCAGGTGGACCTGGCAGAAGCAGAGAGGAGCAGGGAAGCCCTGTGGGAAAAGAAAACTCACCTGGAAGCTCAGCTGCAGAAAGCAGAGGAGACTAGGGCTGAGCTGCAGGCAGATCTCAGGGGCATCCAAGAAGAGAAGGAAGAAATTCAAGATAAACTAAACGAGGTGAGAAGACAAAACTGACACAACACCATAATGTTAAGATGTAATACATGCTTATTGTAAAAAAACTAAAACACTACAGAAATGATGCGGAAAGTGAAAAGGCCTTACTTCCTAGAAATGACAAGTGTTACTAGTTTGCAGTATATCTTCCAATTAAAAAAAAAATTCCAACCAAAAGGAGGCCCAAACTTTACCTGTACAATGACCACTTGTACACCTAATCCTGAATTGTACTCCACATCTTTAAAATAAAAAATAAAAATAAAAATATTAATTAATTAAAAGCTCCCTGAAGGCAAAGCTGTATCTTTTTTGTCTTTATTCCTTCAGCTTTCAGTAAAATGCCTAAAACATAACAGGCTGAGTAAATTTTTTTCCTGAACCAATGAATGACCTGGCTCAAAGGTCATCTTTGTCCTCTACCAAATCTCTCTCTCATTGCCCTAATAATTATACATATTCTTCCTTCTCAGAGCCCCTTTCTCAGAACACTAATCACTTTCTTTCGTTATTATGTATGTCTTCTCAAAACTGAAAGCTCCTTAGGGGTAGATATCCTGCTGTACTTAGCCTAGGGTCTTGCTCATAGGAGAGCATTCTTCCTGGGCTAGGGGCTCTAAGTGTTGATCAGAGAAATAGAAAAATGCCACTCGGTATTGAATAAGCAATGCTCTGGGCTCACAGTGCTGGCTCCAGAATCTATGAAGTGCCAATGGCCCTAACCTGCTTGTAGCAGCCCCAGGGGGAATCCTGCCCCTGCCTTGTATCTCATCAGTTTCTTCTCTTCAGTCATATCACCAGCAGGAGGCAGCCACAGCTCAGCTGGAGCAGCTGCATCAGGAAGGAAAACGACAAGAAGAAGTGCTTTCCAGGGCGATCCAGGAGAAGGAGGCCCTAGTACGAGAGAGGGCAGCTCTAGAGGTGCGGCTGCTGGCTGTGGAGCGGGACCGGCAGGACCTCACTGTGCAGCTACAGGACCTGAGGTAGGGCCCAGACTCTGTTCAGCTAAGCACAGAGAGAGCTCTGCAAAGCAAGAAGTGGTCAGGATAAGCTCCCAGCCCTAAGTATGTGGGTTCTAAATGAGTTCTGAATTTATAATTGTTCCCTAACTTCTCTCCCTGTAGCTAGTATTTAGAACCCAGCTCCTCTTGAGGAAGGGTAGGGGGCTTGCTGGTAGGAACTCTTTCTGATTCCCGAACCTCACAGCTCAGCTAAGGAGCTACTGGAGAACAGTCTGTTTGAGGCCCAGCAACAAAATTCTGTGATTGAGGTCACTAAGGCGCAGCTGGAGGTCCAGATTCAAACTGTCACTCAAGCCAAGGAAGTAATCCAAGGTGAGAACACAACTGGGATGTGGTACACTCCATTGCATGGGGATGTTGCAAGCTGGAAAACAGTGGGGGGCTATAGAAGTCTTTTTTTAGCCAGGCTCAGTGCCATGAGATGAAAGTTGCTCATGAAATGGGGGGAGATGGAGAATATTATTAGTAAAAGGAGCTGAGAAGAGACCCAGAGGTCTGATCGTGTCCCTGGCCTGTTAGGGGAAGTGAGGTGCCTGAAGCTGGAACTGGACACTAAACGGAGCCAGGCAGAGCAGGAGCGGCATAGAGCAGCCAGACAGCTGGCCCGGGCTGAGCAAGAGGGGCAGACTACCCTGGAGCAGCAGAAAATGGTGCACCAGGAAGAGGTGAACCGGCTCCAGGAAAAATGGGTAGGTAATGGATGTGGCTGGGGTTAGAAGAGGCCGACATGGCCTCCCTTCCGTGAGTTAGCTACCTTCTAACGCTGATCTGGAAATTGCTGCTTATAAGAGTGAAATTTGGGGCAACCTCCTTGGGTCCTCTCCCACTGTGGGAGCTTTTCTGTTCTCTCAATGAATCCTGCTGTCTCAAAAAAAAAAAAAAAGAGTGAAATTTAACACCAAAGTGTAAAACTCAGCTTCTAGCTATTAAATAAGTTAATGTATGAAAAACACTAAGAGTTGTTCCTGGTATATAGTGAGCTCTGTTTTTGTGTTAGCCATTATTATTGTTGTTATGTTGGTATGTTGGTATATATAGAGAATTCAGAGTGAACCCTGGAATTTAGGATTATTAAAATGACCTCAGGGTATAAATGGGGCCAAGAAATACCTTGGATGCATTCTCGTCCAATTTACAACTGTATTTCTTTTGTTTTTAATTATATAATTTAGTCCATTTGCTTTTATTGTGATTCTAGATGTGTTTGGATTTATTTCTACCTTCTTAGGCTGTTTATCTCTTGGGGGGGGGAATTGCCTTTCTTAACTTCTAGAGAATTAGGTTGAATTGAATAAGTTGTATTCTTTCCTTTTTTCCTCTGTACAACTTTGGATGATATTTACTATATTTTTAAAAATTCTTCTAGTGCTTTCCTTTAATATTTAAAAATGCATACTTAAGGCCAGGTGCAGTGGCTCACGCCTATAATCCCAGCACATGGGAGGCCAAATTGAGAGGATTGCCAGAGAACACAGGTTTGAGACCAGACTGGGCAACTTGGCAAGACCTTATCTCTACAATAAATCAAAGAATTAGCTGGGTGTGGTGGTGCGTACCTGTAGTTCCAGCTACTTGGAAGGCTGAGGTGGAAGAATCACCTGAGTCCAGCAGGTCGAGGCTGTGGTGGCCATGAGCGTGCCACTGCACTCTAGCCTGGGCAACAGAGCGAGACTCCAACTCAAAAAATAAAAAATAAGTGAAAATAAAGATACATACTTAATAAAATCTCAAGTTAATCAGTATTTTAGACCTTTTCCTACCTGACACAAGAGCCTTAGGACATTTTACCTGTATTTACTCCTCTGTGACTGATATGCTATTTTGTTCAATGTGTTCAGCTCTAACTATTCAGCTCTAACTAGTTTAACACCACAAATTTTGCATTTTTGTTTTGTACATCAATATTTGTTTAGATACAAGGGTGAATTTACACATTTTTGCTCACTATTCTTGTACATCAAACTCCTATTGAAATTTATTTTCCTTCTGCCTCAAGTGAGATTTCCATTGGCGAGGGTCTGTTGGTAGTTAATTGTCTGAAAATGTTTCTATTTGACTTTTATTCTTTTTTATTTTCTTTTTTACTTTTTCTTCCCTTCTAACTAGAATTGAACCCACCCTTTTATTCTTGATAGGTAGCTTCACCGGGTAACAAATAGAGGTAAAAGATTCTAGGATGACATTTTTTCCTCAACATTGTTGGTTTTTGATAAGTTGCGACTTCTAGCTTATTTTCTGCAGTTTCTTGAGTTTAAGTGTGTATTTCTTTTCTGTTGGAACTTCTTGGATTTTCTGAGTCTGATTTCATGTTGAAACAGCAATTCTGGAAAATGATCATATTGTCTCTTTCCTACTTCTCTTTCTGAACTCGGATTAGTTATATGTCAGACCTTCTTATTCTGTCCTCCAAGCATATTCTCTCTTACATTTTACATGTCTACCTTTCTCTTTCTATACTGTGTTCTGGATGACTTTTTCAGATCTCCCTTCTAGTTGTTGATTTCCCTTTCACTTATGTCTAATCTAATGTTCGGACTATTCACCAAGTAATAAATTTCACTTACTACATTTCTTATTTCTAGACATTCTAGTCAGTTGGTTTTTTTTTTTTTGTATCTTCTTGGTCATTTTTTATTTTTATTTTTGAGTCAAGGTTTGACTCTCTTGCCCAGGCTGGAGTACAGTGGCACGATCATAGCTCACCTCAGTCTCCGACTTTTGGGCTCAAGCTATTCTCCTGCATCAGCCTCCCGAGTAGCTGGGACTATAGGCATGTGCCACCACACTGGCTAATTTTTTATATTTTGTAGAGACAACGCCTCACTATGTTGCCCAGGCTGATCTCAAACTCCTGGGCTCAAGTGATCTTTCCACCTCGGCCTCTCAAAGTGTTGGAGTTACAGGCATGACCTATCACTGAGCCTTCTTGGTCATTTTTAAGTCTTTTTTCCCTAATTTATATTTTCAGCCCCCTCCTTTACTCATAAACATGTGAAACCCACTTGTATACCGTCTAGTGATTCCAATAACTAAAATCTTTTGAGGCCGAGTTTGGTGGCTCAGCCTGTAATCCCAGCAATTTGGGAGGCCGAAGTGAGTGGATTGCCTAAGCCCACAGGTTCGAGACCAGCCTGGACAACTTGACAAGACCTCATCTCGACAATAAATCAAAAAATAAGCCGGGCGTGGTAGCATATGCCTGTAGTTCCAGCTACTTGGAAGGTTGAGGTGGAAGGATCACTGGAGCCCAGCAGGTCCATGAACATGCCACTGCACTCCAGCCTGGGCTATGGAGTGAGACTCCAACTAAAAAAAAAAAAAAAAATCTTTTGGGGCCTTATTCTGTAATTTGCTGTTTCCATTGGCTCTTACTCACGGCCTTGTTTCCATATGGGTTCTATCATTCTTGACTATGAGCTCATGTTTTTTGAAAGTTTTCCCTTAGAGGATTTACTTTTGCTACTGTAAGGAAGCCAGAGGGCTAACATTCCAGGACTACCTTAAAATAAATTTTATGTTTGAAGTTCACAGTCAGCTATGAACCCACATAAAGCCCAGTTCATGGCAATGAATTCTTTGGATATATTTATTTTTCCTACTCTGTATGAATGATGCACAATTATTTGATGCTTCCTTCTGTAGAGTTTTTTCTTTTGTCTCTTGCTCCCCCCTTTCTCTTTTTCCCCTCTTTTCTTCCTTTCTCCCTTTCTCTTATCTTTCTGTCTCAAATTTTCCCTGGTCTTTATAGCCCAGGGATATGTACTTTTTTTTGTTGTTTGATTTTAGTTGTGATGTTGCTATGTTGCCCAGGCTAATCTCAAATTCCCGGGCTCCTTGGCTAAAGGGATCCTTCAACCTCAGCCTCCTAAGTAAGCTGAGGACTACAGGCATGAGCCACCATACCCAACCTTTTTTGTAAAGGGTTACATATGCAGGGGGACAAAAAGCAGAATCTGTTTATTAAAAATTGTGTATTTATTCTTACATATTTAAGCCTCAGTCACCTTCAAAGTACTCTCTGTTTGATGCAATACATCTGTCGAGATGCTTTTTTCCGCTGCTTAGAACAGTACTTGAATTTGTCAATTTTGATGCCTTTTAGTGCTTTTTATTTCACCTCTTCCACAGCAGCAAGATGTTTCCCTTTAAGGATTTTTTTCATGGGGAAACAGAAAAAACGATGCTCTCGGGTGAGATCAGGTGAATAGGGAGGTTGGGGCATGGTGTCATGCCATTTTTGGTCAAAAACTGCTGAATCTTCAGTGTGGTGTGGGCAGGTGAATTGTCGTAATAGAAGAACCAGTCATCCTGTTTGCCACAACTCAGGGCATTTCTTCCCCAAATCATGACTCAACCTTCTCAAAACTTCCAGATAAAAACTTTGGTTGTGCTGGGCATGGTGCCTCACGCCTATGATCCCAGCGCTTTGGGAGGCTGAGGTGAAAGGATTACCAGAGCCCATGGGTTCAAGACCAGCCTAGGCAACTTGGTAAGACCTCATCTCTACAATAAATCAAAAAAGGTTGCTGGGCATGGTGGTGTGTGCCTGTAGTTCCAGCTACTTGGAAGGATGAGGCGGAAGGATCACCTGAGCCCAGCAGGTCGAGGCTGAGGTGGCCATGAGCGTGCCACTGCACTCCAGCCTAGGCAAAAGAGTGAGGCTCCAACTAAAAAAAAAATAAAAAGAAACTTTGTTGGGCCATTTGATCCAAAAGAACAAATTCCGACCTACCCCCCAAAAGATAATTCTAGTTTTTTGGGTGCCCCCCCAATACTAGACTCTATAGACTGTACAGTCTCTGTTAGTTACTTAACTCTGCTTTTGTAGTATAAAGGCAGCCATAGACAGTATGTAAACAAATGAACATGACTGTGTTCAAATAAAACTTTTTGTCCCTCTTTTAATTTTTATTTTAAAATCGTGGGGTACAATTCAGGGTGAGGTATACAGATATTCAATGTGCAGGTACCCTTGTTGATGAGGTGTGCCCCCCTACTCCAGGCAGATATCGACTACTGTCAATCCCACCTCCCCGCCCCCCCCGCAGGTTCCCGCTTCTGTCAATCCTTTTCTTATAGTATTATGGCAGTTGTTCAAGGTCCACTTATGAGTGAGAACATGTGATACTCAGCTCTTTGTTTCTGTAAGAGATCACTCAGTATTATAAACTCTAATTCCATCCAGGTTGCTGCGAAGTTCATGATTTTGTTCTTCTTTATGACTGTGTGATAGTCCATTGTGTATAGGTACCACATTTTTTTTATCCAGTCCTCTTTTGATGGGCAGCACTGTTAGTTCCATGTTCTTGCTATTGTGAACAATACTGCGATAAACGTGTGTGCAGGTATCTTTTTTCATAGAGTGATTTGAGTTCTTCCGGGTACATTCTCAGTAGGGGGATTGGCAGGGTCATATGGAGGGTCGATTTTTAGAACTTTTAAGAATTGCCATACTGATTTCCACAGAGGCTGTACTAGTTTACATTCCCACCAACAGTGTGTAAGTGTTCCCTTTTTGCCACATCCTCTCCAGCATCTGCTATTTTTTGAGTTATTGATGATGGCCATTCTGACTAGAGTTAAGTGATATCTCAGTGTAATTTTAATTTGCAGCCTCCACCACCCATTACTGGGGAGAGGAGAATCTATTCAGCAAATGGTGCTGGGAAAACTGGCTGGCCACATGCAGAAGATTGAAACAGGACCCTTACCTATCCCCATACACAACAATTAACTCTAAATGGATCACAGACCTAAATGTAAAACCTCAAACTGTAAGAACCTTAGAAAGTGCAGGAGACACTCTTATGGAAGTTGGAACTGGCAACCAATTCCTGATCAAAACCCAAAGTGCCCAGGTCATAAGAGATAAGATAGACAAGTGGGACCTCATTAAACTGACAAACTTCTGCAAAGCCAAAGAAACCATCAAGAGAGCAGGGAGACAGCCCACAGACTGGGAAAAAAAAAATATTTGCCAACTCCATGTTGACAAAGGCATAACATCAAGGATCTACAAGGAACTCAAACGTGCTGAAAAGAAAAAAACAAACAGCCCCATTACAAAGTGGGCAAAAGATATGAATAGACACTTCTCAAAAGAAGACATACAAGCAGCCAATAGATACATGAAAAAATGCTCAGCCTCACTAGTCAAATAAAGCTTTATGTATGGATACTGAAATTGGAATTCCATATAATTTTTACACGTCACAAAGCATTATTCTTCTTTTAGCTTCTTTTCAGTCATTAAAAGTGTAAAAACCACTCAGCTCACCACTCAGACCACACAGCAGCAGGTGATAAGTCAGATTTGCCTTATGTGCCTTATTGTTGACCCCTAGTGTAGTCCTCTAGAGGTACAGATTTATGTAAGAGTCTCCTATCAGACTCCTTACCCTTTGTTTCTTGTTTTCCCCACATGGTCATAAAATGAAGGTTACTTGGTACAGAAACTACCTCCAGTGGAAAGCCAGTTTTGTGCTCATTTATCTCTTTACATCACAAGTCTCATTTTGCTTTTGACTCCTATGGAATTTTCATTATTTCCCTGCTGGTTCAGTGATACATTAAAATATGTATTTAATATGTTATCCAGAATTTTTTGCTATTTTGCAGCTGGAGAATTCAGAGGTCTTATTTATCAGATATTTGGAAAAAGAAATTGATTTGTGCTTTTTTTTTTTTTTTTTTTTTTTTGAGTTGGAGTCTCACTCTGTCACCCAGACTGGAGTGCAGTAGCTGCTCCCGGCCACCGCAACCTTGGCCTACTGGGCTCCGGCAATCCTTCCGCCTCAGCCTTCCGAGTAGCCAGAATTACAGGCGCGCACTACCACACCCGGTTGATTTTTTATTTATTGTAGAGATGAGGTCTCGCCTAGTTGCCAGGTGGGTCTCGAACCCGTGGGCTCAGGCAGTCCACTCACCTCAGCGTCCCAAAGGCGCAGGATTACAGGCTGAGCCACCGAGCCCGGCTGAGTAAAGGCTTTAAGGTATGAAAGTGTCTAGTGTGCCTAAGGACCTGCCAGGAGGCCATTGTGTATAATCTACGCAAGATGAAAGGGCTGAAACACTATGGGCTTTCCTGTTAGATGCATAGATAACAATACTTTTGTTTTTTAGAGACAGGGTCTCTGTCACCTAGCCTGGAGTGCAGTGGCAAGATCATGGCTCACAACAACCTTGGCCTCCTCAGCTCAGGTGATCCACCTCCTCAGCCTCCCAAGTAATTGGGACTACAGGTGCACATCACCATGCCTAGTTACTTTTTATTTTTTTTTAATTTTTACTTATTTATTTTTTTAAGTTGGAGTCTCACTCTGTCACCCAGACTGGAGTACAGTGGCAGGCTCACGGCCACCCCAGTGTCGACCTGCTGGGCTCTGGCAATAATTCCACCTCAGCCCTCCAAGTAGCCGGAACTACAGGCAAGCACTACCACGCCCAGCTAATTTTTGGTTTATTGTAGAGACGAGGTTTCGCCAAGTTGCCTGGGCTGGTCTTGAACCCATGGACTTAGGCAGTCCACTCACCTCAGCCTCCCAAAGTGCTGAGATTACAGGCTGAGCCACTGAGCCCGGCTACTTTTTTATTTTTGTAGAGATGGGATCTTGCTATGTTGCCCAGGCTGGTCTTGAACTCCTGGGCTCAAGCAGTACTCTCGCCTCAGCATCCCAAAGTGCTAGGATTACAGGTGTTAGCCACCACACCTGGCCAACTACAGACATTTTAAAAGAAAGATGCAGGGAACTACTAATGTGATGATGATGATGCTAGCTATTGTACACTAACTTCTTTCTGTGTGTGCTAAGCATGTTTAAAGTTATTTACATGACTTATCTCAATCCTCAAAGCAATCCAAGGAGAACGACACTGTTTGTTATCCCCATTTTGATAGATGAAGAAACTGAGGCACAGAGATGTTTAGAAATTAGCTGAGGTTACACTAGTAGTGGCAGATTAAAAGTTGTCACCCAGGCAGCCCAGCTCAGGCTCTTCACCAGTAGCCCAAGAACCTAACAGAGAGTCCTGAAGTAGTTGGAGAGCTTGGGAAAGGCTTTTGTTGCTGTGGCCCTTTGGGAGAACCAGGAACCCTTTCCTAATGCTCTTGTGTAATGTAGGGAAACATCTTTACTGGGCCAGGCCTGATTTGGGGGAAGCTAACTCTGCAACCCTTAGAAGAGAATATGCAGCAGAGAGCCAGAGTTGGTCACCCCAGTTCATTGTTATCACTGTCAACCATGATGTAACTGCTTTAAAAATAACAAGTTAAGCCGGGCTCGGTGGCTCAGCCTGTAATCCCGCGCCTTTGGGAGGCTGAGGTGAGTGGATTGCCTGAGCCCGCGGGTTCGAGACCCGCCTGGGCAGCGAGACCTCATCTCTACAATAAATCAAAAAATCAGCCGGGCGTGGTAGCGCATGCCTGTAATTCCGGCTACTCGGAAGGCTGAGGCGGAAGGATCGCCGGAGCCCAGCAGGTCGAGGCTGCGGTGGCCGGGAGCAGCCACTGCATTCCAGTCTGGGCGACAGAGTGAGACTCCAACTCAAAAAAAAAAAGAAAAGAAAAAAATAACAAGTTGAGCTGGGTGTGGTGGCACACTCCTGTAGTATCAGCTACTCAGGAGTTTGAGGTGGGAGGATCACTTGGACTCAGGAGTTCCAGTCCTGCCTGGGCAACATAAGAAGACCCCATCTCTGAAAAATTAAAATAAATATAAAAACCCAGATATTTGTAGCATATGTGAGGAACAGTTGCACTTATTTTTTAATTTTTATTTTTTGGTCCAACTGAGGTGTCATGACACAATTGCACTTTGGAAGGTACTTTTACATGTATCACACTATCATTTTTTTTAAAAAAAACTCACTTGGTTTGCATAAAATTTAGTAAGATAGATAAGGCAGGAATTATTAGCCTCACTTTACAGATGAGGGAAAAGCCTTAGACAGGTCCCAAGGTCACACAGTTAGTGAGTAGTAGAGAGACTTCTTATTCCAATGCAGTTCTCCTTCTGCCCCCTCTCCTCATCTATTTGGTTCTAACAACGTTTCCTTCATGTGGCCAGGAGAAAGAGCACTCCTGGCACCAGCAGGAGCTGGCTAAGGCTTTGGAGAGCCTAGAGAAGGAAAAAATGGAGCTGGAAGTGAGACTGAGGGAGCAGCAGACAGAAACCGAGGCCATCCGGGCACGAAGAGAAGAAGAACGGACCCAGGCCGAGAGCGCCCTATGCCAGGTTGAAAACTGGGAGGATTGGAGCTACTTATACAACCTGTGATCCCCTTACCTTTGATCACTCCTTTTTCACTCCCAAGAATGGTGCTGCAGAGGGGCTTCCAGAAGAGAATGTAGCTATCCTCCTTGCTACTAGTGTGCAAGGTGATCCGTACCATTGTAATGCTGCAGGACTGGCAGTATGTTGTACTTCCTGAAGGAGGACTGACATTTACCACATCCTGTCAGTTGCAAAATGTGGGCATCTTTGCACTTCCTGGTTCTAAATCAGTGGGCTCAGACCTTCCTGTGCTCTCAGCCCCCCACCTCATTTTCTGGAAGAGCCATAGAGCAGCTGTGATGTACTTGTGGCCTTGTGGGTGAGAATGATAACCCTTAGCTAACAAGCCCTTGTACTTCCTATCCCTCCACAGATGCAGCTGGAAACAGAGAAGGAGAGAGTATCCCTTCTGGAGACACTGCTGCAGACCCAGAAGGAGTTGGCCGATGCCAGTCAACAACTGGAACAGCTGAGGCAAGACATGAAGGTCCAGAAGTTGAAGGAACAGGTACGTAGGGTGGTCCTAAGGGGGTGAAGAAAAGGAGCATTCATTTACCCACCTAACTATGAATAGTTCTCTGGGCCTGTGCTAGGTGCTAACACATGACAAGTATAAGAAGGTTGGCACAACAGTCAACACAGCAGACATAGTCCTTGTCCTCAAGAGACTTACAATCTTGTGGTAGAGACAGATGAAAAATGAACAGACAAATGAAATTATTACTGTTTGTAATAACAGTTGTAAAAGAAAGAAAGAGGGCGGTATAATTGAGTGATTCAAAGGAGGTCACCTTCTGGACATGATCATTGGGGAAGACCTCACTGAGAAAGTGGCATTTGAAATGAGACTTGAAGGTTAAAAAGATCAACACAGCATCGGTCAACCTTGAAAACATTATGCTATGTGAAAGAAGCCAGTCAACAGAGGCCACATGTTATGTGGCATGTGATTCCATTGATATGAAAATCCTGGCTGGGTATGGTGGCTCACACCTGTAATCTCAGCACTTTGGGAGGCTGAGGCAGGAGGATTGCTTGAGCTCAGGAGTTTGAGACCAGCCCATCTTGGGCAACATAGCAAGACCTCATCTCTATAAAAATAAAAAAATTAGCTGGGCATGGTGGCACATACCTGTAGTCCCAGCTGCTCATCAAGGGGTTGAGGCAAGAGGAAACCCCAGGAGGCTTAGGCAGCGGTGAGCCATGATCATGACACTGCACTCCAGCCTGGAGGAGTAAGAGTCTGACTCAAAAAGGGAGGGAGGGAGGGAGGAAGGAAGGAAAAAAAAATCCAGAATAGGCATCTTAGAAAGACAGCAGATTTGTGGTGGGAGTAGGGTAGGGAATGGGGAGTGACTGAGAATGGGCATGGGATTTATTTTGGGGTTGATGAAAATGTGCTAAAATTGACTCTGGTGATAGTTGTACAACTCTGTAAATATGCTGAATGAATTGTATACTTTAAGTGGGTGAATAGAATGAGTATGTGAATAATATCTCCGTAAAACCATTAAAAAAAAAAAAAGGCCAGGCACAGTTGCTTATGCCAATAATCCCAGCACTTTGGGAAGCTGAGGCGAGAGGATTGCCTGAGTCTTTGGGTTAGAGACTAGCCTAGGCAACTTGGCGAGTCCTCATCTAAACAATAAAGAAAAAAAAATTAGCCAGGCATGATGGTAAATGCCTATAGTTCCAGCTACTTGGAAGGCTAAGGTGGAAGGCTCGCCTGAGCCCAGGAGGTCAAGGCTGCGGTGGCCAGGAGCACGCCACTGCCCTCCAGCCTGGGTAACAAAGTGAGACTCCAACTCAAAATAAATAAATAAATAAAATTTTTAAAAAAGAAAAGAGGCCAGCCATTTGAAGAACACTTTAGGCAGAGGAATAGCAGTCATAAGGGCCCTGGAACAGATAGAAAAGGTCTTAAGGGAAGTCAAGGACAGAAAGGAGGCAGTGTGGCTCCAACTTGATAAATTCAGGACTGAGTGGAGTGGTAGGCAAGAAAACTTTGTCAGCCATAATAGGAGCTTGGATTTTGCTCTAAGGGCAATGGGAAACTGTTGAATGGTGTTTAGAAAGCAGAAATAGGATATGATTTATATGTGTACCTATACATATATATGTATGCATTTTAAAGCACTTTAGCTGCTGAGTGGAGAATAGTGTTGTGTGTTTGTAGGGGATGGTGGCATCAAATGGAAGTAAGGGTACGGTCAGCAGGCCGTGGCAGTGGTCTGGGTAAGGGACTATTACCAACTCATGGACCCTGACCAAGAAACCTGGGTGAGCCAGTACACGTTGTAGGGAGGAGAGGGAATAGGTGAGGAGTCGAAGTGGAAGCAACTTGGACTCCTGGCTTCTGCCTTAGCTTTTGCCTACCCAACAAAAAAAGCCAATATTTATACAACACAGATTTTAAGTCCAAGACCCCAATGGAACCTTCCTTCTAGTCACTGATGTCTTCTCTCTCTTCAGGAAACCACTGGGATGCTGCAGACCCGGCTCCAGGAGGCTCGGCGGGAGCTGGAGGAGGCAGCCCAGCAGCACAGAGATGACCTTGCCACCCTTCATGAAGAGGGCAGCACCCTGCTGCAGGAAAAGATAGATCTACAGAAGCAGGTCCCCTCCTCTGCTCTACCCAGTCCCATAGTCCTTCCCTAGCACAGTCAGGCTCACCCACTCTCCTGCAGGACAGGGGCAACCTGAGCCCTGTGGTTTGGGCTTGGGAGAGTAGACAAGTAGGCCACAGTGCTGAGTGGAAAATCAGAGGGCGTCCAGAGTTGAGCATGTGCCACTCAGAGCTCTGGGATAGGAATCTCTTTAGTGGTAATGGTCACAGAGCTTAGATTTTCTTGGGCAGTTTCAATTGTTCTCTCTATCGTCACCATATATCCATCCAATATATATATATATATACATATATATATATATATATATATGTATATATATATATATATATATTTTTTTTTTTTTTTTTTTTTTTTAAGTCAGAGTCTCACTCTGTCACTGAGGCTGGAATGCAATGGCATGTTGCTCACAGCCACTGCAGCCTCGACCTGCTGGACTCAGGCGATCCTTCCACCTCAGCCTTCCAAATAGCTGGAACCACAGGCATGCGCCACCATGCCTGGCTAATTTTTTGATTTATTGTAGAGATGAGGTCTCACCATGTTGCTCAGGCTGGTCTTGAACCCCTGAGCTCAGGCAATTCTCTTGCCTCCACCTACCAAAGTGCTGGGATTACAGATGTGAACTACCATGCCCAGCCCATAAATCCAATATCTTTATGTCCTTTTTTTTTTTGAGTTAGAGTCTCACTCTGTCCCCCAGGCTAGAGTGTGGAGGCACACTCACAGCCACCCCAGCATTGAGTTGCTGGGCTCTGGAGATCTGTTCCGCCTCAACCTTCTTTTTTTTTTTTTTTTTTGAGTTGGAGTCTCACTCTGTCGCCCAGACTGGAGTGCCGTGGCCGCTCCCGGCCACCGCAGCCTCAACCTGCTGGGCTCTGATGATCCTTCCGCCTCAGCCTTCCAAGTACCTGGAATTACAGGCGTGCGCTACCACACCCGGCTGATTTTTTGATTTATTGTAGAGATGAGGTCTCGCTGCCCAGGCGGGTCTCAAACCCGCGGGCTCAGGCATTCCACTCACCTCAGCCTCCCAAAGGCACGGGATTACAAGCTGAGCCACCGAGCCCGGCTCGCCTCAACCTTCTAAGTAGCTGGAGCTATAAGCGCGTGCTACCACGCCTGGCTAATTTTTTGATTTTTTATTGTAGAAACAAGGTCTCACCAAGTTGCCCAGGCTAGTCTCAAACCTATGGGCTCAGGTAATCCACTTGCCTTGGCCTCCCAAAGTGCTGGGATTACAGGCTGAGCCACCAAGCCCGGTCATTTTTATGGACTTGACTGCTTTTCCTACTCAGATTTCTTCTTCTCAGAATCTTATATCAAATGGTGTTTTGATTTTTTATTTAAAAGAAAATCACAATACACTTTGCCTTTGGGTATGGTTATTTCAGCCAAGATTTTTATTTGTGCCTGCCTTTATGCAACATATGTGAGGCTGGGGAAGCAGATGAGGAGACTGAATGATACTAAGGAAAGGGGTGGTTGAGAACAATGTGTTAAGGCTGAGCACAGTGGCTCACACCTATAATCTAGGCACTTTGGAAGGCCAAGGCAAGAGCGTCACTTGAGGCCAGGAGTTCAAGATCAGCTTAGGAAACATAGTGAGACCCCAATCACAACAAAAAATAAAAATATTGGCCAGGAATGGTGGCATGGGCCTGTAGTCCCAGCTACTCAGGAAGCTGAGGTAAAAGTATTGCTTGAACCCAGGAATTGTTTGTAGCGAGCTATAATCAACATCACTACACTCCATCCTGGGCGAGACCCTGTCTCTAAAAATAAAGATAAAAAAACAAAAACAGGCCAGGCGCAGTGGCTCAAGCCTATAATCCCAGCACTTTGGGAGGCTGAGGCGAGAGGATTGCCTGAACTTGGGTTCGAGACCAGCCTGGGTGAGACCTTGTCTCTACAATAAATCAAAAAAAAAATTAGCCAGGTGTGATGGCACGCACCTGTAGTTCCGGCTACTTGGAAGGCTGAGGTGGAAGGATCACCTGAGCCCAGCAGGTTGAGGCTGTAGTAGCTGGGAGTGTGCCACTGCACTTCAACCTGGGCAACAGAGTGAGACTCCAGCTAAAACAAAACAAAACAAAACAAAAAGAACACTGTAGGGATTGGCAGAGCCTCCAGAGCATTGGCAGTGGTCACTGACTGTGGTACACCTTGCAGGACCTTGAAGCCCTAGGCAAGGAGCATCCATCCACTGGCCCCTTGCTCTGCTGTCTTGGTCTTCATGCCCTAACTTTCCAGGTGGAGGACTTGAAGTCTCAGTTGGTGGCCCAGAATAACTCGCAGAAGCTGGTGGAACAAGAGGTTCAGGAGAAGCTGAGAGAGGCCCAGGAGTGTAGCCGAATTCAGAAGGAGCTGGAGAGAGAGAAAGCCAGGTAGGCTAGACAGACTATGGTGACTTTTGCCCGTCTGGCTACATTGGTCACTGTGACATTGACAGTTCTTTGCTCAAGCCACCTTGCCATTTGTGTCTCTAGCTCTGGGATGTATATGTAGCCATGTGGAAAGGACATGACCCCTGTTTCCAAAGCTTGCATTTCATTCATTTAGTAAATATTTAGGGAACACCTATTATGCACCAGGCACTATGCCAGGGTTGGGAATAGAGTGATAAACACAATGCAATAGAATTTATAGCTTTGTGGGGAAGACATTCATCAAATAATCCCCAAAACAAATTATTACAGAATATGATACATGGTGTGGAGGAAACAAGGTAAGAGGAAACTAACTTTAGAAATGTTTTTAGGGAAGGTCTTTCTTAGGGTATTGCATTTAAACTATGCACTGAGTGTGAGATGGAGCCACCCATGTGAAAGGCTGAGGGAGAGTCCTGTACTGTAAGGATAGAAGTCATGTGCAAAGGCAGATAAAAGCTAACAATATTTGGTGAAAGTGAAGAAGCGTGATGTGATTGGAGCATGGAGAATGAGGAGAGTGACATGAGCCAGGCAAGTCCACAGCATTCAGGATTTGGCAGGTCATGGGAAGCAGTTGCTAATTTATTTTAAGTTTAGTAGGAAACCACTGGAGGGTTTAAGCAGGGAAATTGACATAATCCGATTCATATTGATTAGAAGGGATAGTAATGACATATTAGTAGGGACACAAGACCATTCAGAATGAAGAACAGGAGGTATTCTTAGTGCTATAGAAGTTTGAGAAAGGACAGATTCATTTGGCGATGAAACTAGAGGCAGGAAGACAAGTGAGGAGGCTGGTCTGGTTATCCAGATGGGAGATACTAATGCTGAACCAAGGTAGGGTAGCAGGGAAGGTGGGAGAGAAGGGGTCTAAGAGATGTTAAGGGGGTTAGAATCAACTATGTATAGTTATAAATGTAGGGGGGATGAAGGGAGAAGTCTGAAATGGTCAAGGTTTCGATGTTGGAACACTGTGGATGAAAGTGCCATTCACTGAACGAGGGAACACTGTGGGAGATGATTGGGTGGGGAGGAAAGGTACAGAGGGGATGGGAAGATTTGGACAGGCTGAATTTGAGTAATTATATAGATATATGTGGAATTTGCCAGAGAATAATGAATTGTGAAGTTGAAATAGGCATCATGTGCACTTAGTAAGTGCTCAATAAAGGATAGCTTTTATTGTTACACTATAATGATTATCAGTACTATTTCTATTTTAATTATTAATTCTATGGTTGGAATAGTCAGATGATAGCTGGGCGTGGCAGCGCACGCCTGTAGTTCCAGCTACTTGGTAGGCAGAGGCGGAAGGATCTCCGGAGCCCAGCAGGTCGAGGCTGTAGTGACCGTGAGCATGTCACTGCACTCCAGTCTGGGCGACACAGTGAGACTCCAACTCAAAAAAAAAAAAAATAGATGAGAAGGTAGTTTTTCATTTCCTAAGAGAATAGCCCAGTTCTCTGACCCCTCTCTTCCTAGCCTGACTCTGTCGCTGGTGGAAAAAGAACAGAGACTCCTTGTTTTACAAGAAGCTGACTCTGTTCAGCAACAAGAGCTGAATGCCCTACGCCAGGACATGGAGGAGGCCCAGGGAGGGCAGAAAGAGCTCGGTGCCCAGGTACTTCCCACTCTGCTTATGAGCCCTGCTTCCTAAGTGGAAGCCAATTAACTGGTTGATTGCTCAGAGTCCTCTCATGGAGAGCATCCTTTTCTTTTTCCTAATGATAGGATAGGCTTGTACCCCAACAGCCCTGGCAGGAAGGGGAAGCCAGGACTGGGCAGGGAGGGGGCTTGGGAGCCTGCCCAGAGATGAGAATGGCTCCTATGGGAAACCTGACAGCCGAGAACATAGTGCCCAAGGGGGTGGAGCCACACAGGCCTGGTTTGGGTGTGCTTGGCCTTCCATGTATGCTTGGTCTTCCGTGTGCTTGGTCTGCCAAGTATGTTTAGTCTGGTTGGCAAGAGGCAGCAGGGGGAATCGAGCAACAAGTAACACTCCAGATCAGGTAGAGAGAAGCAAGAGGACTTCCAGGGAATCTACCCACACCAGGATCTCAAACCTTGTGTACAGAGGAAAGATGGAACTGGGAGGGGAAGAATGGGTGTAAAGCTAGGAAGTAGGCTGCAACAGTTAAGTACATGAGTCTGATGTTAGTCCTGAGTCTGACTGCCAGCTCTGGTGCTTTCTAGTTGTGCCAGCCTCAGTTTCTTCATCCATAAAACAAAAATGATAATTTTTTTTTTTGAGTCAGAATCTCACTCTGTCACCCAGGCTGGAGTGCAGAAGCACACTGCTCATGGCCACCTCAACCTGCTGGGCTCAGGCTATTCTTCTGCCTCAGCCTTCCAGGTAACTGGAACCACAGGCATGTGCCACCACACCTGGCTAATTTTCTGGTTTTTTGTAGAGACAAGATCTCGCCATATTGCTCAGGCTGGTCTCGAACCCCTGAGGTCAGGCAATCCTCTTGCCTCAGCCTCCCAAAGTTCTGGGATTACAGGCTTGAGCTACCGCGCCCAACCTAAAGGTGATAATTCTTAACCATTATAGGAATATATAAAGTATCAGGAGCACAGTAAGCATTCAATAAGTGGTAGCCATGTTACTAGGCTTAGTGTCAGGGTTTTAGGGCAGGGTTGTAATCATAGCAGGGAGCTGGCATATCATCCCAGGAAACCAGGGCCTAAGCCCATTAGTTTAGCTTGGGCCCATGTGTCAGGAGTCAGTAGGTATCGAGGGGTTAGAGCTAGTGTAACATTTATCTCAGAACCCCTCTGCTGGAATCTTCCCAGCCCTAACCAAAGTTTGCCTATAGATTGAGTGGAATCAGGCTTGGGAGGGTATCCACTCCCTGCTCAGACTATTCACACTTCCTCCCTGACAGATGGAATTACTGAGGCAAGAGGTGAAAGACAAGGAGGCTGACTTTCTAGTCCAGGAAGCACAGCTGCTGGAGGAACTAGAGGCATCTCGGATCATGGAGCAGCAGCTGCGAGCTTCCTTGTGGGCCCAGGAAGCCAAAGCAGCCCAACTACAGCTGCGATTGTGCAGCACAGAGAGCCAGCTAGAGGCACTGGCTGCGGAGCAGCAGCCTGGGAACCAGGCCCAGGCCCAGCTGGCCAGCCTCTACTCCGTCCTGCAGCAGGCCCTGGGGCCTGTTTGTGAGAGCAGGCCCGAGCCGGGTGGTGGGGGAGACTCTGCTCCCTCCCTCTGGGGCCTTGAGCCAGGTGAGGCAGCCACCCAAGACCTAAGTCCTCTGGGTCAAAGCCAGGCCCAGCTCCTAGGGGAGAAGGGAAGGGAATGTGATTCCTTAGGTAATATTGCGTCAAGGTTAAGGCCACATACTTTGGAATTAATTCTGAGTTTGAACCCCAGCTCTACCATGTGTTAGCTAAGTGTCCTTGGACAAGTCACTTGTCTCTGAGTTTGATTTTCTTGCACTACTAAATGAGAATGTTAAAAGTACCTATCTTAGCCGGGCTCGGTGGCTCAGCCTGTAATCCCGCACCTTTGGGAGGCTGAGGTGAGTGGATTGCCTGAACCCGCGGGTTCGAGACCCGCCTGGGCCGCGAGACCTCATCTCTACAATAAATCAAAAAATCAGCCGGGCCTGGCAGCGCATGCCTGTAATTCTGGCTACTTGGAAGGCTGAGGTGGAAGGATCGCTGGATCCCAGCAGGTCGAGGCTGGGAGCAGCCACTGCACTCCAGTCTGGGCGACAGAGTGAGACTCCAACTCAAAAAAAAAAAAAAGTACCCATCTGAGGATTTTACTGTGGACTTAATGAGATTGCAGATGCAACTTGTTCACACCGTTCTTGGCACTTACTGGGTGCATGACAAACTGTAACTAGCATTATCTAAATATCTACCATAGTGCCTGGCACATAGTTATGCAGACAATTTATGGTGAGTGAACTGCTGAGAAGGGTTCTTGAGGAGAGGAGGCACCAGTGGGAAGGAAGGCCAAGGCTATATCTGGGAGGGTCTGCTTGTTGTTTTTCATAGTGGCAGCCAGGTGAGGTTTTTCTTCATTTTTTCAGACCAGAATGGAACAAGGAGCCTTTTTAAGAGAGAGCCCCTGCTGACTGCTCTCTCAGCCGAAGAGGTAGCATCTGCCCTCCACAAGCTTCATGAAGACCTGTGGAAGACTCAACAGGCCCGGGTATGTTTTTTTTCTCTCCTTGTCTGAACTCTTCACTCCCTCGAAAAGCTTGAGACAAAGATGCATGAGGCATTTGGACCTGAGATTAAGATGGGATGAGTTTCACCTCTATCACTTACCACCTGGCATCTATGAATAAAGCAGATGGATTACCTGGCCTTGCCTTCACTTGCAAAGTAGGGCAGTTAGTGCCTGCCTCACAGGGTGTGGTGAGGGTTAGAAGAGTGAGGGTATTGAACAAACCCTGTAACCATCAAACCCTGTACAGATGTGCAGCATTATTTTGCATCACTTTCCTCCTAGCCATGGATTGATTCTTGGTAGCAAGGTCTCCAAGAGAAACTTGACAAATTGGAAACCACTGAAATTTGAGGTTGCCATTTATAGGAACATTCTAGGCTCAAGACTAAACTAAAGGTTGCACAAATTCCTCCTTGCAGTGAACCTATCAATCAGTACAAATTAAATGCCGCATATAACCAGCCACTTTGAGCTGGGATACAGAAAGGAGAAAGACCTGATCTCTGTGAAGGTTCTCATAGCAGAACCAGCAGAATTAATTGGATCAATAACTGGTGCAAATGATGCACTGTTAGAACTAGAGGAAAGGTGCAGGAAGAAGAAGGGGTGACCTTTGTACTAAACTTTAAAGTAGGAGTTTGTGGAGGGAAGAGGTGACCTCTGGGCTAAGACTTTGAGCAGGTGTTCTGTTTCAAAAGACATAGACAAGTCAGAAGAGATTCTTGGCTCCAGCCAATTGGAGCCTATCACCTCAGAGAAGGAAATGCATGTGAGTTCAGAGGCAGATAACCCAGGAGTGTGGGATTAGGTCCACAATGGCAGACCACTACAGAGGCTGAGAACTTAAGCCCTGGCTGAGATAGCTTTGTGGAAGATAAGAAACTTGAGTTTAGCCATGCCCTTCCTTTCCCAGGATGATCTGAGGGATCAGGTCCAAAAGCTGGAACAGCAACTAACTGATACTGAGACTGAGAAGAGCCAAGTCAGCACAGAGTTGCAGGATCTGCAGAGACAGCTGTCCCAGAACCAAGAAGGTGAGAAACTCAAGGCAGACCGGGAGATTTGGAGGGAAGAGAGAGGATAGGTAGGAAGCCCAGAAGTGGCAAGGATAGGCCTGGCAGCCACTCTTTTTTTTTTAAGGTTAAAGAACAGAAATTTATGTCTCGCTGTTCTGGGGTCTGGAAATCCAAGTTCAAGACGCAGGCAGGTGCGGTATCTGGGGAGGATCACTCTCTGCTTCCAAGATGGCACCTCGCTGCTGCTACTTTGGGAGGGGATGGCTGCCGTGTCCTTACAGGGTGGGAGACAGCTGGGCAAGAGTGGACACCGCACGGGCCCTTCTATGTGGGTGCCAATCCCTCCACAAGAAAGGCACCTCCAGCTTCATCCCCTCCCACAGGCCCCACCCCTAGCACCTTCGCCAGACTGTAGGTTCCAACACCTGGAGGGGACACAAACCACAGCACCCCCTCACTGTACACACCCATCGACATACACCTGTGCCCTGTCCACATACCATGGGCTGGAGCAACCTTCCACCTCTCATTGGTCTCCAAATGCTGAGGAGGCCTGTCTGAGCTCCAGGCTCTCCTGAGCTCAGGTGAGAGCTTCAGGCACCCAGAGGTTAGCAAGGGCCCAAGGTCAGCAGCCAAGGCTCAGTTGCACTCAAGAGGGCCTGGGGCAGAGCCAGGTGATGGGGGCTGCCTCAGTTTCCACATCTGCAACAAATCCTGGGCACCCCACAGTATAATGCAGATTGTGGGTTCTCAGACAGTGGAGTGGCCAGTGACTGGGACAGTGCTAGATGGAAGCTGATAGGCCAGGAGTATGGCCTGGCTAGATGCTGCTCCTGCCACAGGTCATACCTCCTCCCATTGTGTCCTCCCAAGACATGCGCTGGCCTGCAGGGGCCTTACCAGAGGTGCACAGTGCTGGCCACATGCCCCACAGTTCACTTGCAGCCTCCAGCCTGCCTCCCCTTCCCTCCATGGCCCTGTCCAGGGACACGAGCTCTGTGCACGTCAGCTGGCATCACAGGACCCCAGGTGAAACAGTGGGACCTCAGTCCAGCAGCCACTCTTTTTATTGTTTATCCAGACTGTGAGATGGTGTCTAGAGGTATCTCCAAAGGGTGATGACCGCCTTGAGCTATTGTTCTGCTTTGTTCAGCCTTTGGGGGCCATCCTGGAAGAAGCAATTAGGAGGAACAGATTTGGTGAGCTAAGAGAAGGAGGTTCTCAGGCTTCCTTTTTCTGTCTGTGCAGGATATTTAAAATGAACAAACAAACTGGAGACCCAGGGTCAAGACTCTGAGAACTCTGTGTCTTTTGTCATTTATCCATGTGACTTTTTTAATTTTTTTGAGTCAGAGTCTCACTCTGTCTCCCAGGCTGGAATGCAGTGTCACACTCACGGCTACCACAGCCTCAACCTGCTGGGTTCAGGTAATTCTTCTGCTTCACCCTTCCAAGTAGCTGGAACTACAGGTGTGTGCCACCATGCCCAGCTAATTTTTTTGATTTATTGTAGAGATGATGTCTCTCCATGTTGCCCAGGCTAGTCTTGAATCTATGGACTTGCTCAGGCAATCCTCTCACCTCCATCTCCCAAAGTGCTGGGATTATAGGCATGAGCCACCGCCCCCAGCATGTTACTTGTTTTTTTTTAAATTAGAGAATATAGTTTATTTAAAAGTAAATTAGAGAAAGAGAGAGAGAGGAAGAGGAGATTTATCTCCCCAAGGTAGGCCAAAGCTAGGAAGCATGGCAACAGCCATAGCTCAAAGAGCACATGGCCACACCAGAGTCTAGCAAGGCCATATTACTTATTTTTATCATCTCCAACTATGTTCAAAATTAGCTTTTGATGGCAAAAGGATTATGAGCTTATTTGGGAGAAAGCAAGGAGGAGAAATCTGGGAATAACACATCTGTACCACAGCCAAGGGCTGGAAAGAGTGGGAACTGCTTAGAATGGGAAGGAGGGGGAAGAGAAGAGGACGACTTGGGGAGTGAGTCTGGGCCTTTTTGCAGCCACTTGAGGGCTCCCTGAGAACCACACAAATAAAGCTAGGTTCTGGTGCGTGTTGTAGAAATGAGGGACAACCAGCAGGGCCACCCAAGTCTCTAGGAACCTCTGCAAAATCATAGGCTTGGGGGCTGGAAGGGGCCTCCAGTGCCATCTAGCTCAACCTTGTCTGGAATCCAAGACTGAGACTTTCTCTGTTATGAGGATGAGGAAGTGTTAGAATGATTAACAGCTTGTGCTGGGGCTGGCAACAGCAGGGAGGCTGCACAAATAGGAGCAACTGGTGGACAGGTGATATCTCTAGGACACTGCATGTAATCCTCTCCTCCTTGGCCTTCTTCCCCTTTGACTCTGTTCCTTATCCTCCATCTGCCTCTGCATCCCTCTTTTCCCCCACCCCCAACCATGGGCCTTATTCCACCATCTCTCCTCTTCCTAAAGAGAAATCCAAGTGGGAAGGAAAACAGAACTCCCTGGAATCTGAGCTGATGGAATTGCATGAAGCTGTGACATCCTTACAGAGTCGTTTACGGCAAGCAGAGCTACAGGGAATGGAAGCCCAGGTAAAGTGGTACTGTTTGGGGAGGTGTTGGCCTCAGGACTAGTCCCTTGGGCTCACCTTGGCCTCTGGTCACGTCCCCAACTTCCTTCAGCAAGTCTCTCAGTTCCTCTGGCTGTCTCCATGTCCCTGATGGCCATTGCCAGGGTTCCAGTGAATCCTCCTTCAGTTCCTTTTTCTGAATTGAGCTTGAGATTGTTGCTCCTAGGCTTGAAGGACCTAAGTCTGGATTGACTCATTTGTACCAGGCTGTCTTCCCTGGGCATAGCAGAGCCCTGGGAGGTGGTAGGGATGCTCTTTCACAGTATCGGCTTAAGTGGAATATACCACTTTTTTGCTCAAGTCCTTGTTTCTGCTAATGCCACAAAAAAGGAAGAGAAAGGCCAGGGTTGGAGTGACAGTATCAGGGAAGTGTAGTGTAAGGTGGCTTGCATTTTGTTTTCCAGAGTGAGCGAGAGTTACTTCAGGCAGCCAAGGAGAAACTGACAGCACAGGTGGAACATCTGCAAGCATCTATTGCCGAAGCCAGGGCTAAGGCAAGTGCTGCCGGTATTCTGGAAGAAGACCTGAGGACAGCTCGCTCAGCACTGAAAAGGAAAAATGAGGAGGTAGAGAGTGAGCGCGAGCGTGCCCAGGCTCTGCAAGAGCAAGGTGAGCTGAAGGTGGCCCAAGGGAAGGCTCTGCAAGAGAATTTGGCTGTCTTGGCACAGACCCTATCTGAAAGGGAAGGGGAAGTGGAGACTTTGCGGGGGGAGATCCAGGAACTAGAGAAGCAACGGGAAATACAGAAAGCCGCTTTGGAACTGCTGTCTCTGGACCTGAAGAAGAGGAACCAAGAAGTGGATCTGCAGCAGGAACAGATTCAGGAGCTGGAGAAGTGTAGGTCTGTTTTAGAGCATCTGCCCATGGCTGTCCAGGAGCGGGAGCAGAAGCTGAGTGTGCAGAGGGAGCAGATCAAAGAGCTTGAGAAGGATCGGGAGACTCAGAGGAACGTCTTAGAGCATCAGCTTCTAGAACTTGAGAAAAAGGACCAAGTGATTGAGTCCCAGAGAGGACAGGTGCAGGATCTGAAAAAGCAGTTGGTTACTCTGGAATGCCTGGCCCTGGAACTGGAGGAAAACCATCACAAAATGGAGTGCCAGCAAAAACTGATTAAGGAACTGGAAGGCCAGAGGGAAATGCAGAGGGTGGCTCTGACCCACCTTACACTGGACCTGGAAGAAAGGAGCCAGGAGCTGCAGGAGCAAAGCAGCCAGATCCATGAACTGGAGAGCCACAGCACCCTTCTGGCAAAGGAGCTGCAGGAGAAGAACCAGGAGGTCAAGTCCCAGCAAGAGCTGATTGAGGAGCTCCAGAGGCAGAAAGAGCATCTGACTCAGGATCTTGAGAGGAGGGGCCAGGAGCTGATGCTGCAGAAGGAGAGGATTCGGGTTCTAGAAGAGCAAAGGACTCTGCAGACCAAGATCCTGGAGGAGGACCTGGAACAGATCAAGCTGTCCTTGAGAGAACGAGGACGGGAGCTGGTCTCTCAGAGGCAACTGATGCAGGAGCGGGCAGAAGAGGGGAAAGGCCAGAGCAAAGTACAGCGCGGGAGCCTAGAGCACATGAAGCTTATCCTGCGCGATAAGGAGAAGGAGGTCGAATGCCAGCAGGAGCATATCCAGGAACTTCAGGCACACAAGGACCAGCTGGAGCAGCAGCTCCAGGGCCTGCACAGGAAGGTGGGTGAGACCGGCCTGCTCCTAACCCAGCAAGAGCAAGAGATAGTGGTCCTTCAGCAGCACCTGCAGGAAGCCAGGGAGCAAGGGGAGCTAAAAGAGCAATCACTTCAGGGTCAACTAGAAGAGGCCCAGAGAGCCTTGGCCCAGAGGGACCAGGAACTCAAGACCCTGCTGCAAGAACAGCAGCAGGCGCAGGGGCAGGAGGAGAGTGTGAAGGAAAAGGCAGACACATTGCAGGGAGCTTTGGAGCAAGCCCATACAACACTGAAGGAACGGCAGGCAGAGCTTGAGGACCAGATCGAACAGGTACGAAGGCTCCAGGAAGAGTTGGCAGTAGAGGGACGGCAGGTCCAGGCCCTGGAGGAGGTGTTGGGAGACCTAAGGGCTGAGTCTCGGGAGCAGGAGAAGGCTCTGCTGGCCCTCCAGCAACAGTGTGCTGAGCAGGCACAGGAGCATGAGGCAGAGGCCAGGGCCCTGCAGGACAGTTGGCTGCAGGCCAAGGCGATGCTCAAGGAACGGGACCAGGAGCTGGAGGCTCTGCGAGCAGAAAACCGGTCCTCCCAGTATCAGAAGGAGGCTGCCCAGGGCCAGGCTGAGGCTCTGCAGGAGGCCCTCAGCAAGGCTCAGGCTGTCTTGAAGGAGAAGGAGCAGCAACTACTTGGGCAGGCAGAACTGAGACGCAGTTTGGAGGCCAACACAGCTACCCTGCAGACCACCCTAGATGCCTGCCAGGCACATGCCCAGCAGCTGGAGGAGGCTCTGAGGATACGAGATAGTGAGATCCAGGACCAGAATTTCCGATACCAGGAGGATGTGCAGCAGCTTCAGCAGGCACTTGCCCAGAGGGATGAAGAGCTGAGACATCAGAAGGAACAGGGCCAGCTGCTGGAGAAGTCTCTGACCCAGAGGGTCCAAGAGGATATGATCCAAGAGAAGCAGAATCTGGGACAGGAGGAAGAAGAGGAAGTGACAAGGGACCTCCGCCAGAGTCTAAGGGAGCTACGGCTGACTCTAGCCCAGAAGGAAAAGGAGATCCTGGAGTTGAGGGAAGCCCAGCAACAGAGTAGCCTGGAGGCTTTGCCCCATAGCCACACAGCCTCCCTGGCGGAGGAATCATCTCCAGAATTAGGTTCTTCAGGGCTCAGGCTGCAGAGGGAACTGGAGCGACTGCAGGCAGCCCTGAGGCAGACAGAGGCCAGGGAGATTGAGTGGCGGGAGAAGGCCCAAGGCTTGGCACTGTCCCTGGCCCAGAGCAAGGCCAGTGTCAGCAGTCTGCAGGAGGTCGCCATGTTCCTACAAGCCTCTGTCCTGGAGCGGGACTCAGAACAGCAGAGGCTGCAGGTGAGTCACTCTAGGGGGAATAGGGGCTGGGGGACAGAGCACTGCCTGGCTGAGCTCAGGGGCTGCCTGTTATCCTGGGTCTTGTGGTGCCTCAGGAGGGTGTGAGAAAGCTGAGATCATGGGCACTTCAGCATCAGTGGGATTTAGGCTACTGTGCTAGTGTGGGGGATACAAAGAGGATAAGACGCCCACGGTCCCTGTTCTCACAGAGCTCACAGTCTAGTGGATAAGCAACTATAAAGCAATGTGATTAGTGCCTAACAGAGGAAGTTCAGTGTGCTCCAAGCATGCTGGAGGGATGCCTAACGTTTCCTGGGGGTGAGTCCTGAAAGGATTGCTGGTAAAAATGGTGTTTAAGATTTGATCTGAAGGGACCAGCAAGGAATCAGTCAAGCACAGGTTGGGGAGGAGCTTTCAGGGAAGAGGAAAAAGGAGGTGAGAGCAAATGGAATATCTGTATAGGTAGCTCAGGTCACTTGGGACAGAGGAAGGAATCGGTAAGAGACAATAGGACAATGGGGCCCTCAGCATTCAGGGCTTATAAGTTATGCTGAGGACCTGGGTCACTAATGGGAAGTAGATGAAGTGTTTGGGCAGGGAAATGGCATGATCAGAGATACAGTTCAGAAAGGTTACTCAGGCTGCTGTGTGGAGCAACAGAAGATCTGGAGAAATCAACTGGGAGGCTATACTAGAAGTCCCGGGAAAAGGTGGTGACCCGAGACAGTAAGTGTGAATAAAGACACGTGGATAGATCTCAGAAGTTCATAGGACTTCTGGCATTTATTGGCTATGAGGTGGGAGGAATAAAGACAGGGCAGAAAGAAGTCAAAGACAATACTCAGGTCTGTTCACTGAGATGAAGAAAAGCGGGTGTGAGAAAGAGGAGTGGAATGATGAGTTCAGTTTGGAAATGGAATGAGTTGCCCATGGCCCCTGCAAGGGAAGATGTCCAGTAGGCAGATCAGTGTGGTGGTCAAGTTGAAGGATGAGGTTGGAACTAAAGGTACTTTGGAGTCATCAGCAGTTAGGAATAAGGGGGCTCCTGTGGGTAGAATGTCCAGTGAGAAAGGAAGGGGGTTTAGGATAGGACTTTAGGGTATAGTCGTTAACCTCAAGGACAAGTACTGTGTCTTAGTCATCTTTGTACCCCCTGCTCCATCACAAGGCCTGTATTGAGTAGGCAAGCAGGAAAGTTAGGTTAATTTGTAGACTTAGAGAGGCATTGTTTCTTATGCCAGGAGAAACACAGTCCACTTTTCCAGGAAAATTGACTCTACATCTTGGTCCCTGACTAAGCCCCAGAGAAACCTCCTCCCTCATCCCAGACATACAGTACCCCAGAGAGTTGCCTTCTGGGAACTCACAAAGCTCTACTCTTATTAAAGGGCAATATGAAGAGAAGAAGGTACATTTATGAACCCTAGAGTCAAATTCTTGAGTTTGAAATATGGTTCTGCAGTTTATCAGCTATGTGACCTTCATTCCTCTGACCCTCAATTTCTTACCACTAAAATAGGCAATGATAGTATGAAATGAGATGATATGTATGAAGTGCCTAGGAAGAAAGCACTCAATAAATAGAACTCTTTTCCTATTTTCAAACCCATTCTTGCAGGTACAGCAAAAGTGAGGCATATAGTTGGGCAGGAGGGCACTTTCTACCTATACACTTGGGTCACCAAGCAGTATTTCCTTAGTAATGTAGCTCGGGTCAGGGTCACGTCACCATTCCCTGCTCTACACACTCAGGAACGTCTTTCACATGCAGCCTTTTCATTGAAGTGGCACCATTTTTTATTTTAACATTTTACATGCCAGGCACTGTTACTCTCACTTCCTTCCACAACTACCCTGAAAAGTGGGAACTGTTTATTTTCCTCATTTTATAAGTGAAGAATGGCCATTCAGAGAGGTTAAGTAACTTGTCCAAAGCCACATAGCAGAACTAGAATTAGATCTGAATAGTCTGCATCTAGAGTTCAGGCTTTCTGCCACGTGACTCTTCCTTTCTCCCAGACAACCTGCACCTACAAACGTTCATTCATTTTCTCTTATCCGTCTCTCTTCTTGGCCATTATTGTTTATGAAACATAAGGTGCCTAGAAAGTATCTAGTGTTAGAGCTCCTCGCTTATCTAAGGGATTTAACCTCAAGGGCATATGCATGACCTGTATAGTCATTTTATAAATGAAGTAATCAGGGCTTGGGGAGAGCTCATACTTGACCAGAGTCACATAGCCAATAAGTGATAACATGACACCCAGCCCTGTGTGACTCCAGATTCTGTGCTGCTTCCACGACACATCAGTGCTCCTCTCAAATGAGATGGGGGCTCTGGTCCTAGATCAGAATTTCCATGAAATTTCCATGAAATTTCCATGAAATTGTGAATTTCCATGTGGCCTTGAGTAGATCCCTCTCTGCTCCTTTGTTTTATTCTTCTGTAAAATGAAGGTTCTAGACTAGAATGGCTCAGAGGCTGCAGGCAAAATAAGACTATAACCTGAGGAGAAGAGCACACTGGTGTTTCTGAGAACAGAGGGTGAGTGGGTCTGGTGTGATTTTGCCCTGTACCTTGGTACCCCAGGGTGAGCTGGAGCTCACCAGACAGGTGCTGGAGAAAGAGCGGCTACACTGCCCAGGCACAACCATCAGGGCAGAACAGGGGTCCGGAGGAGAGCAGACTGTGCAGCTGGGAGAGGTGAGCAAGAGACCCGGGAGAGGTGAGCAAGAGACCCGGGAGGGGTGAGCAAGAGGCCCGGGGGGAGGGTGTGTTGGGGGCTTGACCCCTTCCTGTGGGAAATTGGGTTTCTGAGCCAGATTGGTGCCTTTTCCCTCTGCCTGTTCCCTGACCTGTTCAAGGGGCCGTCAAGGTAAGATTCACAGGTCTTTCCCATAGGCCTCAGGAATGGAGGCTGAGTCTAGTCCTGGAATGGAGGAGAAACAGCCATGGAGACAAAGACTTGAACACCTGCAGCAAGCAGTGGCGTGGCTAGAAATCGACCGGAGCAGGCTGCAGTGCCACAATGTCCAACTGAGGACTGCTTTGGAGCAGGTAAGTAGCTTCTGCTGCCCTCAGCTCCCTCCTCTGGGGTCTGGTGGGCATGCATTTCTACTTCACATGCAGTCCCCAGAGCAGGGATCAGTAAACGACAACCTGTGACCAAATCTGGCTGCTGCCTGTTCTGAAAATTAAGTTTGATTAGAGCACAGCTATGCATGTCTATGGCTGCTTCCCTGCTACAACAGTCAATTTGAATGATTGTGACAGGTAAAATGGCCCATAGAAAAGCCTTTGCTCCAAAGGCCTAAGAGGCCAATCCTGCCTCTTCTGCCCCAGTAGCACCTCCTTGTGCTCAGGATTGCCCTAGCATGTGCTCTCCTCAGCCCAGGAGTTCTCCTCTCATGGCTGCTCTCCCCTTGCACACACACTGGCCCCCCTCTGGAGGAAGGCGGCTGTGCTCCAGCCCCAGAGCTGAGCCAAGCCCTGATTTCTTACCCGCACCTTGGCAGGTGGAGCGAGAGCGGAGGAAGCTGAAGAGGGATTCCATGCGTGCATCCCAAACAGGGGCCCTGGAGCTGAGCGAGGCCACAGCCTCAGCACCCAAACAGCAGGTTTACCTATTTTCCTCAGCTGCTGCTTTCTGATCCCTGAGCCTGCCAGAAACTCAACCCTTCTCACTGCATACCCCAGGCCTCCCTTGGATGGGGGTGTGGGGTAGATGCTTCACCCAATTTGAGATCCCCTCCTGATTAGGTTCTGCCTACTCAGTACAGCTTATTCTGTCCCTGCCCTGAGAAGGAGGCCTAACATTAGAGGCTGTGGGAGGCATCAAAGCTAGCACCCCTGCCTTCTGAGGAGCTTGGATCTGCTTGCTTCCAGACCAGTGCCCCAAGCTTACCTGGTCAAGATCCCTGGTATATGGGTATGTGTGGTGCCTGCCAGCACATGACATACCTAGGAGCCTGATCACATCTTTGCAGATCTCTTAGACATCCTTGCTCCTTGCAGGACGGATTTTACAAAATTAGGGTTCGTGGCCTTTCCTGGAGCCAGAGTTCTTTTTTGGGGGTAAGGGGTTGGGGAAGACTCCCAAGCTGGCACTCTTAGCTGAGGTGTGCTCGTCCACAGACACAGTCTTGTGCAGGTAGGGAGCAGCTGTGCATAGTGGCTGAGCACTAGCTTTCTCCATTCTTCAGTGAAAGCTTCCAAGGGCAGGTGCCGTGTATTACTTCCTCCCTCCATCCTTAGCTCACAGCCCAGGTTAGCACAAAGCAGATATATGGTGTACTTTTGTTAAATAAAAAAACTCAAAGAAGCAAATGCCATCCAAACCTTTTGGATGTTCAGCATCTGGTCTCCATGGATATGGCCATTATACTGGTGTGGGGCCTCTCCCTGCCCCAGGGCATGGTGTTCCACAGGGGTTCAGTCTGAGTTCAGGCGCTTCTGGTTCACACCCCTTGTCAGGCCCCCAGGATTGTGATGAGAAACCTCACAGTGAAAAGGCCTATTCCAACAAGAATGCTGTTTTTTTCCTTTAGGATGGAAGAGAAAGCCAGAAGAGCGTCTTAGCTGCCAAATATGTGGTTGAACTGCAGAAAGAGGTGTGTTCTGTAAGGATCCGTTTTCTAAGCCCTATTGTCTTCCATGTACTCGGGCAACAAGGCCTTACTGTCTGTTATGTGCTCGGCCCTTTATGTACCTCCAGCAGGAAGAGGGGGAGTTCCTGCTTTCAGAGAACTTCCATCTCCATGGGAGGCAAGAGAGCCCCAGTCTCAACTCCCTCTGTTGTATACTTATGGTGGGAGTGGGGATGATCCAGGCTCCAAACCTCCAGATTGATACTTAGGAAGGGAAAGGAAAAGGAAGAGGACTGAGGATTAGGCATCTGATTTAAGGAGGACAGACTGGGGCAAGCAGAACTGTCCTGGCCTCCCGCCCTCAGATGTCCTTCTTGAGGAGCTTGGCGTGGCACATGATTCAGGCCCCATAGCTCAGGTCAAGCTGCCACATGCAGAGAAATGATATGAAGTGCCTTCTTGCCTCCTAGGCATCACCTAAAAAATCCACTGTTCCAGCAGTATTAAGAAGTATGGAATTTTGATTTCTGAACATATTTCTGAAGTCAGTACTCACTACTGGCAGGGCCTGACTCTAGCTAGACCTGAGCTATTACTTTGAATTTTGTTAAACTCATACAAAGCAATCCTGAAGCAGGGCCTGATGAGGGTGAGGCAAGAAAGGCCCCTTTGGAGTAGAATTAAAAGAGGCACTCATTCTCTACCCAGAGTTCCTCTTTAAATGTTGCATCCCAGGCAACCCTCGCCTCATTCTAGTCCTTGACCTGCCCTAAGATCCCAGTACTTCATCTCCTGGTTGTCTAGTATACCTGTGTGAAGAATGGAAGGATTAGTTGGTGATTCTCAACCCTGGCTGCACATTAAAACCACCTGGGAAGCTTTGAAAAAATACTGATACCCCAGGCCTCACCCCACTCTAATTAAGTCAGAAGTTTTTAAAAACCTTCCAAAAGGAGCGTGATGGAACTCTCTATAGTGATTAAAACGGTCTCTATCTTGGTTGGGATACGGGGTTATGCATGGTTATGAAACTCATCAAGATGTACACTCAAAACTGGGCGTGGTAACTCAGCCTGTAATCACAGCACTTTGGGAGGCCGAGGTGAGAGAATTGCCTGAGCCCAGGGGTTCAAGACCAGCCTGGGCAACTTGGTGAGACCTCGTCTGTACAATAAGTCACAAAAATTAGCCAGGTATGGTGGCGTGCACCTGTTGTTTCAACTACTTGGAAGATTGAGGCGGAAGAATCGCCTGAACCTAGTAGGTCGAGGCTGCAGTGGCCATGAGCAACGTGCCACTGCACTCCAGCCTGGGTGACAGAGTGAGACTCCAACTCAAAAAGAAAAAAAGTACACTTAAAATCTGACCCACCACTTTGGGAGGCCGAGGTGAGAGGATTGTCTGAGCCTATGGGTTCAAGACCAGTCTGGGCAACTTGGCAAGACCTCATCTCTACAATCAAGAAAAATTAGCTGGGCATGTGGCACATGCCTGTAGTTCCAGCTACTTGGAAGGCTGAGGCGGAAGGATTGCCTGAGCCCATCAGGTTGAGGCTGCAGTGGCTGTGAGCTTGCCACTGCACTCCAGCCTAGGCAACAGTGAGACTCCAACTCAAAAAAAAAAAATCTGCGCAGTTTTTCACGTGTAAATTATCCTTCAGTAAAATTAATGAATAGTTTTGTTGTTTGAGTTTGAGTCACATGTGCAGCCAGGGTTGAGAATCATTGGATTCTCTGATTCCTAGGACCCTTCCCCCAAATACTCTGAAATCTGATTCTGAGATTCATGTGTGTGGTAGAGCTGATTCAAATATGGGACCAATGAGAGCTCAAGAACACAAAGCAGAAGTTGAGACTGCCTCAGGGCCCTCAGCTGCTCTCCCTTTGGTTTTCCTGCCCACCAGGTGGCCCTGCTGCGAGCCCAGCTGGCCTTGGAGCGGAAGCAGAAGCAAGACTACATCGCCCGCTCAGTACAGACCAGCCGTGAGCTAGCAGGCCTGCACCACAGCCTCTCGCACTCACTTCTTACTGTGGCCCAGGCCCCAGAGGCCACTGTTCTAGAGGCTGAAACCCGCAAGTTGGATGAATCTTTGACTCAAAGTCTGACATCCCCAGGGCCGGTTGTACATCCTGGCCCCAGCACTGCCCAAGACACCTCCAGGTAGCAGCCACAGCTTGGGCAGGTCCAGGCCAGCCTGGGAGCACACAGACAGACGGGAGACTGTAGAGCAGATCACGGCCCCTCAGCACAACTTCAGGTTTGCCAAAGGAAAGACCTGGCTCTGTTACCCATTGGGAGCTCCAGGTCAGCTGGCGTTCCCAGGAAGAGGAGGGAAACCTGCAGGGCTGGGAAGGGCCCAACTCACCTGGGAACGAGGCAAGTCACATTTGCCTGCTTGCCTACAGTCACCCAGAGAAGTGCCTTGCCCTGACCAAGGAGCATCTTCTGCCTCTCGTCTAGAATTTATTTTCCTGGCACTTCACCTTCTCCTTTAACTTCCTCTTCAACAATAAACCCTGGATCTGTACATTAGTTCTCTGCTGCTGTCTCCACTTGTGCAGCTGGGGAGCAGCAGCACATCAAGGGAGTTTACTAAGACTGAATTTGCAAAAGATTCCCATCACGTGGCATGAATTTGTTGTGTGCCATGCACTGTGATGGGGAGGGGTTACAGAAGGTACACAAGACAAAGCCCCTAGAGAGCTATGTCCAACTGATAAGAACAGAATAACACTCACTGATGAGTTAGAGACAATTCTGTGCACCAACTGGAACAGCTGTAGTGATTCCATGGGCAAAGAAAGGGAAACAGGAGCCAACACTTGAAGGAGGGAATATTGTCGGGGTGTTGCTAAGCACACAGTGAGAAGACTAGTCTGACTGTGGCAGGGCGTTAAGGTGGGGACAGATGATTGAGGGCTTCTAGTTCTAACTCATGGACAATAAGAACCTTGAATGTTCTCGACTGAAGTTCTGGAGCCTCCAAAATACTGAGTTGACCTTTTGACTGAAGTCAAAGCCTCAGAAGATCCATCTGGCCCCATTCTTCTCTGGGTGAATGCCCTTGAATATTCCTTCCTAAACATACCAGATGGAACTGACTGGTCCCCCATAGTCCAACCACATGTCAGGCTAGTTGGGAGGATGGACTGTGGCAAAACTTGTCATTTATGGACTGGCCCTGATAGAAGCAGTCTGGACTGAACCCAGCTCACAGGCTGAAGACCTATTGTTGGCAACTGTCTCAAAGCCCAATAACAGTTTTCTTTAAAGAAGCAGGTCATGACCTTCTCCTGGAACCATAATCTGAAATTCCTCTTCCTTCCCTAAGCCTGGGGATAGAACTAAGGCCTAACTAAGAATGTGGGGGTTTGAGAGCAGCAGCCACTCATCCGGACCTACTGATTTGAGGCTCAGTTCCATTGTATCCCACCTTACACAAAGCTCCCATGTGGACATGAGGCCTTTCACAGCAGCCAGAGCTTTGTTCCAAAAACCTACATGTGCCGTTCAGCAATAGGTGCTTAGTAAAACTTGCACTTCAGAACCCTCAGAAATGGAACTGAGGCCCCAGAGACAGTGGCCTGATCCCCACCTCCAGGCAAATTCCCTGTGGCTCAAAACTTTTACCTGGCCTTTAGGCCTTTTCTGTGCTGGTTGTTTGTAGGTACAAGCAAGACGTCTCTTGGTTGCTCACTTTTTACATTCTCCAACTCTGGTTCTCTGACTCAGAGGCTACAGAGGGACCTTGTTGGTTGGTTGGTTGGTTGGTTGGTTGGTTTACAAACAGGATCTTGCTGTGTCACCCAGGCTGGAGTGCAGTGGTGCGTTCATAGCTCACCGCAGCTTCAAACTCCTGGCTCAAGTGATTCTCCTGAGAGGGTTTTTTCTTTTTCTTTTAACCTTGGAGTTTCTTTTCAGCACCATTATCTGTAGGTCATACACCAAGGCCTCAAGCCCTACATAACTTCTGGGAGTCAGGGGAGCGATTCCAACAGGTGAGAGACATTCAAGAGGCTGCCAGGCAGGGCCTGTATCCCACACTAAACTCATCTCTGCTCTTCCCTCCCCATCTGATCCTCAAGAGCCCCCAAACTCCATTACAGACCTCAGCCTCAGGTCTCCCCTTCCCACCAGATATTCTGAGCTGGGTTGGCCTTTAGTTCAAGTGTAGACCATGCTTTTGCCATCACACTCTAGCTTAGTGATGATTTTCTTCTCCAGCTTTCCAAAGTAGTCTTTCCTTGACCCACAGTAGGATCACCTCCACGGAGGGTTCCACCAGTAATGGTGCCGGTACTCTTTCATCAGCTTTAAACCCAAAGAGAGACCTAGAGTGGAGAAGCATGAAGGAATGAATGTGGGTCACCCAGGCAGGATCCGACCTTGTCTAAGGGCACGAGACCACAGTTAATTTTCTTATCTGTCACCAGAGTGGTGACTCCAGCAGATAAGAAATGTCCCTGACCATACAGCCCATTCTCATGGATGTACTTGAGCGATGTGGGTTGATCACCAGAATCAGGGGGAAGAGTGTCAGAGCTCAGCCACAGAGGTGGTCTCCTTTCACAAAACTTCCCTCTCCTCATCTTCTCTTTGTCCACTTTGATAGAAGCTGGTACAGGCCAAAAAGTGGAATCAGAGCCTGGGCAATGTTCTTTTTCCCAGGGAGTACCTAGGTCTGGTGGGTACTGTCCCCTATTCTCTCTGTGAGCCTCTATGCTTAGTGTGTTAAAGCAGTGATCATCAGCTCACAACCCGATCACCTTTGCTCCCCTGCTTCCCCACATGGGACTGCCAGCACCTTGGAGGAGTGGCCTGGCACAAATGTATCCACTAGAGAAGGAGTAACTGATCATATATGCTGGGGGGAGGAGGGTGGGGGGTATACGGTTACAGACCTCAGAGGGAGGGCAAGATTAACATTTACCCCAATATGCTAAGGTCTGTCTGTGCCAGTCCTGGGGCCTCCATCAGTCAAACTGCCTGAAGAAACCATTGCAGTCAACACTGGCGCCTTCGAGGTCTGGAGTCTCCAGGGACACCCCTGCTTATTCCTGCACGTGGGTGTTCATCTGCACTCTGGGTGTGTTAAGTGCAGGGAGATTTAATTACCAACATCATTCTCAAAGCCCAGAGGCGGACCCTGGTTCATTCTGCAGAAACAGGAAGGCATTGTGGCTCACAGCCTGATGCTGCTTCCCACCCTCACCCTCCTCCCACCTGAGCACAGCATCGTGCTCACTGATGATTATCCTGTATTCCAAATACATGTGGCACAGGGCTGGCATGGTCGGATCTCAAGATCTGGCTGTGGCCTGGGGACCAGCTGAAATAGTTTCTCCTTGGCCAGCTGGAATTGGGTTAGGCTTCCAGGCATTGGTTCCTGTGGAGAAGAACATAGATTACCACTTATCCCCAAGTTCTAGAACAAAGGACAGGTTGCAGCCAGAGCCCAGAACTGTCCATCCACCAGCCTCTGGAGGTGAGTGGTCTCCAGTTCCTTCAGGGCCCATCTGAAGCACTCATCAAACCAAGTGGACACACCCTGCTGGAGGAGGCAGGCTTTGCAGGTATGGTGCCATTGAGCCCCTGCGGCTCTTGGGCCAGCAGCAGGACTTCCAGAAGTACCTGTGGAGGTGGGGAAACCCCAGCCACAGGCAGCAAGGCAACCTCCAGGCCCAAGGCTTTGCATACATGCTTTGCATATCTCAGCTCATGGGACAGATGCCTATTGACTTATTCTGACCTTGGCTCAGAGAACACCTTCAGCTGTTCCCCTACAGTATCTCACCTTCTCCCTTCTGACCCACTAACCTGCAGAACATGGAGAATGGTGCTGTAGGCAGAGCCAGGGAGGAGGAATAAGCAGGGGCTGCCAGTGTACTCCAAGAAAAGAGACCCTCCTGGGCACAGTGGGGGAGGGCACAGGCTCAACTCCATGCCACACTTCCTAGGCAAAGAATGAGAAAGGACAAAACTATGGAGTCCTGCAGCCTGAACACTTACCTCCTCTACACTGCTGGACCCCTGATAGGGGTGAGGATGAGAGGCAAGGCTTCCTTAGACAGCATTCTTGGCCCACTGATCTCATGCACCTCACTACACCGGTAGCCTGGTCACAGGGTGGACACTATAACCTCTTTTCTCGGCCCTTTGTTGCCAGAGCCACCAGCTCGTTATCTGCCTTCACAGGGCCTGAAAGATGTCTCAGGTGGGAGGGCTTTGAGGGAAAATATTGAAGGGGTCAGGGGTCGAGGAGAAATGTGAGTCTCTGCTAAGGCTGTGTGATATGTCCCCTATTCCCAGCACATGGCCATGTATTTGGAGATAGGGAGGGAACAAGAGTATTCAAATGTGGTTCTTTCTTAGTTACTACTAGTTGTTCAGGTAAGAGAATCAGGGGAGGCTTTTATTCAGTGCCGTACTGATTATGCATTGCCCCAGCACCACCTGGTCATGGCTTACTGTTGAAGTCTCTCCTGTGTCTGTGAATATCCTAGCCCTGTGGGTCAGATCCAAGGGCGACTGCTGCTGCATATGGTTTGACAATTCTGGAGCGCGCGCGCGCACGTGTGTGTGTGTGTGTGTGTGTGTGTGTGTGTGTGTGTGTTGGTGGTCTCACTGTCACCCAGTAGTGGCATGGTCATATCTCACTGCAGCCTCACTCTTGGGCTCATGATATCCTCCTGCCTCAGCCTCCCTGTAACTAGACTATGTGCCATCACACCTGGCTATTTTTTTTTATCTTTTATACAGACAGGGTCTCACTATGTTGTTCAAGCTGGTCTTAAACTTCTGGCTTCAAGTGATCCTGCTGCCTTGGCCTCACGAAGTGTTGGGATTATAGGAATGAACCACCACACCCGGCCAATGCTGGAGCCTTTGGTTAAACTCTTCCCTGTATAAGGGGGCTACCTCTTAAATTTGTCTGACCAGCTCCAAGTAGAGAGATGTGGTGAATGAGATGGGCTGGTTGCTTCCCTTGCCCCGATCTTCATTCATTTAGCAAATACTCATTAGACTTCTGTCCACAAAGCTCCACAATGAGCTCCAAAAAGGAAGAGCTCACCTTCAGGGTCACAGAACCTGAACACAGATGAACATCTGCAGAATCACCCAGATGCACAGAAGATCCACTGCTCTTCCCTAATGAAGCCAGGGAGTATCAAACAGAACATCTTGGATGAAGGCTTGTTTGTCAAGCACCAGATGTATAGGGTCAAGGGGTACATCCAGGAACAATTGCAGGTGACTCAGTTAGCCATTCAAGGTAGACCTTTCTGATCAAAAGCAGAAACATCCGTGCAGGTATGTTCAAGGCAGCCCAGAATCCTCAACCCCTTCCATTAAGGATCAGACACTAGGCACTGGGGAAAGTGGGAAGCCAGGGTTTACAAACTCCACAACATCCCACTGCCCTGTGGGCCTTCAGTCCTTGCTCAGCCGTCCACCTCTTCCAGCTCCTCATTTCTTGTCTCCTTGTGAACGTGTTGTGTCCTAAACGGTACTCTGCTAAAGCCTGGGCTGGAGACAAGAGGAGGGGAGACTGATGTGTCCCGTCCCCTCCCCACCCCCTGGGGTGGGTGAAAGAGTTGATGCCCAGTAGAGTCCCGTCTAGTTATATAAGGGACCTCCTCACACAAGTCACATTGTAACTTCCTGCATGTAGATTTTTGTCATAAGACAGTCTTTACCCTGGTATTCAGTCCAAGGCCCAGTGCTGAGAGAGCTTGGCAGTCAAGCGTGATGGGGTTGGGAATGAAAAAGGGTACAATCCTGTGCCAAGATTGTTGGCACATCTGAGGGGCTCTGATTCCCAAAGCAGGGTTGTCAAGCTGGAGGCAGAGAGGGAAAAGGGAGAGCTTTTTGGTTTTCTCTCAGGATCTGTGGGGAAACTTCATACAGTTAAAAATAAATTTCTTATCCAGCCAAATTTTTTTCTTTTGTAGATTTTTCTTTTTTGTTTTTGGTTTTGTTCGAAAGTAGGATTTATTAAGAAGACAGAAAATCTTCCACAGTGGAAGGGACCTGAAAGAGGTTGTCCTGTTTTTGTTTGGGTTTTTTTGAGTCCAGAATCTCACTCTGTCACCCAGTCTGGAGTGCAGTGGCACACTCACAGCCACTGCAGCCGTGACCTTCAGGGCTCAGGTGATCCTTCCGCCTCAGCCTTCCAAGTAGCTGGAACTACAGGCATGTGCCACCATGCCCAGCTAATTTTTTGATTTATTGTAGAGACGAGGTCTCACCATGTTGCTCAGGCTGGTCTCGAATCCCTGGTCTCAGGCAATCCTCTGACCTCAGGCAATCCTCTGACCTCTGCCTCCAATTTTTTTCTGGGATTACAGGCGTGAGTCACCATGCCTGACAGATGTATCATTTTTTAAAAAACTGAAACAATTGCATGCACATGCTTAAGAAATAAAGAAAACAGCAGTTTCTCACCTCATTCTTCTCAAACCTCTCTCCAGAGGCAGTTCATTTTTCATTTTTTTTTTTTCTGAGTTGGAGTCTCACTCTGTCACCCAGACTGGAGTGCAGTGGCCGCTCCCGGTCACCGCAGCCTTGGCCTGCTGGGCTCCAGCGATCCTTCCGCCTCAGCCTTCCAAGTAGCTGGAACTACAGGCACGCGCTACCATGCCCAGCTAATTTTTTTTGTTTGTTTTTGATTTATTGTAGAGATGAGGTCTCGCCAAGTTGCCCAGGCGGGTCTCGAACCCACGGGCTCAGGCAATCCACTCACCTCAGCCTCCCAAAGGCGCGGGATTACAGGCTGAGATTTATTGTAGAGATGAGGTCTCGCCAAGTTGTCCAGGCGGGTCGCGAAGGCAGTTCATTTTTGAAAGTTCTGTTTTTCCAGAGGTTAACCTTATTCCTCTAAATCATATGTTTATATGGTGCCATGCTGAGCTTGGTATCTGGAACAAGATGCTGCACTGCCCATGCCTCTGGGGATTCTTGGATTATGGCCCTTAGCTACCTCATTGCTAGATACCCAGCACACCTGTAGGGGGTGGGTAAGTGTGTTTTTGGTTTTATGAGGGAGATTTGCATTTTGTTAGGTTGTGTGTGGTCGTTGGCTAGCCAAAGGAGTAGTAGCATCAGTAGTATCAGTAGATATTGCTTTAGATACAACTAGAAACTAATTTGCTGAGGCTATTTGGTTACCTTTAACTACTGTTTCTAACAAAAAGGCAGGATAAATCCTCTCCACCCCCACCCCTGTGCACTTTTAATTACCAATTCTCAAGTAAGGGGTTGATGTAATAGTCACCTCCAATTTTTTTCTTTCTCTTTGGATATCATTATAGGCTCAGTTTCATATAAATTGACTGTGAGCCGGGCGTAATGGCTCATGCCTGTAATCCCAGCACTTTGGGAGACTGATGTGAGAGGATTGCCTGAGCCCAGGGGTTCGAGTCCAGCCTGGGCAACTTGAAAGACCTCGTCTCTACGATAAATCAAAAAATTAGCCAGGTGTGGTGGTGTGTGCCTGTAGTGCCAGCTACTTGGAAGGCTGAGGTGGAAGGATCGCTTGAGTCCAGCAGGTCAAGGCTGCAGTGGCTGTGAACATACCACAGCACTCTAACCTGGATGATAGAGACTCCTATTCAAAAAAAAAAAAGAATGTAGCCTTTTTATGTCACCAGAAATCCAGAGTGGGAAATAAGCTAGGGTTTTATTTAGTAGCAGAGTGATCTCCATCCAGGGTCTGCACAAAGCTGCAATCCCTGTCTGACACTCCCAGGTCCTCTTGGCTGCCTGTCAACCCCCTGAGACCTCCAGTGGGGCCATCTCTGCTGTAGACAATAACCTTCCCCTCACACTGCAGCTTAAGCATGATCTGGTATTCTCCTGGGAAAGTCTGCATGGTGTTCTCAAACTAATATTTATCATCCCAGTAACGGGACCCCCTTTTGAGATTGCTCCAAAACCAAACAAGGATACCTGGGAGACAGGATAAGGCAAGATATAGCCATGAGCTAGCAGGCTGGATTCTGTCCCATGCCCACCTACCATTCATTCCTTCAGCAATACCCACTCAACAGTTGGTGCCCCAGGCTTTGTTTTGGAGCTGGGAGAAGAATGGAGTTCACCTTCTCGAGGGAAAACAGATTCTGAATACTCAGAGTAATCCCAGAGCCCAGAAAAGAGAGCATCAACTAGTTGCTACTCATAATATTGAGGGAAGAGAGGATTCCCTTGAAGACAAGATAAGGGTATTCCAAGCAGAGGGAACAGCATGTGAGAAGGCATGAGGCAGTTGGCATGCTTGGGGAACCCCAACAAGCCCAATGTGGGAGCCTGGGAAAGAGGAGGGGGTCAGATCATGCAGGATCTTGAAAGCTGGGTGGAAAACTTTGTATTTAACTTTCAAGTCCCTGAGAAGACATAAATATTCAGTGACACAGGAATGACAGTCTCAGTTGCAGAAGATATCTTACCTGGTCACAGGTGTGTAGGGCATACAACAGAGCCACAAACCCCAAGGATGGATACTGACTGTAATTGTCCATTCAACTTTCTTGAATGTAATGGAGGAAGGAGAGGCTGATCACCAGGACCTGAGGCAGGTGGAGAAGGGAACTGGCTTGAAACCCCTCCCAAGGCTACCCACGGCCGTTTCATCTTACCACTTTCCCTTTCTCTTCCTGGGTCCCTCACTATGTCTTTGCTCTCCTCGGTTCTACCAGGGGACTGAACCATCTGAAATCTAAGAAGGGATGGAAAGAGGGAGGATTTCAGAGCCATCTGACACAGGAGCCCTCAAGCTTAGGTAAGTCTTGGGGGTGCCCCAATATCCAGCAAGTATCTCCTGGAGTCCCCACTGTTACCCCCTATAGGCTCTCCTAACATACCCAGGGTTTTGGGGCTTCAAGGGGGTTTTCTGTTTATGCAGTACATTTATGAACCATTCCAGACCAGATGAATCCAATGGAAATAGCGACAGTTGGGTACCAGGATCCTGAGTGCTGGCAGTCTCAGGGTACATGATGCACATGGTTGTCGTGTTCCCCACATCTGCTTCAAAACCTTGGACAGGAGCCTGCTTCATCCTGGAAAGGCAGGCAGGGTTGTCCTTTGGAGGAGGCGGCGGCTTTGGCTTGGCCTTCCTGGTCTCCACCTCCTGCCCTACACCCACCTGAGGAGCATGTCATGTTGGTTAATCCTGAAGCCAAGACCAGAGCCCAGTAGGGACCTTGAGTTTCCAACCACTGCACAGGTCCAACAGCTGGACCCCACATGGCTTAGTGGGCATCTGAGAGGTGCTTTAATCTATTGCTGCTGTTTATTCTCAATCTTCTCTGATTTGACTCTCTAAGAGCACAGAAGAGAAATTTAGGAGCTTAGCCTGGGCTCCAGCTACCTGCGGATGAAGGTTAGAGCTTGGGGCCATGATGTTGAGATGGGTGGGGCTTGGAGTTGGGGGAAGATCTAGACAGAGACCAAGTTTGTTCACTGACCAGCAACAATAACACAGCATCATTGGACATGGGATCATCTGGCCTCTGCAGCGGATCAATGACTCGTTCAAAACGTCTGTGAAACTAGTGAGACTTGCCAGGCATGGGGAGGCAAGTGGAGCACTTCCAGACCTTAGGTGAGCAGCTGCATTTTCTGGAAGAGTCTGGGACAGTGGCAGGTCCTAGGGTGTATTCTGGCTATGTTATAGAGCTTGTTCTGACTGGCGTCCTGATCTAACAAGGAGGCCATCAGCCATAATGAAAGCATATAGAGCCGGGCTCGGTGGCTCAGCCTGTAATCCCGTGCCTTGGGAGGCTGAGGTGAGTGGATTGCCTGAGCCCGCGGGTTCGAGACCCACCTGGGCAACTTTGGTGAGACCTCATCTCTACAATAAATCAAAAAATTAGCCAGGTGTGGTAGCGCGCACCTGTAATTCCGGCTACTTGGAAGGCTGAGGCGGAAGGATCGCCGGAGCCCAGCAGGTCAAGGCTGTGGTGGCCGGGAGCGGCCACTGCACTCCAGTCTGGCCCACAGAGTGAGAGTCAAAAAAAAGAAAGAAAGAAAGCATACAGGTGGCCACCAGACCCAAATTCCAGTATCGAATCCTCATCTCTGGCCCCGGTGATGGTGCACGTGGCAGACAGTAGATTGGCTCTGACACCTGGCACTGGGAAGGAGAAGAGACTGGGGCCACAGATATCCCCAGTGTGTCCCATCCTGGTGGCTTCCGTTTTGCTCCAAACACTCAACACTATACCTCCTCCCGGCACCTCACCTCTTGCCTCCCTAGTCACCTGCCAGTCACTAACAGGAGCTGCCAAGGCCTTGGCTGGAACCTGAAAGGAAGAGAAGGAAGACACTTCTTATATTCTGCATCCTCCCGGAGGAAATGGATGCCCAGTGAGGTTTTCTGTGCCAGCCCCAGGTATATCAGGGACCTTATCATAGAGGCCACATTGTGACCTCCTCCACTTGGGCTTATGAGCAAGCCCCCTCTTCCACCTTGGCATTTGGCCAAGAGCCCACATGACAAGGTAGGCTTGGAAGTCAGGCATAAAGGGACAGGAGGGTGTGGAGGGAGGGTGTGTCCAGGCTGGGTTGGATGAGTCAAGGCAGGAAAACAAGAGTCATCTGGATCCTCCTGGTCAAAGAGAATTGACCATACTGATAAAAGTGAATATTTGGTGCGTTCAACCCTTAACATCTCCCAGAGGTCAACTTTATTTTCTTTTTGAGAATTGTTACCAAGGTAAATACATGCAGACCATTTTTTTGTTTGTTTAAATCACGGAAGGCTTTTAATGTGGAACAGCCATCCCCTGCCCTCCCTTGACAACTCCTGACCCCGAGAGCTCTCTCTAGAGGCTACCTCTTGTAGCTATGTTGGTGTTTGCTTCCACATACCTGAAGAATATCATGATGTTATATCTAGACTTCCTGCTATAGATGATCATAGTATTGTGTTTAGTAATAACCACTTGATCACCTTGATAACATTATATTATAGACCCCATCTTCTCTCTATTTCTCATTCCGTCACTTCAAAAGAAATTTTCTTGATGCCCTTTTCTCTAAATGAGAGTATTATGCCTGTATACTTCTTTTTGTTGATAAAATAATCACGCTTCCTGATGTTGTCAATTCCCTTCACGCTTCCCAACACTGGCAATTGTTATTAGCAGTAGAGAACTAGGCTCAGTCTATAACCAAGAGAGGCAAGATATGGCCAATGACTATTCCAGTAATGGCCCACCTGAAATGCCACCACTGTTGCCACCACACCTGGGCCCTTGACACTGTGGTAGTTTCAGTTGGCCACAGATGCTTTTTAGCTCTTTCCATTTCCCCTCTTTTTGACTCTTGGGTCATGTCATGACTTGATCTGACCAATAGAATGCTGCAGAGGTGACCGTATGACTTCAGAATCTCAGCCCTGCAGCTTCCACTCTCACCCTCTTGGAACACTTCCACCATCATATGAAGAAGTCTGGGATGAAAGACCATGTGGAAAGGGAGGCCCAGTTGTCTAGCAATTTCAACCATCCCAGCTGAGGCCCAGACAAGTGAGGCCATCTGAGATTGCTCAGCTTCAATAAGCTATGAGTAGCTGCATGCATAAACCCAGTCAATCCACAAAATCATGATAAATGATCATTGTTTTAAGTCACCTTATGGGGAGGTTTACTATGAAGCAATACATAATAGAAATAGAGAGTCTGCCCATTTCAGACCAGCCTTAGAGAATAATCTGATTCTGACCTTTGCCTCATGACATCAGGTTTCAGACTTCATGAAAGTACCATCTGATTGGAGTCACATGGGCCATGCGCCCAAGTCTGAGCTTCCATGGAATAGGAAAGGAATTTCTGAACCCAATTTGGGTCCCATAATGGGAGACAGGACCCTGACTCTTTCTGTCTTGAGTTGGCCCCCCAGTGAAATGTTACTTGTTTTTTTCTCATCACGATGTCTTTTGGCCTGGTTACTTCTCTGTAAATTTTTTTCTCTCATCTTTTTATCGATGGTAAATATCATGATGAGTCTTTTACTGACACATATAACTAGTTACATATGGCTGATACTGCAGCCAGAGAACTGTTACCGAGCATGCAACTTCTTTTGGTTTTATGCATATCCTAACTCGTCAGCAGTCTTCACGTCTATAATGTTAGTCTATATTTTGGTGTAATTCTAATTACTATTATTTTTATTACGGTAAAGACACTTAAAATTTACCATCTTAATCATTTTTAAGTGTACAGTTCAGTAATGTTACGTGACAGTGTTACATATATTTACCTTGTTGTACAACAGCTCTCCAGAACGTTTTCATCTTATAAAACTAAAATGGTCATGGTAATCTTAGCACTTTGGGAGGCAGAGGCTGGTGGATTGCTTGAGCCCAGGGCTCAAGGGATCCTCCTACATCAGCCTCTCGAGTAGCTGGGACTAGGTGCACACCACTGCACCCAGCCAATTTTTTAATATTTTGTAGAGACAAGGTCTCACTATGTTGCCCAGGCTAGTCTTCAGGCGATCCTTCTGCCTCAGTCTTCCAAGTGGCTGGAACTACAGGCACATGCCACCATGCCCAGCTAACTTTTTTGATTTATTGTAGAGAGAGGGCTCACCAAGTTGCACAGGTGGGTCTCAAACCTGCGGGCTCAGGCAATCCACTCACCTCGGCCTCCCAAAGTGCTGGGATTACAGGCTGAGCCACTGCGCCCAGCCTCAGTGTTTGTTTTCTTGGAACTGACTTTTTTCACTTAAAATAATGTCCTCAAGTTTCATCCATGTTGTAGCATGTGACAGGGTTTCCTTCCTTTTTAAATCTGTCTCTAAATTTTTTTTTTTGAGTTGGAGTCTCACTCTGTCACCCAGACTGAAGTGCAGTGGCACATTCCCGGCCACCACAGCCTCAACCTGCTGGGCTCTGGTGATCCTTCCACCTCAGCCTTCCAAGTAGCCGGAACTACAGGCACACACTACCACACCTGGCTAATTTTTTTATTTATTGCAGAGATGAGGGCTCACCAAGTTGCCCAGGCGGGTCTCAAACCCACGGACTCAGGCAATCCACTCACCCCGGCCTCCCAAAGCACCGGGATTACAGGCTGAGCCACTGAGCCCGGCCTCAGTATTTGTTTTCTTGGAACTGACTTTTTTCATTTAGGATAAATTCCTCAAGTTTCATCCATGTTGTAGCATGTGACAGGGTTTCCTTCCTTTTTAAATCTGTCTCTAAATTTTATTAAATATTAATACACTTAAATAAAGAGATATTTATGACAATAAAACACCCGTGTACCCCTTAATTAACAGAATACCATCAATACCTGTGGTGAGCCTGGGTGCCCTTCCTCTCCACAAGATGTCAACACTATTATTAACTGTGTGTTTCTCATTCCCCTGGCTTTTTTTAAATACCATATCTCTGTATAATTGACCTTTGAGCAACACAGATTTGAACTGTTTGAATTCACTTATTCATGAATTTTCTTCCACCTCTGCTACCCCTGAGACAGCAAGACCAAGCCCTCCTCTTTCTCCTCTGCCTACTCAATGCGAAGATGAAGACTTGTATGATGATCCATTTCCAGTTAACAAATAGTAAATATAGTTTTCTTCCTTATGATTTTCTTTAAAACATTTTTTCCTCTAGCTTACTTAATTGTAAGAATACAGCATATACTACAGGCCAGCGCAGTGACTCACATCGATAATCCCAGCACTTTGGGAAGCCAAGGTGAGAGGATTACCTGAGTCCATGGGTTCGAGACCAGCCTGGGCAACTTGGTGAGACCTCGTCTCTACAATAAATCACAAAAATCAGCCAGGCGTGATGGTGTGCATCTGTAGTTCCAGCTATTTGGAAGGCTGAGGTGGAAGGATTGTCTGAATCCAGCAGGTCAAGGCTGAGGTGGCCACAGCACTCTAGCCTGGGCAATAGAGTGAGACTGACTAAAAAAAAAAAAAAAAAAAAAAAAACCAACATATACTACATATAACATACACAATATGTGTTAACTGACTGATTATGTTATCAGTAAGGCTTCTGGTCAACAGTAGGCTATTAATAGTTAAGTTTGGGGAAAGTACAGTTATGTGTAGATTTTCAACTCACCGTGGGTCAGTGCTTTTAACCCCCAAGTTGTTCAAGGGTCAACTATACATCTAAACAACATATTGTTTAGTTTTGTATGTTTTTGTGTGTTATATATTTAATCATACTATATGCATTTTTATCCAAGTTGCCTTTTTATTGAGATGAAAGTCACATGACCCAATTATTATTTTATAATTCAGTTGTATTTCATGTACTGACAGTGTTATGCAACCACCAGCTTTCTCTTACTGTCAGTGTTTTTTCATCCCAGAAAAGCACCCTGTACCCATCAAATAATCAGTCACCATTTCTGCCCTCCTCAGCTCCTGGTAACCACTAATCTGCTTTCTGTCTCTAGGGAGTTTCCTATTTTGGATATATCATATAAAAGGAATCACACAGTATTTGTCTGTTTGTATCTGGCCTCTTTCATTTAGCATTTATGTTACGAAGTTCATCCAAGTTGTAGCATTATTGGTACTTTGCTCCTTTTATGGTTAACTATATATATATATATATATATATACACACACATACACACACATATATTTCATTATATGTATACATTACAATTTATTCATTTGCTCGTTGATAGATATTCAGGTTGTTTCCACCTTTTGGCTATTGTGAATAATGCTACTATAAACATTCATGTTCAAGTTTCTGTGTGGACATATGTTTTCACTTAATTTCTCTTTGGTATATATCTATGTGTGGGGTTACTGGGTCATAATGGTAATTCTATGTTTAACTTTTTGAGAAACTGTCAAACTGTTTTCCAGCAGTAGTTGAACCAATTTGTCTACCCACCAGCAATATCTGAGGGTTCTTATCTCTCCACATTTTTTTATGAGACGATGTCTCACTCTGTTGCCCAGGCTGGAGTGCAGTGGCATGGTCAGGACAATCTCAGTTCATGTCAGCCTCAACCTCCTGGACTCAGGTGATCCTTCCAGCTCAGCATCTTGAGTAGCTTGGACTATAGGCACGAGCTATCACACCTGATAGATTTTTTGTTCTGTTTTGTTTTTTGAATTGGAGTCTCACTCTGTCACCCAGGCTAGAGTGCATTGACACACTCACAGCCACCCCAGCATCCACCTGCTGGACTCCAGCAATCCCTCCACCTCAGCCTTCCAAGTAGCCAGAACTACAGGCACACACTACCATACCTGGCTAGTTTATTTATGTATGTATTTATTTGTTGTAGAGATGAGGTCTTGCCAAGTAGCCCAGGCTGTTCTCAAACCCGTGGGCTCAGGCAATCCACTCACCTCAGCCTCCCAAAGTGCTGGGATTACAGGCTGAGCCACCGAACCTGGCCTGATTTTTTTATCTTTTATTTTTTGTAGAGATAAGGCTTTGCTATGTTGCCCAGACTGGACTCAAACAATCCTCCTGCATTGACCTACCAAAGTGCAGAGATTACAGGTGTGAGCCACTGTGCCTGGCCTTTTACATTCTTGAAAATGTCCTAGCCAGGCGGGATGACTCATGCCTGTAATCCCAGCACTTTGGGAGACTGAGGTGAAAAGATTCCCTGAGTCCAGGGGTTCAAGACCAGCTTGAGTAACTTGACAAGACCTCAGCTCTACACTAAATTAAAAAAATTGCTGGGCTCGGTGACTCAGCCTATAATCCCGCACCTTTGGGAGGCTGAGGTGAGTGGATTGCCTGAGCCCGCAGGTTTGAGACCCACCTGGGCAGGCGAGACCTCATCTCTACAATAAATCAAAAAAAATAGCCGGGCGTGGTAGCATGCGCCTGTAGTTCCAGCTACTTGGAAGGCTGAGGCGGAAGGATCGCCAGAGCCCAGCAGGTGGAGGCTGCGGTGGCCGGGAGCGGCCACTGCACTCTAGTCTGGGCAACAGTGAGACTCCAACTCAAAAAAAAAAAAATTAGCTGGGCATGGTGGCGCATGCCTGTAGTTCCAGCTACTTTGAAAGCTGAGGTGGAAGGATTGCCTGAGCCCGCGGGTTCGAGACCCGCCTAGGCAACTTGGCGAGACCTCATCTCTACAATAAATCAAAAAATTAGCTGGGTGTGGTAGCGCGCACCTGTAGTTCCAGCTACTTGGAAGGCTGAGGCAGAAGGATCGCCGGAGCCCAGCAGGTCGAGGCTGCGGTGGCCGGGAGCGGCCACTGCACTCCAGTCTGGGTGACAGAGTGAGACTCCAACTCAAAAAAAAAATAGAAATGGGGTCTATGTTGCCCAGGGTAGTCTTGAACTCCTGACCTCAAGCAATCTTCTCACCTTGGCCTCCCAAAGTGCTGAGATTACAGGTGTGAGCCGCCACACCTGGCCAGCTTTAAATCTTATATTTAGGTTGTTGATTTCATTTTTAGTTAGTTTTTGCATACAGTGTGAGGTAGAGGTCCAACTTCATTCTTCTGTATACATGAGTAGTTATCCAGTTATCTCAGCACTATTTATTGAAAAGACTATTTTCTCCCATTGAATAGGCTTGGGTCAAAAATCAATTAGCAGAGAATGGTGGAGTAGGAAGTGCCAAAAAATACTGCTCCATCTTTATATTCATTGTCTGCATTATTCCTTTATTCCTTTGCAAGCCCATATTGTTGTTTATATTTTCATAAACTCGATTAAGTCCATTTCATTCTCTCTCTCTCTCTCTCTCTCCTCTCTCTTTCCTCTCTCCTCTCTCTCATTAAGGCAAAGACACATGGCACTATTTACAATAGCAAAAATATGAAACCAACCCAGGTACCCATTAACAGTGAATTGGATAAAGAAAATGTGGCATATATACATTATGGAATACTATGCAGCCATGCCAGAGCATGTTCTCTGACCATGATAGAATCAAAATAGAAATCAAGAACAGAAGGAAAACAGGAAAATCTCTAAGCACATACTTCTAAAGAATCCTTAGATCAAAGAGGAAGTCTCAAAAGAAAATTTTAAAGTACATTGAGACAGACACAGTGGCACACACCTTTAGTCCCAGTTACTCAAGAGGCTGAGGGAGGAGGATTGCTTGAACCCAAGAGTTCAGAGACGAGATCTCGCTTTGTTGCCCAGGCTGGTCTCAACTCCTGGGCTCAGGCAATGCTCTTGCCTTAGCCTCCTGAAGTACTGGGATTACAGGTGTCAGCCATCACACCCAGCCTAGGTTTAAGCAATCTTTTCCTAACACAAGCTGTAAAAGATATTTGCCTATATTTTCTGCTTGAGTTTTCAAGTTTTCTTTTTGACATTTCAGTCCTTAGCCCATCCAGGGTTGAATCTTGTATACGATGTGTAGTAGAGATCCAGTTTCATCTTTTTCCATATGGATAATCACTTTTTCCAGTTCCATGCATTGAACAACCCCTACTTCCTCCAGAAATAATAAAGCTGATTAATTTGATGTACTTGAGCATGTTGAGAGGAGATTTGCCAATCTCTCAAAGATTGGGAAAGAATTAGTGACAGATATATGGGAAACTAAGCAATTTTCTAAAAGTCATAATAACCAAAATGGTGATGTAACTATTTTTGGAGGCTGGAAAGGGGAATAACTAAGGAGACGAATGATGTAAAAGGCTTAACTGTTTATCTATCATGCCAGGAATCAATTGATAATATCTGAAACTGAAAAAATATATGTTTTTTTTTCAGTCAGAGTCTCACTCTGTTGCCCAGGCTGGAGTGCAGTGGCATGCTCACGGCCACCACAGCCTCGACCTGCTGGGCTCAAGTGATCCTTCCGCCTCAGCCTTCCAAGTAGCTGGAACTGCAGGCATGTGTCATCATGCCTGGCTAATGTTCTGATTTATTGGAGAGATGAGGTCTCACCATGTTGCACAGGCTGGTCTCAAATCCCTGGGCTCAGGCAATCCTCTCACCTCGGCTTCCCAAAGTGCTGGGATTACAGGCTTGAGCCACTGTGCCTGGCCTTGAAAAAAAGAATTTTAAGGCAATATACCCAAGTTATTCCCCAGTGCTTGCTTAATAAACACAGGAATAAAGTGGCCAGACTAGAGACCATGCTGAGCATGACAATATGGACCTCTCCTTACCCAGGTTCCAGGTTCTGTTGCCATTCTGGATCCTAAATCTATCAGCAGCAACTACTGCCCCTCCCCCAAGTTACTAATATGTAACCACTCCCCAAAAGAACTTCCCACCCACCTAGTGGCAGCAATTTGTCCTTACTGAAAAATACACCTATTCTGAATCTGAACTTTCCTTACCTGCCCATCATGCTTTGAGTAGCACCACGATCCATGGCCAAGGATGCCTTATCCTCCATCGTGGTATGCCACTCAGTGTAAGAAATAAGGCAAAGAGCTGCTGCCCATGGAATCTGTCCTCATCACACACTGGCCTCACCCAGAGGCAGCCAGTTCATGAAACTATAGGACAGCTATGAGGACTTAATTTTGGCTCCAATTCTAGCAAAGTGGTGAATTGAAAATTCTCCTACTATAATTGCTTAGAATGGCTAGACAAAACATAATATTATAATTATTGCTTTTTTTTGAGTCAGAGTCTCACTCTGTCACCCAGGCTGGAGTGCAATGGCACGCTCATAGCTACCACAACCTTGATCTGATGGGCTCAGGCCATCCTTCTGCCTCAGTCTTCCAAGTAGCTGAAACTACAGGCATGTACCACCACAACCAGCTAATCTTTTTTTTTAGTTGGAATCTCACTCTTTGCTGCCCAGGTTGGAGTACAGTGGCACGCTCACAGCCACTGCAGCCTCGACCTACTGGGCTCAGGCGATCCTTCCACCTCAGCCTTTCAAGTAGCCAGAACTACAGGTGCGTGCTACCATACCCAGCTAATTAAAAAAAAATTTTTATTGTAGAAATGAGGTCTTGCCAAGTTCCCTGGGCTGATCTCAAACCTGTGGGCTCAGGCAATCCACTCACCTTGGCCTCCCACAGTGCTAGGATTACAGGCTGAGCCACCAAGCCCAGCCAGGAATTGGGTTTTAATGCCCATGTGGCATAGACCCTTACGCCCTAGGGAGGCAGAGAATTGAAACTGAGGCCCCTAAAAAAAACTGGGAACTTCAGAATGCTGAATCTTCAGTGAAAAGTGGGCTGGAAAAAAATTCACCCTCCAGTGTGGGTGAAACAAGGGGGCTTGCCTCTTTTCTCTGAGTGGGAAAAGCGCCTCGCTGACAACTCAAAGTCTGGGTTTGCACTCGGTGTGTAGCTGGATCTAAATTTATACCCCCTGTATGAACCAGGGATTGGTGGGGAAATTAGCATAAATATCACCCCTGAGATTTGGGAAGTCAAGTCTGGCCCTCCCTTCCGTGACACTGTGCTTGCAGGTGAGAGAATCAGACCAGGACTTTATTTAGTACCAGACTGGTCTCCATACAATTTCCTCTTGTCCTTTACCCCCAAAAATCTTTGTAGTCATGCTGCTGCTGCTGCTACAAACCCAAGACTCCCCTGCATTCAGGCCCAAAGGACTAGGATCTGTGCATATTTGGCTGGGCGTCTCGTGTGGACAGTGAGCTTGTCCACACTATAGCTGAAAGATCACTTTCATTTTTGCTTCTGTACCATGCATGGACTGTATCTCCTGGGAGCCACTGGTTTAATTATCATCCTCCCAGTAATGGAGCCACTTTCCTTATTCGGATCCAAATCTGAAGAGGGTGGCCTGGTGAATGAGTGAGGGATGTGTGTGTTAGCAGGCTGACTCCTGTCTTTATCCTCACCTCCCCCTCATTCAGCATCTATGTGACAGGTTGCCTCTGAGTTGGGAGGAGAATGGAATTCTCCTTCTCCAGGGAACACAAACTCTAGACACAGTGAGGTCAACACTGTCACAGAGTCACCCAGAAGCCCCCCCCCCAAAAAAAACAGAGCATCAGCTAGCTGCTCCTTGTCATATTGGAGGAAAAGAGACGATTTCCCCAGGACATAAAAGAAACATTCCAGGCGGAAGGATCCACTCAGGAGAAGGCATGAGGCAGCTGGTGTGCTGGGGAACCTGGGAAACCCCATGTGGGAGCCTGGGATAGTGAAGGCAAGGAAGGGGTCATACTACGCCGAGTCTTGAAAGCCAGGCCGAAAACTTTAGACTTGATGCTGAAGGCCTGGGAGAACAGAAGTTTTAAGAGAGGAATATTCAGGAATCTTTCTTCCCTGGACACAGGTGTACAAGACACAGGACAGAGCCATGAGGCCCTGAAATGGCTCCTGGCCTTGGTATCCTGCCCTGGTTATACCTGGGAAGGGGGCTGACCTGGGCCCCTCTGAACAGCAGCCCATACCCACATCCTTCCCCTGTGCCTGCACTTTGTTGTTGCTATCTTCCACTCCCCTAGGGAACCAGACCATCTTCCAAAATCTAAGAATTGGAGGCGGGGGGTAGTTTAAAGTGATGCCCAGGTCCCTGGTGATGTTTAAAGTGATGCCCAGGTCCCTGGGCAGCAACCCTTGAAACTGGGAAAGTCCTGTGGGTGCCCCCAGTAAGCTAGCCGCTACTAGCATACCCTGTAGTGACATCCTCTCACCCCCACACTGAGAATGTCTGGGGACATCTCCCCACCACCTCATCACTCAGAGCATCTGAAGTTCACCCCAGGTCAGAAAGCTTCAGCAGCCCCAGGGCCAGCTGCCTCCTAGGATCCTGGCCACTGGCATTCCTGGAACAGATGAAGCATCCTGTGGCTTGGTTCTCTACAATCCTCTCAAAACCCTGGATAGGGGGCCTGATTCCTCCTGGAAAAGAGAGCAGAAACTGACAGAACTCTGGGGCAGGTCTGGCCCTCCCACTCCTGCCTTCCCAGCACTCCCCTGAAAACCATGGGGTGTTGGTCAATGTTGCTGAGGCTGGAGCCCTGCAGGATCTGTGAGTACCCCAGCACCACACAAGTCCCACAGTAGAAATCAAAATGGCTCGCCAGGGACCTGGGCATCACTTTAAACAGTTTCTTCCAGACTTTCCCAAGCTGGCTCCCTGAGTTCATGCCCAGGGAATAGCAGAAGGGAGGAGATTGGGGCTGAGCCCAGGGGAGGGAAAGCAGACCTGGGTGGGTGAGACCTTTCTCCGGACTGTGAAAACAGGAGATGCACTAAGCCAGGGCACTAAGCAGGGGTTTGGGCCGAAAAGTGGGAGATGGCCTGGGAAGGACAAGAAGATGGGACTGGGCCCAGTGTTGACCACTGCCAACCACCAGAACACAGTGTCAGAGGTCACAGACTCTTTTGTCCTCATCAGGTACCCCATGGTCTTCTCGTAGCATGCATTAAGCCAGCTCCACTCTCCGACCATCTGGCGGCAGGAGGAGCAGTGGAGGCTTCCAGAGGGCAGTTGCATTTCCTGAATTTAAACCTAGGTCAGTTGCAGTGCCATGGGACCAAGTACATCTGTTTTTCTTGGAGTGTAGATTCAGGTGTCAGATCCAGGTAGGAGGCCATCAGCCACAAGATAAAAACCCAGAAGATTCACAGGACAAAAATCTGCCAGCGTGTTATGTCTGGCCCAGGCAGTGGCCCCCAGTGAAGGCAGCAGACCGCTTCTCAACCTGGAAGGACGAGGAGCTACGGCCACACAGCACCAGCTTCTCTCTGTCCTGTAAGCCTCTATTCCCCAGCCCTCCCCCCCACAGCTCCTTCCAACCCCTCATCTCCTGCCACCCTGTCCATCTGCTCACCACTGAGGAGGACCCTGATTGAGTGTGGGATAGAACATGCCGGGCCAAAGAGATAACACATGGCTAGTTCTGCGGAAGGACAGACTTGCTCCCGTAGGGTCCTGGGTGTCATCTCAGTCGTGCCATAGATCTCATCGTCATATACACATGGTGACCTTCTGCCTTCAGCCTGCCTGGAAAAAGCTGCCACCCATCATCTCTCTGTACCAAACTGCCGAGGTTGAACGTCAGATCCGTGAGAACAAGGAATGCATCCCTAAGACTTGGAATCACTTAATAAATATTTATGAAATAAACAAACAGGGGTTGACAGGGAACTTGAAGTGTGCTGCTGCCTCTCCAAGTGTGTGACATCCTCTCAGGTCTCTCTTCTGTTGTCTAGACCCATATCCAACAGCCTACTAGACTCTCTGCTTTGATGGCTCAGAGACATCCCACCTGAACAAGCCTGAGACCAAATACACAATCTTCCCTATATACCAGCCCTTCCTGAGGTTTCTCTGTCTCAGTAAATGATCCCATCATTCACCAGGTAATTGTAGCCAGAACCCATGTATTCTTGATTCCTCCTTTTCTCCTGATACCCAAAGACATTTTTTTTTTTTTTTGAGTCAGTCTCTCTCTTTTACCCAGGCTGGAGTGCAGTGTCATGCTCACAGCTACTGTCTCAGACTTCTGCCGTCCAAAAAATAATTCTGGGCTTTTTGGGGTCCCCCTTCATATTATTTGCAATAGTGTGCTTGGGATGAATATGTTCTGAGACTAGATAGTGATGGTGATTGTACAATGTTGTGGAAGTATTTAATGTCACCAAATTGACCACTTTACAATTGTTAAAATGGTAAATGTTATGAGTTATTTACAACAATAAAAATATATCAATTGATGTAAATGAAACAGCAATAAAGATTACTATGCATCTTTTTCTAGATGATTTTTCAAGACCTTTTTTTTAAAAAGAATTATAGACACATAAGAAATTGCAAGCCAGGGTCAGTGGCTCAGCCTGTAATCCCGTACCTTTGGGAGACTGAGGTGAGTGGATTGCCTGAGCCCGCGGGTTTGAGACCCGCCTGGGCAGCGAGACCTCATCTCTACAATAAATCAAAAAATCAGCTGGGCGTGGTAGCGCATGCCTGTAATTCCGGCTATTTGGAAGTCCGAGGCGGAAGGATCGCCAGAACCCAGCAGGTCGAGGTTGCGGTGGCTGGGAGCGGCCACTGCACTCCAGTCTGGGCGACAGTGAGATTCCAACTCCAAAAAAAAAAGAAAGAAATTGCAAAACTAGCCGGGCTCGGTGGCTCAGCCTGTAATCCCGTGCCTTTGGGAGGTTGAGGTGAGTGGATTGCCTGAGCCTGTGGGTTTGAGACTCACCTGGGCAGGCGAGACCTCATCTCTACAATTTAAAAAAAAAAAAAAATTAGCCGGGCGTGGTAGCGTGCACCTGTAGTTCCAGCTACTTGGAAGGCTGAGGTGGAAGGATCGCCGGAGCCCAGCAGGTCGAGGCTGCGGTGGCTGGGAGCGGGCACTGCACTCCAGTCTGGGTGACAGTGAGATTCCAACTCAAAAAAAAAAAAAAAAAAAAAGAAATTGCAAAACTAGCACAGAGTGGTCCCATGCACCATCCCCCATTTTCTCTTAATATAGCATCTTACCACAGAGTACTTACAGTACATTCTCAAAACCAGGCACTTGACATTGGCATGATATAATTAACTAGCCTACAGACCTTTGGTGATTTGTTTTGTCTTGTCTTATTAAATTGGGGTCTCACTGTGCTGCCCAGGCTGGAGTGCAGTGGCATGATCACGGCTCACTGCAGCCTCCAGCTCCTGGGCTGAAGCAATCCTCCCAGTTTAGCCTCCCAAGTAGCTGGGACTACAGGCACACGCCACCACATTTGGCTCCTTTTTTTTATTATTTTTGTAGAGATGACATCTCACTATGTTGTTTAGGCTGATCTTGAACTCCTGGGCTCAAGCAATCCTCCTGCTTTGACCTCTCAAGGTGCTGGGATTATAGGAATGAACCACCACACCCAGTCAGGTTGTTTTAGAAGCTATAGATTAGTAGCTTTCCACTAGTTAAGATGAACAATTTTACTGTTCTCATCCCATTGAAGAAAATGTTTTATTTTGTCTTGTTTTTTAAATAAGATAAGTTCTGGCTGGGTTTTTTTCTGAAAACTTAAAAACAATTCAAAGTTTTAATTTTATTTTGTAATACCTTCCCAAGGTTAGGATTGAATTGGATAAAATGTTTTTCTGAGGGAAGAAAAAGCATCACTGATGAAGAGAGGTCAGGATGGCCAGTAACAAGCAGAACTGATTAAAACATTGCAAAAACTTGTCAAATTGTGTGTTAAAATTATCGGCTGACTAAGAAGCTTAGCAAACCAAATAAACATCAATAGAAAAACAGTTATGAAAATCTTTGCATGAGAAAGGTATGTACAAAATGGTTCTGAAGCGCTCTTGCATCAGGGCAATGCACCAGCTCACACAGCATTGTCTGTGAGGGAGTTTTTAGCCAGTAAACAAATAACTGTATTGGAAAACCATCCCTGCTCACCTGATCTGGCCACCAATGACTTTTTTCTTTACCTGATGATAAAGGAAATATTGAAAGAAATACTTTTTTTTTTTTTTTTTGAGTTGAAGTCTCACTCTGTTGCCCAGACTGGAGTGCAGTGGCCGCTCTCGGCCACCGCAGCCTCGCCTGCTGGGTGCCGGCGATCCTTCTGCCTCGGCCTTCCAAATAGCTGGAACAACAGACACGCGCTACCATGCCCGGCTAATTTTTGATTTATTGTAGAGATGAGATCTCGCCAAGTTGCCCAGGTGGATCTCAAACCCGCGGGCTCAGGCAATCCACTCACCTCAGCCTCCCAAAGGTGCGGGATTACAGGCTGAGCCACCGAGCCCAGCTGAAAGAAAAGACATTTTGATGACATTCAGGACATCAAGGGTAATACAACCACAGCTCTGATAGCCATTCCAGAGAGTCCCAAAATTGCTTTGATAGGTGGACTAGGCACTGGCGCTGGTGCATATCTTCCCTAGAGGGGTACTTTGAAGGTGACGATAGTGATATTCAGCAGTGAGGTAGGTAGCAACTTTTCTAGGATGAGTTTGTGAACTTAAGTGTCAGACTGATACAGCAACCCACTGTCCATACTGCCACAGCACCTAGCGAAGGGCATGGCAAGGGGTCAAGCGCTCCTGTACATTCCTGAACAATATTCCTGAGAGCTAATAAAAGGTGCACTTCCCCTTATCTCCTATGCACTCCCAGTAAGAAACTTCAAAGGATCCTCAACTTCCCTGAATCTGTGTCCAATAGACTGAGAGATCTATTCCTGAGCACATTCCTGAGAGTCCCCTTATCTCCTATGTATTCCCAGTAAGTAGCTTCAGGGGAGCCTTGACTTCCTTGTAGACTAAGCCTAATCAACCGAAAAATGCAAATCCCCATTTAGTAGTCATAGGTTTGAATAATATAGTATCAATGTAATAGTAAGTCTTGTGATTTGTATAACTTTTGTATCAATGTAACTTTTGTGTATTGCATGATGTCTTAGGCCTTGTAAACTCCCTTTACGCTATGGCAAGCTTGATTAATGCTTTTGCCAGTCCCTACTATAAAAGCTCTAAGATACCGCCGATATCTAGTACCAGGAAGTCTGTGTCACTATTGATAAAAGCAGCTGAAACACAAGTTCTATACAATGCAGGTTACATGGCTAATGTATAGGTACTAACAACTCTGGACTTATAACAGTGAACTGTAAAAGCCTGCAGGGTGAGCAGAACCATTTTAAGGAGACCAAAAGCCCACTCTGTTCCCTGGATTTGAATTCAGAAATTAACTTCTTTCTACTAATTCCCTGCCCCTTTGATTTATTGGTATCAAGGGAGAGCAGCTGAGCATTGCTTGGACCATAACAAGACCTCATATTCTTAATATCCCTGAGGGAGTAAATCTATCTCATTCTTTTGAAAAGCTGCATAATATTCCATAGAATGGATGTACCATGATTTAGTAAAGCATTTATCCAACCTATTAATGGGCATTTAGGTTGGTTCCAGTTGCCATTGAACAATTTCATGTATATATGGTCTGCTACATTTCTCTTTTTTTTTTTTGGAGTTGGAATCTCACTGTCACCCAGGCTGGAGTATAGTGGCATGATCACAGCTCACTGCAGCCTCGACCACCAGGGGTCTGGTGATCCTTCTGCCTCAGCCTCCTTAGTGGCCGGGATTACAGGTGTGCACCACCACACTTGGCTAATTTTTTGGTTTTTTTGTAGAGATGAGGTCTTGTTATGTTGCCCAGATTGGTAATGAACTTATTTTTTTTGAGTTGGAGTCTCACTCCGTTGCCCAGTCTGTAGTGCAGTGGCACACTCACGGTCACCCCACTGTCAACCTGCTGGGCTCAGGCGATCCTTCCACTTCAGCCTTCCAAGTAGCCAGAACTATAGGCATGTGCTACCATGCCCAGCTAATTTTTTTATTTATTGTAGAGATGCGATCTCGCCAAGTTGCCCAGTCTGGTCTCCAACCCGTGGGCTCAGGCAATCCTCTCACCTCAGCCTCTGAAAGTGCTGGGATTGGTCTTGAACTTCTAGGCTCAAGCAATCCTCTTGCCTCAGCCTTCCTAAGTTCTGGGATTACAGTCATGAGCTACCATGCGTGGCCCTATTACACTTTAAAAAAATAAATAAACTTTTAAGTGGAAGGGACAGATTCAATTTTGTGGGGTGTAACAACCACCCAGCAACATGGTGCTTTTATTTCCTAAATTGGTAATTCCTGAATCAAAGCCTTTTTATATTTTAGTCATTACAGCTGGATGACTGTTTGAGCTCTCCCTCTAGAGACAGTGGGCTGCAATGGAAAGTGTCAGGAGAGAGCTTAAGCTCCACACTACCTGAGTCTAAGCTTGGAGGGCTGAGTTTGTTAGTGAGGAGCCCAGGGCCTTGAAAATAACTTAGGGTAATACAGAAAGCAGTGCTCAGGAGAAGCACCGGGCCACTTTAAGTGCCATCAACCCTGATTGCTAGAGTATTTTGAGGTCCAGAAGAACTTGGTTAGAATCAGGTTCTGCTAGCAGTCGGCTGTGATCTTGGGCAAGTCACTTAACTTATCCACGCCACAGTTTGCTCTTTGGAAAACGAAGATGAGAGTCATAGCTGCTTTCAAGGGCCGGGCACAGTGGCTCAAGCCTGTAATCCCAGCACTTTGGGAGGCCAAGGCGAGAGGATTGCCTGAATCCAGGGGTTCGAGACCAGGCTGGGAAACGGTGATACCTGGTCTCTACAATAAATAAAAAAATAAGCCGGGCGTGGTAGCGCGCGTCTGTAGTTCCAGCTATTTGGAAGGCTGAAGTGATCGCCTGAGCCCAGCAGGTCAAGGTTGTGGTGGTCATGAGCGTGCCACTGCACTTCAGTCTGGGGGACAGAGTGAGACCTCAACTCAAAAAAATAAAATAAAAATAAAAGTCACAGCTGCATTCAAGGGCGGAGAGTCTCACACCTTAACTACATCAGAGTCATCTGGGTACCACTCCCAGCGTTTGAGTCAGTAGACGGAAGCCAATTATTTGCATTTCTAACCAGTTCTCAGTTGATGTTGCTGCTGGTCCGAAGGCGCGTTGAAAGTCACTGTTCTAGGATATTCCAAGAACCTGAAACACTTGGCAGTGTTCCTAGCACAAGGCAAGAGAAAGTTGCTATCGCTGTCTCGCTCGGGTCCACACAGGACCCGCCCCAGACCGCGGAGGCCTAGGTGGTCCAGGCTAGACCCAACTGCCCACGCGAGGGGGCGTGGCAGAATCGGTGGGCGAGGCCGCCTGTGAGTGAACGCGTTTGAGGGGTGGAGCCAGGCCTTTGTTTTGCTGCGCCTGCGTGCGGAGAGAGAGGGGCGTGGCTCTAGGGCGGAAGCGGGAGGCTGCAGGGGCGGGCTGGCTGGCGATCCCTTTCCGGCCGGTCCCCATGGAGGCGCTGGGGAAGCTGAAGCAGTTCGATGCCTATCCCAAGACTCTGGAGGACTTCCGGGTCAAGACCTGTGGGGGCGCCACCGGTAGGCCGCGGCGGTCTGGGGTTGCGGGGAGGGAGGGCGTCCTAGAGTTTGGCCCGAGTCGCTGGACTCTGACCGGCCTGAGGGGGCGGAACAGAGGCCATTCTGACCCTCGCTCCCCGTTATGCAGTGACCATTGTCAGTGGCCTTCTCATGCTGCTACTGTTCCTGTCCGAGTTGCAGTATTACCTCACCACGGAGGTAAGGGGCGGGGCCTGGTGCGTGGGCCAGTTTGGCATTCTGGGGGTAGGGTCTGCAGGGGTGGGAATGGGGCAGGCGAGGCACTGGGCCAAGTCTTACTGAGTTGGCGCCGCCCCAGGTGCATCCTGAACTCTACGTGGACAAGTCACGGGGAGATAAACTGAAGATCAACATCGATGTACTTTTCCCGCACATGCCCTGTGCCTGTGAGTACCTCACCATGGGTGGAAGTTCCAATCTGGAAGTAAGGGCTTCTAGATTCACACCTCCAGCCTTAGACTCCCTTAATTCCATTCTGCCCCAAGACAGGCCCAGCATCTCCTTCCCCTCCAAAACCTGGATCCCCTGGCCCTTATGGTCCCTGTACTTTGGCCTGACTAGCATTCCTGCTTCCAGATCTTAGCATTGATGCCATGGATGTAGCTGGGGAACAGCAGCTGGATGTGGAACACAACCTGTTCAAACAACGACTAGACAAGGATGGCATCCCCGTGAGCACAGAGGCTGAGCGGCATGGTAACCAGGGGAGGGTGCTGGGTCTTGGATCCCAGATCTGGACATCCCTAAACCCTACCTTCTGGCAAGTGGGCTGTGGCAGACTCAGTGACATATTAAACAACTGAGACCTAAAGAAGTCAAGTGACTTCTCTAGGCCCCCGTAGCTCGTAAAAGATAGAGTGGGCTGAAATCCAGACTTCTCACCTCTGTGTATTGAATAGGGTTCTCTACCTGGCTGTCGTTCTCAGAGGTTCTTAATCCCTACCTATCATACTTTGAGTAACAGAAGTCTGAGGAAGGTTCTTATGTGTTGTTACCTTCCTTTAGATGGACCCAAGCTTCTCTTAGTGTTTGCTTCCCCAGCCTGTTGGTTGAATTCTGCCCTTCATACTCTTCTCCTTTGGAATGCAGGTTAAGAGTTTAGGTTCTCACGTGAAATTCTGAGTTCAGACCTAGTTTTGTCTCTTGCAGTTTGTGAGCCTCAGCTGTAAAATAGTGATGGGGCTGGCCACGGTGTCTCACGCCTGTAATCCCAGCACTTTGGGAGGCCAAGGCAGGAGGATTGCTTGAGCCCAGGAGTTTGAGGCCAGCCTGGGCAACATAGTGAGACCACATCTCTTCAAAAATAATAAGTAAATCAAGTGGTAATGAACAGTAGTATCCACCACGTGGAAGTGTAGGATCAAATGAAATAATATGTGTAAAATGTCTGGTACAGAGTGGGTACTCACTTTTAGCTTCCTTTCCTTTCTCTTGATGGCCTCTCAGTACTTCCATTTTTAACTCAATTTCCTACCATAACAGAAGTGTCTCAAAACTGGGATTTTCACTTAGGGATTGCTCTGGTGGTGAGCTTTTATCATTCATTCATTCAGCAGATGTATATTGAATACCAATGGAACCAATAGAATTTTTTTTTTTTTTTTTTTTTTTTAGTTGGAGTCTCACTCTGATGCCCAGGCTGGGCAGTGGCATGCTCACAGCCACTGCAGCCTTGACCTGTTGGGCTCAGGAGATCCTTCTGCCTCAGCCTTCCAAGTAGCTGGAACTATAGGCACGCTAAGTTAGAAGCTTAAACTTTTTTTTTTTTGAATCAGGGTCTCACTCTGTCAGCCAGGTTGGAATGCAGTGGCACAGCCATGGCTCACCACAGCTTCCACCTCCTGGGCTCAGGTAATCCTTCTGCCTCTGCCTCTGCCTCCCAAGTAGCTGGGAATACAGGGTGCACCATAACGCCTAATTTTAAAATTTTCTTTTGTAGAGATGGATTCTTGCTGTGTTTCCCAGGCTGATCTTGAACTTCTGGGCTCAAGCAATCCTCCCACCTCAACCCCTCAAAGTGCCAGAATTATAGACATGAGACTATAAGTTAGTAGCTGACCCAAAAGCTAATAGCTTAATACAATAAACATTTGTTTTTTCAGTTTCCCTGGGTCAGGAATTTAGAAGTGGCTTGATTGGATGATTCTGGCTTAGGATATCTCATGAGGTTGCAATCATCTGAAGACTTGACTGAGGCTGGAGGATCTACATCTGCATGGGCTCATCTCACTCATATGACTATTGACAGGATGTGTCAGTGCCTTGCAACATGTGCCTCAGTAGTGCTGCTTGATTGTCTTCACACATGGCAACTGGCTTCCCCAATTTGGATTTTTTTTGGGGGGCACGCTCCCAGCCACTGTAGCCTCAACCTGCTGGGCTCAGGCCATCCTTCCACCTCAGCCTTCCAAGTAGCTGAAACTACAGGCATGCGCCACCACACCTAGCTAATATTTTGGTTTATTGTAGAGATGAGGTCTTGCCAAGTTGCCCAGACTGGTCTCAACCCTGTAGGTTCAGAAAATTCTCTCACCTCAGCCTCCCAAAGTGCTGGGATTATAAGCATGAGCCACTGTGCCCAGCCCAACTTGGATCTTACAAGTGATCCAAGAGAGAGCAAGGTAGAAACCATAACTTTTTTTATGACCTGGCCTCAGAAGTTGCATGCCATCATTTCTGCAATATACTAGTGGTCACCTAGGTAAGCCCTATTTATTGTGGGAGGGGACTACATCAGGATGTGAATACCAGGAGATAGGGATCATTGGAGACAGCTTGGAGGCTGGCTCCTACAGGATAATATCAGGATTTGGGGGTGGGGGAAATTTCAGCTTTGGAGCATTTTGAAATTGAGATGCCTATATTATACTCTAGTGATTTCTGTTTTGTTTTGTTTTTGAGTTGGAATCTCACTCTTTCGCCCAGGCTGGAGTGCAGTGGCACGCTCCCCACTACTGCAGCCTCGACCTGCTGAGCTCAGGTGATCCTTCCACCTCAGCCTTCCAAGTAGCTGGAGCTACAGCTGCTTGCCACCATGTGTGGCTAAAATCTTTTTTTTTTAATTTATTGTAGAGACGAGTTCTCGCCAAGTTGTCCAGGCTGGTCTCCAAATCCTGGCCTCAGGCAATCCTCTTGCCTTGGCTTCCCAAAGTGCTGGGATTGCAGGCATGAGCCACCACACCCATCATTCTAGTGATGTTAAAGAGGCAATGAGAGGTACTGGTCTAGAATTTAGAGTAGGGCTGGAGAAATAAATTTAGGAATTGTCAGCATGTAAATGGTAGTTAAAGTCATTGTACTAAGTGCGGAAGCTTAAGTTAGTGAATGTAGAGGAGAGGTCTCGAGACTGTACCCTTGGCCTCTCCAGTACAGTATTCAGAAATCAAGAAATGAGGATCCACGGCGGAAAATTGAGAGGGATTAGCCATTGAAGTAGAAGAGAACCAAAAGGGGTTTTAAGAACAACAACTGTGTTAGAAGCTATTGACAGTCTAGAAAATGAGGAGTGAGCATTGACCATTGGAATTGGCAACATGGAAATCACTGGAGGCCTTGAAAGGAATAGTTCCCATACTGTCAAGAATGACAATGTGATCAAAGAACAGAAAAGAAAGTAGAGACATCAAGTGAAGATGACCCTTTGAGGAGTTTTACTGTAAAGGAGAACAGAGAGATGAGGTGGGGGCTGGAGGAGGCTGTGGGTGATGTGCTGGGTTTAGTAGTGCGAGCAAGTGAAGTTCTGTTGCTTTTCTTAGTGGAGATTGAAAGCATGGACACTATCTCAGAGTAAAGAAAGGAATGGATTTTAGAAGCCCAAGGAGAGAGAAGTTCTAAACTAATCATCTCAGAGAGTGAGAGAGTGAACTGATTAGAAAAATTATGTAGAATTACCAGGCAGTTTTAAAGGAGGTACAGGCAAGAGGTAGTCACAGAGAGTTGAATGTAATTAGTTTGGGGGGTTTGCTAGGTTTGTACAATGAAGAGAGAGAAAAACAGGGAGTTGTGGTTATGTGCAAGAAAATAATGACAGTGGACCATGGAATTTAAGGAGAGAAGTAAGGACCCAAAGGGGTGACAGTGTCAGTAGTGCCAAAGAATTGGCAGATTCCAGGTATTGCAGTAATAGTGAACTGGGAAAATAAGTGTAAGTAGTTGAGGACTTGGATACTTGAAGTTAAATTTTGGAAGGTTTGCAGTAATTGATAATAACAGGCCTAGGTACGGACATGAGTGACTGAGTTGGGATGACAAAATAAAAAGATTTTTGAGGACAGGAGTTCCAGGTATTGAATATTGAAGTTGCCAATTATGACAGGGTAACTAGACAGAGGCAGGGGGCCAGTGTAGAGGGAAAGGTCTGAGGAGAAGCACCATGACAAAGAGGTGCAGGGCATAGACTTTGGAATCAGAGCTGAAATCTGTCACTTACTAGGTTGCTTTGGACAAAGTCGCTTATCTGTGAGCCTTAGCATCTCAATAAAGTGGAGGTAATAACCTCCACCTTCACAGAGTTATTGTGGGAATGAAACGAGACAATATGTATACAATATGGTTATGTGTACCCAGCTAATGTTTAGTATTTATTCTTACTGTTTTCTTTCTTCCTTTTTTTTTTTTTTTTTTTTTTTGAGAAAGCAGTATTTATTGAGAGGACAGAAAGGCTCCCACAGTAGGAGGGGAACCAAAGGGGTTGCCCTACTGTTTTCTTTTTTCAAAGCAGGATTTATTGAGAGGACAGAAAAGCTCCCACAGTGGGAGGGGACCCCAGGGGGTTGCCCTACTTTTTTCTTAATACTACTTTTATTAAAAGAATTTATAAGCCGGGAGCAGTGGCTCACGCCTTTAATCCCAGCACTTGGGGAGGCTGAGGTGAGAGGATTGCCTGAGCTCACAGGTTCAAGACCAGCCTGGGCAACTTAGTGAGACCTCATCTCTATAATAAATCAAAATTAGCTAGGAATGGTGGTATGTGCCTGTAGTTCCAGCTAGTTGGAAGGCGGAGGCAGAAGGATCCCCTGAGCCCAGCAGGTTGAGGGTGCAGTGGCCGTGAGCATGCCACTGCACTCCAGCTTGGGCAACAAAATGAGACTCCAACTCAAAAAAAGAATTTATATATGAAAGGAACCCCCAAAAAACTAAAATTACTTTTTGGAGGGTGAGTCCCTTATAGTATACGCTTTGTCTGCTAGGTAAGCTAGTATTGTTGTAAGAGGCTGTGCTTGGCTTCAGTGAATTTTTTTTTGGAGATTGTTTCAACACGTTTGCCCATTTCATGATTGGTGATTTATGAGTGCACCTGTCTACACCATGCTGACCAAAAACAACATGGCCCCTGCGCCCCACCCTCCCTATTCACCAGATCTTGCCTCCCAGCGACTGTTTTTGTTTCCCTGAATGAAAAGAATCCTCAAAGGAAAACATCTAGCGGATGTGGAAGAGGTGAAACAAAAAACGGCATAAGCACTAAAAGGCATCGAAACTGATGAGTTCAAAAACTGCTTTGAACAGTGGAAAAAATGTCTCAATAGGTGTATTACATCAAACGGAGAGTACTTTGAAGGTGACCGAAGTTTAAACTTGTAAGAATAAATACACAATTTTTTCTTTTTGATTTGAAGTCTCACTCTGTCATTCAGGCTGGAGTGCAGTGGGCATGTTCATGGTCACCGCAGCCTCCACCTGCTGTGCTCAGATGATCCTTCCGCCTCAGCCTTCCAAGTAGCTGGAACTACAGGCGCATGCCACCACACCTGGCTAATTTTTTGATTTATTGTGTAGACAAGGTCTCTCCAAGTTGTCCAGACTGATCTCGAACCCCTGGACTCAGGCAATCTTCTTTCCTCCATTTCCCAAAGTGCTGGGATTGCAGACATGAGCCATAGTGCCCAGCAGATACACAATTTTTAACAAATTCTTTTTTTTTTTTGGTTCCCCCTCATTTGTGTAAAAGTGCTTAGTGCTTGACCCATAGTATGCACTAAATAAATATTAGCTATTATTATAACTTTTATTATTCCCAATCCACTAGTCAGAGGGCTCATGCAAGCCATCAGATTCACTGTGTCTGCCCCAGCTAATGCCTCTGCTTTTGTTCTCCCCTTAGAGCTTGGGAAAGTCGAGGTGACGGTGTTTGACCCTGATTCCCTGGCCCCTGATCGCTGTGAGAGCTGCTATGGTGCTGAGTCAGAAGACATCAAGTGAGCTGAACCCTGGGGGTAGGGGGAACAGGGTTCCCATCAGGCACTATCTGTCTGCCAGCCTCAGCCTCGATCAGATTGTAGCAGGTGGGAAGGCTGTACCAAGAATCTAGAGGACATGGGGTGTGTGCCTTAGTCACTGATCCTGGTACAAGTGACTGAGGCTTTATGACCAGGCCCTGCCTCGGAGCTGCAAGCCTAGGGACAAGACTGAAGTGGTCTTTGCTCTTCAGCCTAGAGAAATGGTTCAGAGATGGTCTCTGGGAGTCTAGCTATCTGGGTTCCACCCCTGTGTCTTTGGGCAAGCCACATAACCTCTCTATTTGAGGAGGGATACTAATAACACCTTCCTGCAAGAGTCACATAGTATTAAATGTAAATCACTAAGGTGGAAAACCCAGCCCAGATTATTAAGCCCTCAATTTATGGTAACTGTAACAACAACAACAAATATATATGTATAATAAATGCTGTTGTCTCTCCCAGGTTCTGACCCACAAGAGGTTGATTTAGCAGGTCTAGGGTGGAGCCTGGGAATATGTACTTAGAATTTTTGTTTCCTTTTTTTTTTTTTTTTTTTTTTGAGTTGGAGTCTCACTCTGTTGCCCAGACTGCAGTGGCACACTCCCAGCCACCGCAGCCTCGACCTGATGGGCTCTGACGATCCTTCCGCCTCAGCCTTCCAAGTAGCCGGAACTACAGGCGCACGCTACCACGCCCGGCTAGTTTTTGATTTATTGTAGAGATGAGGTCTCACCAAGTTGCCCGGGCGGGTCTCAAACCCACGGGCTCAGGCAATCCACTCACCTCAGCCTCCCAAAGCGCTGGGATTACAGGCTGAGCCACCGAGCCCAGCAAAATTTTTGTTTCTATCGTGATAAAATGTATGTGACATAAAACTTACCATTTTAACCACTTTTTATTGTAAAATATACATAGCATTTACCATTTTAACCATCTTTAAGTGGCAACTCAGTGGCATTAAGTACATTTACAGTGTTTTGCAGTCATCACCACTCTGTGTTATAAAACTTTTCATCACCCCAAACAGAATGGAAAAATGTATTTTTAACAGTCCTGCTGCCACTGAGGAAGCACTTAGAGAACATTTGGTGGTCAGGGATGAGGCTAGCAGAGGCTCTGTTGGCAGCAGAACTCCTCAGGGTCTCTTTCTCAAGGTCTTGTGCCTTTGACACGCTCACTGTCACCCCCTCTCCTACAGGTGCTGTAACACCTGTGAGGATGTACGAGAGGCCTATCGCCGTCGAGGCTGGGCCTTCAAGAATCCAGATACCATTGAGCAGTGCCAGCGAGAGGGCTTCAGCCAGAAGATGCAAGAGCAGAAGAATGAAGGCTGCCAGGTGTATGGCTTCTTGGAAGTTAACAAGGTATCGGGAGGGATCGAGACAGGAGAGGGCTGGCTGGGCAAGCTCCACTGTGAACGAGGGCCCACTGCAGCCCTCAGGAAGTAAAGGGAGGACGCAGCTGGAGAATGAGAGAGACTGTTCCCTACAGGTGGCCGGAAACTTCCACTTTGCCCCTGGGAAGAGCTTCCAGCAGTCCCATGTACACGGTGAGTGATCCTCCACAAACTGGGAATGTTTAGGCACTGCTCACTTTCTCGATGAGTCTGAGCCTCACCCTTTGCTACTCTTTTGGTTTTGGCCCAGAACAGGCCTTCATCTCCAGGCAGCTGTTTGGCCAGTGGTGAAGGACATAGGCTGAAGAGCCAGACTGCCTAGGTTCAGATACAGTTTCAGACCTTACTGGCTGTGTGACTTTGAAGAAGTTTCTTAAACTTTCTGAGCTTTAGTTTCCTACTTTATAAAATGGTATGATTGTATTTATCTTTGGAGGTGGGTGAGGTCTGTGCAGGTTAAAGACTATAGCATGGAGCCTGGCTTGTAGTAGGCACTTGCTTAAAAGCCCCCTGTATTGTGTGTGAAGCTTTGGGAGAAGCAGAACTAGGTTAGAACACAGTTCTGCCACTCTCCAGCTATGTCATTTGGGAAGTAGTAAGCCTTACTTGGTTTCTTCTTTTACCTCACAGTGTTTGTTGGCTGAATGAGATCTATTCTCATTCATTCATTTATTCATGCATTCACTAGATATTTAGTAATCACCTACTATGTGCCAGGTACTAGTCTAGGTGCTAAGGATACAATAATGAACAAAGTCCCTGCCATCGGGCCGGGCACGGTCGCTCATACCTAGAATCCCAGCACTTTGGGAGACCAAGGTGAGAGGATTGCTTGAGCCCATGGTTTCGAGACCAGCCAGGGCAACTTGGCGAGACCTCATCTCTACAGTAAATCAAGAAAAATTAGCCAGACGTGGTAGCTCATGCCTGTAGTTCCAGCTACTTGGAAGACTGAGGCCAAAGGATCACCTGAGCCCAGCAGGTCAGGGCTACGGTGACCGTGAGTGTGCCACTGCCCTCTAGCCTGGGCGACAGAGTGAGACTCCAACTCAAAAAAAAAAGTCTCTGCCCTCAGAGCATAACATTCTAGTAAAGAAACAGACAGTCAATATGTAAAATGCAAACAGTCCCTAATTTACAATGGTTAAACTTGGATTTTTTTTTACTTTATGATGGGTTTATTGAGGTATTAAATGCCATTTTTGACTTATGAGATCATATTTTTGGCTTATGGGTTTATTGGGACATAACAACATCGTAGATCAAGTATACGGTGTATCAGATACTATTAAGTCATATGGACCAAAAGAAGGCAGGATAAAGATGATGGATGTGAGGGATGAGGGTAGAACAGTACATGTATCCCATTTTTAATAGAGAGGTGAAAGAAAGACTCTCTGATGGGTGGTATTTGAGCAAAGACGTGAAGAAAGTGAGGGAGGCAGCCAGGTGAATGTCTAGGGGAAGTGTTGCAAGCATAGAGAACAATAAGTGCAAATCCCTCGTGCAAGAATGTGTTTGGCAACTTCAAGGTACAGTAAGGAAGTTAGAGTGGCTGGAGCAGAGTAAGCAGAGGAGCATGGTTAGAAATGAGGTGAGAGAAGTAACAGAACCATGTCCTGTAGGGCCTGCGAGGGCATTGTGGGGACTTAGGCCTCTACTCTGTGTGAGATGGGAAGCCATTGTGGAGCTTTGACGAAGTGGTGTGTGATCTGACTTAAAAGGTAAGCAGCACTCCAACTGCTCTGTGGACAAGACTGTAGGAGGGGAAGGACAGAGTCAGGCCAGTTTGGAGGCTGTTGCAGTGATGATCCAGGCTGAAAATGGTAGGGCTTGGGCCAAAGTGGCTGTAGTCATGGTGAGAGGTGATTGGAGCCGGGTGTGGTGGCTCATGCTTGTAATCCCATGCCTGTAATCGCCGAGGCAAGAGGATTGGCTGAGCCTAGGGATTGGAGACCAGCCTGGGTAACTTGGCAAGACCTCGTCTCTACAATAAACCAAAAAAAATTAGCTGGGTGTGGTGGTACATGTCTGTAGTTCCAGCTACTTGGAAGTCTGAGGTGGAAGGAGCATCTGAGCCCAGCAGGTCGAGGCTGCAGTGGCCATGAGCATGCCACTGCACTCCAGCCAGGTGAGAGAGTAAGACGCCAACTCAAAAAAGAAAAAAAAGGTAATTGGCTTCTGGATGTATTTGAAAGTAGAGTTGAGAGAAGTTGCTGACTGATGTGAGGAAAAAAGGAAAGAAGAGTCAAGGATGCCTTCAGAGTTGTGCGCCTCAGTAGTAAGAAGGATAGAGTTAGGCTGGCAGTGGTGGCTCATGCATGTAATTCCAACACTTTGGGAGGCAGAGGTGAGAGGATTGCCTGAGCCCAGGGGTTCAAGACCAGCCTGGCAACTTGGTGAGACCTCATCTCTATAAAAAATAATTTTTAAAAACAAATTAGCCGGGTGTGTTGACACATGCCTGTAGTGCCAGCTGCTTGGAAGGATTATCTGAGCGCAGCAGGTCAAGGCTGCAGTGGCCCTGAGTGTGCCATTGCACTTCAGCCTGGGCAACAGAGTGAGATTCCGACTCCAAAAAAAAAAAAAAAGGATGGAGTTGCCATTTAGTGAGACGAGGAAGATGCGGGAAGACAGGTCTAGATGTTTAGAGGTGGAGGTGAAAAGCAGATATTCAGCTTCTGATATGTTCAGAACAGTAGGATGTGGGTGCCCTTTTAGACACCCAAGATGTCAAGTAAGCAATTGCCTATTCAAGCCATTCAAGGAGCGGACTTACCTGGAGATATAAACGGTGGCATCATCAGCATGTATATGGAACCATGGGATGGAATGAAATCACCCTAGAGGTGAGAGTAGATAGAGAAGAAGCTCAAAGGGCTGGATGCCAGGTCTCTTACACTAGAGGCTGAGTGTATTGGGAGGAACTGGCAGAAGAGACTGGTAGGAAACACTGGTGAGGTAGGAGCACAAGCAAGGAGAGTGGCTTCTTGCAAGCCACAGGATGAGTGTTTCAAACGGCATACCAGATGCTTCTGAAGGTTGAACAGGAATTCACCATTGGATGTATACTGAAGCAGTCGTGTGTGGTCTTTACAGAGCTGTTTGAGGGGGATGCATTAGGGACCACCATCGAGTGGGCTCAGGAGGGATGGGAGAGGAGTTGGAATGAATGAGTATAGACAACTCTATTGTGGAGTCTGCTCTAAGGGGAGGAGAGAACATGGACTGTTACTGGCAGGAGATGGAGAGTTACCAAAGGCCTTTCTCAGGTGGGCGACTTGGCAGGATGTGAATATCCTGTCGGAAATTAACAACTGAGAGAGCAGAGATGCTGCTCCAGAAACAAGAGGAACTGTCAGTGGGGTAAAGTCTTTGGAAAGGAGAAAGAAGGTGGAATCTGGTGCCTTCCACGTGTGGCTTTCTAGATACTGCAGGGTGGCGCCTGGGGCGGTGGAAGCACATGGGCATTCTCTCCTGAGCCTTTTCTCCGTGATGTAGGAAGCAAGATCATCGGCTAAGAATGAGAGAGAGGGGAGAAGGTGTTGGAGGTTTGAGAGGAAGAAAAAGGTGTGACTGGTCATTTTGGGGTGGGAGACTGCATGGGCTGGGGAAGGAGAGTAGGATCGCCAGGTGGTGCTAGGGCCTCGTGGAGTTGACTGGAAGGTGAGACCCGTCAGTGTGGTTGTCTCGTTTTTCCAGCTGTAAGGGGGTGGAATTAGAGTAGCCAGAGCATTGGAATCACCTAGGGTTTGGTGGGTTGCCAAGTTTGGTGGCAAGGTGAGAGAGTCAAAGGGATACGTAAAGAAGTGGTCCTGGAACTGGCCCGCAGAATAAAGGCTGGTGAAGGAGGAAAGAAGGGACAGAGGGATGAGAGCGGATGCCAGTGAGTGGAGGCGGGAGGAGCAGTGGGCTGCAGCTGCTGGTGGCAGTGTTGAAGAATTACTGAATTTGGGGAACTAGAAGAAACGAGCTGACAGAGTTAGAAAGCTGGTGGTTGGAGCAAGGACTGTCTGAAATCGAAATTATGTAGGGACACAGTTCCTGTCTGACCAGCAGGGTGAGTGGCTTGAGTGGTAAAGCACCAGATCAGAAGGAGCGGTCATCCAGGAAAGGGGAGTCGAGGGGACGGGAGAATCCTCTATGAGGATGCGAACCACCAGGAACCAATAGGGGGAGTAGAGGAGAGGAAGGCTGGCCACTGCTGGACTGTCGAGAAATGGCATGGGAGACATATCCTGGGGTGCCGGGTGGATCTCTGGGTGACTGGAAGAGGTTGGTGTGGTTTGCCATGAGCTTCACAGCTGCGAATTTTTAGGACAGATAAAGGGACAATGACCTGGAAGTGGCAGAAAGGAGCAAGAAGGACCTCTCTTCAGGCCAGGGAGGGTCATGTGTGGAGAGCAGGTAGTCACTCTCTGGAGGATGCAAGGGCGACAGTGCCTCAAAGGAAAGGTGGCTGTGGCTGAAGGTGGGGGGGCGAGGTTGCCAGGGTTGAAGACTGTGGTTCTCTGATGGCTGAGCAAGAGGGCCAGTGGAAGGGATGCACAGAGCCACGTGCGGAGCCCAGGGATGAAGATGACGGGCACCCCTGAGCTGCTCAGAGTGACTGAGGTAAGTAGGAGCGAAGGGACCTGTGGAGAAAGTCCTGTTGGTCTTATAGAGGCAGTCCAGTCTGGGTTGGGGGTGGTGAGCCTGTTAGGGAGGGGCAGTTGGGTGGGGTGGAGGACTCTGCAGCGCTCCAGAGTCCCCTCATTACTCTGAAGGAGGCTGGGGAAAGGGTAGTCTTGCTGGGATCATAGGAAACTGACCAGTGTCGCACCTCTGGCAGAGGCCTTGAAACACTCCGGAGGAGGGAGCAGTGGGGGTGGCGGCAGCAGCCTGTCTGCTTCTCTGTCTGGGGCTGTTAGAGTTGTGGATCCTGGGACCAGGGTGCTCTGCTCTTGGAAGGATGTTCAAACACAGCTGAAGTTGCCCAGCGCCAGAGATCTGGCTGAATTGAGGCCTGGGAGCTGGTTTCTGACATCCTTATTGATTTGGGAACTGGGGTGTATAAAAAGTTTACCAAGTATTTCCCATCTTAGATCCTGTTGGTCCTCAGGACAGCCCTTTGCAGAGACTGCTGAGGCTCAGAAAGGGCAAATGATTTGCCCATGGTCACACAGCCAGAAAAGTGACTCTTTAGGATCTAGGTCCTTTGTTCTTTCTAGGCTACCATTCTTCTGCCTCCAAGCCCTCTCGTGCTCCTCTCTGGCCAGGGAAGAGCTCTCTTGAGGAGGTGACCAGGAGGAGGCTTGCTAGCTGGGACCAAACCTGTTGCTGAGGCAGGAGTGTTCCATTCCTCCCTCCCACCACATGTCTTGATCCATAGTTCTCGTTGTGAAGCTCTGAACCTTTGTTCTTCCCCCCTTCTCTCTCCTTCTGTCCCCCATGCTGCAGTACATGCTGTGGAGAGTAAGTGGCCCTGCCCCTCAGGGAGGCCAAGCCCCCACTTCTGGGGCAGCCTGCCCTTCCAGTATGGGGGGAGGTTGGCTGGGTCTGGGATTGGGCCCTTCTCTGGCCTGGCTGCTAGGTGACTATAAAAAGCACAGGGACATATCTTTGAGGCCTGGTTCCTTGCAGCAGGAGGAATTAGGGTTACAGGACAAGAAGAACTTGTCGTGGAACAATAGGTACAGGGTGCCCATGGGATTTCCTCTGGAGAGCTTGGAGGGTGGGCAGGAAGCCAGGGAAGGGTATAGATAACATTCTTAGTCTCACCTCACTTTGTGCTTCAGAGATTTGCCATCTCTAGCTGATAAGAGACCCTAGTCAGTGGTTCTGTTTCCTGAGCTGCAGGCAGGGCTATGGTGGGAGTGAAGTCCTGGAGTTCCCTATGTATGTCAGGGAAGAACTTAAGACCCTGAGGAGGGCATAGACTCTCACAGACCTAAGGCAGGCCTTTCTAGCTGTCCTTAAGCAGGACCAGGAGGTTCTGGGCTGGAGAGAGAGTGAAGCGTTTCATGCCCTAGGAGTGAGGAGTCTGTGCAAGGACTCTCAGAGAGCCAGGAGGCCAATCCTGCTTCCCCTGATGACACCTTCTCCCTTCTCTCCTAGTCCATGACTTGCAGAGCTTCGGCCTTGACAACGTACGTACCAGGTGAAAACTGGAGGGCAGGTGGGGCAGGAGACTTGGGTGCCACCCTCATTTTTCTGGAGGACCATCCTGGGCTGCGGGGGGGAACATAAGAAAAATAGGCCATGTTCTGACAGGCGGTCCAGCCAGAGGGCCAAACAAGTGAGAGTGCCTCTTGGGCTGAGATTTGGGCAGACTAGGAGCAGGGATGGGGCTGGACAAGAGCATCCTAGACAGGACAAGGTCTGGAGGGAGTATGGCACTTCTAAGGAACCACGAGAGCAGGTGAGGATGGATGAGGCCGAAGAAATCAGCAGGGACCAGACCACACAGGACTTGAGCTGAGAAGTCTGGTCATTCTCCTCAGAACAGTGGGAAGCTATTGGTATTTTAAAGCAGGGTTATGACATAATCAGATTTGCGTTAGTTAAACAACCCCTCTAGTGAATCTACATGGGGCAGGGAGTACAGCCGGGCGGGGAGGTCCAGGGCTTTCCAGCCTAGGCCTCTGTGTCTCGAGACCTCCAGGATAAGCGGCCACTACCACTCAGAGTCAGTGCCTGACTTGTGTGTGCCAGTCCGATGAATGAAGCCTGTACTTTAAAAACCCTGGAACCCCAGGAGCCTGCAGACTGTGTGGAGAAGGCATTCCTGAGAAGAGAATGGGGGACACCTGTCAAGGGCAGCCTCTCCCCTTAGGGCACTCCTCCCTTTCCCCCAAATCTCCACAGACAGACCCAGTCTGCTGCTGCGGTACAAAGCTTTGTGTGGGCTGGGGACTGTTGGGGCCTCAGGTGCTGGTGTTGCTTGCAGATCAACATGACCCACTACATCCAGCACCTGTCATTTGGGGAGGACTACCCAGGCATTGTGAACCCGCTGGACCACACCAACGTCACTGCACCCCAAGGTACCATCCCCAGAGACAGCTCCTGCCACCAAAGGCCAACCTAGCACCCATGCCCAGTGCTTCTTCTCCCCTCAGCCTCCATGATGTTCCAGTACTTTGTGAAGGTGGTGCCCACTGTGTACATGAAGGTGGATGGAGAGGTGAGTCTGAGGGAGCTCAGTACCAGGGTCCCTTGCTTGGTGCCAAGCACTTGAGTTCCTTTCTTTAGTTTCTTCAACCTGGGCAGTGAAGTGCTGCTCTTATCCCCTCATGATGGATGAAAAATGGAGACTCAGAGAAGGCAGGTAATTTGCCCTCACAGGCAGAGCGCAGGTCCCAGGCTGTTGGATTTCAAAATGCTTGCCCTTTTTATTGTCTCGACTGCCTCCATTCCTCTGGGTCCCACTGCCTGCCTGCCTCACTATCCCCCGTGGTCTGCCCTGGGCTGGGGTTAGCCAGCCCCAGCCTTCCTGGGCCCCTGCTGCCATGGCTGCTGTGGTCTGTGAAGTAGCACCTCAGTGGGGTGGTGGACCATGAGGGCTGAGTGCAGAGGAAGTCAGTCCAGCCTCGTGGTGTAGCACTGGATCCCCAGTGAGAGCACCCACCACATGTGGCTGGGCTGGGTAAACTGTAAAGAGCTGGGACCAAGGGGAAGTCTAGTGGTCCCCAGGCCTTGCAGTGTCTGTTTCTGACATGGTGCCTTGTTCTCTCCCTCCACACAGTCAAGGCACAACAGGACAAGGGGCAGGAGCAAGACTAGGCTTCGTGGGGGCCGGGAGCCAGGGTGCAGACTTGGCCCTGGTTCAGGCTCCCTTCCCACCCCAGGTGCTGAGAACAAATCAGTTCTCTGTGACCAGACATGAGAAGGTCGCTAATGGGCTGCTGGGCGACCAGGGACTTCCCGGAGTCTTCGTCCTCTACGAGCTCTCACCCATGATGGTGAAGCTAACAGAGAAGCACAGGTAATGGGGGAACAGAGTAGCTAGTGCCCAGGCCTGGGGGGGGCACCTGCTGAGCCCGCCCGTTCTCTGCCAGGTCCTTCACCCACTTCCTGACAGGTGTGTGTGCCATCATTGGGGGCATGTTCACAGGTAAGAAGCCCAGAGTGACTGGGGGTGGAGATGTGGTGGAGAGAGGCTTTGGCTAGGGGAGAAAGGGCACCTCAGGGGCCCCGTGGAGATGCTGGCCTGGCTGGTTAGGTGACAAGGCCCCCGCGGGGCCAGTGCTAGCCCTTGTGTCTCACCCAGTGGCCGGACTCATCGACTCACTCATCTACCATTCGGCGCGAGCCATCCAGAAGAAAATTGATCTAGGGAAGACAACGTAGTCATCCTCTTCCCCCTTGGCTTTCCCTCTGCCTCCTGTTTCTCTTTGGCCTGTGGTTCCATCCCCAGCCTCTGCTACCCCTACTCCTGGCTCCAGGTTGATAAATCTATTGATTGTGATAGTACTCGCTGGTCTCTGTGTGATTCTTGGCTGGCTGGCACCTGGGAACAGCCACTCATACTGACCGATCGGGACCCAGATGCCTTCTGAGAGCCCCATGGGGATTATTCCTCTGGTTAACAGGGCTTTATTTAAACCAGTCTGATGTCCCCCCTACAGCCCTGTCCTCAGTCCCTCTTCCACTGTGATCGTCAGGCTTTCTGAGTTCAGCCCCAGGATTCAAGCAGACCTTTCCAGAGTGAACTTCCTGGAGCCACCATGGTCCCCACGTCCTGAGTGGAAGTTGGGGCTTGCCACCTCTTCAGTGACAGTAAAGCCAGGGCTGCTCCTCACCACCCTGGGCTCGGTCACCTGACCCTCTCACTGACCACGTGTGCCAGGCCCCACGCTGGCTCTTGCTGCAAAGAGCTCCTCCAGGTTCTTCGCAGTCTCCTAGATGGAAGCAGAACTGAAAACTGGGCAGCAAGGGAGCAGTGGCCATTCTGCAGCAGGGATGGCACAAGAGCCCTGGCTCAGGATCTAGTCAGGGCTTCCCATGAGAGCACTTTCTACCTGTGAGAATCAAGGTCCAGGGACCTCACCACTGCCTGGCCCGGGGAGCCAGGAGTGGTAACAGCTGGTCAGTTTATCAGATCATTTATCAGGGAGTTTTGATGTAAGACTGGCAGGGGGAAAGCGGAAAGGGGACAGAAAGCAAAGTTGGCAATGATAGCAAGACCTCTGGAGCCAGGCCTGCAATCCAGCCCTGATGTGATCACCTAAGCTGTGTGACTTGGACATGTGTGATCCCCTCTGTGGGCACCAACTGCATCTCTAAATTGGGGGTGATAGTGCCAGCTGTAGTGAGCCTGGTTCTTCTGGTCACTCAGGAACCACTCCCTCTTGTTCACAGTGCACTGAGCTTCCCCTGGGAATACCGTGGGCACCCTCTCAGCTTCTGTGGTTTGAGGGGAGGACCACAGTCAGCACATCCCATCCTCCGGGCCACAGCAGCACATGCAAGCTGGGCTCTGTTCATAGGAAAGCTTTCTCTCCTGGCTGTGAGTGTGGGGAGATGTGAAGTCCTGAGGGGAGGGCCTGTGAATGACCTGTCCCCAGAGGACAGCAGCGCTGAGCACAGAGGCAGAGGCAGCTGGTTTTGGCGACATTGAACTCTGCGAGGCCGCACTGAGCCAGCCAGCCAGACTCGGAATGACAGGTATGCAAACCCATCAATACCCTTTTTTCTTAAGGCAGTTTGGGTTGAGGTTTCTATCGTTTGCAACCAAAAGTGCCCTGTCAGGTATGCCTCTCAGGTTGGTGAGGAATAAACAAGTTAAGTATGTCAAGTACTTAGCTGTAAGGGAGTAGCAGAAGCCGTGAGAGGGACTCAGCCCCTGGCAGGAGAGGGAGCAAGAGCACGGGCGGGCTGCTCGGAGGGCTGGTAGCTCGGCTGCCAGGTCCCGTTCTTCCCTGCAGCGGGGCGTGCGACCAGCCTTCCCTCCCTGTTCATTCTTCCAGTAAGGCCCCAGTATCTGACATCCCCCAAGAACATCTCTGTCCCCTGCCTCCTGGAGGAGTCGCCTTGTACAGAACGTAATCAGATGTCAGTGGCTGTGTGATAAGGTTTACTCAAAGAAAGCACTGAACTCTGGGATAGCTCATATTGGTAGGAGTGACTTCCAGGAGCAGGAGTTAAGGGTTGGCACCACGGGGTGAGTGCCTCGGGTCAGTTAAAGTCACCTGTGGAGGGGACGGAAGATGACCTGGCTGATGTGGCCAGGGATGGTGTAGAAGACCAGGAGGAGGAAGACAGGGACCAGCGTCAGCGTCAGCAGCAGCAGCAGCAGCAGCACCAGGATGCGCTAGTCCCGGTGCCAAAAGAAGAGAACGGTCTTCAGTGGGTTCGCAAGCTGGCTGAAGGAGGGTTTGGGATGGCTGCTGGGCAAGGCCAGTGTCAGGATGGTGAGGGGCCCTGCTGGCTACCCTCACCTCCCTCTGCAGTTCTGGCCCCAGCCCCATGCCCCTAACTCACTCGGGCTTCGCCGGAGGCTCAGGTTCCTTCCGCCCCTTCCCCACTGGCTGTTTCTCAGCCTCCTCCACAGTCAGCAGCTCAAACTCTGCCTCCACCTTCCCCTAGAAAAAGATGCTCCGGCATCACTGAGAGCAGAGGGAGGCTCAGACCCGGCCCAACCCAACCTGGCTCTTGTCCTGGCAGCACCCACCATGAGGATGTACACATTGCCACCCATGTGTGTGAACTCTAGGTCTTCTGGCCAGCCCTTCTTCCTCTTCTGCTTCTGCCTCTTGCCAGCCTGAGCCTCCCGGGCCTCCTGCTCCACGTGCTCTGCTTCCTGTAGCTTCACTACTGGCCACCAGCCCCGCAGACGGCGGCAGCGAAACAGACTGCACCTCGGCCGGGCCCCATCGCGGGCCAGTCGCACGGAGCAGAGCTTGGGGCCCCGGGCCCCCCCACACACCATTTGCGGTAGCCTCAACTCCAGGGATCCTGCAAGTCCAGAGCTCACCAGGTTAGGCATGGATCAGTGTCTAATCGGGCCAGGGGTGAGGGGGCAGCACACCAGGGTTGTAAGCTGGGGTATCAAAAGTTAGAATGTGGTGGTCGGGCCACAGCCTGCAGCTTGTCAAATCCCAGTGGAAGAGGGCCAAGGACCTGGATCAGATGGCCAAAGTGAGGATCAAATGCTGTGGAGTCAAGTGTCCAGGGTGACTTGAGCTATAGTCAAATCAGGATTGACCAGGGATTTGGGGTATAAATGGAGGTTACTGTGGTCTGGGCCTAATTAGCTCAACAACGGGCCAGAACGCAAAAGTTCAGACCTAGGGCCTGAAATCCTGGGGTTCAGGGTCGCCTTAGAGTAGGGAACCAAGGGCCAGGGGCAAGGCAGTGAGGGCAGTGAGCGAGCAGAGTTCAGGCTGGGGAGGGAGAAGCTATACCAAGGAAGGCATTGGCAGATGCGGTCATGGTCCCAAACCCGCAAGACCAGCACGGCATTGGCAGATGCGGTCATGGTCCCAAACCCGCAAGACCAGCACGGCGGGCTGCCGTGACTCAGCCTCCTCCAGGCCTAAGGGTCCAGGCCAGCACAGATGCTCGCCTCCTGCTCCGGCAGGTAGTCAAACGAAACACAGAGCATCAGTTGAAGTTTCCCTCCCCAGTCAGGGAGTTGAAGTGAACGTCTATCTACTGCTTGTCATGCTCCAGCCCTTTCACCCAGCTGGGGCCAGGGGAAGAGACAGACCAGATGGTGGGCACCAGTGTGGGGGCCGTCCCCATCCCCTGCTCCTCAGCCAACTCCCTTGACTCTGCCAGCTCCCCCCAGACCACGCCCCTGCTTGCAGGTCCTCCTTGGTACACAGCCATCGGCCAGGCCCAGCCTGCAGCCTTACTTACCTCTTCACATAGATGTCACTCGACGTCTCTCCAGTAAGTGGATTCACGTCGTCCAGGACCACATCTTCCGTGTTCCAGATGACAACTCTGAGCTCATAGCTGGGGGATGCATTGGGAAATAGTTTTCAGACTCTGAGTCAGCATCTTACTCTGTCACCCAGGCTGGAGTGCAGTGGCACGCTCACAGCCACCACAGTCTCAACCTCAGGCAGTCCTTCCACCTCAGCCTTTCAGGTAGCTGGAAATACAGGTGTGTGCCACCACGGCTAGCCAATTTTTTAATTTATTGTAGAGACAAGGTTTCACCAAGTTGCCCAGGCTGGTCTCTAACCCCTGGGCTTGGGCAAGCCTCTCGCCTCTGGCTTCCAAAGTACTAGGATTACAGGCATGAGCTACTGCACCTGGCAAGTTTTCAGACTCTTGAGAGGGCCACTGGGAATAACTAGGACGCAAGAAGACCCTGGGCCAGGGCCACTGATGTCCACTGAGCACCTATTGTGTGCCAAGCTACGTAATGAGGATACCTGTGGTCCCATGAAGGGACACCCCGAAGAGGTATCACTGATCACCGAGCCGTGGCGGATGGCACCAGTAGTGGTCAGCAGACCCAAGCTGGGCCAGTGAGGCTCTCCCTCCCGTGAGTCTGAATCGGGACCCTGAAATGTTGAGTGACGTGGCATCAGATGCAGTTGGAGCCACTGCAAGCTGAAGTTGTAGGGTACAGAGAAATCGTGAATGAACAGAGATGGCCATTCTACAGAGAGAAGTGGGAGGCAAGAGGCAGTGAGGTGCGGGACCCTCCCCTCACAGGGCCCTGTCCTTGGCTGTCATGGAGAGCTGTCGTTTTCTCTTGCCCAGCATCAGTTTTCCCTCATTTGTTGACAGCACACTGATTGTTCTGCTGGTGACCCCCCTACCCCCACCCTGCACCACCACTGTCAACCTGTGTAATTCTGGTGGAGCAGGCCCCTCCCCACCTGGCTCCAAGGTTGGGGACATCACCTGGGATGGACTGGTCAGCTTGCTGCAGTCCCTGCAACGATTGGTTCAGGGAACAGCATCTGACCCAAGCTAGTCTGATAAGTCGGGCCTAAGGCTTTTGCTATAACTGGGAAAGAAGTGTTTATTTCTGCTTAAGTGGCCTAGCTAAGACCAGCCTGGAACTGTTAGATGCCACCTTGCCCCTAGACTGTGAGAGACTCCCTGAGAGTGACACCAAGGAAAGCAGAGCCCACAGGCAGAAAGTGACAGACTGCTGTGACATCTGAGCACCTGGATCCAGGCCTGTCTGAAGTGGTTATGCCCCACACAGAATTCCACTCAGACTAGCTCAGGTTGAAAGGGAGTTTACTGAAAAGCATTTGGAGTTTCCATTTAGGAGGGACAGACACCCAACTCACAATAGGTATTGAAGAAAAGGGAATTTAATCGCCTAACTGCAAAGCCTGTTGTCAGCAGCTCCTGTCTGCTTCATCAGGGACTCAGGTTTTCAGGGGACCCTTGTACAGGTACACCAAGATGTGCTCCTTGGGAGAAGGGCCAGAACTCTCACCTGATTGGCTGCCGAGGCTTGATGTCAACTGGGGGTGGGGCAGGCACATGGGGTGGGGGGAAGATGTCAGTCCACGTGTGAAGGGAGCCCTGGAAGCACAGGACCAGGCTGGAGAGTCTTGCTAGAGTCCCCACCTCCCCCAGTAGTCTGTGACTAAAGGCCATGCCGTCCCACAAGTGGAGAGAAGAGGCCGGGGTCACGAGGGGCGGGGTCAGGCAGATCTTGGGGGACAAGGATGAAGGTGGAGACTGAAGTGTGGGTTCCAGGACAAGGTTAGATTAGGGGTTCAGATGAGGTCCCAGAAGTGGAAGTTGAGATTAAAAGTGAGATCTGGTGTTCCTGAGGTCCGGATCTAAGAAGTCTGGGGTAGAGGTCAGGTGGGAACCCTGGGTCTGAGCCTGGGTGGCCTAGGGGTGGGAATCCTGCAGGACCAGAGTCGGGTGGGGCTATGTGGTCCATGATGGAGGTCCAGGATTAGTGGAATGTTGGGGCCCAGAATGCTGAGTCAGAGTCAGAAGCGGCAGTGCACTGGCCAGGTGGAAGTCTTGGGAAAATGTGTCATGGAGGCCCAGAGTCCAGAGCAGGTGAGAAGCCTGGGACTCTGGGAGTTCAAGATCCTGTGGCTGGGCCCCTCTCACCTGCAGCAGCCCTGGGTTGCGGGGACGGTGGCGGGGCCGTGTTTCCACATGCTCGGGTACCAGCTGGACCTCCAAGCCTGGCATCTCCTGCCAGCGCCGCAGCATGAGCAGTGCCTGGGCCTCCTCGGGGGCCCCACTTGCCACTGCGGGGCCCCCACTGCCTGAAACAAGAGGCATGTGGACTTGGGATCCACACAGTCCTTCCGCCCCCCTCCACTCTCCCCTCGCCCACTACGGACGCTCTAAGATGAGGTAGCACTGTATGGGATAAGCCCGAGGACTGGGAGGGCGAATCTGCAGCGCACGAGGCGGGGAGGTGCTGCAACTCTTTCCAGGGAGAGACAGCAGTTGGGGACAGTGAGATGGGGGCTCTGGAGCCTTTGTTCAGACCTATGCAGAGAATGGACCGCCAGCCATCTGTGAGGCAGGAGCCCAGTTCTGCAGCCACATTCCGTTGGGTGAGATGCTGTAGGGGCACCCTGTGTTCTGGAACTTGACCAGCTGTGGCTCTCAGGGGTCCGCTTTGGCTCTTTGGGGAGCTCACACTCACCAGCAAGGCCATTTCCTCCCCACCATCCAAGAACCTCGTCCTCACTCAACCGAGCTCGTCATCTCTGCTTGCTGAAGTAAACAGGTTCTTTTGGGAGTACGCTAGACTGGGCACCTAGGGCTCCTGTACCTTGTTCTACCACCATTTTGCTCCCTTTGGCCTGTCCAGCAGAGAGGGGTCAGTACCTGAAGTCGGGGTCCCAGGGTCCCAGTCAGAAAGACTTTGCTGCCCACCTTGACAGCCCCGGCTCGGTATTCAGAGGCAGGGAGGCCACAGCGTTGACACAGCCCTGCCGGGATCCGCAAAGGCCGTAAGGCATCATGCCAGGCATTGTACTCATCCCTGCAGAAAAGGAAGATGCCTCAGCTGGGCAACATATGGACACAATTGGGCACAGGGCAGAGATGCGGACCCTCGGAGAAGTGGGATCCAGGATCATAACTCCAATGGGAGACAAGTTAGTCCTAATTTATGATAACAATGAACATCAAAGATATATGCCAGGTACTTCTATGATGCAGACACAGATATTGTCTCCATTTTACAGATGGAAAAAACAGACTCAAAGAGGTCACGTGACTTATTAGTTACAAAATCCAGACTCCTAAGCCCAAGTCTTGACTCCTGAGCTGTAATGTCTTGGTTGACAAGTTGGGGGAGTTCCCCTACTGTGAAACTGGAGGATCTGGAGACAAAAATGGGAACGTGAGCTTGGATGTGTTTGGTCAGAGACTTAGAATAGTTCCCAGGGGCCCCGTCAGACTCACAGGTCACACTGGGAAGCTAGCCCACAGTTTGCTCTGTGGTGGCTGTAGAATCGATTTTCCAGATCAGTGTGGGTCTCCCCAGTGAGGTCATCAGAACCCACGAGATTGTGATCAGATATGGCCACGGTCAGTTCCAGCTCAGCAGGGGGAGACATGCTCAGCTCCAGGACCCTGGTCAGGAGGAAGAATGGCTGGAGACCCTCATGCCCTCGGAGGTGGTGGGGATGGGCGTGTCAACGTTCCTGTCCATTCTCCCACCATCTGCAAGCCAGCCACCTGAGGGAGAGCCCTTGGGCCACGGGGCTGGGTGGTCAAGTTGGGATCCACAGGGTCCTCAGCTCCCCTCCGCCCTCCCCTCACCCACTATAGACCCCAGCCCCTTCCCCTTCCCAGCCCCCAGGGCCCAGCCTCACTCTCCAAAAACAGGATTAAGCTGCTTAGGGACATAGCGCTCCTTGGTGTCCTGCTGCTCCATGCCGGTGCTCACTGCCACGTAGGGGTCTGCGGGAGCCAGGTTGGTACCCTGGGGACAGTATGGAGTGGGATTAGGAGAAGCACCGTTGTCATAGCCCAAGGTTACCGGCTTGGACCTAATCTCAGATTAACTACAGATAGGAAGTTACCAAGAAGACTTTCCCACTGCAAAGAGTCAGCTAAGAGTTGGACAAAATGGCTATTTACAATTAGTTACGAAATACGTAAGACACACAAATAGGTACAACAAAACATAAGAAAACAGAAAACATTTGAAAAGATGTGTAAGGGAGTTACTATTAAGAGTATTTTCGCTAAATAAAAAAAAATACATTAAGCATGTGTGTACCCAGCAAAATAAGATGTTACCAACAAATTGAAGGTCCTTAAATAAGTTTACCTAATTCCCTTCTCCCTGAAGTAACCAGAACCTTTTACTTGAGATTTGTCACTCACATATGTATTTTTATATTTTTACTACATACACATGTATCCCTAAGTAATATATAGCACTATTTTGCATGTTTTTAAATTGCATTTATTTTTAGTCAGAATTTCACCCCATCGCCCAGACTAGAGTGCAGTGGCACACTCACGGCCACCCCAGCCCCAACCTGCTGGGCTCCGGCGATCCTTCAGCCTCAGCCTTCGAAGTAGACAGAACTACAGGTGCATGCAACCACGCCGGCTAATTTTTGATTTATTGTAGAGATGAGGTCTCGCCAAGTTGCCCGGGCGGGTCTCGAACCCGCGGGCTCAGGCAATCTACTCACCTCAGCCTCCCAAAGGCGTGGGATTACAGGCTGAGCCACCGAGCTCGGCTTTTGCTAATTCTTATACATGGTGGTTTGCTTCTTTGTTTTTTGTACTTGTAATCATGACACATGGTGGGTTTAATTCACTCTGAAGGCCTGAATTGCTCTGCCAGAGGGTTTGATTTGCTTCTGCCAGTTTCTTGGGCAAACTACCAACCAGCAACCACTTTATTTATTTATTTTTTTTAAGTCAGAATCTCACTCTGTCGCCCAGGCTGGAGTGCAGTGACACACTCAGGGCCACTGCAGCCTTGACCTGCTGGGCTCAGGAGATCCTTCTGCCTTAGCCTTCCAAGTAACTGGAACTACAGGCATGTGCCACCACACCCATCTAATGTTTTGATTTATTGTAGAGATGAGGTCTCGCCAAGTTGCTCGGGCTGGTCTCAAACCTTTGGGCTCAGGCAATCCTCTCGTTTCGGCCTTCCAAAGTGCTGGGATTACAGGCATGAACCACTCCGCCCAGCCTGCAACAACTTTAAATTCAATCCTCTAGGGCCGGGCACGGTGGCTCAGGCCTGTAATCTCAGCACTTTGGGAGGCCGAGGCAAGAGGAGAGAATTGTCCCCCTTCTAGCCAGTGCCAAAATTAAGACAGATGAGCTTTCTTGGTGTCCCCTCTACCTGGCAGGTTCATGATTTTGTCCATTCTTACGCTGAGGTGTATGTAGCCTTTTGGAGGTTCACTTTATACGCGGTCTTTCTGCCCAGCTCCTGGCCCTGAGTTGTCTCTGGGCCTTACTTCTGTGGTAGCTGCCTGCACAGCCATCCACAGGGAAGCTCAAGGCCAGCAGTGACCATGAGGGAAAGTCAGTTCCCACGCTCATCTCCCAGTTTCCAGTATTAACTGTATTTTCTTCTTTTCCATATTTTTTTTTTTTAATTGAAGTCTCACTCTTGTTGCTCAGGGTCACTGCAGCCTCCACCTGCTGGGCTCAGGTGATCCTTCCACCTCAGCCTTCTAAGTAGCTGGAACTACAGACGCATGCCACCACGCCCAGCTAGTTTTTTTATGTGTGTGATTTACTGTAGAGACAAGGTCTCACCAAGTTGCCCGGGCTGGTCTAGAACCCCCAGGGACTCCTCTCACCTCGGCCTTCCAAAGTGCTGGGATTACAGGCTGAGCCACCTTGTCTGTATTCTTTTTTTTTTGAGTCGGAGTCTCACTCTGTTGCCCAGACTGGAGTGCAGTGGCCGCTTCTGGCCACCGCAGCCTCATCTGCTGGGCTCCAGCAATCCTTCCGCCTCAGCCTTCCGAGTAGCCGGAATTAGAGGCGTGCGCTACCACGCCCAGCTAATTTTTTTATTTTATTGTAGAGATGAGGTCTCACTGCCCAGGCGGGTCTCGAACCCGCGGGCTCAGGCAATCCACTCACCTCAGCCCCACAAAGGCACGGGATTACAGGCTGAGCCACCGAGCCCGGCTTGTCTGTATTCTTGATGCCCTGGTATTTGGGCTTCCTGATCCAGGAGATACCCCACCTGCAATGCTAGCTAGTTCCTAAAGGTGGCTGACAGTTCATCTTTGAGCTTTCCTTCCAAGTGCAAACTGAGCCCATTCTAAGAGCCACTTCATCTCCCTGGCTCTGCCACTCCAGGATGCAGTACTTCACTGCCCTACGGACCAAGTACCAAGACAGCTAGAGATGGCCCCATGTTCGGGGCCTGCTGAAATTATCCAACTAGCCAATCCTAAACCTGTTACCCTGTCTTGTCTTGCCCACAGAAACTGCCGTACAGGTTCCTGCCTGTGCCTCTCCCTCTGTCCCTCTGTCTGCTGACAAAACCCAGTGCTTTCCCATGTGGCCAGGCCTGGCCTGGCATGTTCCCTCTTGGGAACTGAAACAAACTCTCTTATCAAGGCAGTCATCTGCCGATCTGTTGGCCTCACCATGTGCAAATACAAATTAAATCTCAGGTACATTTAAAAACCATTCTTATGTTTCCTTGGGGTCTTAACTTCTTCTAAAGTCGCTCACTTTCTGGAAGCTCAGTGCTGCATTTAAAAGATGTTTTTAAAATTGTGTCCAGCATCTTTAGCTTTTGGGGAGCGGTGTAGGCTGTGCCCCGAGACTTGCTGTGGGAGGCCCCCTGAAAGGCCCCAGCCAGCCACGAGGAGCCCGCCCCCTCCAAAGGCTAAGCCTAGGCGTGGCCCCCACCTAAAAGGGCGCTCCCGCCTAAGAAGGCGCCCGGACAAACTAACATGGAGGCTCGGACGAGGCTTTCCGGGTTCTTCTTCCACAACAAAGCCCACTGTGCCCGCGCCCGCGAAAGCCCCCGCCAATCCCCAAAATGCCTCACCTGCCGACCTATAGGTAACCGACAGGACGCTTTAAATTTCTATAAAACCTGCCACACCCCTGCCTCCACGCTGCAGCCTGGTTCTCAGGTTCTGTAGCCACTGGGCTCGTCCCATTAAATCTCTTGGCCTTAACGGGTGTTGAGTCTCACTGTGCGCCACCGTCTTTCACCCCCTCCCTCACCTCACACACTCCATCCACGGCTCAGAAGCTCTGCCCACCTTCCTGGTGGCTTGCAGCTGTAATGCTCTCCTGCTTTCACCATAATTGGAAGCTGGTTTTTTGTTTGTTGTTCTCTTTGTTTTTGGATGCTTTTCAGGAAGAGAAACAGGAAGTGCCCCGTTAGTGCCCCGCCCACAAACTGGGAATCACCCAACTTGCTTACTTCACCAAAGCCACTCGGGGAGATTATCCCTGTTGATAATATTGCTGTCATTTGTTCAATTCAACTGTAGCATAGTCATCTGTTATATGACACTTTCTGTTGCTTTCTCTCCTTCTCATGTATATTCTATTTAGCAACACTTAGGTTATCTCTGAATTTCTTTCTTTCTTTCTTTTTTGAGAGTCTCACTCTGTCGCCTAGACCAGAATGCAGTGGCACGCTCACTTCACTGCAGCCTTGACCTGCTGGGCTCAGGCGATCCGTCCGCCTCAGCCTTCCAAGTAGCCGGAACCACAGGCATGTACCACCACACTCGGCTAATTTTTGGTTTATTGTAGAGACAAGGTCTCACCAGGTTGCCCTGGCTGTTCTTGAACCTGCAGGTTCAGGCAACCCTCTCACCTCGGCTTCTCAAAGTGCTGGGATTATAGGCATGAGCCACCACACCCAGCTTCATTGCAGTTTTCATGTGTATTTCCCAGATTAGCAATGATGCTGAGTGTATTTTCATTTCCTTATTAGTTAATTCAGTTTCTTGTGTGGACAGTACCTGTCAAAGCCTAGTCCCTATTTTTCAATTGGGTAGTTGTCTTTTTCTTACTGATTCATACTCTTAAATATTCTGGATATTGGTCCTTTGTTGTTGTTTTGTGTTTTTTTTTTAACAGCGCTGTACAGTTTTATTAACCATTCAAGTCCGGTACCATCTGGTAAGATTGGAACAGAATTGGGATTGAAAAGTGAACAGATATTCAGCATCTAACAGTTCAAAAGAAGCCACGACATACTCTTTTCACAAATATGTTTTCACAGTCAATACGCACTAGCCATGAACCCAGTACACCAAGTGCACTGAAGTAGAAAAGATGCAACAAGAAAAATAGCTACATTAGAAAGACCACACTTTAGAAAAGGAGTAAAACACTTTCAGTTTCTCCCCTTTAGCCCCTTAAAACAACATCTCACAGTGTGGATCTACCTCTACAGTCCTACATCAGCTTCTGGAATGTTTGTCAGGAGGGAAAAGAAATGACACTGGCCAGCAGTCTTTGGATATTCAGGAAGGGGAGGCGGAGAAAGCAGTTCTCTGAACAAATTAGTCGGCTTCAGTCTCATCAGCAGGATCTTTGGATTCTTTGTTCTTCCGCACTTCTTCAGTGTGCCTGCCCTTCTCTCGCAGATGCTCCAGTCTGGCAGCCATTTGTGCCTCTCGGTTCTCTTTGGTAGCTTCCATCTTGTGGGTCAGCTTCTCCTCCACCATTTTACTGCAGTTGCTTTCCTCTCTTGCTTTCTGGAGCACTTTTTTCTCATGCTCTCGCTTCTCAGCCAGCTGCTTCAAGACTTCCGCTTCATGGGACTTGCGTCTTTCTTCTGCAGCTGCTGATTTCCTCCAGGGAACGATCCTTCTTCTTTGGAGGGGAATGGGGGAATTCTGGAACGGATTCTTTTGACCGAGGGCTGAGAATAAGCTCAAAAGTCTGCCCCGAGGCACGCTGCTCTGGTTCTTTCACCTGAGTATCAGAAGAAGCCATGGTGAACAGAAGAGACTGGCAGTGGACCCTTCACAAAATCCACTGGGGTAAGGAAAGCCCTGCTCGGTCCGAGCCGCCTGACACACTCTCGGTCCTTTGTTGATTATATGGTGCAAATATCTTTTCCTAGCTTGAAGCTTTCCTCTTTACTCTCTTATTGGTGCCTATTGATGAACAGAGTTCTTACTTTAATGGAGTCAAATTTATTGATATTTTCTTTTCTTTTTTTTTTTTTTTTTGAGTTGGAGTCTCACTCTGTCGCCCAGACTGGAGTGCAGTGGCCGCTCCCGGCCACCGCAGCCTTGACCTGCTGGGCTCCCACAATCCTTCCGCCTCAGCCTTCCCAGTAGCCGGAATTACAGGCATGCATACGCTGCCACGCCCGGCTGATTTTTTGATTTATTGTAGAGATGACGTCTCATTGCCCAGGCAAGTCTCGAACCCGCGGGCTCAGGCAATCCACTCACCTCAGCCTCCCAAAGGTGCGGAATTACAGGCTGAGCCACCGAGCCCGGCTTGATATTTTCATTTATGGCTAGTGTTCTCTGTGTCTTGCTTAAGAATTTTGGCCTGGCCAGGCAAGGTTGCTCACACCTATAATCCCAGCACTTTGGGAGGCTGAGGTGAGAGGACTGTCTGAGCCCACAGGTTCAAGCCCAGCCTGGGCAACTTGGCAAGACCTCATCTATACAATAAATCAATAAAAATTAGCCAGACATGATGGTGCATGCCTGTAGTTCCAGCTACTTGGAAGGCTGAGGCGGAAGGATCACCGGAGCCAACAGGACGAGGCTGCGGTGGCTGTGAGCGTGCCACTGCACTCCAGCCTGGGCGACAGAGTGAGACACGAACTCAAAAAAAAAAAAAGAATTTTGGCCGGGCAAGGTGGCTCAAGCCTGTAATCCCAGCACTTTGGAAGGCCAAGGCAAAAGGATTTGCCTGAGCTCAGGGATTCGAGACAAGCCTGGGCAACTTGGTGAGACCTCGTCTCTACAATTAAAAAAAAAAATTAGCTGGGTGTGGCAACAGGTGCCTGTAGTTCCAGCTACTTGGAAGGCTGAGGTGGAAGGATCACCTGAGCCCAGCAGATTGAGGCTGCCACTGCCCTCCACCCTGGGTGACAGAGTGAGAATCCAACTAAAAAAAATAATAATTCCTTTCCCATCCCCTATCGCCATAAAAGCATCCCCTTATTTTACCCTCTAAAGGCTTTATAGTTTTATTTATTTGTTTGTTTGTTTAATTTTTTATTTTTGAGTGAGAGTCTCACTCAGTCGCCCAGGTTGGAGGGCAGTGGCACACTCCCGGCCACCACAACCCCAACCTGCTAGGCTCAGGAGATCCTTCCGCCTCAGCCTTCCAAGTAGCTGGAACTACAGGCATGCACCACCATGCCTGGCTAATTTTTTTATTTATTGTAAAGATGAAGTCTTGCCAAGTTGCCCAGACTGGTCTCAAACCTTGGACTCAAGCAATCCTCTCACCCTGGCCTCCCAAAGTGCTGGGATTATAGGCGTGAGCCACTGTGCCTGGCCTTATAGTTTTACTTTTAACATTTAATCCACCTGGAATTTATTTTGGTGTTTGGTAACAAATAAGGGTTTGCACTTCCTTTTTTTCAATGTGTTTATTAAAATTTTTCTGGGCTGGGCACAGTGGCTCACACTTGGCAATCCCAGCACTTTGGGAAACTGAGGCAAGAGGATTGCTTGAGCCCAGGAGTTCAAGATCAGCCTGTACGGCTGATTTTTGATTTATTGTAGAGATGAGATCTCGCCAAGTTGCCCAGGCGGGTCTCGAACCCGCGGGCTCAGACAGTCCACTCACCTCAGCCTCCCAAGGCGCGGGATGACAGGCTGAGCCACCGAGCCCGGCTTCTATTCCATCTTGAACCCACTCTAACAAGGCCTTTCCCCTCACCACACCACTGAGAGTGCTCCTACCAGTGCCAATGGCCTTCACCCCGCTAAGCCCCCTGGTCAAGCTCTTACTCCAGATGCCGACTCCTCATCTCAACAAACCCATCAGCACCATTTGACACAATCGGCTTCTTTCCGGTCCCCAAATGCCACAGTCTTCTGTGCCTCCTCCCTCTCAGTCTTCTCTGCTGGACCCTCATTTTCTGGCTTCTGAATATTCAGATGCTCAGGGTTCAGCCTTGGGTCCCCTCCCCATGAGTGCACATGGTCTTGGTGGTCTCATCTGGTCAACCTCCCACCAATAGGCTAACAACTCCCAAATGTATCTACAGCTCAGACCCCTCCTGAAACTCCATTTCCCTTTGTCCAGCTGCCAACTCCACTGGCATGCCTAAAATGCGTATAAAACTTAATATGATCAAACTCATCTCCCTCCACCTCCATGCCCAAACCTACTCCCTCCAAGGCCTCCCCTTCCCTGCTAGGGCACCTCTGTCTGTCTTTTCATGTACTTAAGCCAAAACCATGAGTCAACCTCATCTTTCCTTTTACTTTCATACTCCCCACATCCACCCTGTTACAGCTCCTGTCAGCCTCACCTTGAAGACATTTCTAGAATCTAACCACTTCTCACCACCTCCATTACTAATACCCTCATCCAAAACACCATTATCTCTCACCTGAATTATGGCAATGGCTTCATAACCAGTCTCCTGAAATTTTATTTGGTTCTTTCTTCCTTCTTTTTTTTTTTTTTGAGTTGTAGTCTTACTCTGTCACCCAGGCTGGAATGTAATGGCACACTCACGGCTACTGCACCCTCAACCTACTGGGTTCAGGTGATCCTTCCGCCTCAGCCTTCCAAGTAGCTGGAACTATAGGAGTGCAGTACCACGCCCAGCTAATTTTTTTAATTGATGTTTTCATTTATGGCTAGTGTTCTCTGTGTCTTGCTTAAGAATTTTGGCCAAGCCGTGGTCAGTGGCTCAGCCTGTAATCCCAGCACTTTGGGAGGCTGAGGTGAGAGGATTGCCTGAGCCCGCGGGTTCGAGACCCGCCTGGGCAACTTGGCGAGACCTCAGCTCTACAATAAATCAAAAAAAGCTGGGCATGGCAGCGCGCGCCTGTAATTCCAGCTACTTGGAAGGCTGAGGCGGAAGTATCGCCGGAGCCCAGCAGGTCGAGGCTGTGGTGGCCGGGAGCGGCCACTGCACTCCAGTCTGGGTGACAGAGTGAGACTCCAACTCAAAAAAAAAAAAGAATTTTGGCCAGGTGCAGTGGCTCAAGCTTGTAATTCTAGCACTTTGGGAGGCAGAGGCAAGAGGATTGCTTGAGCCCAGGGGTTCAAGATCAGCCTGAGCAACATGGTGAGATCTCATCTTCACAATAAATAAAAAAAATTAGCCAGGCGTGGTGGCATGCACCTGTAGTTCCAGCTACTTGGAAGGCTGAGGCAGAAGGATCGCCTGAGCCCAGCAGATGGAGACTGAGGACTGAGATGGCCATTAGTGTGCCACTGCACTCCAGCCTGGGTGACAGAGTGAGATCCCTACTCGAAAGAAAAAAAGACTGTTTAGCATTTCTAGATGTATTATATTAGGAAGTTATCTCAGACCATCTAGTCTGCCATATTTTAGATGCAGGTCAAGATGACTTCTACTATCTAATTCACACACTAAATGCTTAGATTATGGTAGAACAGTGACATAGAATGTTTCCTCAAATTATACCTAGTCAGAATCCCTATACTGAAAACAGACTGAAAGACACACAGCATTCTGCTCTGGTGAAGGGCAATGAGGGAGCAGAGCAACCTACTCATTCCCCCTTAGTCTTTAGGATACTTTTAGAAAACTTGAGAGTCCTGCTGGGCTCTGTATGAACACTGCAGCCATGGAAGGCCAGGACGAAGGAATGTGACAACAAGCCATTCTGAAGCCTGAGATTCAGACACTCCTTATTCTTTGGTACTAGAATTACGAACAGGGGTCAGGAGACCTATGCTCTAAATTCTGGCTCTGTCATGAGCAAGCTTTGTACCCTGGCGGACCTCCTAACTTTATGTCAAAGATTTCCCATCTGAGAAATGAAGAAGTTGGATTCAGTGATCCCTGAGGTTCCTTCCAGAGCCTTCATTCTGTAAGTTTCATGTACATTACCTTAGCTGAAGTTGGAGATATGCCAGAACCATGGAGACTCACCTTTACAATGTATACTCTGACCAGGAGCTTGATAGGCTGGTTCTGTGGGATCCCCTGGGAGATCTGGGGCTCGGAGAATGACTCTGCCTCTGATTCAGGGTAAATAAGGAAGGAGCCCGGGTTGCATGGAAACAGAAAAGGCTCTAGTAGCGAACTGTCCTCCTGAATCCCCTCCTGTGTTCCCTGGCCTCCCTTTCCCTCTCCAAATGTACCTTCAACTGGCCCACAAGATGTCCACACTTTCTTTCCATCTCCATCCTGGCCCCGTTGCCCTTGGTACAGGAGAAACACATGCAGCAAGTCTTCAAAGTGGTTAAACTCTTCCTCCAGGGAGCTGCTGTAGATCTGAAAGGCGAGAACCTCTGTGACAGGCCAATGGCCAGAATCCAAAGAGACTCCTCCCTCCTCAACACCCAGTCACTTTCAGGGTGGTGATTGTTGTTTTGCAGGGCACAGAGGCTCCGTCTTTAGCTTTACCCTGGTCTTGGGTCTCTCCATCCACAGAAGTGAGGTTGGCCCCATCTGGGAGCAGCAAAATGCCCCCATCAGAAATATATGGGTAGGTGGGGAATGGGCAGATGGAACAGAGCAAAAAACCCAAATCTCTTACCTCCAGGATCATTCATTTCATCCTCATTAAAGTTGGGTTGAAATTAAAACCCAACTTTGATGAGAGCGTCTTCTCCATCCCCTCATCTACCCTTTTCCAGGATACGGAGTAGGGAAACCTTAGTTCAAGTTCCAACTATGAAAGCCACTTGCATTTTCAAAGCTTCAGTTTATCATCTAGTACTGTGCTGTCCAGGATGGTCACCACCAGTGTGGGTGCTGAGCACTTAAAATGTGGCTAGTTCAAATTGAGATGTTCTGCCAGATTTCAAACGTGTTGGAAAAAAACAGATCATGTAAGATATCTCATTATTGATTTTTATAAAGACCTGAAATTAATTTCATCTGCTTCCTTTTAATTTTCTTTTTAATGTGGCTACTCTAGAAGTTAAGATTACATATGTGGCTTCTTTTTTTTTTTTTTTTTGAGTTGGAGTCTCATTCCATCGCCCAGGCTGGAGTGCAGTGGCACGCTCACAGCCACCACTGTGGTCGACCCACTGGGCTCCGGCGATCCTTCCACCTCAGCCTTCCTAGTAGCCAGAACTACTGTGTGTGCACGCTACCACACCCGGCTAATTTTTTATTTATTGTAGAGATAAGGTCTTCCCAAGTTGCCTGGGCTGGTCTCAAACCCGCAGGCTCAGACAATCCACTCGCCTCAACCTCCCAAAGTGAGCCACTGAGCCTGGCAGCATTATACTTCTGTCGGACAACACAGCTCTAGAATTGCCATGAGGATGAGCAAGGAAGACTGTCGTGAGGGGTTCTGAGGAACAGTGGAGTTCCACAGTGGATAAGCTCGCTCCTCTCGCCGCTTTCCCTCCAGCCCCGTCCTGAGGCCTGCCTCCGCCCCCGCCTGTCCCTGGAGCTCCTGCAGGGATGGGTAGTACTTGGACCACCAGTCGAGCTCTTGCGGATCTGGGATGTCCTCCTCCCGCTCAGGGCCTTGATTCAGGAAACCTCCGAAGGGGAGATTCTTCGGAGGAACCTGAGGGAAAAAGGACTCAGTTTCTTGAACGCAGTAGCACCCAAGCCCAGCCAGCCCCATGTCCATGGATCTCCTACACCCTGTGACCTTCAGGCACTGTCTGGATGTGCCCATTTCAGCAAAGAGGAGATCCAAGGACCTCTGGCCTGGGAGGGAGAAGACGACACCATGAAGAGATTGGGCAAGACGTCAGACTCCACGACCCAGTGGAGGTGCCCGAGAGTCATCTCTGCTGGGAACCAGAGGGTCTTGTCTGGTGGCTCCTAAAAAGAAGGCTCCTACCCTTGAGGTCCCTTAGGCACCCTGTCCCCTGTCTCCTCCTCCTCTCTTTCCTCCTCGGGGCGATCCTCATGACCCCGGGATGGGGGACAATGTGGGAACCCACAAGGACTGTGAGGCCAAAGGCCCAGCGCCCAATCACCAGGATGCTGAGTGGGGGCTGCAGGCAAGGCTGCTCCAGCAAGGCCTAGGGGTGGAGAGAGTAACTGTCTTTGAAGACCTGGGCAAGAGGGAAAAGCAGCCACAGAGACAGGTAGGAAAACAACACATCTAAACCTGCATCCTATGCCCAGCTCTGCCAAAGTCTCACGGGGTACTATCTGGTACATCATTGCCTTCTGACCCAGTTTCCCAGCTGAAAAAGGAACACAATCCTTTATTCAAATGACTTTTGTATCAAATGACATACCAAATAGAAAAGTACTTTGGAGCCTACAAAGTGCTACCAGAAACATAGGGTTGTGGTTATTCTTGTATAAAGAACTGATGCTCAGCTTGCAAATATAGATTTAGAACTATAAATAGATGTATGCTGGTTAACTCAGGAATTTCATATCTATCAATGGCTCCTAAGAGGACAGGGGAAACAATAATTTTACACCTATATTGCTGAGTTTATTTTGTGTGTGTGTGTGACAACTGTAGCACAAAGGAGCAAAGAAGAAAGGAAGAAATAAAGCAATACTGGAGGAACATTTCTATATTTTACTGGAACCAAATTAATATTAATCTGTAGTAGATTATGGAAAAATTCGTATGCACATTATAATCTCTAGAGCAACTACTAAGTAAAAATCAACAAATTAAAGTAGTACACTGATAAATATCTATTTAGCCGGGCTCGGTGGCTCAGCCTGTAATCCCAGCACTTTGGGAGGCTGAGGTGAGTGGATTGCCTGAGCCCATGGGTTCGAGACCCGCCTGGGCAACTTGGCGAGACCTCAGCTCTACAATAAATAAAAAACTAGCCAGGCGTGGTAGCGCGTGCCTGTATTTCCAGCTACTTGGAAGGCTGAGGCGGAAGGATCGCTGGAGCCCAGCAGGTGAGGCAAAGGTGGCCGGGAGCGGCCACTGCATTCCAATCTGGGTAACAGAGTGAGACTCCAACTCAAAAAAAAAACTATTTAATACAAAAGAGTACAGTAAAAGAGGAACGATAAACACACAAGATATATAGAAAACAATTAGCAAAATGGCAGATGTAAGTCCAACCAATAATATCAATAATAACATCAAAAGTGATTATATATATATATATATTTTTTTTTTTTTTTGAGTTGAAGTCTCACTCTGTCACCCAGACTGGAGTGCAGTGGCACACTAAAAGTCACCCCAGCATCGACCTGCCGGGTTCCAGCGATCCTTCTGCCTCAGCCTTCCAAGTAGCCAGGACTACAGGCGCGCACTACCACGCCTGGCTAATTTTTGATTTATCATAGAGTCAAGGTCTCGCCAAGTTGCCCAGACTGGTCTCAAACCAGTGGGCTCAGGCAATCCACTCACCTTGGCCTCCCAAAGTGCTGGGATTACAGGCTGAGCCACCAAACCCGGCCCAAATGTGGTTATATTAAACACTTAAATCAAAAGAGAGATCAACCTAGGCAACATAGCAAGACCTTGTCTCTACAAAAAAAAAAAATTTAATTAGCTAGGCATCATGGCACATTCTTGTAGTCCAATCTACTGGGGAGGCTGAAGCAGAAGTATCACCTGAGCCCAGGGGTTGAAGCCGTGGTGAACCGTGATCGTACTACTGTACTGCAGCCTGGGTGACAGAGTGAGACCTTAACTCAAAACAAAAACAGAAAAGATTGTCAGCTGGATAAAAAGAAGATGCAACTCCATGTTATCTAAAAAACACTTTTTAGAGTCAAAGACACAAATATGATGAAAGTAAAAGAAGAGGAAAAGACATAGCATGCAAATAGTAACCACAGACAACTGGAGTAGTGTCAGACAAAATAGACTTTAAGACAAAAAATTTTACTAGAGACAAATTTCATAATAGTAAGCAGGTCTTGGTTGGGTGTGGTGGCTCACGCCTATAATCCCAGGACTTTGAGAGGCCGAGGTGAGAGGATTGCTTGAGTCCACAGGTTCAAGGCCGAAGACCAGCCTGGGCAAATTGGGGAGACCTCATCTCTACAATAAATAAAATTAGCCAGGCATGGTGACACGAGCCTGTCATCCTTGGAAGGATGACACAGAAGGATCACCTGAGCCCAGCAGGTCAATGCTGCAGTGGCCATTAGTATATCACTGCACTCCAGCCTAGGTGACAGAGTGAGACTCCGACTCAAAAAAAAAAAGCAGGTCAATTCATCAGAAAGATGTAACAATTATAAACATATATGCACCTAACAATAGAGCTTCAAAATACAAGAAGTAAAAAGGGAAAGAACTGAAGGGAGAAACAGACAATTCAAGAGTAATAGTTGGAGACTTCAGTTGAGACACTGTTCTCAGTAACAGATAGAACAACTGGGAGTCTTGCTCAAGGAGTCTTGTTCAAGAGGTTTGAATAACACTATCAAACAATCTGATTCAACGGACATCTACAGAACACTCACCAACAGAAGAATGCACTTTTTTTTCAAGTGCACAATGGAGAGAGGGATGTGTATTCCCCAATTTGCATCACGAAGTGAGAAATGAGAGAAATGGGGGTATTGAAATATAACCCCCAAGGTGATGGTATTAAGAGGTGGGGCCTTTGAGAGGTGATTAATGGAGCAGAGCCTTTCATGAGTGGGATTAGTGCCCTTAGAAAAGAGCCTTGAGGGAGCTTGCTAGCCCCTTGATGTCCTTCCGCCATGTGAGGACACACCCATCTAGGAGAAACGGGCCTTCATCAGACACGGAATCTGCTGGCACCTTGATCTTGGGCTTCCCAGCCTCCAGAGCCCTGAGCAATAAATTTATGTTGTTTATCAATTACCTAGTCTAAAGATACTTAGTTATAGCAGCTGGAACAGACTAAGACACCCTCCCTTGTCAGGAGTTCAATAAGCAACCTGCTTGTAGTTTCATTATCTAGTAGCATGATGAAGTTTTCAAACTGAAAACTCCTGCATGTGAAACAGAGTCATGAAATAGAGGTGAGATTTCTTTTTGTTTGTGTTTTTGCCCCCTTAAAGTCTAGAACCACTGTGCTTTGTCCCAGTCACACCCTCATACAATCACAGCACTTTTCAGTTTATAAAGCCCTTTCACAAAAACCTTTTCTGTCATTGGCTCCTTACAGCATTTCTGCAAGGAGCCACCTGGTGTATGTCCTTCCAACCTTTTTTATTTTGTACCTGTTACCTGTTAGCCCGGAAGCTCAAACAAGACAAGTGTTTTGACAAGATCCTAAGTGGCATTGCAAAAATTTGACTCCAAAGCCCACACTATAGTAATTTAAAATTAAAATTACACAAAAACCTTATTTTTCTTCTCAGCCCATGGTGTCCCAGAGACTAGAGAGATTTGCTGAGACTCACCCTTCAGGACACTTGGTAATCTACTCGTTCAACAGAGCCAAGAGAACACCATAAGTCCATGGATTAGCCCAGAGATCAGCCTGCTGCCAGTTTTTGTGAATAAAATTTTACAGAACACACTTATACTGACTCATTTACATGTTGTCTGTCTATGGCTGCTTTCATGCTACGATGGCAGAGTTGAGTAGGTACAACTGAGACTGGATGCCCTACAGAGTCTACACTATTTACTACTTCGCCTTTTCTGTGTGCTGATCCTTGACTCATCTAAGCTAATTGGCTGGAAATTCGCCATCCATCACCCTCTTCCACTTCTCTGCCCTCCTTGCCCTCCATCCCACATCCTCACCACTGTCAGATGCCTGACGAGCTCAGTGAAACTGGGGTCCTCACGGTAGCTGGCCTGGACCTCAGACTCCACACGGCGCCCAGCCACCTCCAGCACAACCTGGAGCCGCTCTACCTCGAACAGGTGTACACGACCAAGGCCCCTCAGACCCCAGAACAGTACCTAGAGTGGGGAAGTGGGAGATTCAGGGGCCTGCACCCAACAGAGGGTACCCTGATGTGGGGAAATGCGGGGACTTTGGGTGCCTCGTGCTACCTCAACACGGAACCCCGGAGCACTGGGCACACATTGGGTGGCAGAGTCAGGCGTCCAGAGAGGATGGCTATCAGGGGTCCCGATCCTGAGGCTCCACATCACCGGGCACTGAGGGCTGCAGGGAAGGAAGTCAGAGGTCAAAGAAGAATTGGGCCAAAGGAGGGTGACCTGGGCGTGGGAAAGTGATTGTGAAGAGCTGCTGGTGATGTGTGACTGCAGAGTACCAGATGAGGCTGATTGGCGGGGCAAGAGGAGTCTCAGGAAGCAGCCACATGCAGGGAGGGAGGAGTGTGGGTGTCTGAGGCACAAAGGAAGGAGTGACTCCAGGATGAACCCACAGCCTGGGTTCTCTGGGGTTGGAGGCCTGGCAAGGCATGAATGTTTGTATGTTCCTTGGGGTCAAGAGGTCCAGTGAGGACCCCAGGACAGACCTGCAGGCTGTATTCTCTGGGGGTAAGGGACCTGGGGGGATATTCTTGGGACACACCCATGCTTTGTATTCCCTGGGGCTATATGACCAGCTAGAATAACAAGATGGGCCCATTTCTGGGCTGGATATTCTGACCTCAAGTCGGCCACTGCAGTCCAGTTCAATGAGTTCAAAGGTGGCAATGAGCTCTCCAGCTGCCTGGGGTCCCTTCCTCAGGGGGAAGAACTGCAGCTCAGGCGCTGGCATGGGTTTCCCATCAGCTTTACCCTCGGGGTGGCCAGTGCCCTGCCCAAAAGCACAGGGGGCCCTATGGGAAACAGGCAGTGAAAACAAAGGGGGCAGAGTCTCAGAAACCAGGGAAGGAGGCACCAAGGCAAGGAGGGGGCTTCCAGGCCAGGAACCCAGCTGGGGCCCAGCCACACTCACAAATTTACTGTAGTCAAAGACATTGATGAGCACTAATGGAGGTTCCTCCTGCAGATCCTCTCTCCTCTCATCCACAATCAGCTGCTCAAACACCATGAGTTCATCCCACAAGGGGCTCAGTGTCTGCTCCAGGACCTTGGGGGCCATGCAGAGAAGGGGGCAATGGCAAGTGTCAGAAGAGTATTCCAACAAAGGTGCCGAGCGAGCACCCCTGCTCTAAAGGAATCCTCCAAGTCACAGCTTGTCGAGAGAGGCCTGAGGTGTGGTGCAGGTGGAACGTCTTCAGAGGGTCTGGGGTCCACACCTTCCACCAGGTCTCTTCCTGCTGTAACGGGCCGCCCTTGGAGACAGAAAGCTAATCCCAGAAAACTCCTCACCCCTAAAACTTTTGATCCTATAGCAACCCCTAAGTCAGGTCAGGCCCATCGGATAGCCTGTCCTGAAAACCCAGGGAAGGGAGTCTAGGGCCGTGGGGAAGAGCTCGGCCCCACCTCACCTTGTCTCCCAAGCCTCCTCCACCCACATCCCATTCCAGCCCTCACCCGTGTGGTCTGACACCGGGTAGAGATGAGGACGCGAGCAAAGGGGTCCGAGAGGCCACTGTCATCTGCTACCAACACACCTCGGGCCTGGTACAAGTGGGCCCGGAGCTGGAAGTAGCTGAAGTCTAGGACGAGGGAACAGGATGGGACCATGTCTGCTCAGGGCAGCACTGAGTCCCCTGACTCATTAGCCCCTCACCTTGGGCAAACAGCAACATGGACCCTGCGCGCCCCTGCCCACCGCCTGCACTCACCATGCCGGTGCCGACTGTGGGGCGGTCTGGCTGAGGGCTCGGGCAGCAGGTCCGGGGGCAGCTCGGAAGTGCAGGCCTTGGCTTGCTGGCCCAGTCCCAGCCACAGGAAGAGCTCCAGTTGGGCCCAGACCTCACCAGGGCTGCCCCAGGTGCCTGTGTGGGACAGAGGCATGGGAAGGCCCAATGCCTCCTCTGATTATTCCATCTAGACCCCATGATCCTGCTCCCTCAAGGCATGGCCCTACTCCGTGCTGCTGAACAACGCCAAGCTCCCTGGTCCAAAGAACACTCTCTGTGCACCCAGCCTTACCCGCTTCTCCTGCCCTCTGCCCCGTGACCGCTCACTCCCGACGCCTGCAGCCTGAACACTGCTCCTTTCTGTACCGCACGTCCTCGCACCCTAACTCTGCTCTGAACGCTGCTCGGCCTCTTCTGTCCCTTCTGTCCCTCACACAATTACACTCCCTGTCTTCTGCCCCAAGGATCACAGCTTCTCCCCACCAGGGATATCTACTGGTATCTTTTTCAGGGATGCCTCTTTCAGAAATATTTTGCCTGCAAACCAGCCATACTTACTAGGGACTAAGTACACTCTGCCATTTTCTTTTCTTTCTTTCTTTTTTTTTTCTGAGTCGGAGTCTCACTCTGTCTCCCAGACTGGAGTGCAGCGGCCCTTCCCGGCCACCGCAGCCTCGACCTGCTGGGCTCCGGCGATCCTTCCACCAGAGAACGGCACATCCTGGGCAGGGATCTGGACCCAGGCCACACGGAGATGCCCACCGAGGATCCAGACCAGTGCATCCGGGAGGGGTGGCTGGGGCTGCGTGGAAAACTGGGTCATGGAGGGGGTCTGGAGCTGAGAGCACCCACTCCCGTAGCTTGGACTGTATGGATGGTCCAAATGTTCACAACAGCTCTGACCTCCCGCTGAGCCCCAGTTCCGGGTACCATCTGGTTCCGGCATGTCTCCCCGGTATGCTCACAGGCCACCTGATCTCTTTTTTTTTTGAGTTGGAGTCTCACTCTGTCACCCAGACTGGAGTGCAGCGGCCGCTCCCGGCCACCGCAGCCTCGACCTGCTGGGCTCCGGCGATCCTTCCGCCTCCGCCTTCCGAGTAGCCGGAATTACAGGCACGCTACCATGCCCGGCTGATTTTTTGATTTATTGTCGAGATGAGGTCTCGCCAGGTTGCCCAGACAGGTCTCGAACCCACAGTCTCAGACAATCCACTCACCTCGGCCTCCCAAAGCGCGGGATTACAGGCTGAGCCACCGAGCCCGGCTCTCTTTTCAATTACACATAACAAAACTGACCATCTTAAAAGTGTGCAGTCAGTGGCAATAAGGACGTCCATACTGTTGTGCAACCAACTGCCATCATCCATCGCCAGAACTTGTTTCCCCTTCTAAACCTGAACTGTGTTTACATTAGACAATGACTCCCCACTCTCCGCTGCATGTGGCCCCCGGCAATACCACTCTCCCCTCCACCTATGGATGTGATGACGTCAAGTCTCCACGATTGCTTGTCCTTTTGTGCCTGGCTCAGTTCACTGCGCACGTCCTCAAGGTCCATTGTGTGGCAGCCATGTCAACCTGACCTCTCTGCCTTTCCCTCCTCCCCAGTCTGCTCCTTTTCCAGCGTCTCCAGCCAGATGCCTGTCACATCAGCCAAATACCTGAGCTGGTGGCACTCTTCTCCTTCAACATCTAGTCACCACATCCTGACAGTTTTCCCCGTATCCCCCTGCCCCACTCTTGTCCAGACAGTTGTGACAGGCTCCTAACAGTCTTCCTGCCTTCAATCCTCTCTTCCAAGCCAGCCTCTCCCGCCAATGGCTGGTTTCTCCCTATCCTCTGGGTCTATTTCAAGGTCATTTTCACAGAGAAGTCTTGCCTGATCCAAGCAGATTCTCCTCTGCCCCCTTAGCCTCTGAACATCTTTCTTAACAATCCCTACAAATTGTAGCTATTTTTCTTATCGATTTACAGATGTATAGTCTATCTCCCTTACTAGAACATAAACCCCAAAAGGGCATGGAATATGGCAGGGGCTGCATCCCCAGGGCCTAAGACGCAGCCTGGTACATAAGAGGACTTCAGATATCACTGCAGAAGCAAAACCAAAGTAGCTATAACCGATCTCTTTAAAGCACAAACCTGACTCTGTCCTTCTGTTCAAAACCACCATCTCAGACTTCCATTTCCATGAATATCATGAGCTAGGAATTAAGACTTAGCTCTCACGAAAAACAACTAAAATATCTGGGTAAAATGAGAAAATAAATATTGTATTAAAGGCTGTAGAGGTAAGTCTCAGACCAAGCTCAGAGAGGGAACTCAGAGAGGTCAGCAAAGCATTTAAGCCACTTTTGCCACAGGGTGTCTGCCAAGCTTTTGACCTAACAGAGAGTAAAAACAAAGAGCTCAGGCTTTACTCAGAACAGCAGTCTGATAGGAGGTTTCTCCCCTCTCTGAAAGCTAGGATTCCAAAGAAGCCTGCCTTCAGGATGAAGGTAGCCATAAGTAAACCAGTCCCACTCCCACTACCTAGGGATCTACAGGAGAAGTTGTCGGCTGAGCGAGGTCAGGGAATTGGCAAATTATTCCTGAAAAGAATAACCACATGTGGACTTGTTCACAGAACCTGGGTGTTGCTAAATACCCAATTACAGTAAAAGGTGACCTAAGGCAAAAGCAGAGTCAGATGCTTTCTGGGAAATGTCCCTTTATTCCAAGATGCAAAAAATTCCCACAAATGACTTCTGAAGGAAACTATAATGAACAGTTTGAGACCAGACACGGTGGCTCACGCCTATAATCCCAGCACTTTGGGAGGCCGAGGTGAGTGGATTGCCTGAGCCCGCGGGTTCGAGACCCGCCTGGGCAGCGAGACCTCATCTCTACAATAAATCAAAAATCAGCCGGGCGTGGTAGTGCGTGCCTGTAGTTCCAGCTACTTGGAAGGCTAAGCGGAAGGATCGCCGGAGCCCAGCAGGTCGAGGCTGCAGTGGCCGGGAGTGGCCACTGCACTCCAGTCTGGGCGACAGAGTGAGACTCCAACTCAAAAAAAAAAAAAAAAAGAAAATTAATAGTGGATGTAAAAAAATAGGATTTAAAGAAATGAAAAAAACAATAATTGAAATGAGAAATTCACAGCCGGGTGCAGTGGCTCACACCTGCAATCCCAGCCCTTTGGGAGGTGGAGGTGAGAAGATTGCCTGAGCTCAGGGGTTCAAGACCAGCCTGGGCAACATGGTGAGACCTCATCTCTACAATAAATAAATAAATTAGCTGAATATGGTGGTGCACGCCTGTAGTTCTAGTTACTTGGAAGGCTGAGGTGGAAGGATTGCATGAGCCCAGAAAGTCAAGGCTGTAGTGGCTATGAGTGTGCCACTGCATTCCAACCTGGGCAACAGACTCCAACACACACACAAAAAAAAGAAGGCTGGATGTGGTGGCTCATGCTTATAATCCTAACACTTTGGGAGGCCGAAGTGAGAGGATTGCCTAAGCCCACAGGTTCAAGACCAACCTGGGCAACATGGGAAGACCTCATTCCTACAATAAATCAAAATATTAGCCGGGCATGATGGTGTACGTCTGTAGTCCCAGTTACTTGGAAGGCTGAGGTGGAAGGATTGCCTGAGCCTAGCAGGTCAAGGTTGTGGTGGCTGTGAGCATGCCACTGCACGCACAAAAAAAAAAAAAAAGAAAAGAAAATGAGCCACCATGGCTACAGTGGCCATGAGCATGCCACTGCATTCGAGCCTGGGCCACAGAGTGAAACTCCAACTAAAAAAAAAAATAAAGATTCGTATATTTCATTGTATGTATTTTTCACATCAAAGGAAAATGTAAATTTTTTAAAAAATCAGTGGAGGGGCCCACAACCAGTTTGGATGTATAAAGTTGAATGAGGCTCACTCTCACCCTAACAACCAAAATAACCCAAATAAATTGCAAAATCATATTTATTTATTTATTTTTTTTTTTGAGTTGGAGTCTCACTGTCGCCCAGACTGGAGTGCAGTGGCTAGAAGCGGCCACTTCTAGCCACTGCAGCCTCGACCTGCTGGGCTCCGGCGATCCTTCCGCCTCAGCCTTCCGCCTCAGCCTTCCAAGGAGCTGAAACTACAGGCACGCGCCACCACGCCCGGCTGATTTTTTGATTCATTGTAGAGATGAGGTCTCGCTGCCCAGGGGTCTCGAACCCGCGGGCTCAGACAATCCACTCACCTCAGCCTCCCAAAGACGCGGGATTACAGGCTGAGCCACCAAGCCCGGCCAAAATCATATTTTAAAAAGCACATCAAGCCGGGCTCGGTGGCTCAGCCTGTAATCCCGCACCTTGGGAGGCTGAGGTGAGTGGATTGCCTGAGCCCGTGGGTTCGAGACCAGCCTGGGCAACTTGGTGAGACCTCATCTCTACAACAAATTTAAAAAAAATTAGCCGGGTATGGTAGCGCACGCGTAGTTTCAGCTACTTGGAAGGCTGAGGCAGAAGGATCACTGGAGCCCAGCAGGTGGAGGCTGCGGTGGCTGGGAGCAGCCACTGCGCTCCAGTCTGGGCGACAGAGTGAGACTCCAACTCAAAAAAAACAAAAACAAAAAACAAGCACATCAGAGACCGGACTTGGTGGCCCAGTCTGTAATCCCAGCACTTTGGGAGGCCAAGGCAAGTGGATTGCCTGAGCCTGCGGGTTCAAGACCAGCCCAGGTAACAAGGCGAGACCTCATCTCGACCATAAAAAAATCAAATAAATTAGTTGGACATGGTAGCATGCGCCTGTAGTTCCAGCTACTTGGAAGCTTGCGGCAGAAGGATCGCCGGAGCCCAGCAGATCAATGCTGGGGTGGCTGTGAGTGTGCCACTGCACTCCAGCCTGAGCGACAGAGTAAGACTCCAACTCAAAAAAAAAAAAAAGCTCATCAGTGAGGTGAAGATCCAAAGATTCAAAGAACCTAATTCAACTAAACTTCAGAGAATGGTGAGTTCTTCCTAGGCACAGAGAAATTAATTACTGCTCCACCCTGGCAGAACAGCAGCAGTGGAAATATATAAATGGAATAAGGAGAAACTACCCAGATTTCAAGAAACATTTAACAGCCATGTACAAGGTAGCGTGCTAGATGATACTCCCAAGGACCCCAGCCACAAAACAAGTCTCTATCTACCTCCCAACTCCTTCCTGTGGGTCTTTACCTAGACCTAAGGGATCAAATACAGAAAGCAGGGAGCAGGGATGGAGAGCTGAGAGATCTTCCTGAGGCACGTGGAAGCACAAAGTAACCACCTTTAGAAGGAGGTGGTGGGATGGGAAGAGTTAAATCCATCATGGCCCTCTGGGATTTCAACTCTTGAAGTCTGAAGGTAAAGCAGAAGGGCTGGGGTAAACCTACCTTACTAGGCTTTCAGCTGACAAATGCTGCAGGCTCAGCTGGAGAGCCAAGAGAAACTGATGCATTCTAGACTTTCAGAGTGTAACAGGGGATCCTTCAAAGCCCAGGGGAGGGAAAGCAGGACTAAAAGACGTCTCTCAAGGTGAAGAGGGAAGGAAGGAGAATTGAAGAGCAGAAATACTGCACCAGCAGCCCAAAAACCTGGCGGGTGGTCGGTAAAGCAGAGAGGGAGCCCCATAGTCAGAAAGGTGGCAGTTTGGGTGTGAACAAGAGGCATATTTCTGGAATCTTGCCAGTTCTCAGTTGTAGGCCTGGAAAAGAAAGGACAGTCCTGATCTCACCTTCAAAACATTTGAAGCCAGAGGTGACCTGAACAAAATCAAATCCACAACAAAGTCCAATTCAAATACAAAGCAAGATAACTCAGCCCTCACCCTACAGGCTTGATGTAAGATGGGTCATGCTACTTCCTGGAAGTCAGTATGACTTACTTCAGTCTCTAGTGTACTTTTTTTTTTTTAAGTGAGAAAGCAGGATTTATTGAGAGGACAGAAAAACTCCCACAGTGGGAGGGGACCAGAAGGGGTTGCCACTCTAGTGTACTTTTATACAAAAATCCATGCATATAATTAAAAGTTACAAGACCAGCTGTGCTCAGGGCTCAGCCTATAATCCCACGCTTTGGGAGGCTGAGGTGAGTGGACTGCCTGAGCCCATGGGTTCGAGACCCGCCTGGGCAACTTGGCAAGACCTCATCTCTACAATTAAAAAAAAAAAAATTAGCCAGGCCTGGTAGCACGCACCTGTAGTTCCAGCTACTTGGAAGGCTAAGGCGGAAGGATCGCCGGAGCCCAGCGGGTCGAGGCTGCGGTGGCCGGGAGCGGCCACTGCACTCCAGTCTGGGCGACAGAGTGAGACTCCAACTCAAAAAAAAAAAAAAAAAAAAAGTGACAAGACCTAGGAAAAGCAAAAAATGGGACTTATGATCAAGAGAGAAAGCAATCACTAGAAGCAGACACATAGATGATCCAGATGTTGGAGTTACCAGACAAGGACATTAAAATAATTACAATAAGAATTCTAGGCCAGGCTATAATCCCACCAATAATCACACCTATAATCCCAGATCTTTGGGAGGCCGAGGTGAGAGGATTGCCTGAGTCCACAGGTTCGAGACCAGCTGGGCAACTTGGTGAGACCTCATCTCTACAATAAATCAAAAACTTAGCTAGGCGTGGTGGCACACACCTGTAGTCCCAGCTACTTGAAAGGTTAAAGTGGAAGAATCCCCTGAGCCCAGCAGGTTGAGGCTGTGGTAGCCATGAGCAGGCACTGCACTCCAGTTTGGGCAACAGAGTGAGACTCTGACTCAAAAAAAAAAAAGAAACCTGAATGACCTAGTGAGGGACATACACAAAAGCTAAAAATGGGCAGTTTCAGTAAACACTTGAAACTAGAACAGGCTGGGCTGGGTGGCTCAGCCTGTAAACTCAGCACTTTGGGAGGCTGAGGCAAGTGGATTGCCTGAGCCTACGGGTTTGAGACCAGCCCGGACAATTTGGTGAGACCTCGTCTCTACAATTAAAAAAAAAAAATTAGCCAGGCGTGGTGGCATGCAGCTGCAGTTCCAGCTACTTGGAAGGCTGAGACGGAAGGATCGCCGGAGCCCAGCAGGTCAAGGCCGGGGTGGCTGTGAGTGTGCCAATGCATTCCAGCCTGGGTGACAGAGTGAGACTCCGACTCAAAAAAAAAAAAAAGAGAAAGAAAACTAGAACCATGTGTTTTTCTATGACCCAGGCTGGAGTGCAGTAACATGATCACAACTCACTGTAACCTTGGACTGGGTTTAAGCAATCTTCCTCCTTCAGACTCCTGAGTAGATAGGAGTACAGGCATGGACCACCATGCTCTGCTAATTTTTTAATATTTTTGTAGAGTTTGGTGTCACACTGTGTTGCCTAGGCTGCCCTCAAACTCCTGGTTTCAAGTGATCCTCCCTCCTTGACCTCCCAAAGTACTGGAATTACAGGTATGAGCCACCTTGCCAGGTCAATATGCCCACTTTCAACAGTGAGTAAAACATCTATACAGAATATCATTAATGAAATAGAAAACAATAACACTAACCAACTAGACCTGACACATATAGAACACTCCACCACAACAGAATACACATTCTTCTCAAGCACCCACGGGACACTCTTCAGGATAAACCACATTAGGTCACAAAACATTACTTTTTTTTTTTTTTTTTGAGTTGTAGCCTCACTCTGTCGCCCAGACTGGAGTGCAGTGGCCGCTCCCGGCCACCGCAGCCTCGACCTGCTGGGCTCCAGCGATCCTTCCGCCTCAGCCTTCCAAGTAGCCAGAATTACAGGCGCGCGCTACCACGCCCGGGTGCTTTTTTGATTTATTGTAGAGATGAGGTCTCGTTGCCCAGGCGGGTCTTGAACCCGCGGGCTCAGGCAATCCACTCACCTCAGCCTCCCAAAGGCGCGGGATTACAGGCTGAGCCACCGAGCCCGGCTAAAACATTACATTTTAAAAGACTAATATCGGCCAGGTGCAGTGGCTCACGTCTGTAACCCCAGCACTTTGAGAGGCAGAGGTGAGAGGACTGCCTGAGCCCACAGGTTCGAGACCAGCCTGGGCAACATGGCGAGATCTCGCCTGTACAATAAATTTGTACAAAATTAGCCAGGTTAGCCGGGCTCGGTGGCTCAGCCTGTAATCCCGCGCCTTTGGGAGGCTGAGGTGAGAGGATTGCTTGAGCCCGTGGGTTCGAGACCCGCCTGGGCAGGCGAGACCTCATCTCTACAGTAAATCAAAAAATCAGCCAGGCGTGGTAGCGCATGCCTGTAATTCCGGCTACTCGGAAGGCTGAGGCGGAAGGATCGCCGGATCCCAGCAGGTCAAGGCTACGGTGGCCGGGAGCAGCCACTGCACTCCAGTCTGGGCGACCGAGTGAGACTCCAACTCAAAAAAAAAAAAAAAAAAATTAGCCAGGCATGGTGACACACACCTGTGGCTCCAGCTACTTGGAAGGCTGAGGCAGAAGGATTACTTGAGCCCAGCAGGTCAAGATTGTGATGGCCGTGAGCATGCCACTGCACTCCAGTCTGGGTGACAGAATGAGACTCAGACTCAAACAGAGAAAGACTAAAGTCACACAAAGTATCTTTTCTGAGCAAAGTAAAATGAAACTACAAATCAATAACAAAAGGAAAACTGAAAAATTAATAAATTGTGGAAATTAAATAACACTTTCCTTGACAACCACTGCATCAAAGAAGATATCATAAAGGAAATTAGAAAATTCTTGGTCAGGCATGGTGGCTTACACCTGTAATCCCAGCACTTTGGGAGGTGGAGATGAGAGGATTGCTTGAGCCCATGGGTTCGAGACCAGCCTGAGCAACTTGGAGAAACCTCGACTCTACAATAAATCAAAAAATTAGCCTGGTATGGTGATGTGTGTCTGTAGTTCCAGCTACTTGGAAGGCTGAGGAGAAAGGCTCACCAGAGCCCAGCAAGCCATGAGCATACCACTGCATTCCAGTCTGGGCAACAGAGAGAGACCTCAACTCAAAAAAAAAAGAAAATACTTAAAGATAAATGAAAATAAAAATACTGCCAGGCACAGTAGCACACACCTATGGTTCTAGCTACGTGGAAGCCTGAGATGGAAAAATCACCTGAGTCTAGCAGATCGAGGCTGCAGTGGCCATGAGTGTGTCACTGCGCTCCAGCCTAGGCAACAGAATGAGACTCCTACTCAAAAAAAGAAAGAAAGAAAATAAAAATACAACATACCAAAACTTATGAGATACAACAAAGAAAGTGCTCAGAGGAAAATTTATTAGGCATAGGCATGTAATTACCTACATTAAAAAGAAGCTAGGCACAGTGGCTCATACCTGTAATCCCAGCACTTTGGGAGGTGGAGGCAAGAGGATTGCCTGACCCCAGGGTTCCAGACCAGTCTGGGCAACTTGGTAAGACCTGTCTCTAAAATAAATTTTAAAGTAGCCTGGTGCAGTGGCGCACACCTATAGTTCCAGCTACTTAGAAGGCTGAAGCAGTAAAATCACCCGAGCCCAGAAGGTCAAGGCTGTGGTAGTTATACTCCAGCCTGGGTGACAGAGTGGGAAAAGAAAGGAAGGAAGGAAGGAAGGCAGGAAGGAAGGAAGGAAGGAAGGAAGGCAGGCAGGAAGGAAGGCAGGCAGGAAGGAAGGCAGGAAGGAAGGAAGAAGGGAGGGAGGGAGGGAGGGGCTCACACCTGTAGCTCCAGCGACTCAGGAGGTTGAGGTGAGAGAATCGCTTGAGCCCAGGTGTTTGAGGCTGCAGTGAGATGTCACCATGCCACTGCACTGCAGTCTGGGCACAGAGCAAGACCTGCAATTCCAGCATTTTGGGAGGCCAGAGCAAGAGGCTTGCCTAAGATCTGGGGTTCAAGACCAGCCTGGCAACATGGCGAGACCTTGTCTCCATAATAAATCAAAAAATTAGCCAGGTGAGGTGGCATGCACCCGTAGTCCCAGCTACTTGGAAGACTGAGGCAGAAGGATCGTCTGAGTTCAGCGGGTTGAGGATGCAGTAACCATGAGCAGGCCACTGCACTCCAGCCTGGGTAACAGACACTGGCTCAAAAAGAAAAGGGCATTTTGTACCAAAATTAAATATAAGATCTCTAGCCTGTCTCTCCTTCCGACACGCTGACTTCTAGCTCCCCAGGTCTCCTTATTTTGGGCCTTTGCACATGCAATTAATTCTTTCTCACTTTGTAAACTCCAGCTTATCCTTCATGGTCTAAATAAAATCCAACTCCTCACTGTTTGAAGATTCCTGGCCTAGCAGTCTAAACCTCCTGTGTCTTTGGGAAGGACTTAAGACAGAGTCTTAACCAGCTGTGACATAGTGGACCAGTCACTTTCCCTCTGTAAGCCTCAGTTTCTGTTCCTGTCAGAAAGGGTTACCTCTTTCCAAGGTTGTTGGGAAGGATCATACAAGATAACTAACATGCAGGTGCTTAGCAGAGGAAATATCCCAAAAATGCGAACTTCCTTCATCCTTCACACATGTCATGTTCAGCACGTCAGACCAGGGAGGTCATGCCCAAGGGACTTTATTCTCAACCCTTCATCCAAAGAGACCCCAAATATTCCCTGGATCCCCACTGGGCTCCAGAACGCTCATCTTCACCCTTTGCTGCTCGATGGAGCTTGGCCCTACGCCCAAAGCAATGAGTCCCAAACATGGCATCATCCCAAAGGACAAATGTTACCTCACACCTGCCAGGAAGCCCCTGGAATGTTCTAAAAAGCTTAGGGAGAAGGGCATCCAGGGTCGGGAAGTGAGGTGAATGAGGTGTTACCTCCTGAGCCAGGAATTGCAGTTTTGCCAGGAGTTTCTTGGCCATTGCCACCTTTTTTTGCATGTTGCCCGGCCTCAGGCCCCTCAGAAGTCGCAATCTGTGCTTTGCCAACAGATTCTGGAAGGGCAAGAAGAGAGCATGAGTGGGGGGTTGCAGCTAGGTGCCCCTGAGTTCCTTCCTGGGTCCATACCAGGCTGTGCACCAGCAGTTTCCCTCGGTATCGATCCAGGGCATGGGGATGGGTCATCGTCCTGCGCTCAGCACCGCAGCAAAACTGTCTGCATTGAGCAGGGATGAGCAGAGCAGGTGAGAATCAAAGGAGAGAACACAAGCCGGGCTCGGTGGCTCAGCCTGTAATCCCGCGCCTTTGGGAGGCTGAGGTGAGTGGATTGCCTGAGCCCGTGGGTTCGAGACCCACCTGGGCAGGCGAGACCTCATCTCTACAATAAATCAAAAAATTAGCCGGGCGTGGTAGCGCACGCCTGTAGTTCCGGCTACTCGGAAGGCTGAGGCGGAAGGATCACCGGAGCCCAGCAGGTCGAGGCTGCGGTGGCCGGGAGCGGCCACTGCACTCCAGTCTGGGCGACGGAGTGAGACTCCAACTCCAAAAAAAAAAAAAAAAAAAACCAAAGGAGAGAACACTCACCTTTGGACCACTCCCTTCCGAGCAAGCCTCTGATCCCCCACCTCCCTCACAGCCTTTCAGGCTTGAGCTCAGAAGAAGTGCCTTCCTCATCCAGGGATGGTCTTCTGTATTTGGACCACACCCAAACTCAAGACCAGCCTTTCCCTTGAGCTCCAGAGCTCACAGATACTTAACTCCCCGCTGCCCTAGCTACCCCAAGGATGGCTCATGGACCAACAGCATTGGACTCGCCTACAGGTTAGTTAGACATGAAGAATCTCAGTCCCACCTGCATTTATACCCTGAGGCCACCGGCATCAGACTCTGCATTTATACCCTGAGGGATTCCTAGATGCATTTGAGTCTCAGGTGGTCTGTGGTTTAGCTTCCATCAGGTTGACTAAACCAAATGCATGGTTGCCAATGGCCCCTCCACTAAAAAAATCCAAAAAGCCGAAAATCCTGCTTCACCTCAAAACTAGTCACCCTTTACTGCTCTTCCATTTCACATCAATCCACCAGCAAATTCTTTATACTGTACCTTCAAAAAAGGTCCAGAATTTGACCACTTTCTCCTCTTTCTCCTTCTCCAGGACCGCCCTGGCCCAAGCCGCCATCATTTCTCACCTCGAATTTTTGCCCTTCTAATTCTCACTGCTTCTAGTCTTACCCCGCCCCCATAGAATATTCTCAATGCAGGCTCCAGAGTGCTCTTTTCAAAGCTTTCCAGACCATTTCACTCATCTCAGAGTAAATAACAAAATCCTTAAAAAGGTCTAAAAGGCCCTACACATTCTGGCTTTCTTTGCATCCCTGTACTCATCAAATAATATCCTGCCCCCCAAGGCTGGGTGCAGTGGCTCAAGCCTGTCACCCCAGCACTTTGGGAGGCCGGGGCGAGAGGATAGCCTGAGCTCAGGGGTTCGAGACCAGCCTGGGTAACTTGGTGAGACCTTGTCTGTACAATAAATTAAAAAAACAAATAAATAAAAATTCTGGCCCTCGTACACATCCCTCAGGGCACACTGGCCTTCTGCTCCTCCACAAATCCCCAAGCCCATCACTGCCTCGGTACCTTTGTATTCATTGCCCCCCTGTGAGGATGTCCTGCCCCTGAGCTGCTTACATGGTCCACTGCCTTCCTTCCTCCAAGTCTCTGCTCAAATGTCATCTTCCCTGGTCACCCTCGCCCCTGTTACTTTTCCATCCTCACATACTTTGCTTTATTTGCCTATTGTGTGTCTTGCTAAACTGAAAGTAAGCTGAGGCAGGGACTTCATCTTGACTACCACTGTATCCTCAGGACCTGGCACCTAGTAGATGCCGAAAAAATATTTGTGGGGTAAAGTAAAATGATTTTTGAGACAGTATATCTTGACTCCAGTTTAACCCCCAATGAGTTTTTAACTCATTATTATAGACATTTCAAAAACATATAAAGTAAATGACTCCAAAGGTTATTTTTAACTACATACTGCTTCCAGAGCTTACACTTTTACGTTACTAATGTAAATTAGTGATTTTGTGCCCAAATTTCTATTGGTAGGAATAATTAACATAAAATAAAACTGACAACGGCTAAAACTGTGCCTATTAACATTTGATATTGATTTTTAAAATGACAAAAGAATAAAATAAAAAATATTTGATTCATGAAAACTGGATCTTGTAGAAATAATGGCCACAAAAGGAAACTACACTGGCTACAGCTATAAATAGTGAAATATAGATAGGTGTAAATCTTCACTGAAATTTCCCTGCCAAAGAATAATTTCAGTAATAAAATTATTTCAGTAAAGTTCAAATAGAAACTATTTAATTGGACTGTATAGAAAAGCAAGCAAGGAAATTAGCTGGATAAAAGGTAGTCGCTCTTTTGAAGACTTAGAGAATGAGGACAGAGAGACAGCCCCACAGTTAGGCTCTGGAACACATATGCATGTACATTTCGAACACTTAGTGGTCAAGAAGAAAGGGAGAGCTAGGCGCAGTGGCTCAAGCCCGTAATCCCAGCACTTTGGGAAGCCGAGGCGAGAGGATTGCCTGAGCTCAGTGGCTCAAGACCAGCCTGGGTAACTCGGTGAGACTAAATCAAAAAACAAGCCGGGTATGGTAGCATGTGCCTGTAGTTCCAGCTACTTGGAAGACTGAGATGGAAGGATCGCCTGAGCCCAGCAGGTTGAGGCTGAGGTGGCCGTGAGTATGCCACTACACTCCAGTCTGGGCGACAGAGTGAGATTCCAACTCAAAAAAAAATAAAATAAAAAAGAAGAAAGGGCTGGGCATGGTGGTGCATGCCTGTAGTTGCAGCTACCTGGAAGGCTGAGGTGGAAGGATCGCCTGAGCCCAGCAGGTTATGGTTGTGGTGGCCAACTGCATCCAGTCCAACTGCACTCCAGCCTGGGTGACAGAGTGAGACTCCAACTAACAAAAAAAAAAAAAGTAGAAGAAAGGAAAGAGTAGCTGGATGCAGTGGCTCATGCCTGTAATCCCAGCACACTGGGAGATGGAGGTGAGAGGATTGCCTGAGTCCAGGGGTTTGAGACCCACCTGGGCAACTTGGCGAGATCTCATCTCTACAATAAATAAATAATTAATTAAATAATTAGCCGAGCCTGGTGGTATGTGCCTGTAGTTTCAGCTATTTGGAAGGCTGAGGCAGAAGGATCGCCTGAGCCTAGCAGGTTGAGGCTGCGGTGGCTTGGAGTGTGCCACTGCACTCCAACCTGGATGACAGAGTGCGACTCTAAAAAAAGAAAGAAAGGGAGAGCAGCCGCAAAAGAGGCGAGAAGCAACCAGGGAGGCAGAAGGAGAATAAGGGCAGCGCGGGCAGGGAGATCAACAGCAAAGAGTGTTTCCACAAGGAGGCTGGGTCTGCTGATGCTGGAAGGCTGAATGAGATGAGGACAGAAGAGTGAGTGCCAACGGCTTCCTACCTCACTCCTCTCCTGACCAGGTCCTCGGCTGAGTCCCCACTTTCACGCTAACCTCTGAATGCGGAGCTCTCTGGGTCCACAGAACTCTTTTTTTCCATGCCCTCTAGAGGACCCTATCCAGTCCAACCTATGTAATGGCAGCTTCTAAATTTACATCTCCAGCCTAGAGCTCTTCCCAGAACTGACCTCAAATAGCTGACTGCCTACCAGAAGTGTGTCCAAGTCAATATGCGCAAAGATGAGCTTCCACCGTCTGTCCTCCCAACTGCACCCATCCGGCTTCCCTCAGACCTTTGTTTTCCATGTCTCAGCACCATCTACACAGCCGTGCAAACCCAAATCTGGGCGTGTTCATCTCTCTCCTTTTCACTCTGTCCTCCTCCCCTGTACCCATCCATCAGCAAGCCGAGGTGTCCCTTCCAACTCTAAAACTTCTCTTGAATTCAGGCATGGCGCTCCATCCCCACTGCACCCAGCCTGGATTCAGTCCATGCCCAACTACCACCTGGATTGCCACAAGCCCTCTTTAGTGCTCTCCTGCCTCCTCTCTTACCCCATCCCTCTTCCACTGATCCTTGTTAGGGATACATACACGTTAGAGTATATTGCTTTCATTTTAAAAGCTTCAACGGTTTCCCATCTCACTCAGAGAAGAAACCAAGGTCATCACAATGACTGAGGCTCCCATGGGATCTACTCCACCACCATCATTCTTCCCCCGCGTCCTCCAGTCTCATCAACTCTGCTCACAGAGCCACAGTCACACTGGTTCCCTTGCTCTTCCTCAAACACACCAGGCATGCTGTCCCCTCTGCCTGGAACACCCTCACTGACACGGATTCGCCTTCATCTTCATGTCACCTTCACGGACCTAGAAAGCTCCAGCATTCAGAGGCAGGGTAGAATTCCTCCTCATGGTGGCCTCCCTCCACACCCTTTCTGAAAACTGCACTACTTCCATTATTTCCTTGCTGTATTTTCTCCCTAAACACTTATCCTACTTATTGCATTTCTTTTTTTGTTTTTTTGGGTTTTTTTTTACATAATAAAAGGTAGAATATCTTTATTAATATTATACAAAATACTATTCAGAGTAAAGAATATCATAAGAGCCGGGCTTGGTGGCTCAGCCTGTAATCCCGCGCCTTTGGGAGGCTGAGGTGAGTGGATTGCCTGAGCCCGCGGGTTCGAGACCCGCCTAGGCAGGCGAGACCTCATCTCTACCATAAATCAAAAAATCAGCCGGGCGTGATAGCTACTCGGAAGGCTGAGGCGGAAAGATCGCCGGAGCCCAGCAGGTGGAGGCTGCGGTGGCCGGGAGCGGCCACTGCACTCCAGTCTGGGCGACAGAGAGAGACTCCAACTCAAAAAAAAAAAAGAAAAAAAAAATCATAAGAGAGAAAAGTGTAATTTTATAAAGAAATCAATTCCCAAAGAGGGTATAAGAATTCTTTTTTTTTCATAATCAATATTTTTGATTATGGTTTTGTGGGGTACAGTTAAGGGTTAGGTGTACAATTATGTTTCATTCAGGCACCCTGTTGATAAGAGGTGTTTCCCCATCCCCAGACAGATATTTGCTACTGTTAATCCCATCTCCCCCCCACTTATTGTATTTCTATCTCTTTCTTTACATGTTTATGTGTGTCTCCACTCACCCCTCATCTCACGTCCAATGTAAGCTTTGAGGATTTCTTTTCTTTCTTTCTTTCTTTCTTTCTTTCTTTTGAGTCAAGGTTTTACTCTGTTGCCCAGGCTGAAATGCAGTGGAATGATCACCATGATCACGGCTCATGGCAGGCTTGACCTCCTGGGCTCAGGCAATCCCTCCACCTCAGCCTCCTGAATAGCTGGGACTACAGGTGTGTGCCACCATGCCCAGCTAATTTATTTTATTTTTTTTTTTGTAGAGATGAGGTCTCACTATGTTGCCCAGACTGGTCTCAAACTCTTGAGCTCAAGTGATCTCCCACCTCAGCCTCCTAAGTTGTTGGGAATACAGGTGCGTGTCACTGTGCCCACCCAACTTCAGTGATTTTTGTGGGCAGGAAATGCTTTTTCACTGATATTCCTGTGCCCAGAATGTTTCTGGCATATTAAGTGCCATAAATATTTATTGAATAAATAGATAATTTTTTTAAAATTAGAAGGCAGGAATTATTAAGAGGACAGAAAAGCTCCTATAGTGGGAGGGTATCCGAAGGGGCTGCCTGATAATTATTTCAAAAAGAGGATCAGGTTATGGAATTCAGGGCAGAGAAGGTGAAGGGCAGTGAGGGACAGATGGAGGCGACTAGTGGTTACAGCAGGGGCCTGGTCACTAGGGGCCAGTCAACCATGAAGGAGAGAAAGTGGACAGAGCCAACTCCCCCAGCAGATGAGAGAAGATGAAATCCAGGCCACAGCGGTGGCTGTGGGGGCAGGATCACTTCCTTGACTGCAGCAGGAGGGCAGAAGAGTGCAGGACACAGAGACCTGCAGAGCGGTGGGCTGGGTGGGGAAGGGTGGGCTCTGGCTATCTATGTGAAGTGAGAGAGAAGGTCCTTAGCTAGCACAAGAACGGAGGAGGGGAGGAGGGGAAGCTTGAGGAAAATAAACCTCTAAGCCTGGTGTGATAGCTCACGTCTGTAATCCCCGCACTTTGAGAGGCCGAGGCAAGAGAATTGCCTGAGTCTGGGGGTTGGAGACCAGACTGGTCAAATTGGTGAGACCTCATCTCTACAATAAATCAAAAAAGTAGCCGGGTGTGGTGGCACACGCCTGCGGTTCCAACTACCTGGAAGGGTGAGGTGGAAGGATCGCCTGCGCCCAGCAGGTCCAGGCGGTGGTGGCTGCGAGCATGCCACTGCACTCTAGCCTGAGCAACAGAGTGAGACTCTGACTCAAACAAACAAACAAACAAAGCCTCTAAAAGCGTGGGGAAGGGAGGTTACAGAAGAAGGAAGGCAGAAGAGGCTCAGAAGATCTGAGAGTGGCCTAACCCCCATGATCTCCATCATCTCTCCTGACACAGAAGTCATCTCTTTCTCACTCTTCTGTAAAGTACTGAGCAAACCAGCTGCAAGCCGCCTTGGGTTCAGACAGCCACCATGAGTCTCCCTCGCCCCGGAATTGGCCCAGGACAGGCAGCAGTATGGAGAGGCTCTCAGCTCACCTGCTTCCAGCCACCAGCTCTTCCAGCGCCTGTCTGAGCCGTGCACGAGCGCGGGGCCCCGGCCGGCGCTGCAGCATTTCGACCTCCTGCAGCCCCTGGTCCTGCGCAACCGCGAGAGGGTCGGCGAGTCTTGAGGGCCCCGGACCCTGACCTCTGTAGACACCAACCACTCATCACCGCCCCTCTTGTCCCGCCCTGCCTGGGCTCCACCAGTAGATGGCTTCATTTGTCTAGTCCCTACTGGCTCCACCCCTGCGGCCCCCAGGAGCTCTACCCGTCTTCACCCAGCCCCTTCCTGGGTCCAACAGTTACGAATTTCTGTCCTCCCGCGCCTGCTGGCTTTCTCAGTTCGCCCGGAATCTGTGTTTTTTGGCCTGCGCAGCCCTCAGCCTCGCACCCACATGGAGGCTGGCCCCAGGCTGCGCGCAAGAGCTCCGCACACAGCTGCCTTCGGAGGCCTCGGCGTCCCCGCCGTCCCATCCCTGCGGCGCCGGCGGTGAGCCCGCCAGCCTCTCGGCCGCTTCGTGCACGCAGTTGCTGCTCCGCCGGCGCCGCGTGGGGTCCTGCCGGCGGCTCCACAGCGCACGCACGGCCTGCGGCGACGCAGCGGCAAGCAGGGGGGCGGCCTGTGCGGGCGGAGCGGAGCCGGGGCTTGGGGCGTCCCGGCCTCCAGGGCCGCCAAGACCCTCCCTGCAGCCACGCTCACCCGCTGCCGCCCGTGGGCTCCGGCCGCTGAGCAGGGATCCCCAGCTCCTCCTCTTCCTCCGGCCCGGCCCCACGTCCGACTCCCGCAGGGCCGCGTCCGCGCCAGCGCGCCCTCAGTTCCCTCCCCGCCCCGGCCCCCCGGCCCGCTGGCTCCGCCTGGCGGCCCGCACCACTGCCCCGGAGCAGCACAGGTCAGCAGGCGCCCGGGCGAGAGGCCCACCCCTCCCTCAAGCCCCTCTGCCTCAAGAAACCAAAAGCCACCCCGTACTGAAGGCCAACCGCCCCTTCCAGGGCCTCAGGACCCTCAGGGATTCAGCTGGGCCACACACCCATGGGCATCTCGAAGCTGATGGGCTGGGCGGCCTCGAAGACCACGCCAAAAAGCAGGAAATCTTGGCAGGGCGCCAGGGCGTTCTGGGGAAGGGAGTCGGCTGGAGTCCGCCTCCGCCTCCCGGGAACAGCCGGGAACAGCCTGGCACATGTCCTCAGAAAGACGCGGCAACCAAGGCCTGCAAGTCCCAGCGGACGTCAGGTCTCCCTCTCCGCCCCTTGCAGCTCTGACGCAGACCCGGAGTGGTCCTCTCTGGCCCCCACGGGCCAGCTCCCCTTCCCCAACAACCGTCCATCTGGAGCACGTGTACACGCACCTCACTCTTGGCCCAGGCCCCAGCTGAGAGTCTGCTCGCCCCCTCCCACGTAGCCTGGGAGTGAATGACGCCCTCGGAGCTGAGAGGGCGTGCCCCACCCCGCGCCCGGCCGAGCCCGGCCCGCACCTCCGGCGGCGGCAGCAGCGCCTCCAACGCCACCGCCCTCGCACTGGGGATCTCGGGGCCCTCCGCCCGGGGCTGCGCTCACGCGCTGCGGAACTCCGGCTGGGGTCTCCCCGCCCGGCTTTCTTCTTCCTTCGGGGGCCCGGGACAACCTGGATCCCGGCCGGGAGGCACGGGTCCCACCCTCCCTCCGAACACCGCCGCCGATCCAGCCACCAGCGGGCGGGCACGGAGCCAGACGCCTGGCCCAAGGCCCCCCTCGAGGCTCCGAAGATCACCCCGGAGCCCCGCGCTGGGAGGCGAGCCACAGAGCGGCACGCAGGCCGGGCCCAAGGTGGGGTTAAGCCGCGCTGCGGGAACGAGAACGGAGGCCTGGAGGGGGGCGCCGAGCGAGCGGGGGCTGGCCAGGCCTGCGCCGCGCCCTCCTCTGCTCCAGGGCCGCTCTGGGAGGAGGGAAGTTGGCTAACGGCTGCAGAGCGCGGCCCGGGGCGCTCCCGAGCCCGCGCCCTGGGGCGGATCAGGGTTGGGCGGAGCTGCGGGCCCGGCGCGGGGCCCGCACGAGCCGGCCTGGACCGGCGAGCTTCAGTGCGTGCAAATCTGCAGGAGGGGCAGCGCTGCCGTGGGCCCTGCACCCGCGGCTGCGTCGGGATCTTGCCCTCGGAGCCAAGTCCGGGGCGGGACTCGCAGCTTAGGGGCGACAGATGAGGCTCCGAACACAGCTCGGAGCGGCCTGTTCTGGGGACCGGGGGTGGGGGCGGGGGCGGCGAGGGGGGACCGGACTTCCTAAGCGGAGCTGTCGCGAGGATGACGTTGGCCGTCGGGAACAGGCTTGGGGGCATCGGGGCCGCGGGACGGAGGCGAGTGGACGTGGAGTTTCGGGGCAGGGCCGGCTCGCCCGTCCGCGCGGCCCGGGTGGGAGATCTGCCTCGGGCCCAGCACGTGCGTGGCGACAGCCCCCCGAGGGGCGTCGTCCCGCAGCTGCAGGCGGAGGCCGCGCGTCAGGGGCGCGAAAAGCTCCGGGAGGCTGAGCCGTTCGTTCCACTCGGGCGCCGCCGCCTGCCGCGCGCCGCCGCCTCGCCCTGGGCCGCGAGACAGGCGAGGGCGCGGGGCCGGGCCCGAGCTGCGGCGAAGGGCCCACCCGCCGCCCCGGGAAGGACACCCGCACGTAGGGCCCCGGAGGACGCGCGGGTCACGCAGGGCGCGAGCCAGGCCGCCCACAGGCCCGGGCGCAGCACCGGAAGCCCCTCGGCGCGATTCAGGCGCACGCGGAGCCGCGCCCACGGCCTCTCCGCGGACACCGGCGCGGCGGGAGCCGGTTCCGAGGGGAGGGGCGCGAGCCGGGGAGAAGCAGGAGTTGCGGCCCCTCCCTTGTCCCGCGCGCCCAGGCCGCGTCCTGTCCTAGCCTCCCTCCCCCCCTCGCCCCTGCCCACTTCTCGATGTCCGAACTGTGCCCTAGACCCGGGGGTGGCATTGGCGGGGCAGGTCCCCGCGCGCCCTCACGGACGAGGTGACCCTGACGAAACCCTTAGTCCCGGCGCGGATGTCCTGGGGATCACGCGGCGGAACCCACTTCTGGTAGAAGTGGCCATCTGGGGACGGAGGGGCGGGTCAGGGGTCAAGACCGGCAGGACGCTCCGGGTGGCCCCTGGCCGGGGCTCCTGTCAGTCTCAGCAGGGAGGAGCGGGAGTGCCGCGTCCAACCTCCACGAGAGGTGGCCGTTCCAGAAGCAATCGGACGGGAGGCTGTGCAGCCCACAGGATCTGCTTCTGGGGTTCTGGTCCTTGTAGATGAGTCCCAGTAAAGGGAGGGCTCGATACCTGGCTGGTCGAAGACGGTGCCCAGGTCCATCCTGAAGGTGCCTATCCGGGTGGCCAGGAAGGGCGGCTCCGCGAATGGAAAGCCTGAGGGAGGCGGTGTTAGTCCTGGAACCCTCGCACCCGTCTTCCCGAAGGTCGCTTCTCGCCTGTCCTCACCCTGGTCTCCAGCAGCAGGTCCTGGAGGCGGAGCCGGGTCTGGTGAAATTCGAATAAGAAGCACTGGGTTGGTAGCGTAGGTGAAAGGATGTGAGACGTGGAAGACCCGGGCCGGTTTCCCCCAGTCTCTTGCAAAGAGAACACCCTCCTTGCCTCCGCCCAACCTTCGACAGCGCCTCCCTGCAAACTTTCCCTCCATGAGCCCCGCCCACTCATAGGCGGGCACCTGATTCAGTTTCCTCTCAGGCCATGCCCCCTCCGGGGACAGTTTCTGTCTGGTTCTGGCCATTCCCCCAGGCCTGCCCTCCTCCCTGGTGTACCCATTCGCAGAGCCTCCCTTCATGGCCACCCGGATAGGCACCTTCAGGATGGACCTGGGCATCGTCTTCAACCAGCCAGGTATCGAGCCCTCCCTTTACTGGGACCAATTGTAGAAGGGGCAATTGGTCCCTCACTGTGTGGCGGTCACCCTGCGCTGTTCCCCGACGTGCACGGCCACATAGGGGTTAATGTTGACCCCCACCAGTTTCTGGGCCTCCAGCACGGTGACCCCCACCTGAGGGGCACAGAAGGAGGAGGAAAGAAAGCCAGATCTGCCTTGGTAGGGGAGGACCATGGGCCCCCTTCCCCTCCCCCCACAGAAGAGATGGCCCTCCCCAAGGGTTAGGGTCTGGAATAAGAGGCCTACCTGAAAGTCCAGGGCTCTGGACACCTGGAAGGGATCCCCATGGGCCAGGCCTTGGGCTTGGCTGGGAAGAAGTTTAAGGTCAGCTCTGACTTGGCCCCTCCCCACTTCCCACTCCACCCTCCACACTTGCTTGGTGCTGAGTATGAGATCTGCTCTCCCTCTAAACTTTTGGATTCCAAGTCCCTCAGATCTTGTCTTGCTGCCCTCCAGCTCAGCTCTACACCCAGAATTTGACATATTCCTGGAGCCCTGAAGCCATTCACCAATTCAACGGAGATTTATTGAGCACCTGCTATATGCCAACATTGTTCTAGGCACTGTGAAACTGCAGTAAACAAAAGAGACAAAACTCTTTGCCCTCATCAAGACTTCATCACCGAGATGTGTGTGAGCCAGCATAACTGTGTGCATGAACATGGCAATGTCTGTGCCTGTGAACAAGTGGACCTTGGCCCCAGAGTGTCCACACTTCCCAGCCTGCTACCCTGTGTGCATGAGAGTAGACAGGCAGGTCTCTATGTGTGAGCAGAGACTAACTCATGGTAGAGTGTGGGAGTAAGTGCACTATGGGTGCAGGTTACCTCTTGAGGGGGCTGAGCATAACTCCAGAAAGCTCCATGTCAGGCTCATCCACCGGTTCCACGTCCAGCTCCAAGTCCAGCTCATGCTCCTCGGCCTGCCGGCCTAGGCCTCGAGTCAGCCTACGGCCCAAAGCCACTGCCCACAGCTCCAGCTGGGCCTCCGCCACCCTGATAAGAAAGGCCCTCAAGGAACATGCCTGGAACCTGTCACCTATCTCTGGTCATCCCAACTTCCTGGATCCCTGATCCTTGAACTGACTCCCCTGACCCCAGGACTGTTTTCTGATGTTGTGGCTAATTCCACTGATCCCGGGACAGACCTTAACCCTGGGAGCCCTCTAACTCCAGAGTTGACCTCTGATCCTAGGACTGACCTCAGGCCCTGGAACTGAAGTAGTACTCATCTAAGACTCTGAAGATGACCCCACATCACTGGCTCCTAACTTCAATACTGGCTTCAGTGACCCCAAGTCATCACCACATACTCACTCCAGCTCCTGGAAGCCCACATTGGGGATGATCAGCTCTGAGCCGGGAGGGGGAGAAATGAAGGGAGTGGGAGGAGCAGGCCCGACTACAGAGCTGCAGCCCCATCAACATGCATCCATTTCAGCAGATCCAAAGTAGAATTGGATACCACTTCTTCCTTGGCGGGACTGTCTGGGCTGGGACCACTAGGCCTTGCTTAAGCTGCTGGGGAGAGTGGAGGGGGTGACCTGTCCTGGATGGGTGCCCCAAAGTCCTCTTCTGCCCAGGCTCGTCTAACACCCTCTGGGAGCTGATACTTCAGGTCAAGCTCCACATGGTTCTAAAAGCAGATAGTGTCCCCCCTCTAGCTGCACCAAGGCTAGGAGAAGTCAGAGAACAGTGCCTTTTATTATATCTGTAAACACAGACCCTCCTGGCCTGCATCTTGTGGTGCCTCATGGTTCCTCTCTGATCATGAATAACGTTGACTACTCACAATCTGTTAAGAACTTACCAGCCAGGCGTGGTGGCTCACACCTATAATCTCAGCACTTTGGGAGGCCAAGGTGAGAGGATTGCCTGAGCCCACGGGTTTCGAGACCAGCCTGGGCAATTTGGCAAGACCTCATCTCTACAATAAATCAAAAAAATTAGCTGGGTGTGATGGCATGTGCCTGTAGTTCTAGCTACTTGGAAGCCACTGCACTCCAGCCCAGGCAATAGAGTGAGACACCAACTCAAAAAAACAAACAAACAAAAAAAACATGGTAGCGCATGCCTATAATTCTGGCTACTTGGAAGGCTGAGGCGGAAGGATCACCAGAGCCCAGCAGGTCGAGGCTGCATGGCTGGGAGCGGCCACTGCACTCCAGTCTGGGCGTCAGAGTGAGAATCCAACTCAAAAAAAAAAGAGAAAAAGAAAAAGAACTTACCATGACCAGTAGCTCACGCCTATAATCCCAGCACTCTGGAAGGCCAAGGTTAGAGGATTGCCTGAGCCCACAGGTTCGAGACCAGCCTGGGTAACTTGGCAAGACCTCATCTCTACAATAAAAAAAAATATTTTTTTTGAGTTGGAGTCTCACTCTGTCACCCAGACTGGAGTGCAGTGGCCACTCCCAGCCATCGCGGCCTCAACCTGCTGGGCTCCAGCGATCCTTCTGCCTCAGCCTTCCAAGTAGCTGGAACTATAGGCGCGCGCTACCATGCCCGGCTAGTTTTCGGTTTATTGTAGAGATGAGGTCTCACCAAGTTGCCCAGGCAGGTCTCGAACCCGCGGGCTCAGGCAATCCACTCACCTCAGCCTCCCAAAGGCGCGGGATTACAGGCTGAGCCACCGAGCCCGGCTAATAAAATTTTTTTAAAAATTAGCTGGACATTGTGACATGCGCCTGGGGTAGTTCCAGCTACTTGGAAGGCTGAGGCGGAAGGAACACCTGAGCCCAGCAGGTAGGCTACAGTGGCTGTGAGCGTGCCACTGCACTCCAGCCCGGCCAACAGAGTGAAACTCTGACTCAAAAAAAAAAAAAAGGAACTTACCACATGCAAGTTACCTCTTGAGAGAGCCCAGCACGACTCCAGAAGCCCCTCACTGCTCTTGGAAGGCCTCACTCTGGCCTTTACCATTCCACATGATCTGACCCCACCAACCTTTCCAGTCCCATCTTATTTTGGGTCCTGCTCTGGCTCTGCACCCCGGTCACACTCCCTCAGGGCACTGGACTTTTGCACATGCCTTTTCCTCTGTCTGGAACATTCTCTTCCTCAGTTAGCACCTATCACCCTTCAGGTCTAAGCTCAAGACCTACTTCCTCAGGGGACCTTTTCTGACCCCCGAACAAGTCATACTCCCCTGTTGGACACGCTCCCAGTCCTACCAACCTTGTGGAACACCTGCCCGTTGCAGGTTTTTTTGAATTGGAGTCTCACTCTGTCACCCAGACTGGAGTGCAGTGGCATGCTCAAGGTGACTGTAACCTCAACCTTCTGGGCTCCGGTGATCCTTCCACCTCAGCCTTCCAAGTAGCTGGAACTACAGGCATGTGCCACCACACCAAGCTGTTTTTTGGGGGTTTTTTGTTTTGTTTTGTTTTCTGTTGCAGAGATGAGTTCTCTCCAAGTTGCCCAATCTGGTCTCAAACCCTTGGGCTCAGGCAATCCTCTCACCTCGGCTTTCCAAAGTGCTGAGCTTATAGACGTGAGCCACTATGCCTGGCCTGCTGTTTTCATTTATTTGTATCAATGTTTGTTCAATGTTCACCTCCCTCCTTTGGTAGGGTTCATCTGGTTTTGCTCACCACTAATCTTCATTGCTCAGCAAAGCCCTTAGCTTATAACAAGAGCTCCACGATGATGTCAGACTGAGTAAAAAATCATTTTGTATGACTCCACATTATGTAAATGGTAAAACATAGATGCTAAGTACTTTTGTCAGCCTTGGTGACACAGCAAGATCCTATCTCTAATAATACTATTTGTCCAAGTTCTGAGATAGAAAATGGCAGATCTGAGATTTGAAGCCAGGTCTACTTCTACTAGGCAATACGACCCTCCATGAAACACCTGAAAAACAGCCAGGTTCATTTTTGTCTCCCATAAGAACAGAACCTGCTGTAGGGTCAGGTGGCAGCACAGAGCTTACCTCTCCTGTCACCACATCCCTGGGCCTCGGAGCTGAAACTTGTTCTTTGTCCATGTAGAACTCGGGCAAGGGAGACCATGAAAGGAACCTAGGCTGGGGGTCTTGTCACCACTCCTGTCTGGGTCTTGGGTTCTCCCCTCTGAGTGATGGAACCCTTTATTTGGAAGGACTTTCAGACTGGGAGTGGCAGGCTGGGGATTGGTGGGGCATTCCGGGGATACTCGAAGGTTCTCTTCCACAAGGGCCTCCTGCAGCACCAAATGCCCTACATTCTGTAGCTGCTGCAGTGAGATCGCCAGAGTCCCAAGAAGCCTAGGGAGTGGCATAGAGCAAAAGGGTGACCCAGGGGAGTGGGTCACCCCACTGGCATCTCTGTTCCATCAGGCCTACTCACCTACAATACATGGCTGCAGTTGACCACTTGCACAGACAGACACTCATCATCCAGTGAAGCCCCATAGTGGGGCCAAGGGAACAGCTGGGGATAGGAGGAAGCTTGTGACACCCCATGCTGGGCTGACCCTGACCCCCAATCCAGAGCCTCTTCCCAGCCCTGAGACTGGGACCTAACTACAGGACTAACCTCCTAAACCTGGAACTGATCTCCCAGCCATGGAGTTAACAGCAAACTAGGGCTGATCTGGGGCTAACTATAATTCAAGAACAAATCCCCCCAGTCTTGGGACTACCTGTTCCAAATTGGGTCTGACCTTTCAAGCCTGAGACTGAACCTACCATCCAAGACGACAACTCCGAAAATTCAAGAATGAGCCCCTAACTCCAGAATGGAATTGGCTGGGAGACAGACCAGCTTCTCCTCGTCCAGGAACCAGCTGTACTGACCTTGCCGATATCTGCTTCTTGACCACAGTGAATTTTTCTTGTTTCTGTGTGAAGCCTGCTTAGAACTGAAACTCATTATCAGCCCTTACACACACACACAAAGAAAGGTAGAAGGTGGGAGGGAAGGAGGCAGGGTTGGAGATACCAGGCTGAGGAGACAGGAGACAGGCTGGAAGATGGCGAGGGATTGGATTGAGGGTAGAGGAAATGAAGTGTATCCAGAGTCTCCCGAAATCTGTAGAGCACCTTGCAGGCCTCACCCCGAAAGCTGAGCTTCACTTGTCGGCTGTGGGTGCCCGGTAAGCCTGTTAGTCGCTGCACACACACAGTCAGAGCCATGGTCTCAGTGCCACTGGCACTTCCTCTGCCTGCCTGCCCTCCTACCCACTGCCCGCCCACCTGAATCGCCTCTGACACACTGGACTCACCCAGCAGGTTCAGCAATCCCTGGCCTTTAGTCAGGCACACAGGCAGCTGGCCTAGGGGTCACGATGGGCAGGGAGTGGAGGACTGAGAGATGAGGGTAAGGTCCCTGTGGTCGGTGCAGTTCTCCCGTCTTCGCTAGCTGAAAGCTGGAGGGACTGCTTTAGCCGCCTTCCTGCATCTTCATGGGGTGGGAACTGGGATACGGTAGGAAGGAGCAAGGGAGAGAGGACAGGACCTCTGTCTTTTTTTTTTTTTTTTTGAGTCGGAGTCTCACGCCGTCGCCCAGACTGGAGTGCAGTGGCCGCTCCCGGCCACCGCAATCTCGACCTGCTGGGTTCCGGCGATCCTTCCACCTCAGCCTTCCCAGTAGCCAGAATTACAGGCATGCGCTACCACGCCCGGCTGATTTTTGATTTATTTAGAGATGAGGTCTCGCTGCCCAGGCGGGTCTCGAACCCGCGGGCTCAGGCAATCCACTCACCTCAGCCTCCCAAAGGCGCGGGATTACAGGCTGAGCCACCGAGCCCGGCTATACATAAGTTTCACAGAATTGATTCTTTATCTGACAAAACAGATAATCCAATTTATTATGCAAGACCTGATAAGGAGACCGAGGAGAAGTCTGAGGGGTCCAACTAGACTAGTAACAAGAGTTGTTAACCATGGGTTCCAATCAAACAGGGCCTGGAACCAGGATTTATTAGCTTCTCTTTCTTTTTGTTATTGTTTAAATTTTCTCTTTTGAAGAGTATTTTTAATAACGCCTAATTTGTTGGCATAGAAGCAACAAGCTTCTCCAAGGGCTACACAGAGACCCCTTGGGATAAGAAAAGTAAATCTAGGCCTCTACAATTTTGAAGGACAACTTCAGTCAAGGATTCCACCTGGTTGTGAAGGTGGTTCATGGCAAATTGCAGATTCCCCAGGTCGCCATCAATTTCCTGGACAAGGTCAGATAAACCCAGTTCTCCACGGACCAGATCAGTAGTGCCAATTGCAGCTGTTCCTGCTATACTTAGCCCAACTAAGACAGGTACCACCAATGGAAAAGCACATTTTGAACAAATAGTTGGAAGACCGAGGGGTTGAGCAGAAGAGTTTCTTCAGGACCACTATAAGCATAAACTTGAGGCAGTACATGAACAGTAATATATAAGGTAGGCTGATTAATCTTTTGGTAGTAGCACATTTTGTAAGGCCTCTAGTACTAGCTAACCAGGTGTCGGCAGGGACCACATAGGCCATGGATTCGGCCGTGGTTAGGGTGAGGGATAAGTTACAATTATCAGAGAACAGAGAAGTTGTTAGATTGAAACCTGGAGTGGCAAGGCAGGAGGCTTTACCAGTTACATTACCTAGAGTAATGTGAACCATTTCTGGAGTGCAGTTAGTTCTCCATATGATAGGAGTTTCAACTCCTAGGCCCGCATATTAAGGGGGTTTTGGCTTTAAGCAAAGCCAGCAATCTGAGGCCAACTGAGTAACATTAAGCAGACAGTGCATATTAGTTAACATAGGAAAAAGACTAGGGGGTTGGCAGACCAGTTTTGGAAGCGGTCGAGATGAACTCAGGAGCTGTTGAGGTGAACCCGGGGTAGTGCCTTGGCTGGCAGAAGGCAGAGGCTGAGGCGGTGGTTGGTGGTAACCGAACAAAGGATTTTCAACTCTGCCAACGGTCCTATTGGTTTGGCCACGGCTTTGTAGGCAAATGTGTTGTTAGGCCCCTCGCTATAAGTTGCAAAGGTGACACATATCCAGTCTGGGCAAAAGAAGTTGTTTTCCCGATTACAACTGCGGTCAGTGGGATTACTGGGACAGGGATAAAAGTCTATGTCCCTTACATAATTGGGGGTTGCCCATTGTGTACATGATTCAGTGTAGTAAGGGTTTTTTCTATTGTACAGGTTTCCAGATAGACTTTTTTTTTCTATTTGTAGCAGGTCAGGTTTACCTTAAATTGGACCAGAGGTGAATCGTGGGTCCAGTTTTAGATAGCTAGAGCCTTTCCGGTTGTGAAAGATGTTAGGGAGAAAGAGCACAGGGTCTCTTCAGACTCTCCAAGTAAAATAAACTAAGTTAAACTTATTGTGAGCATAGCATTAACAGGGACTTTTTGCCACATTTTCAATCTGCAGGAGCTATAGTAAGCAGTTCTACGCCAAAATCCAAAACAAGTGCAATTACAAAAACAAGACGTAAAGGATGAGGCAATGCATTTAAAATGAAATTAGCAACCAGTCTGTTTGATTCTCATGGTTTAGATGTACATCGAAAGGTGACCTTGAGAGGGTTCTTGGAGTCCTTGGTTGCAGTCCAGTTGGCTGAATGGTGGCTGTTTTCCCTTGTTGAATGAGGGAGTGGATATTTGGGGTCCCTTGCCACTGCAGTGCAGTCAATGACACATACTGGTAGAGTTAGGTCAGTTTCCCTGGCCCTTTTGACTTGGGTGTGGTGAATCCAGGCTGTTATCCCATTGACCTTGATTGCTGTTGGAGTGGTGAGGATGACAAGGAATGGTCCCTTCCAGGCAAGAGTTAGTCCTTCTTTCTGGAACTTTTTTTTGGGTTTTTTGGTTTATTTTATTTTTTTTTTTTGAGTTGGAGTCTCACTCTGTCGCCCAGACTGGAGTGCAGTGGCCGCTCCCGGCCACCGCAGCCTCGACCTGCTGGGCTCCGGTGATCTTTCCAAGTAGTCAGAACTACAGGCGTGCGCTACCACACCTGGCTAATGTTTGATTTATTGTAGAGATGAGGTCTCGTCAAGTTGCCCAGGCGGGTCTCGAACCCTCAGGCTCAGGCAATCCACTCACCTCAGCCTCCCAAAGGCATGGGTTTACAGGCTGAGCCACCGAGCCTGGCTTGTCTAAAGCCTTTAATTTATTAATATAAGTTGAAATATTTTTTGGAAATTACTTATAGTAGTACTTTAATAAGGAAATACAGCCCCTTTACTTTTTAAAAAATAACCAGTTATTATAGAACAAAAATGTACCATATAAGCATGTTAATATGCTGTCTCAAGCTGGGCTCAGTGGCTCAGCCTGTAATCCCGTGCCTTTGGGAGGCTGAGGTGAGTGGATTGCCTGAGCCCGTGGGTTTGAGACCTGCCTGGGCAGTGAGACCTCATCTCTACAATAAATCAAAAAATCAGCCAGGCGTGGTAGCGCATGCCTGTCATTCCGGCTACTTGGAAGGCTGAGGCAGAAGGATCGCCGGAGCCCAGCAGGTCAAGGCTGCGATGGCCGGGAGCAGCCACTGCACTCCAGTGTGGGCGACAGAGTGAGACTCCAACTCAAAAAAAAAAAAAAAAAAAAAAAATGCTGTCTCCACATTGAGATACCACCTAACCCCAGTAAGAATGGCCATTATGAATAAAACAACAACAGATGCTGGCGAAGATGTGGAGAAAAAGGAACGCTTCTACACTGCTGGTGGGAATGCAAACTAGCAAACTTCTTTGGAAGACAGTGTGGCGATTTCTGAAAGAACTAAAAATTGACCTTTCATATGATCCAGCCATTCCCCTATTGGGAATATATCCGGAGGAACTCAAATCATTCTACAAAAAAGATACCTGCACATGTATGTTTGTTGCAGCTCTATTCACAATAGCAAAAACATAGAACCAACCATGTTGCCCATCGAAGCCGAACTGGATTAAAAAAATGTGGTACATATACACAATGAAATATTATGCAGCCATAAAGAAGGACAAAATATGGACTCTGCAGCAACTTGGATGTATTTGGAGTCGCTCATACTCAGTGATCTATCACAAAAACAAAGAACAGAGTACTATATGTTCTCACTCATAAGTGGACCTTGAACAATTATAATACTATAGGAAAGCATTTAGCAGTAATGGGAAACTGTCAGCAGAGGGGGTCGATTGGCAGTTGAGGGAAACTGCTAGGGGAGAGAGGGGCATACCTCATCAACAAGGGTACCTGCATAATCAATGTTTGTGTACCTAACCCTGAATTGTACCCCACATCTTTATAATAAAATATGCTGTCTACAAGTAATTTTATTAATTTTTTTAAATTAGTATGGCAGTGGCTGCTAGGGTCTGAAGGTAAAATGGCCACCCTTTTGTTGTATTGTTCAATTGTTTAGATAAGTATGTTACTGCCTTTATATCTGGACCGTACTTTTGTCCTTGGGCTGGACTGTACTTTTGTCCTAGCAGCCCCAAACCTTTTTTTTCCCCTCTGATGTGTAGAGGATAAAATTTTTTTGGATAAAGCTATATGATTTCAACATGGATGACCAGGACCAAAAGGCTGGCACCTGTGTTAAATTAAAAATTAATTTGGAGCCGGGCTTGGTGGCTCAACCTGTAATCCCGCGCCTTTGGGAGGCTGAGGTGAGTGGATTGCCTGAGCCCATGGGTTCGAGACACGCCTGGGCAGCGAGACCTCATCTCTACAATAAATCAAAAGTCAGCCGGGCGTGGTAGCACGCGCCTGTTGTTCCCGCTACTCGGAAGGCTGAGGCGGAAGGATCGCCGGAGCCCGGCAGGTCGAGGCTGCGGTGGCCGGGAGCGGCCACTGCACTCCAGTCTGGGCGACAGAGTGAGACTCCGACTCAAAAAAAAAAAAAAAATTAATTTGGGTTCCAGTGCCCTGGTTTGCCTGGGAGGTTGTTGGAATGATGGTGAGCCAGTGCCAGGCAGTGTAGCAGGTTTGCAGACCTCCATAGGTGGCCATTATTTGTGAGCCAAGTGTTCTCTTCTCTCTTCAGAAGAGAGTGTACCTGCTTCCCAGTGGCTTATTGACCTGTACAGTGGACAAGGTCCAGGAGGTTAGGCCTCTTTGGGGCATCTCTGTTTCTAGCGTCCCCACAGGCTGTACCCATGAGCAGTGGACACCATCCCCTTAGCAGGATTGTTTTTACCAGGTCTCTGATGGGCACTTGGAGTTTTGGTTGCTAATCGTGACTGCCAATTGGGGTGCCTCTTTGGTCCTCTGGTTCTGCTGCCCTCCATGCTGACACTGTTTTGTTTTGGTTAAAAAAACTTTAAAGCTCATTTTTTTATAGGTTATACATATGAAACTTTTTTTTTTTTTTTGAGTTGGAGTCTCACTCTGTCGCCCAGACTGGAGTGCAGTGGCCGCTTCCAGCCACTGCAGCCTCGACCTGCTGGGCTCCGGCGATCCTTCCACCTCAGCCTTCCAAGTAGCTGGAACTACAGGCGTGCACTGCCACGCCCAGCTAATTTTTTGTAGAGATGAGGTCTCACCAAGTTGCCCAGGCGGGTCTCGAACCCGCGGGCTCAGGCAATTCACTCGCCTCAGCCTCCCAAAGGCGCAGTGTTACAGGCTGAGCCACCGAGCCCGGCTCATAAGAAACTTTTTAACCATTTCTCTGCTTGTGACAGTCTGATGCAAAGCCCTTTAGAGTGAACAGACCACATGGATGTGTAATGACCCTGTCCCTACTTATTTATAATTATAAATGGGCAAAGTTGTTAAGAACCCTTCAAAATTACTAAATTGTAGTTTCAGTTACAAGGCACAAATTGTCCACACCTTACAACTAGAACCACAATGCAGCAAACTAGGCGAGAGTGATTCATTCTCCTCTTTACTGTGTTCATATAGAGTACCCAGTAACTTATCTATCTGTCAGATACACTAGGCGTATGCCAGTTTTTAAATCTTATTAGGTTATGGAAGATGTTAGGCATTTAAAGCTTTACCTGTTTTATAAAAGGGTGCTAATTAGGCACAACAGGTGATTTATTTTTTGTTTATAAAATATAACTTTAAGCCGGGCTCGGTGGCTCAGCCTGTAATCCCGTGCCTTTGGGAGGCTGAGGTGAGTGGATTGCCTGAGCCCGCGGGTTCGAGACCCGCCTGGGCAACTTGGCGAGACCTCATCTCTACAATAAATCAAAAAATTAGCCAGGCATGGTAGTGCGCGCCTGTAGTTCCAGCTACATGGAAGGCTGAGGTGGAAGGATCGTCGAGGCTGCGGTGGCCGGGAGCAGCCACTGCACTCCAGGCTGGGCAACAGAGTGAGACTCCAACTCAAAAAAAATAAATAAATAAAAATAAATAAATATATATATATATATAACTTTAGCAAACCTGATATAACGAATAGTGGTGTTATCTAACATTAACATGTTGACATATGGTAAAGTTGGAAATAAAATTTATTAGAGCAATTGCAAGTTTGGACAGAGAAACAAAAGACTGTGCAATTATAACAGCAGTTAGAACAGGAGAAAAATTATAACTAACTTGATTATATACCAATATTTTTATTATAAATTCTTCTTCATAAGCCGGGCTCGGTGGCTCAGCCTGTAATCCCGCGCCTTTGGGGGGCTGAGGTGAGTGGATTGCCTGAGCCCGCGGGTTCGAGACCCGCCTGGGCAGCGAGACCTCATCTCTACAATAAATCTAAAAAAAAATCAGCAGGGCGTGGTAGCGCATGCCTGTAATTCCGGCTACTCGGAAGGCTGAGGCGGAAGGATCGCTGGAGCCCAGCAGGTCGAGACTGCGGTGGCCAGGAGCGGCCACTGCACTCCAGTCTGGGCGACAGAGTGAGACTCCAACTCAAAAAAAAAAAAAAAAAGAATTAGGGTTCCTGGAACAACCTCAGGGCAGAAAACAGATCCCTGGAATGACCTCAGGGCAGAAAACCAGAGGACTCTATTCAGCCAATGTCTTGGCCTCATGAAGTGTCCAAAGGGCGATTTCCTCAGGCCGTGATTCCCTTAAACAGAATTGGGGCCACAAACAGAACAAAACCGGCTTACCTCCTAGGAGAATACAGATGGACTCGGGAATTTTGAGGCAATGGGAAACCTGTAGTCGTTCCAGCTCTCTCCTAGCCAGGTGAGAGGCTATGGGGCCCTGGAACGTCCCAGGGGGCGGCTCCCCCACACCTTCCCCACTGAGGCGGGGAGAGCTGGAGCGAGGCCCCCTCCCGAGGTTGGTGACTATCTCACTGGGGCCTCCAAATGTTATAGCTGGGTTGCGAGAAATGATGCCAACACGCAGAAAGGGTTGAATTGTGAGTCCTTTATTGAGGCCGTTGACCCAGAGTGGGTTATGTCCCAAAGAACTCTCGGCCCCAGAGGGAGTAGTGGGTTTTTAAAGGTAAATATTACATAAGCTGTACAGTTTGATATTTCTTGACAAACCATATGATTAGGGTTACAGAATTTATGCAACTAGGGAGTTTCCAATCACCGAGGGGCACAGGAATGTGGCTGTGCGGTATGATTACGAGGTTACATAGGGGGTCATCTCTAGGCTAAGATGGAAGATCTGTTACAGAATGGAGTTACTTACTCATGTCAGCAAGCTATTTCAGCAGGTTAGTATAGGTTTCCCAGATAGATATTTCATCACAACACTTTATTGAGGGGGTGGATGGGGGGTAGGGGAAAGGCGGGTGTGGGGGTGAAGAGTGGAGCTCAGCCTGGTGGACCTCCTGAGCTCTGCTGTTGCCAAAAAGCAGGATCTTGGAATTCCTTTTTTTTTTTTTTTTTGAGTTGGAGTCTCACTCTGTCACCCAAACTGAAGTGCAGTGGCCGCTTCCGGCCACTGCAGCCTCGACCTGCTGGGCTCTGGCGATCCTTCCACCTCAGCCTTCCAAGTAGCGGGAACTACAGGCGCGCGCTACCACACCCAGCTCATTTTGATTTATTATAGAGATGAGGTCTTAACAAGTTGTCCAGGCGGGTCTCGAACCCGCGGGCTCCGGCAATCCACTCACCTCAGCCTCCCAAAGGCGCAGGATTACAGACTGAGCCACCGAGCCCGGATAGGATCTTGGAATTCTAATCTGTTATGCATTTTGAGGTCTCAGGGAAGTCCCTTTTCCTCTCTGGACCTGTTTGCCTAGCTGTGTAACTTGCTTTGTAAAAGCACTGCACTGTTTTTCAAAGTGTGGTCCTTAACCAGGGTCACAAAAATGGTTGTTAAAAATTTATATTCAAAGCCAGGCTCGGTAGCTCAGCCTGTAATCCCATGCCTTTGGGAGGCTGAGGTGAGTGGATTGCCGGGTTCGAGACCTGCCTGGGCAACTTGGTGAGACCTCATCTCTCCAATAAGTCAAAAATGAGCCAGGTGTGGTAGCGTGCGCCTGTAGTTCCAGCTACTTGGAAGGCTGAGGCAGAAGGATCAGCGGAGCCCAGCAGGTCGAGACTGCGGTGGCCGGGAGCGGCCACTGCACTCCAGTCTTGGTGACAGAGTGAGACTCCATCTCAAAAAAAATAAAAATTTATATTCCTGGCCAGGTTCAGTGGCTCAACCTGTAATTCCAGCACTTTGGGAGGCTGAGGCAAGTGGATTGCCTGAGCCCATAGGTTCAAGATCAGCCCAGGCAACTTGGCGAGACCTGTCTCTACAATAAATAATTAGCCAGGTGTGGTAGTGCACGCCTAGTTCCAGCTACTTGGAAGGCTGAGGTGAAAGGATCGCTGGAGCCGAGCCTGTCAACACTGGGGTGGCCATGAGCATGCCACTACACTCCAGCCTGGGCGATGGAGTGAGACTCCAACTAAAAAAACGACGGACGTTGGGAGTGAGGGCTCATGACTGTAACCCCAGTGTTTAGAGAGGTCAAGGAGAGAGGTTCCTTGTGCCCAGGAGGTTGAGGCTGCACTGAGCTATAAGCGTGCTACTGTACTCCAGCCTGGGTGACAGAGCAAGATCCTGTCTCTTTTTTTTTTGTCGAATCAGAGTCACACTCTGTCGTCCAGGATGGAGTGCAGCGGCACACTCATGGCCACCGCAGCCTCAACCTGCTGGGCTCCGATGGTGGATCCCTCTGCTTCAGCTTTCCAAGCAGCTGGAACCACAGACGTGCACCACCATGTCCGGGTGATTTTTTGATTTACTGTAGAGACGAGGTCTCATCAAGTTGCCCAGACTTTTTTTCTGAGTCGGAGTCTCACTTGTCGCCCAGGTTGGAATGCAGCGGCATGCCAGTGGCCACCGCGGCCTCCAGCGGGTGGGCTCAGGTAGTCCTTCTGCCTCAGTCTTCCAAGTAGCTGGAACTACAGACGTGCGCACCACATCCGGCTAATTAAAAAAAAAACTTTTTATTTTGAGTCGGAGTTTCATTCCTCGCCCAGGCTGGAGTGCAGTGGCACACTCACGACCACCCCAGCGTCGACCACCCCTTGGGCTCTGGGGATCCTTCCGCCTCAGTCTTCCACGTAGTCGGAACTACAGTCGCGCGCTACCACGCCCGGCTAGTTTTTGATTTATTGCAGAGACAAGGTCCCGCCAACTTGCCCGGACTGGTCTCGAGCCCACGGACTCAGGCAGTCCACTCGCCTCGGCCTCCCAAAGTGCTGGGATTACAGGCTGAGCCACCGCGCCCAGGCACTTTTAAAAAATTTATTGTAGAGACGAGGTCTCGAGGTTGCCCAGGCTCGTCTGGAACCCCTGGGCTCCAGCAATCCTCTCGCCTCTGCCTCCCAAAGTGCTGGGGTGACACGCGTGAGTCACCGCGCCCGGCTCTGTCTCTTAAAAAAAGAAAAAGTCTGAAAGAACAGGAGAGACTGCCATGGCTCCCAGTGACATCGTGACCGGCTGGGTGCGCCCGGTCGCGGCGTTCCGCGGAGACCTTGGGCTCCTCTATGACGTCACAGTCCGGAGGGTTGGGTCCCGCCGCCGGGCCTGCTGGCCGCAGGCAGAGCCCGTGGGGTCCCGGCCGGGCGCAGCAGCTGGAGGGCCGAGGGCCTTGGCGACAGCGGCGGCGACTTCGGTGTCCGTGAGGGGCGGCCCTGGGTCAGTATGCGGCGGAGCCCCCGCCTGGGCTCGGCCGCGTCCCCGCGCAAGCACACGCCCAACTTCTGCAGCGACCACAGCCACAGCTCAGTAAGCGCCACCTCGGAGGACAGCAATGGGCACCGGTCAGCTGGGCCGGGGCCTGGAGAGCCCGAGGGCGGAAGAGCCCGGGGCTCGAGCTGCGGCGAGCCCGCCTTGAGCGCAGGAGTGCCCGGAGGAACCACAAGGGCAGGAAGCTCTCAGCAGAAGAGGGCGCCACGGAGCCACAACCGGCAGACCGCCCGTGGCGCGGCAACCGTGAGGGGCGGGGCCTCGGGTGCGGGCGGGGTCGACACCGGGTGAGCCGCGCGGGGGGAGGGGCCTGGGGCGGGGCTGGGCGGGTAGCGGGAAGACATTGTGCTTGGGCTCCTCCCATGGGGCGGGGCCTGCAGGGTCAAGGGGCGGTGTCAAAGAAGAGTCCTTGAAGGGCGGAGCCTCGGTCCGGTGGGCGGCCTTGGGAAGGGGCGGGGAGGAGCTTGTGATTGGGCGCTCTTGAGGAGGCGCGGCCTCAGTGTTTTGCGTGAGTGGCTACCAGGTCAATGGGCCTCTCCCAGACCGAAGGCTGGGGACGGGTCATCCGTTCTGGGGCGGGACCAACTCCCGGCTGAGCCTCCCTGAGGGGCGGGGCCTCAGCGTGTCCCGGCGGGACCCGGATGCCGGTGCGGCGGGACCGAAGTCTGCGAGACTACCCAGCTTTCCGCTTTCTATGCTGGGGAAACTGTGGCCGGGTCCCGGGGAAATGCGAGCCTGCGGTGCGCAAGGCCCCAACGGAGCCCTTGGGCTCCCGCAGAACCGGCTGGGCCTTCCGTAGTCCCTGAGGAGCAGCTGGACCTTCTCCCGGCCCTGGATCTGAGGCAGGAGATGCCTCCCCCGCGGGTGTCCAAGAGCTTCCTGAGTATGGCCAGGCCCGCTGCGGTCCCCTCTGACCCTCCCGCTTCCTCCCCGAGCTCCAGTTCTCGCCTCTGCCCGGCCACGTCTGGTCTCGCCCTTCCCTGAGTCTCGGTCTCGCGTTCTCCGAGCCCACCCTCTCTTCCCGAGCCCCAGGCCCGCCCCCTTGAACTCCCTCTGACCGCGGAGCGCCGCGCTCCCCGCGCCCGCCCCGCCTCCCCCCGCAGGCTGCCGGTCCCTTTGAGCCCCCTCTCCCGTTTCCAGGCCTCCTCTTCCAGGTGCTGAGCGTGCTGTCGGCCCCGATCGGAGACGTGCTGCTCACTGTGTACAGGTCAGAGAGGGGGCGGCGCGGGCAGCAGGACCCGGGTCCGCCGAGCTCGCGCCGACTCGGCCCCGGTGGAGTCGCGCTCGCAGGAGCTGGCCCGGGGCCGGGGGTCTCCGCCCGGGCTTCAGCCTCACTCCGGTTCCTCAGGGAGGTCTGCTGCATCCGCTTCCTGCTCACGGCTGTGTCGCTGCTGAGTCTCTTCCTGGCAGGCAAGGCGCGAGTTCTCTGGGCCGAAGCTGGGCGCTTTGGGCCACGCCAGCCCCCTCCCTGCTGTCCCCCGACCCGCGCGGGTCCCCCTTGAGAGCCCCCAGACCCCAGCCTCCCACCCCTCCCAGCCTCGACCCGCAAGCCTCTCCTCTCCTCGCTGTCCCCTTGTGTCAGGGAAGCGCCTCCTCTTCCTTCCCTTCCCTGAAACAGCCCTCTGTCTCCAGCGCTGTGGTTGGGGATCCTGTATCTGGTCTCTCCCTCGGAGGATGTGAGTCGAGGACACTGTCCTGGATGGGTGGGTGACGGGGGGTGATGGTGGGGCCCCGGACGGCTGCGAGGGGGCAGTTGAGGCTGTGGTCCTTCGGGAAGGCCGGATGTAAACGGAGTCCGAAGGACTGTGCCCAAAGATGCACGACCGTCTCCGAGGCTGGTCCCGAAAGGTCTGGGAAGAGTCGGGGAGGGGCGCAGTCCCCGACCGCGAAGGGCTGGCTGTTCCCCAGGCTGGGGTGGGAGGAAGGGCCGGCGAGCTGAGAGGCCCTGGCTTCTGTCCCTCCCTCCCTGTAACAGGAACCTACGGAGATGCTGACTCTAAGGTGACAGAGGGCACCTGGGGCGGGAGACTGGTGGGCTCAAAGGCGCCTCTTGGAGCACCTTGGGGCAGGGAGGACCTCACGGAGGGGACCAGAGCCAACCGCGGGGGCCCACCACCCGCAGTGAATACCGGGAGCGCGTGCACGCCCAGGGGCAGCAGCTGCAGCAGCTCCAGGCCGAGCTGGGCCAACTCCGCAAGGAGGTGTGCGGCGTTCGCACAGCCAACAGCGAGGTGAGTTCTGGCCCACCTTAAACCCACTGACGGAGCCTGGCTCCCCATCCTCGAGCTCTGCCCCAGAGTCCCACCCAGGGCGAGTTCAGGAGAGCCCCGCCCCTCCAGGCCCCGCCCTCCCTCCTTTTCAGAGAGTGGCAAAGCTCGTGTTCCAGAGGCTGAATGAGGACTTTGTGCAGAAGCCAGACTATGCGCTGAGCTCTGTGGGTAAGACTGGGGGACACTGGGAGACAGAGGCGTTGACACAGACAGACCTATGCACCTGAGTGGCCGAAGAAGACAGAGCCTCAGACAGATCCTCCCCTGCCAGTCAGGAAGGCCCGGGATCCCCTGACTGTTAATTCTCCCTGCCTTAGGAGCCTCCATCGACCTAGAGAAAACATCCCACGACTACGAAGACACGAACATTGCTTACTTCTGGAACCGCTTCAGCTTCTGGAACTATGCGCGGCCGCCCACGGTTATCCTGGAGGTGAGTCTGAAACGAAATCTGGGGGTAGGCCCCGGGGTGGTTCACTAGGAAAAGGACCAGAACAAACTCCCTGGGGGTGGGGGGATCCCTGGCTGAGCTGAGGGTATGGCGCTAGGCAGGCCACGCTGGGCCTGCTGGAGGCAGAGCCTGGCTTGGTTTGCAAAAGGCTCCGGACGGCATTAAAGTGGCAGTGCTGGGGAATGGGCCCCGGAAGGGATCTGGCTGGGCAGGGACCTGGGCTGGAAGTAAAGCTCTGGGCTGGGTAGATGGATGGGCCCCAGCTGAGGGCCTAGCCTGGCTGAGCCGAGTCCCAGGTCATGGGGCAGCAGCAGGTGCTCTGCCTGCCTGTTCTGATGGTCTGTCTGCCTGCCCGCCTGTAGCCAGACGTGTTCCCTGGGAATTGCTGGGCTTTCCAGGGCGACCAAGGCCAGGTGGTGATCCGCCTGCCAGGCCCTGTGCAGCTGAGCGACATCACTCTGCAGCATCCACCACCCAGCGTGGCACACAGCGGAGGTGCCAACAGCGCCCCCCGTGATTTCTCAGTCTTTGTGAGTGAGGGCAAGGTCAGAAGACGGGGGGTTTTGCCTAGAAAGTCCCAGTCATGAGAACTGATACCAGTATTTAAGGCTTCGCTTGCTCATCTATAAAATAGAAATACTCTTTGCCTCTCAGGGTTGCTATAGATTATAGTAATAACCATACTCAAATATTAGTTATGGCTTATTGAGCACTTACTCTGTGCCAAGCAGTTTACATGCATTCTTTCATGGCATCCACATAACCCACGAAGTGCCATTATCTCCATTTTTTTTAGATGGGAAAGGTAATGCTCAGAAATGGGACATTTGCCCAGGGTTACTCAGCTAACAGTTGGCCTGACTACAATTTAAGACCTGGTTACTTAGAACAGGTTAGCTTCTACACTACCATGTCCTACCATCAAAAATCCACAATAGCATGGATATAGCTACTGACCAAATGGACAACCCTCAGCAAGGTTTTCTCCCACTTCCACCTGTGACTCACTGTTTGTCCCATCACTCTTCACCCACTAGGGCCTCCAGGTTGATGATGAAACAGAAGTTTTCTTGGGAAAATTCACCTTTGACCTGGAGAAATCTGAGATTCAGACCTTTCACCTGCAGGTTTGTCTCTGGGGGTGAAAGTTAGCTAAGGGAGTAAAGCAGTAAGGATGAATGACTGGGGAGGAGGCAGCCTTGGGAAGAGTAGGTCTTGGCATGAACCATTTGTCTCCCCAGAATGACCCCCCAGCTGCCTTTCCCAAGGTGAAGATCAAGATTCTAAGCAACTGGGGCCACCCCCATTTCACATGCTTGTATCGAGTCCGTGCCCATGGTGTGCGAACCTCAGAGGGGGCTGGGGACAGGGCCGTGGGGGCCGCTAGGGGGCCCCATTAAACACTGCTGGATTGAGCTGGATCAGTGCTTTGGGGTGCTCTGTTGGGAGAGTTCTGGCTGCCTTTGGCATGTAAGTATGGTGGGGTTTACTTCCCAATCTCCCTGTCCAGTTCTATATAGTAGCAACAGCTCAAGTAACTTACCATGTACAAGAAATGGTGCTGTGAACGTTACACATTACCTATCTTAATCCTCATAACCAGAGGGGGAAACTGCTCAGGTTAGAAAACTTGCTCAAGGTCATATAGCTAGTGAAAGGCAGCACCGGCTGGACTCGGTGGCTCAGCCTGTAATCCCAGCACTTTAGGAGGCCGAGGCGAGTGGATTGCCTGAGCCAACAGGTTGGAGACCAGCCTAGGCAGGTAACTTGGCAGAGACCTCGTCTCTACAATAAAAATAAAAAACAGCCTGGTGTGATAGCGCATGTCTGTAGTTCTGGCTACTTGGAAGGCTGAGGTGAAAGGATCACCTGAGCCCTCAGATCAACGCTGGGATGGCTATGAGTGTGCGTGCTACTGCACTCCAGCCTGGGCAAAGGAGTGAGACTCCAATGCAAAAAAAAAAAAGGTAGTACCAGAGATGTTCATAGGCCTGCCTTCTCTGGAGACCAGGTACTTTTTTTTTTTAAAGGACTCTTCAGTGTGTTCATAATTTAGAAGAACATGGACTATTAGCAGTGGTCAGACCACTAGAAAGTGAAACTAGCAGTGTCTAACACTCACACAGGCACATACATATAAGAAGGGCACTTTGGGATATTTTTAGCATTTGAAGATCAAAAAGATCTTTTTTTTTTTTTTTGAGTTGGAGTCTCACTCTATCACCCAGGCTGGAATGCAGCCCTAGACATACTGGGCTCAGGTAATCCTTCCACCTCAGCCTTCCAAGTAGCTGGGACTGCAGGCATGCACCACCACACCTGGCTAATTTTTTTATTTATTGTAGCGATGAGGTCTTACCAAGTGGCCCAGGCAATCCTCTCACCTAGGTCTAAAGTGCTGGGATTATAGGCGTGAGCCATTGTGCCCAGCCTTTTTTTTTTTTTGAGTTGGAGTCTCTGTCGCCCAGGTTGGAGTGCAGTAGCACATTCATGGCCACCACAGCCTCCACCTGCTAGGCTCAGGCAGTCCTTCCACTTCAGCCTTCCAAGTAGCTGGAACTACAGGTGTGTGCCACTATGCCCAACTAATTTTTTGATTTATTATAGAGACAAGGTCTCACCAAGTTGCCCAGGCTGATCTCGAACCCCTGGTCTCAGGTAGCCCTCTCACCTCGGCCTCCCAAAGTGCTGGGATTACAGACTTGAGCCCTGTGCCAGGTGAAAAAGATCTGACCAAGAACTCTCAAAGTAAGTGTGGTGGCTCACACCTGCAATTCCATCACTTTGGAACGCTGAGGTAGTTGGATTGCTAGAGCTCAGGAATTTGAGACCAGCCCGGGCAACACAGTGAAACAGTCTCTATAAAAAAAGTAAAATATTAAAAAATTAGTAGCAGCACATGCCTGCGGTCCCAGCTACTTGGGACCCAAGGCTGAGGTGGAAGGATCGCCTAAGCCCAGGAGGTCGAGGCTGCTGTGAGCTGTGATCAAGCCACTGCACTGCAGCCTGGGTGACAGAGTGACCCCAACAAAAAAAAAAAAAAAAGGAAAAAAAAATGAATGGATGAATGAGATTGCCTGAACCCATGAGTTCCAGACCAGCCTGGGCAACTTGGCAAGACCTCATCTCTACAATAAATAAAAAAAGTTAGCTGGTTGCAGGGATGCGTGCCTGTAGTTCCAGCTACTTGGAAGGCTGAGGTGGAAGGATCGCCTGAGCCCAGAAGGTTGAGGCTGCCGTGGCTGTGAGCATGCCACTGCACTCCTGTCTGGGCAACAGAGTAAGACTCCAACTCAAAAAAAAAAGATTATTTATTCTTTCTTCTGCCTGTCAGGTTAACAAAAGGGGTAGTTTGACCATAACTTCTGTTATGGAGGGCAATTTTAAATATGCCCTTTGATTTAGCACTTCCTTCTAGGAACAAATTCTTCAGAAACATTCCTTAAGTGCATGAAGATAAATTTACAAGGATGTAGGCTGAGCACACTGGCTCACGCCTATAATCCCAGCACTTTGCAAGGCCAAGGTTGGAGACCAGCCTGGGCAACTTGGTGAGATCTCATCTCTACAATAAATAAAAAAATTAGCTGGGCATGGTGGCGCATGCCTGTAGTCCTAACTACTTGGAAGGTTGAGGCAGAAGGATCGCCTAAGCCCAGCAGGTCAAAGCTGTGATGGCCATGAGCGTGCCACTGCACTCGAGCCTGAGTGACAGACTTCGACTCAAAAAAAAAAAAAAAAAATTTTTACAAGGATGTTCATTACAGCACTGTTTATAATAAAACAAAAATAGGACTCAAATTTCTATAAGAGATTGGCTAAATAAACCATGATACACTCCTAAAAAAATGTAGGAATTAAATCAGGTGAAGCAATAAGTTCTGATGGGTAAAGATACTTGAAATGCATAAAAGGAAGTTACACATTGTATGTACAATATCCCTTTTAGAAAAATCCTTTTTTGTCAGATGTAGAAAAAAATGGGACCTCATCTGCTCCACTATTTTGTACAATTTTTTTTTTGAGTCGGGGTCTCACTCCTGTCACCCACACTGAAATGTAATGGCACAATCACAGCTCAGCACAGCCTTGACCCCCTGGGCGCAGGTGATCCTTCTGCTTCAGCCCTCCTAGTAGCTGAGACTACAGGCACGCACCACCACAACTGGCTAATTTCTTAAATTTTTTTTTTATATAGACAAGATCTCACTATGTTGCCCAGGCTGGTCTCAAACTCATGGGCTCAAGCCATCCTCCCAGGTTGGCCTCCCAAAGTGCTGGGATTACAAGCATGAGTCATCTTATTTTGTACTATATATATATATATTTTGTATAGTTATATTTGAAATAATGTACTAACTAGCACATATTTTAAAATTAGAAAAAACTTTTTAAAGCATGCTAAAACAATATCTATAAACTAAAAGATATGCACCAAATATGTTTTATTGGAATGTGGTGGTTTAAGTGATATTTATACGTTTACCTATATTAAAAATTTTTCTACAGGCTGGGTGCAGTTGTTCATGCCTGTAATCCCAGCTTTTGGGGAGACAGATGCAAGAGGATTGCATGAGCCCAGGGCAACTTGGCGAGACCTCATCTCTACAACAAATCAAAAAGTAGTCAGGCTAGGTAGCCCACGCCTGTAGTTCCAGCTACTTGAAAGGCTGAGGTGGAAGGATCGCCTGAGCCCAGTGGGTTGACACTGGGGTGGCCATGAGCATGCCACTGCACTCCAGCCTGGGCGATGGAGTGAGACTCCAACTCAAAAAAAAAAAACAATAGCCAGGAGTGGTAGCCTGCATCCACAGTTTCAGCTAACTGGGAGGCTGAGGCAGAAGGATCACCTGAGCCGAGCAGGTCGAGGCTGCAATGGTCGTGAAAATGCAACTGCACTCCAGCCTTGGTGACAGTGTGAGACTCCAGTTCAAAAAAAAAAAAAAGAAAAGAAATTTTACCTGCAGGTTAGTGGGGCTATAGTAGAAGAAAAAGAATCCTTTTTGGAGGAGAGGGAGCAGTGGCAGTGGCAGGAATACCCTATTTCTTTGAGAATGGGCTATTACAGCATAGAGATCCTTCCACTCAACAACTCCTCAAGTCACGAAACAGGCTTAGAGAGGGGAAAGTCACATTGCTAATAACCACCTCCAACCCAAAACACACAGAGTAGTGGCAAAGCAGTGATCTTTATTAAATGAAGGGTGCCATGGGCAAGCAGGTGTGATCAAGAACAGGGGAGAGCAAATATAAAAGTATAAAAAATATAAAGTGCAGTCGCTGAGGAAAGAATGCAGGGATGGGTCATGGCACAGAGGTGGGGATACAGGGTTGAGGACTAGCCACAGGCTGTGGTGAAACTTGGCCTAGGAGGCCTGTGCAGGGCCCTTAGCTGGGGGTGGAAGTGGCTTGAATGGGGCCCAACCCTGGGCCTTGAAGTAGGAGACCAGTTGCATGGGCACTTCTGCAAGCACAGTCTGCGCCAGTGCCTCCCGAGGGGCCTGCCAGGAGAAGAAGGGTAGGGTCAGCGGTAGCCCAGATCAACCACCCAAGTTCTACATTTCATTTCCCAGAACCTAACACTCAACCCAGACCCAGACTTACAGGAAGGGCAAGTAGCCCTAGGCCTCCGCCCCACTCACATCAGGGGGAGGTGGAAGGGTAAACTCCCAGATCACACTTGCCCCACTCACATTCTGGAATCGGCGGTAGGGCACAAACTGCACTATGTCACGAGCAGCAGTCTGGCCAGAATGTGTACGCAGGGGCCCACCATCAGCATCCAGCTGCTCCATGGCCTCGAAGTCTGCACCGCCTACACCCACAATGATCACTGACATGGGCAGATTTGAAGCATGCACCACAGCCTCACGTGTGGCCTCCACATCTGTCACAGCACCGTCAGTCAGTAGCAACAGCACAAAGTATTGCTGGGGGACAAGCCCATTTATGTACTGAGGTAGAGTTCTCTAAGCTCCTCCAGACACCCCACCCACACATTCTCTCACTGATAAGAAGTCCCCATTACACAGCCCTCAAGGGAGCCCTTGACCACCACCATTGCCACTGCCGCATATGACCCTTACCGAGGCAGTCCCCTGATGTGCAGCTTGGGCTGCAAACCTGGCCACATGGTTGATGATGGGTGCAAAATTGGTGGGCCCATAGAGGCGAACTTGGGGAAGGGCCTGACGGTATGCATCCACAATGCCCTGGATGCCTGTAGGAGGACAAGAAACAATATAAAACCCTGGACCTCTCAGGACTATACCAGTCTTGAAATCACCCCATTCTAACCCAGGAGATTTGGAGAACTAGGTGCATTTCATTCAATCACCCCTGAAACCCAAAGTACTTAATTCTATCCTACCGATGAGGAAACTAAGGTTCAAAGAGATGAGGGAACTTGTCCTAAATCAAAGCTTAAATTAAAACCAGATTAGAGGGATTCCCAGGATAAATCCAAGAGAGTCTAAGCATAAGATTATAAACTACTCAATAAAATAATGAATTATAATCCATCTAATATAATTAGAATTCATAAGATATCTGACAATCATCCTAGAAATAACTGATTCAGATAAGGGTCATCAATGGATGTTAAATCTAGAGGATAGACCAGGTGTGGTGGCTCACACCAGTAATCCCAGCACTCTAGGAGGCTGAGGCAGGAGGATTGCTTGAGCCAGGGAGTTCAAGACCAGCCTGGGCAACATAGCAAGACCCCCATCTCTATAAAAAGAAAAAATATATGTTAAGAAAAAAAAGCCAGGCATAGTGGCTCACACCTGTAATCCCAGCACTTTGGAAGGCAAGAGGACTGCCTGAGGCTACAGGTTCGAGACTAGTCTGGGCAACATGGCAAAACCTCATCTCTACAATAAGTAAAAAAAAAAATTAGCCAGGCGTGGTAGCATGCACCTGTAGTTCTAGCTACTTATAAACCTTAGGGGGAAGGATTGCCTGAGCCCAGCAAGTCGAGGCTGCAGTGGCTGTGAGCGTGCCACTGCGCTCCAGCCTGGGCAACAGAAGGAGACTAACTCAAAACAAAACAAAAACAACTGGAGGATGTAGTTCAGTGCAGTGATGCGCGCCTATATTCTCAGCTTCTTAGGAGACAGAGATGGGAGGATCACTTGAACCCAGAAGTTTAAGGCCAGCCTGGGCAACATAATGAGACCCCATTGCTAAAGAAATAAAAACAAGCCGGGCATGGTGACTCATGCCTGTAATCCTAGCACTTTGGGAGGCAGAGGCAAGAGAATTGCCTGAATCCAGTGGTTTGAGACCAGCCTGGGCAATGCGGCGAGGACTGCCTAAAATAAAAAATTAGCCGGACGTGGTGGCGCATGCCTGTGGTTCCAGTTACTTGGAAGGTTGAGGTGGAAAGACCACCTGAGCCCAGCAGATCAAGGCTATGAGCATGTCACTGCACTCTGGCATGGGCAACAGAGTGAGACTCCTCCAAAAAACAAAAACTAGAAGGTAAACGTTGATGAGTAACTGGATATTTATATAGCTTCAAATTTTCTTCCCCCAAAAAACTTATTAATTACAAAAGGGAAAACAGTATTTATACAATGGACTGTGAACTTAGAGAAGAAACCTGTTAGGCCCTACCCTAAGTGATAAAAGTTAACATGACTGGTAATAGAACAAATCAGCATCATGTGCCTCCTAATATGACACACTGAGACTACACAGCATCAATTCAGTGGTATTTCTGCCAAAACTTTCATCTGCATCTAATCATAAGCATTTATCAGGTAAACCCAAATTGAGGGACATTCTAGAAGTTATCTGTCCTGTACTCTTCAAAAATTAACATATCATGAAAGGCACAAAGAACTCTTCCAGATAAAAAGATATGGTAACTGAATGCAATGTGTGATCTGAAAGTTTCTTTTGCTGTAGAAGACATTAGGACAATTGGCAAAATCTAAATAAATGCTATGCATTGGATAACAGTATTTTTCTGATGTTAGTTTCCTGATTTTGAGAACTGGATTATGGTTATATAAGAAAATCCTTGATTTTAAAAAACATTGAGGCCAGGCATGGTGGCTCATACCTATAATCCTTGTACTTTGGGAGGCCGAGGTGAGAGGATTGCCTGAGCTCACAGGTTCGAGACAAGCCTGGGCAACTTGGCGAAACCTCATCTTCACAATAAATCAAAAAATTAGCCAGGTCTGGTGTCACATGCCTGTAGTTCCAGTTACTTGGAATGCTGAGGCAGAAGGATCACCTGAGCCCAGCAGGTCGAGGCTGCGGTAGCCGTGAGCATGCCACTGCCCTCCAGCCTAGGCAACAGAATGAGACTCCAACTTAAAACAAAAAAGAAACACATTGAACTATTTAGTGGTAACAGGCCATGTGGATGATGATGGGTACAAAGTTGGTAGGGCTATAGAGGCAAACTTGGGGCAGGGCTATTCACTACCACATTCTCAAATATTTCAGAAAAAAAAAATTAGGTTGGCTAGGCACGGTGGGCCTCATGCCTATAATCCCAACACTTTGAGAGGCCGAGGTGAGAGGATTGCTTGAATCCTCAGGTTCGAGACCAGCCCAGGCAACTTGGTAAGCCCTCATCTCTACAATAAATAAAAAAATTAGCCAGGCATGGCGGTGCATGCCTGTAGTTCCAGGTACTTGGAAGGCTGAGCCCAGCAGGATCACCTGAGCCCAGCAGGTTGTGGCTGCGGTGGCCAGGAGTGTGCCACTGCACTCCAGCCTAGGTAATAGAGTGAGACTCCAGATAAAAAAAAAATTTTTTTTAAATTAGGTTAAAGCCGGGCTTGGTGGCTCAGCCTGTAATCCCGCGCTTTGGGATGCTGAGGTGAGTGGATTGTCTGAGCCCGCAGGTTCGAGACCCACCTGGGCAACTTGGCAAGATCTCATCTCTACAATAAATCAAAAAATTATCCGGGCGTGATAGTGTGCGCCTATAGTTCCAGCTACTTGGAAGGCTGAGGCGGAAGGGTTGCTGGAGCCCAGCAGGGTGAGGCTGCATGCCACTGCACTCCAGTCTGGGCGACAGAGTAAGACTCCAACTCAAAAAATAAATAAATAAAAATTAGGTTAAAAATATATATACCTATGAGCAACCCCTTTGGGTCCACTCCCATTGTGGGGCTTTTAAGTCCTCTCAATAAATCCTGCTTTCTTAAAAGAAAAAAAAATATATATATATATGTATGTGTACATATATATTGTATACATAAATGACAGTGAGTAATTGCAGTAAAATGTTAATGTTTGGGGAATCTGGGTGAAGGTGAATAGACCCTATGAACTTTGGTCCTGACCCCTGAGCTCCAAGGACTTGAACCTCTAGGACCATCTTGTAATTTTTCTCTAAGTCTGAACTTATATCAAAATGCAAAGCTAAAAGAAAAATCTAAAAACCTAGATCCGACTGGTTCAGGTCAAAATTTTCACTTCAGCTTGTTGCTCTCCTGGAGGTACTAGGGAGTTATAAGGTTTGGCTTCAGACAAAACAGCTTGGGGGACTATGGCAAAAAGCACTCTGCAGGGAGGTCACCAAGGCTTCCACAATGCCCAAATAAGTACCTGTGAGCTTCGAAGCAACAATGATAATAACCACATAACAGTTACCGTCTTATAGAGACCACTTAGTACGTACCAGGCTTACTGCTTTATGTGCATCCTCAATTTCCAGCATACTTAGTCCTACATATTTCCTAATATTTAGTATTACTAGGAAACCAAAGCACACAGAAAGGCTAAGCAACTTGTCCCTAGTCATGTGGCATGATGGTCTGACTCCAGAGACCTCATTCTAAAACCCATCCTCCTGGACTGTGAAGACAAGTATTTACCCCCCACTCTCCTTTGCCTCAACAGCCTTCCCCTCTATGTGTAGATGGGGGAACTTACCTGCACAGTAGGGGTTACTGGGGTTGAAGTTCAAGGCAAACTCATGCGAGACCTGAAGGTAAGAATAAAAATGAGGTTCTTCCTCATGAGCTTCTTTGTGCTAAGAAAAGGACACTGTAGCTGGGCTCGGTGGCTCAGCCTGTAATCCCGCACCTTTGGGAGGCTGAGGTGAGTGGATTGCCTGAACCGCGGGTTCGAGACCCCATCTCTACAATAAATAAATAAATAAATAAATCAGCCGGGGTAGGCTGAGGTGAGTGGATTGCCTGAGCCCACGGGTTCGAGACCCGCCTGGGCAGCGAGACCTCATCTCTACAATAAATCAAAAAATCAGCCGGGCGTGGTAGCACACGCCTGTAATTCCGGCTATTCGGAAGGCTGAGGCGGAAGGATCGCCGGAGCCCAGCAGGTCGAGGCTGCGGTGGCCGGGAGCGGCCACTGCACTCCAGTCTGGGCGACAGAGTGAGACTCCAACTCAAAAAAAAAAAAGGACACTGTGGCATGTACCAGGATTCCTACAAGAGCTACTTAGTCCTGAGCACTTGCTGTATACATGCCTGCAGGAGTCCATCCCTGCATCTCCTCTTAAAGGTGAGTGCCAGGCAGCAAGTAAGTTTACTGCATCCCTCAAATTCAGGACCCTGGAACTGAAAACAAGAGTGAGAAAAAGGAAGAGAGCGAGCTCACCTGCCAATCAGGGGGTACCTGAGCTCCAAATCCAAATGCTGGGAACAGCTTGTCCCTGTGGGAGGACAGTGAGTAGGGAAGAGGGAGTGAGAGGATTGTGAGCTCAGTCTGAAGAATCTGCAGGGAGTGGCCAAGAGAACCAATTACTCACGAGTCATAGTCCTGAACCACACTGCCTACACTCCACAGGGCTGTCAGGTACTCGTTGATCCCTGTTGGACTCAGGTAATGTAGGGAGTCAGGTGAGGAGGGATCTCCATTGGAGCCAGTAAAGTCTATGCCCACCTGGGAAGAGATGAGGAAGGAAGCTGAAGGTCATCTTGAGCCTCAGAGCTGTGCTCTTGCTCCTGCTAAGGCAACTTACAGTGAAGTTGATTTGACAGCCTCCCATCACATAGTCCAGGAAGGAATACTCTGCTTCTACCTGCAAACCAAGATCAATGGCTGGGGTGATAGGAGTAGGAGTCATGGAGTTTAGGGATCACAGAATGGTTTATGTGGGCTATTGTCTCACCTGGCAAATCTTGACACAGATAGTTCCGGAGTTCCTGTAGTTTTTCTTTTTCTGCTGCTTCTCAGGATGGATGCATTCAAACTCAGTCTGGTGAGGAGAAAAAAATTAGAACAGAAAATTCCCAGAATGGCTGGGCTCGGTGGCTCAGCCTGTAATCCCAGCGCTTTGGGAGGCCGAGGCGAGTGGACTGCCTGAGCCTGTGGGTTCGAGACCCGCCTGGGCAAATTGGCGAGACCTCATCTCTACAATAAATCAAAAAATCAGCCGAGCGTGGTAGCGTGCACCTGTAATTCCAGCTACTCGGAAGGCTGAGGCGGAAGGATCGCCGGAGCCCAGCAGGTCGAGGCTGTAGTGGCCGGGAGCAGCCACTGCACTCCAGTCTGAGCGACAGAGTGAGACTCCAACTCAAAAAAAAAAAAAAAAAGAAAGAAAATTCCCAGAGCATCAGTCAAGGACTCAACCTGTCCTCCCCTCCCTGTCTTCCCCAAGCTGCAGCCATCTAGGCCCACCTCAACACCCCTGAGCAGGGCCCAGTGCTCACCGGGACTGCTTGCAGCTGAGCCAAGCTGGTGTAGAAGGTGCCAATGAGGTCATGTGATCCATCACTGTCATAATCGGAGCATCGTACCTGAGGGGAAGGTGTGCCAGGTGGCAGGTGAGAATAAGTCCTTCCCCACGTTCTCTCCCCCTGCTCAGTCCATTAAAGAGGCAAGCTCTTCACCTGGATAGGTGTGCTGGAATCCCCACCACAGAAATGCTGAAAAGGTACTGAGAAGCGCTTCCATGTAGGGTTCAAGTTGTTCTTGATTACCTGAAGGCAGAGGACAAGGCATTCAGTGAACTCCCGCATGGCCCATGAGGAGCTGCAATACTTTCCTACCCACCTGCCACCTCCAAATCCCTTGTTAGTCACAAGAACCAGAAGATTCTCTCCCACCAGCACCACCCAGTCCAAGGGGTCTCATACCTCAGATCTGTATGCCAGGTGCCATCTCCCATCACCCTGGCGGAAGAACTCCAGGAATGGATCTGATTTTCCTAGGAAATCCTGCCAAAGTCAGAGACCCCAGTTACAAGACTCATGAAGAAACAACCTCTATGCCAGCTCTCCATCCTCACCCATCCTCCCCACACCATCCCTATCCCCTTAATCCTTGGATCACCAGGGCCTCCTTCCAGACACACCTTCTTATCGAGGTTTCTGGCCTCTACCTCCATAGTTACCACATGATTGTCCTTCAACTCCTGAGCTGAGACCTGGGTAGGGGAGATTGTATCACTTCATGAATTCTTCAATGATATAAGTCCCTCCCATTGCTAGGTTCTTCCTTACCGTAATGGTCCCCTGCCCAGCAGGTTTTCCAGGCTTCAGCATCAAGGGTAGTGTCAGAGTCTGACTAGACACAATCTGGAGCAAAGCAGGGAGTGGAGGGAGCCTCAGATCTAGGCAAGGTTAGGTCCTGCTTGCCTGCAACCTCCAGGCTCCAGGTAGTCTGGGCTATCTGACAGGGCTCTCACAGAACCTGTGTCTGAAGGATTCCAATCCGTGGCCCTACATACCTGTCCTAGGGAACATTCAGCACCCCCTAGGAAGTCATCATCCCCCAGCTCTGGTGTCTTGTTGTCTATGTCATATATTCCAAAGCGTAGCTTTTGGACTGTCTCAAAGTGGTACTCGAGCTGCAGAGTCTTGGAGAACTCAGGGCTTGAGCAGTTCCGTACTTGTTCAGTCCGGCCAAGCTGTGGGCAGAGGCCAATAAGCACTGCAGTCACACAACCTCAACCCCACAACAGTCCTAGCCTCCCTCCACAACCTTCACCTCCACGGTCCACCTCACCTCAGCCCAGGTGCCCCCTCCCACATCCTGTAAAAGAACGCAGAGTGGGTCAGACTTGGAGCCGATGTCCTTGTCAATGAGGTGGTCACAGGAGACAGCCAGCTGAACCAAGGTCACGCAGTGGGCCATCTGAGGGAAAAGGAGCTGGGTCAAGCACCAGGGAGCCTTCGCCCCCCTTCCCTGATTGTGGATGCCAGCTGGGAAAGCCAGCAGGCTTCACCCTGGCAGGCCTGAGTCTGTCCACCCCCATCACAGCCAAGGAAGAGAAGACCTTATGGCCTCTAAACTCCTCAACCCACTGGGTGAGCTCAATGGCACAGGATATGGTTGTTACAACCAACCCTGGTCCAAAAATGAAAAGGGGTACTTGACTCCATCTATAGCTTTGATTCCAAACTATCCTCACTCTAAAATTTGTCTTAATCCCAATAGTACTTCCCAGACCCAGACTCTAATCTTGGTCTTCACAGAGACCAATGAATCTCACTCTGACCCTCTCTCTAGATCCAGGTCAGACTCTAGTCCAGTTCTGATCCTAACATCACCTGGAATGCAACCAGGATCCAGATACTGTTCTCCCAAAAGTCTCTTCCTCCAATGATTTCTATCCCTGGGGCCCTACCTCTTGATCTCCTAATCTCTAATCAGCTGCTCATGCTCAACTCCTCACCATTTCCACTGCTGTGACTCAGTCGAAACCATCATCATTTCTTGCCTGGGCATGTTTCTAGGATTCCGTGTTCCCCTCCACTCCCCCAACTCCACCCCAACAGGCTATCCCCAATATTGCAACCAAGGTGATCCTATTAAAACATGTCAGGTTTTATCACATCTCTGCCTTAACCCTCTAATGTAGTGGTCCCCAGCCCCTGGGCCACAGACCAGAGCAAGGCCACACAGCAGGTGAGTAGTGGGTGAGCAAAGCTCTGCATCCAGTCAGATCAGCAGCAGCATTAGATTCTCAGAGGAACGCGAACCCTATTGTGAATTGAGCATGCAAGGGATCTAGGATGCACGCTCCTAGGAGAATCTAATGCTTGATAATCCCCACACCCCACCCATGGAAAAATTGTCTTCCATGAAACTGGTCCCTGATACCAAAAAGTATGGGGACTGGTGCTCTAATGATATCCCACTGCTCCTAGAAAAAGTTCAAATTGTACCATGGCCTACAGGGTCTGGACAGATCTAGATCTCTCTAACCTGATATCCTAACAACTTCTCTCTTGCTCATTCTATTTCATTTCATCAATGACTAACATATTATATATATTTATATAACTTGTCTCCCCTACTAGAATGTTAACTGTGAGGGAAGAAATATTTATCTATTCTGTTCACTGCTCTATCCCAAGCACCCAAACAATACATATTTGCTGGATGAAACCCAAAAGGTCATCTCCAGCCCCAGCTCCCAGCCCAGCCAGCTCTAAAGTACTGGCCCCTGTAATCAGCCAGCACCAATTTGCCAAGGTGAATTTTTCCATTTACCCCTTCCCTCTGCAGGAAACCTTATCTTCTTGCATGGATCACCATGGGTCATCCTCAGACCCTTACTATCCCTGTGTTCCCCACCCCACCCCCACTGGTCCATGACCATGCATATGAGGTCAGATCTCTCACTGAGCTCCACTGAGAATTCCAGACTTCCCAGCACTATACCCCCGGGATGCCTCCAGCTTCAGTCTCTCCCATGCTGACCCTCAATCATCCCCACAACACTCAGTCCACAGCATCCCATCTTGGTTCTCATAGTCTCCATCTGGAATGCTGTTCCCAACCAAAGCTTCAATGATTCTCAGAGTTCAACTTGTTTTCCATGCTGCCTCTCCGTAGCATTTTGGCCCCTGCTTGAATGCATCCAATGACAGGGAATCCATTACTCAATTACAATGTGTTCACCAGAAAGTCTAGCTCCACAAAGTTCTACTGAAACTGATCCACCCCTGTGGAATTCTTGCTTCTACCCATCCGTCCTACTTCTTCTCCAGTCTAGAGCTCCATAGGAAAGACTTTTTCTATTTCCCTATGAGAACTCATCTAACACCTGGAAGCTGTGTACAGTCCCAGCTAAATTTGGGAAAACAGCCCCAGCTCTTTTGATGGCTGTCCCTAGAATGTGGCCTGCAGACTTCTAACCATCCTCATCACTCCCTTGGAGATTTCCTGAGGACAGACCCAGAACAGAATACAAGTTCCCCCAAGGGAGCAGGATCAAAGCTTCTCCCAAGTCACAAATTGAACTCTATGCTTATAACCTCACATGTTCCCTGAGGCAGGGTTTAAACAGTACAGAGACAAAAAAGAATGCTCATTTTGCTATTGCTGAGAACAGTAAAAAACTTAAGGCAACTTCAAGTTAGGTGGAGACTAAATCATGTTACAATCAAACAATGGAATGCTGAGCAGCAGCTAAAAAACAAAACAGAGACCAGGCCCGGTAGCTCAACCCTGTAATCCCAGCACTTTGGGAGGCCAAGGTAAGAGGACTGCCTGAGTTCAGGGGTTCGAGACAATCCTCCTGGGCAACTTGGTGAGACCGTGTCTATACAATTAAAAAAAAAATCAGAACTATATCATACTGCTATTAAATGAAAAAATAGGGCTGGGCACGGTGGCTCATGCCTATAATCTCATCGCTTTGGGAGGACAAGGTGAGAGGATTGCTAAGCCCACAGGTTTGAGACCAGCCTGGGCAACTTGGCAAGACCTCATCTCTACAATAAATTAAAAAATTAGCCAGGTGTAGTGGCACACGCCTGTAGTTTCAGCTTTTTGGAAGGCTGAGGTGGAAGGATCACCTGAGCCCAGCAGGTTGAGGCTGTGGTGGCTGTGAGTGTGCCACAGCACTCCAGCCTAGCTGTCAGAGTAAGACTCCAACTCAAGAAAAAAAAGAAAAAAGAAAAAAGTATGACTCCATTTTATTTTATTTATTTATTTATTTTTGAGTTGAAGTCTCACTCTGTCGCCCAGACTGGAGTGCAGTGGCCGCTCCCGGCCACCACAGCCTTGATCTGCTGGGCTCCGGCGATCCTTCCACCTCAGCCTTCCGAGTAGCCGGAATTACAGGCACGCACTACCACGCCCGGCTGATTTTTGATTTATTGTAGAGATGAGGTCTCGCTGCCCAGGCGGGTCTCGAACCCGCGGGCTCAGGCAATCCACTCACCTCAGCCTCCCAAAGGCACGGGATTACAGGCTGAGCCACCGAGCCCGGCTCCATTTTAAAATTCAACTGAATATGTGTATACATAATAGATTTGAATATATACATGTAATAAATACACACAGAAATTTGGAAGATACACCAAATAAATGTGGTTTTGGTAGACTGAAGGAGTAGAATGATAATTTTATGAGCTCTGTACACTTCTGGGTTGTTTTAATATTTTATTTTATTTAATTAATTTATTTTTTTGAGTTGGAGTCTCACTCTGTCGCCCAGACTGGAGGCTGAGCCACTGAGCCCGGCTTGTTTGAATATTTTATAATGCTTATTCTGTATTTTTTAAAGGCCTCGTTAGTTGCCCCCAAATCCACACATCAAATTCTCCTGTCTATTCATTCTAAGCCCAAAGCCTCTACTTCCACAGCTCAACCCCTACCTAACTTCAGTTCTTATTAGTAATCTTTTGCCACCTCCTTAGTACTATGTTGTCACACAACTCCAGAGGACATATCTATACAGAATTCAGCATCTGGGCACAATGGCAACTGTGCACCCCTAGTTCAAATCTCTGCCTCTTGCCATTCACTCTACCACCCATCCAAAAAGTCATCCAAAGTTATTTCTGGTTCATCAAACACATACATATGCTGACACCGCTGTCCTTCCTGCCTAGCAATTGTCTTTCATCCAAGGTTCTGTTATGACACTATTCCTTTATGAAGCCTTGCCCAACTTCCCCAGGAAGGATTTTCTTATCTGTCCTCTGGATGACAGCAATGGTTTTCTCATCTGTCTTTCTGCAATTACACACATATTAAGCCAAACAGAAACCAGATGTCTTCTCTGCTGAAAACTCTGGAATGGCTTGCCAAAGACACAAAATAAAATCCAAAGTCCTTACCATGGTCTACAAGGCCCTACAAGACCTGATCCTTACCTAACTAATCATCTAGCCACCCAAATATGCTCCAGCCAGGTTGTCCTTTCTGATCCATATACACATAAATCAATCTTATTCCCCATCTCAGGGCCTCTGCACTCTTGTCTCTCCCCATATACGCTCCAGAAAATGAGCTGCATTAGAGTAGGAACCCTATTTGGTTTGTCTATCTTTGTATCTCCAGTACCTACAACAGTACCTGCCCTACAGTAGGTACTCAGCAAATATTTAGTGACTAACTTAACACTGAAACCACACCAGAATTTTGACTTTTGTCTGTCTACCTCTGTAAACTAGAGGCTCCTTGGAACTAGGAAACTAGTATTATCTCTATATCGCGAATACTAGTGCTTAGTATATAGTTGGTACTCATAACCATTTGCTGAACAAATGGTGAATGTGTTTCTGTTCAACTCACACTTAAGGCCTTTTTCATTTGAACTAACATCCAGCAATAAATCTTCCCTATCCTAATATCGTACATTTGAGCTTTGACATTTAAATGCAGGACCCCTATTAACTCAATATAAAATGACAGTCAATTTAAAAATGAACAAAAAATTTTATCGGATATTCCATAAAGGAAAACATGAATAAAATATAAGCAAACAAAGTGATTCACAGCATTAGTCGTCAGGTAAATGTAAACTAAGACCACAATGAGATACTGTTACATACCCACCACAGTGACTAAAAGTAAAGACCAACACCACCAAATATTGGCAAGGCTGTGGAACTCTCATACATTGTTAAAGAAAGAATTTAATGTATCACGTTGGAAAATAGTCTGGCAGCTTATTAGAAAACCATACACCCAACCCAAAAGCAATTCCATTCTTAGGTTTTTATCCAAAAGAAATGAAAACATTATCTCCACAAAGATTTGTACAAGAATGTTCATAGCAGCTTTATTCACACTAGCCAAAAACTTGAAATAGTCCAGGTATTCATAAATATGGGGATAAACTGTGATGTTTATAAAAAGTTTTCAGCAACAAGACAAAAAAACTATTCAGCAACAAAAAAGAAATAAGCTATTAATTATCTGTAACATGAATAAGAATAAATCTGAAAAGTAGAATACACAGATTCCATTTATGAAGTCTCTGAACAGGCAAAATTAATTCATGATAAAAAATATTCAGAGCCAGGCTCGGTGGCTCAGCCTGTAATCCCACCCCTTTGGGAGGCTGAGGTGAGTGGATTGCCTAAGCCCGCGGGTTCGAAACCCACCTGGGCAGGCGAGACCTCATCTCTACAATAAATCAAAAAATTAGCCGGGCGTGGTAGCGCGTGCCTGTAATTCTGGCTACTCGGAAGGCTGAGGCGGAAGGATCGCCGGAGATCAGCAGGTCGAGGCTGCGGTGACCGGGAGTGGCCACTGCACTCCAGTATGGACGACAGAGTGAGACCCCAACACACACACACACACACACAAATTCAGAACACGCTGGGTGCAGTGGCTCACATTTGTAATCTCAGCACTTTGGGAGGCCAAGGTAAGAGGAGTGCCTGAGCTCGGGTTCAAGACAAGCCTGGGCAATGTGGCGAGACCTTGTCTCTGCAAAAAAATAAAAAAATTAGCTGGGCATGGTGGTACATGCCTGTGGTTCCAGCTACTTGGAAGGATGAGGTGGAGGGACCACCCGAGGCTATGGTGGCTGTAAGCGTGCCACTGCACTCCAGCCTGGGTGACAGGAGACTCTGACTCAAAAATAAAAAAATCAGAACAGTGGTTAAGCTCACTTACTACCCAGGAGGAGAAGGGCAGGTATTAGCTGAGAAGAGACAGAGAACTCTAGGTGGAAATGGAAAAGTTTTTTGATATACTAAGAATGTGGCCACAAGAGTGTGTGCATTTGTTACTTTTACCCAAACAGTATATACGTCTGATTGTAAGATTAAAAAAACCAAAACCAGCATCCCATAAACAAATAGTGCACTCAAGGACATGCCGAAATGTTAAGAGGCAAAGTGTGGTGATGCTTGCAATTTCTTTGAAATGTGCCAAAAATTAAAATGGGCTGTTGGATAGATATGTGATAAAATAAAGAAAACTTTAAACTGTAGAATCTGAATGGTGGATATACGGGTGCTAACTGTATAATTTTTTTCAACTTTGCTTATGAAAGTTTTTTATATTCTGAGCCAATTATGAGTGAATTTTTATTTTAAAGTTTTCATAATAAAATGTTGGGAAATAATTTAATTGAAGGATGACAGTCCTTCCTCTGGTAAGATGTGAACCAACAAAAGTATTAGCAGTGACTACCTGGAGTAATGAGATTACAGGCAACAGATGGAGCTGCTATCTTCTCACTCCATGCCTTCTCAACGATCCCCCAGAGAGATGGTTTTGGTCTCTGGACCAAAGACATGCAATGGACTAGAAGTATCTTCCTGTGGTAGGCCTCGATTTCTCATGGACAAGAGCCTTTTTCTTAGTCATTACCATTATACCACTTTCCCCAGAATACACGCTTTTTCAGTTTGTTCTTTTTGTTTAACCCAGGCTCAAGTCTCAACCATATTACCGTGAGCTCATGTGTGCCTCAATAGCATATGGGGCTGAACTCTCAATGATGTGATGCCTCTAATGTGGCCTGGCTTTCTGTGTAACCAGTTTTTTCACAGATCTGCTTTTCTTTCTCATTGGAATTGGCAATTCTTTTTTTTTTTTTTTTTGAGTTGGCGTCTCACTCCGTCGCCCAGACTGGAGTGCAGTGGCCGCTCCCGGCCACCACAGCCTCGACCTGCTGGGCTCCGGTGATCCTTCCGCCTCAGTCTTTCGAGTAGCCGGAACTACAGGCACACGCTACCACACCCGGCTGATTTTTTGATTTATTGTAGAGATGAGGTCTCGCCAAGTTGCCCAGGCAGGTCTCGAACCCGTGGGCTCAGGCAATCCACTCACCTCAGTCTCCCAAAGTGCTGGGATTACAGGCTGAGCCACCGAGCCCAGCTGGAATTGGCAATTCTTTATAAACAATCTTTACATCTTCAGTTTTCTATCCCTTGAGCTATATTCCCCTTAAATGATTGATAATCCATGGGACTATTCATCTCTTCCAAATCCTGTTTATCTCCTTGAGATCTACCTCCAAATCTACCAGTTTGGAAATCTGTGATTAGAGCTCCTACCTCATGTCACTCTGCCCTGTATCTCCTGAACAGCTACATATTTTAAACCAGACTTTACACCCCATGTGACTTTCAGCCTCCTTTTTAAGACCAAAATTTGATAAAACTTTAATAAGATATCACATTTAAGTGAGTCAATAAGAGTAAAAAAACTTTATCACTTATTTTTGTAAGAGAGGTCTGGCTAGTAATCACCAGATCTTTGTTCACGCTCTTGTCAAGCAGCATATGTTGGCTGGATGTCTGTAATAATCTAACTGGTTTGCCATTTCCACTCAGCTCCTCCCATCTGTTCTCTATGCTGAAGTTAGAGACCTTCCCAACTGCAATCCAACAAAACCTAGTTTCTCATAATCCTATCAAAATGTCTAATTTGCTTATTACATATTTCCCCTACTAGACTATAAATTCAACAAGCATAAAGACCAGATTAGCCTTTTCCCCATTCCAGTGACTGGCACATAGTAGATATTCTATTCAGGAGTGATAACTCAAGAATTCTGGGAAATGACCCAATCAAGACCTGATTTGCTGCTGAAGCCATCAAGGGAGAAGTGAGCTTTCTAGGAGTATCCAACACAAGAGACCAGCTTGTTATTTCTGTATGTCTCCACTACCTTCACCTTTCCATTTGGAACAAGTAAGGAATCACAGATGGAAATAGCTCAGTACATAGCTCCTTTCTGCCTTTGCTTTCTACCACTTGGGGGAGTCTCATTCCCTTCCACTTCCTCTTTTAGTTTGTTTTCCTGTTTACCCCCACTGCCAACCTAAATGTGCCCTGAGAGGGCACATTCTCTCACTGTTCCTTAAAGAAGCCATACTCATTCTCCTAACTTAAAATTCTCAAAATGTCATAAATAAAAAGGAACTGTGTGATAATCTAATCCAAGGCTGAGAGGGAAGACATGATTTAGCTAAGACCACATACATGGGGTTAAGTGAAATGAAGACTAGAACTCAAATATTGGTCTTTTTTGTTGGGTTTTTTTGAGTCTGAATCTCGCTCTGTCACCCAGGCTGGAGGGCAGTAGCAGACAGCTCACAGCCACCACAGCCTTGACCTGCTGGGCTCAGGCAATCCTTCTGCCTCAGTCTTCCAAGTACCTGGAATTACAGATGTGTGCCAACATGCCCAGCTCATTTTTTGATTTATTGTAGAGACGAGGTCTCACCATGTTGTTCAAGCTGATCTTGAACCCGTGGGCTCAGGCAATCCTCTCGCCTCCCAAAGTGCTGGGATTACAGGCGTGAGCCACTGCGCCCCGCCCACCACTGTTGAGTTCTTAAACTCAACAGCAATCTGATGTAGTGGGCAAGAGTATGCATTCTGCAGTGATGTGACCCAGCTCCAAATAGCAGCTTTACTCCTTCCTCTCTACAATGAATAACTTGGGCAAAATACTTAGATCTCATGAAGCCACAGGTTACTCAGGTGTAGCATGAGGAATATGACCCATTTCTGAATAACGCAGATAATGTATGCATGGTGCTTCTGTAGGAACTGCTGTGACCACGTGTTAGCTGTTATATCATAAATATCCTTCAGGCCTAGCATATATATATTCCACCCCCCCATTTGTGATCTTTCCGGCACTCAACTTCTTATACTGGGCTACTATATTCAAGCCACACCACACAATTGTATTGCCAACGTTTATCCAGTTCCTTGCCTGTCGTATTACAAAATTCTTCAAAATAAACACTGCTTTAGCATCTCCTGCCACATAGCACAGACCTGAGCACCTAATAGGAATTTAAAAACCTGAGGAACATTTACAGCGGTGTGCTGGAGCAGGCTTGCATGGCTGGCAAGAGCCAACTGTTAATTAAGAAATTTTGTAAGCAGGTGGCCCTGGTAAGTTTAAAATTAAAAAGAACAGGTTAACTTTCCTTCTCCCTGCTAGACAGCATACTACTGTTGACAGGGAATCCCACTCTCTCATATGGAATAACTTGCCCTTATTTTCTATGGCATCCCCTCCCCTGCCTTGCAAGGTTCTAACTTCCTCTTTACTAAGTCCAAGATCTTTTTTTCCAGGGTCCAGTGGAATCCTTTTCAGTGTCAGATGAGCTGAAATTCACTCATCAGTTCTTACACTATCCTCTTTCATTCCCAAAGGCCTGACCAGGAAAGATACCAGCCTACATTCCCATTTTATCTACCCTAGGCAATGACTCAGAAATTGCACAGAGACACTGTGAGGAGGAGAACTAGAGGACTGAAGTATCTGGGAGGCAGGATCACTCCATCAGCAAACCAAATTCATGCTCACACCCGCGTCGCCTACCTTGGCATGCTGAAGCAGCTCACAGATGCTGGATCAAGTCTTGAAAGCCAACCAGGAAATCCTCCATAGGCTCCCAAAAAGGGACCACCCATTGAATTTTTTTTTTTTTTTTTTTTTAGACGGAGTCTCACTCTGTTGCCCAGGCTTGAGTGCAGTGGCACGCTCGTGGCCACCACAGTCTTGACCTGCTGGGCTCAGGTGATCCTTCCATCTCAGCCTTCCAAGTAGCTGGAACCACAGGCATGTACCACCATGCCCAGCTAACTTTTTGATTTATTGTAGAGACGCGGTCTCACCAAGCTGCCCAGGCTGGTCTCAAACCCATGGGCTCAGGCAATCCTCTTGCCTCTCAAAGTGTTGGGATTACAGGCATGAGCCACCATGACTGGTACATTGAACACTCTTGTTCCCACAAAACTGAAAAAACAAACTACACCCACCCCCACCACTCTTCAGTTCCTTCTCAGCCTCGTTGAGGGACATGGAGAACTTAAGTTTTCTTATCTGTGCTTCTGCCTCTGAGTTATAGGGGGATTCTCCAAATTCAAGAAGCAACCCCAAGGATATTCCTCATAGATCACAAATTGAACCAAAAACGCAAATCCTTTCTATAAAACTACACATTTTCTATTCATGCATATAACTAAGGGTTATTAAAATGGTGATCACAAACTAAAAATTTAAACATTTGGTTTAGATTCACATGCTACTAAGAACTCAGGCTGCCACCAAGTATTCACCAACACCACACAGCTCAAAATACATGTGTACACAAAAAGTAAAAAGTGGGAAAATACGGTATAGAAAACAGCCACAGGGTTTTCTACCTTGCTGAACTGGGTGAAGGTCAAAAAATTGTGGAAGTCACTAATCCAACCCAAACATCCCCAAAGACTTATCCAAAAGTTGAACAAATCTAACTTGTGCCTAACTCTTCAAAAAGAACCTAGCTTAAGGACAGAATTGAATATAGGGAGGAAAGCAAATTGAAGAGGAATTGTCTTCAAAGGCAAGATAGAACTATATTTGTTTTTCTCTGCCCAAGTACTCTGAACATGCCTACACAGAACCTCTACCTGACTACTTAAAATAAGTTTGGGCCTCCACTGTAACCATGAGCTTGACTGTGAAGGTCAAGAAGACTTACCAGCCAGGCTTGGTGGCTCAGTCTGTAATCTCCTGACCCGCAGGCTCAGGCAATCCACTCACCTCAGCCTCCCAAAGGGGGCCTTTGGGAGGCTGAGGTGAGTGGATTGCCTGAGCCCGCGGGTTCAGGACCCGCCTGGGCAGCGAGATCTCATCTCCACAACAAGTCAAAAAATTAGCCGGGCGTGGTAGTGCGTGCCTGTAGTTCCAGCTACGTGGAAGGCTGAGGCGGGCTGCGGTGGCCGGGAGCGGCCACTGCACTCCAGTCTGGGCGACAGAGACAGACTCCAACTCAAAAAAAAAGACTTACCAACAAGTAATGGAATCTGCCCTCCATACTAGGAGCTGAGAAACTGAAAAGGCACTGGAACAGAGCAGAAGCCCCTTCACCAGCAGGCGCAGGATCCATGACAGAAGACTGCTGCCAGTAGCCTACCACATTTCACCCAAAAGTTAGGGAGAGGCAGGGAACAGTTGAGGGAGGGGCTCTACCTCTAGAGTCATGCAGCCCTCTGGTTGAAATATTTCTGCTCAGGCCAGGTGCGGTAGCTCACACCTGTAATCCCAGCACTTTAGGAGGCAGAGGCAAAAGGACTGCCTGAGCCCAGGGGTCCGAGACCAACCTGGACAATTTGGTGAGACCTTGTCTTTACAAAAAATTTTAAAATTAGCTGGGCATAGTGGCACATGCCTCTAGTTCCAGCTACTTGGATGAAAGGTTGAGGTTGCAGCTAGCTGTGATCATGCCACACTGTACACCAGGCTGGGCAACGGTGTGAGACTCTGACTCAAAAACAAAACAATCAGGCAACCTCTTTGGGTCCCCTCCTACAGTGGAAGCCTTTCTGTCCTCTCAATAAATCCTTTCTCAAAACAAAAAATTCTTTGCTCATCCCTATTGTTATTTTATCTTTGCCTAGATAACCTCAGGCAAATCTATAAAGTGGGGACAATGCCAACTTTACAGGGTTATTTTGAGGATAACGTAAAGTCAACCACAGAAAGTGTCCTCTGCTGCTCCTTTCAGTGCTCATGATTGGGTGAGTGGTTCTGTGGATGCTTTTCCAGAATCTCTAATTCCTTGGTTCATAGGACCAAGGAGGAATGCCTGTTGTCTACCTGCTCCAGAGGACCTGACTGGCAGGACAGGGACAGCCTCCCCGAAGATCCTTCCCTTTTAAAGTTCTCAAGCTGTAGTGTGGGACCACTACATTAGAAAAAGCAGTAGACAGACAAAAACTTGGTGTTCCACTCCTGGAACCTTAAGGCCCAAACTTGCTACAGATGTCCAAAAATAGAATGGCTAGGTTCATACAATCACAGCAGCTTAAAACTGGTATGATTACCAGTTTATAAAAGAAACATTGAGGCTACAGGGAGATGACTTGTCCTGGGTCATAGTAACTGACAGAACCACGACCAGAGTTCAAGAAAGTGATTTCTATATCTACCCATTTTTGCATCAGCTCATATCTTGTTGATCCAGTCCAACCTGAAGTCCATTCAGCTGACGAGCAGTGAGGTTCATATGGCCTCTCTCCCATGACCTATACTAACTAGAGCTTTGCACACAAATGGAAAATAATTCTTCTTATTAGTCTGACTGCTGGGTCAGGGAGGATATGCTGGACTCCAGTTATAGGACTTCATTCAAGGTGTAAGTTTCAAAGAACAAACACGAATTGGGCAAGTAAGGTAGAAGTCACCTCAGAAAGATGTGATCTAGACCAAAATTTTCAAAGAATTATCTACAGGGTAGTCTGCCCTGTTGAAACCTACATTCTTTTAATGCCTATCACCTGAAGGGTATCTGAGATTACAGTACTGGACCACCTTTCTGAGCATCTCCAGGGCGGAGACATCACCAGAAACTTGTGCACCTCCAGTGTGCAGTAGTCTACGGCACAAAAGGAGCTGTAGAGTATTAGCGGACCAGAGCTCTTGGGAAAGAAAACTAACTATTCATAACAAGTTTCCCTGCCCCTCACTGGAATAAATTCATCTTGGATTTTTGGGAGAGGTTAAAATGGGTCACTCTTCAGAGTGTGCATGTTAAGGAAGCAGAGAATAAGAAACTAATGTACAGTTACAGACTAGTTTACTCTTAGTTCCTATATGACCACAATTTAGCAATCTGCCAGGGAAGCCTTTACCTGGTTCCTGTGTTACAGGAGTGTACCTACCCTAAGTACCAACGAGCACTTACTTGTGTGACTTAACTCTAAACTTCTGAAGAACAGGCATCTCACTTTGCTTCCTTTTCCACCAATGTGTAAGTGCTGGTGGACAACACTGTGCAAAAATTTGTTAGTAGGGATATAATTATGGCTGTATACTCATGTGAAATTGTCTTAACTTGAAGGTAACAGATGTTTCCAATTCCAACCTGTCAATTCAATGATCATAGAAGTAAAGCAGGATCTACTTCAGTTAAACTAGTTGTTGTGTTAACCCTTCCACCACTTGAGGCAGATTTATAGCAGAGGGACGCCGCTGGTCCCATAGGCCACACTGCAGAAGGGAGTTATGTAAAAAGGCTGTGCCACCCTCCCACCACCATTGCAATACAGTGTGTGGAGAAGTGTAGTGGAGGGTTACATTAATAAACTTCCAAGTAGAATAAAAGAAAAATGAGGAAAGCAGCAGCACCAGTTGGTGTAATTTTAAAACTCTTTAAATGAAATTTTTTCCCTTCTTAAATCAATCCCACTCTGCAAAGACAGATGACTTGTGGTAGGCACAATGTGGTTACCATTTGATATAAAGCACAAATTCATGTGACAAGTCTTGGTCACTAATCAAAAGCTACTATTCCCACCCATTAGGAGGCTGGGGCTAGAGACAGCAGTGAGAGGACTTCAGTCTAAGTGAGATTTATAGTCCTGGTCACCAGCAGATTTACAACATAAGCAGGCAAAGGGAGAAAATCAGCAGCAGCAGAACGAACAGGGAGTGAAACACCAAGGGGTAAGCCCACTGGAATACAACATAGCTCACTTCCGGGATGAGGTAAACTGACTAAATGCCTTTAACTCTGTTCATATTGAATTATGCTCTCTTGCTGGTCAGTGCTCCATGACCAAATAGTCACTTCCTCCTCCTCTCAACATGAAAAGGCAAGCGATCAGCTGATTAGGAAAAATGGCCTAGACTATTAAGTTACCAAGGTTAGAGTCCAGATGTTTGGAACAACTGGAGTGCCAATCCCAATGCTCTGCTGTGCCAGTTACCACTTCTCTCCAGTCCTAACCTTAAATATATTCACAGAAGGGAAGCCCCTGGGGCTCTTGACAGATTTCAAGGCATTTGGCTAATGACATTTTTCCCAGCACTGCTTCCTGCCTCCAGACTTTTAAAGTGCTGCCCTTCTTTCCATGTGGCTGGAATGTTTGCATCAGGTGGCTTTTTACTCCTTCTGGACTCTTCAGTAGTAGAGCAGTATGTAGAAAATCATGCCACCTTGGTTGCTCATTGCTAGTTATGTTGATCCAGAAAAGGAGTCATGTCAGGATGCTACTGAGACTCTCTGACACAAAGTAACTAAAAGCAGCAAGAACAAACCCAGGAACAACAAAGAATTAACATTTACCTGAGGAGGTACCAACAGATTAACTTGCTTATGGTGTTGAATATTAGGGTTTTCCCAGAAAAGTCACTACAGCATCAGAGAATTGTGCTACTGCCAGTACACTCTTTCCAGGACATTTTACAATAAGCCAATGAGATCTTTCAGATTTATACTAAAAAGAAGAAAAGTGAAATCAAGCAATTTTAGATTCTACCATATCCCATTAAAAACTCTACTTGTGGGAGGAGACTGCTTATGATGCACATAATTTATAAACTTTTTGTTGTTTTTGCTGTAAAACAGTGGAAAGCAGACAATGAATTATAGAAGTGATCTCTCCTGATTACAAAAAGGAGACACATTATCACAGTCCATCCCTTTCAAATGATAAAGGCCACCTGGATATCTGGAGGCGGCTGGTTTCACTCAGTGATTTTTCCAATGCTTAGTCAAAACCTGATCATTTAAAAATGGCTCAGCTACTACCTGGAATTATGTCTAGTCTAACCTCTAAAACAAGCTTAGTATCCAAATTCTAATACAAGCTAAACTCTTTCATGATAAAAATAAAAGTTTTAAACATTTCTCTAGAGTTTTGGTTATAAGGAACAGCCACTAGTTTCACTGTGACTCTAATCCACTTTTTAAAAAAGGATTATAGTTTACAGAAACTTTCTTTTTGCTATTTTTCAGAAGTTGAACACATGTGAAGACAAAAATCAAAACATTAATGTCAGAAAGCATTATTTTTAATTCCTTTCTTCCCTTCCTCAAATACCTCACATACTAATAATGCAAAAGCAAAAAAGAAAAACAAAGCTTTAGAGTGTGTGCAATTGAGACTCTACCCTGAAGATTTATTTTCCCATTTCCTACTGTAATCAGTTTTTAAAAATTCACAGACCCCTTTAAGACTCCTTCTATGAAAAGGAGCACCTGGTCTCCAGTTCATTCCAAGTTCACGTAACGAAGTAGTTCACTAGCAAAACACACATAACATTCTGACAGGGTGGATACCACGAACTTGACCTAGAATCAAGTTTCCTCCCTGCTGTTCCAGGTAGCCTCTTCTTTTCACACTTCAGCATTAGCAGACAAGGATAAACAACAATTGTTACCTCCTAGTTCATCAAATCCACCTTTCCAAAGGCACAAAATATTTTCAGGAGTTATAAAAAAAGTACTTGATAATATTAGCTCAGTAAAGTACTCTTATGCAGTTAAAGCATTAAAAGCATCAGCCTGTTTTATTTTGTGACAAGTTTATTGAACAGTATTCAAGACTTCATCTTTATAAACAAGAACCTCTGCTGAATGATGCCAAGGCAGTGTTTGCTGGCAATGTTGCGGCCATGCTGGCAATGAGCCATTTTATTGTTTGGTTTCTAAAGTCTAGACTACTGTAGAACTGCCAGTAAAACAATTTAAATGTGGCAATTTTGCAAGGGTGGGAAATAATTTTTAAACTGACCACTGCCAGAGATTATTTCTAAAAGATTTGACTTAGCAGCAATTTTACATTTTCTTTATTCGTTTTACAGGTGTTCTTAAAATTGATGAGTGGGTTTTATTTTTACACATTTGACCTACACCTGTACACAATCACAGAATCCAGTAAAAGGGACAGAAGTTCAAGGCTTTCATGTGTCCTTATTTTTATACAAGGTGACTATTTCTACCTAAATATATATGTTGGCTTACGCCCATACAGACCTAGATTTTCATCCAGTGGGTTAGACTGACCTTAACTACACTGAATATTACTATCTGAAATTTTGAGTTATAATAAGCTTCCTAATGGACTTTTCATTGATGCTTTGATAACCTGGAGTACAAAGCTAGGAACTATATTTCACTTAACACTGTATTGTATTTTTTTAAAAAGCCACTAATAATTGTACATCCAAACTATAGTGTAAACACAGAACACACCTACAAATTATGCTTATGAACTAAATGTTTCACTAAAGTTCAGAAAAGTTTACAAAGTTGCTTATTTATAAAATACATTTGTAGATTTATCTAATCCTTTAACGCAAAAGAAAAATGAACACCAATAAAAACTCAGCAGAAGGGAGAGGAAAAAAAAATAAACCTAATGGAAAAGATTCTCTTCCATTAATGACATGGTCACCGAAAACAGACAATAAAAATTACACATAAAATTGAAAATATCATAATAGTGTTTACAAATGCACACAACTTTGAGCAGAGCTTTACAAATCCTTCATACTATACAAAGCAAATGAGAAAATAATGTAAATTCATTTCCACCCCAAACCTAGTTCTTAGGAGAAAATTTGCAGGATAAGAGGTCTGAATAGTTTCACAGAACACATTTTCAAAAAAACTTTTTAACTGAAACTCCAATGCCCAGAACAGGATAAACAGTATGCTTAGCAGTTAGCACTGTGTTAATAAATCTTAGATACACAAAAATCAAGTTCCAGAGGGCAAAGCATTTAATTACATTTCACAACGAGAACTGTTGTGATTCAATGAAATATGAAACATAGTTCTCTCCAATTCTACACAAACCACTATTTTCTTAATTTATTTAATTCGATGAACAATCAAGTTTTCCTTTTCAGCATTTATCTAAGATGTAGAAATAACAAAGTAGTTGCAATAAGGTGTATGAAATATTTAATAATGTACGAACATATAACCAAAACAAATTGTGAAAAAAGATAAAAGACTTTCATTTTCAAACAACCCATTTTTCTAAAATGAAACTAGTTTTCCAATGGGGAAAATATTTGCAGTTGAAATAGACTCCCGAGCAGTGCTGAAGTTTTTTGCATTGTCTTTAGAATGAAAAATGATTACTTAACAGAAACTTAAATTGAACAGTATATACAAACATCATATTGCTTTTTAAGTTGAGGAGGCAATATCTATCAAAGCAAATCTGTATTCATGAATTATCAAAAGACCTACAACACAGCCACCTCTTGAAAGTCTAAACAATCCTTTCCTTAAACAAAAATCCTGTACTGTCAATCCTCTAAGATTTTAAATGAAAAGGCTTTCCAAATCTTATCACACAAATCAAACTGTTGCCATTCTTAACTCTAAGTTACACGACGCTGTATATCAGTGTTCTACTGATTTGCAACATCAAAAAGGCACATTTTTAAAATAGGAAATATTTATTTTAAAAGGCTAACCCCTTTGTAAATATATATTGATTTGAAGAAAATGTTGGGGATGTTTCAAACCAAAGCAAGAAGGTCATGTAAAAAATAAAATTTGCTTTCCATGATATCTCAACAATCTCCCATTCTGTATGTTTATAATGTGACACATCTTTAGAACATTTTAACTAAGAAAAGTTACCCTAATTAGAGCCTTTTGTGGCAGCGAGCAGGACGTTGTAAGGAAAATGTTTTCATGACAAGGACACTCACTAACGAGAACCCATGTGGTACTCTTGCCTTAATGTCCTGAATGCCAAAGAAAAGAGTATGAAAGGGCAAGGAATATAAATTTTCTCCCCTCTGGCAGCTGCACTTGTATTCTGTATAAAGAATTTTTGTAAACAGGCTCCTGATCGAACAACTACACCAAAATGCCTCCAAATAACAGGATTAAACGCATATCAATCTATGAACCAGCTTATGGATCTTTTATTCAATAATACTACGGCTAACAAAGCTAACAATTTCAACTTCAGTTTTAAAAACCACAATATAGTAATGCTCTTTCTTATGAATGGACTCCTGTTTGCTTAAAGGCCAAAATTTCACATAAATTGGGACAGAAGGAAATTGCTAGAACAGTTAGTCCATCATAGATTGGACTACAAACCAAGCATCTTAAACACTGATTATTAAAAGTGGTTTCTAGTTTTCAATGTCATCCAAACAACATGAACAATTTTTAAACTGACTGAACTCAAACTTGGTGGTCAAACCAAAAAGGCTCTGGTAGGTAGAGGACTCCATAGTTTATTTTTATGGCAAAAGTCTTATTCCACACAGTTTTAAGTATGACATTAGAAATCAAAGTTCAAAGTTATAGCATAAACCAAGTGTGGAGGTTTTATATTTAGGGAAAAAAACCAACAAAACAGTTCTGCTTATTTACAAGTGAGTCAAACAAAGCAGCAACTTCTGAAGCAGGACTGTCTATACAGCAAGAACCCTCAAGAAGCAATAAAGGTACATACAATGAATCTGTATACAGAGATTTTATTCAATTTTAAAAGAAAATGAGGACTTAGACATAGCTTTACCCTAAAACAAAGCAAATCTGTCCCGCTTTAGACCAAATTCCGAGAGTAGCCAACTTCTACTTTTCAGTAGCTGGCAAGAGCACCCTCAATGAGTTCTACTGACATTTCTATTTTCTTCATCCCGTATGGTATAAAACAAAACCAATCTAGACTCCTTGATAAACTTTATGTGGTCATTTGAGCTTTACAAATGGCTTCTCTATTGGTATGCCAAAATCATTTATGTGTTCTCTCCAGATAGCTTTACTGTAACATACAGCAATGTTTATCCTGGTGAGTGAGTCTTCTGTAAACAGTCAACCAATGCTCTACGTTATGAAAACCAAACTATATGCAATTGAAACAATCCAAAGGTTCTAACCTGGAAATACTAGAAAAACAAACTGGATGCATTAACCACAGCAATATGAAGATCTACCTTATAAAGAATTGATGTGAATGGCTACCCTAATACAAGTTTTACTTTTCTTGAACCTATAGGCCTGTCATTTAAATCAATGACAGCAGCTGTGGCTTCATCCCGAGACTCAAAGGCTACCATGGCTTCACCTGTGGGCATACCTTTTTCATTGTATTTTAAACACACAGAGCCTGGGATTACTTGATAGCCATAAAAGAAATCTAAAATCTCATCAATAGACACAGTAAAGGGCATGTTCTGCACTTTAATTACTGTTGGTCCTGGTTTTCCAGAACTAGATCCAAAGCCAGGGGGACCACCAATATGAATTGGACCAGGGCCAGGTCCAGGTCCAAAAGCTGGTGGCCCGCTCAAGTGCCCAGGGGCACTTCCAAGACCAGGAGGGCCACTTCCAAAGCCAGGGGGGCCACCCAAGCTACCAGGGCCATTTCCAAAATTCTGAGGGCCCCCTCCAAAACCCGATGGCCCACTTAAATTATTTGGTCCACCTCCAAAACCCGGAACATCCAGTCCTAGACCAGGCAAACCACTGTTTCCAACTGAAGGCATACCAGGCCTAGCATCACCAAAGGCCCCTCCTAATCCTGGAGGAGGGAGTGGCGGCCCAAAGGCATTTGACCCACCGAAATTACCAGGAAAGTTAAACGGAGGCCCATTGTTGGCTTCCTTTGATCCTACAGCCAAGAAGGCATGCTCTTCACCTCCTGTACTGGGCATTCCCGCACCGGGCATTCCCGCACCGGGCAGTCCCGCACCGGGCAGTCCCGCACTGGGCATTCCTGGTACTGAAGGATTACCTGGCACAGGCATCTTTAATCCCTTTTTTCCTTGAGCGGGGGGATTTTTCTCAATCTCTCGCATATCTTCTAGGGTAACTACATGAACAAAAGCTTCTCTCCCATTAAGTTTTTTACGGTGTAAGCATTCAGACTTACGTGCATCATCTTCATTTTTAAACTGAACCAGTGCCTGTCCTAGACCTTGCCCATTGTTATCAACAAGAACATGTACAGCATTTTCTTCCACTGGGATTCCTTCTAGGAACTGAAGAACATCCATCTTGGTAATGCTGAATGGAATATTTGTTATGTGGGCACAGATTTTGGCAGAGTTGACATCCCCCTCTGGATTTAATATCATTTCCCTCTGGTCATAGCTGAAGTTCTGCAGTCTTTTTCGAATCATATCTATTTTTTCCAGCATACCTTTCTTAGTAATTGGATGAACTTGAATAAAGCGATTGCCCATGTACTGTTTATGACGACACAGAGCGGCCTTATAGTCAGACTCATTCCTGAACTCTACAAAGCCTTCACCAGTTGCTTTCCCATTGGGTCCATAAGCTATATAAATACTATCTTCCACGATATCCAACTTTTTGAAAAAATCAATGACATGTTTGTTTTCTGCTTCAAATGGTAGCCCTTTCAAATAAACACAAAAACCAGCCTCATGTGGTGATCTTGACCTTGACCTTTTCTGCCCACTGGGCGATTTTGACCTGGGAAGTGTCTGAGGAGGGGGATGGGTTTGTCCAGAAGGTCCCATATTTTGCTTAAAAGTGATATGGCCTCCAGCAGCTACCCACTGTCTTTCTGTGGCAGGGCTAACTTCCACATAGCGTTGAATCATCAGCATTCTGTTTCGTTTCAAAGCTTCAAATGTATCTTGAGGGGAGAGAAACTTAACCAATCCATTCCCATTATTTCTACCTACATGGTCTTTCAACAAATGCACGGCATCAACACGGAGCCCATGGAAAAAATCTCTGACATCATTTTCCATTGCAGAAAAGGGCATTCCATGCACACTGACATAGAGATCATCAGGGTTGATGGGAAGTGGCTTCACACTGCTTTGAGAGTTCATTTGGATAGGGTTAACAGGATTCAATGGACCCAGAAACACAGGGTTCAGGTTATTGTTCAGATTCATAGGTGCTCCAGAGCCATTCATTCCAGCAGGAAGCGGTGCCACAGGTGGCGGATTCAATGGCGGCATGCCTGACATGGGTGGCAGTGGGGTCATGGGTGGCACGGAAGGGACTGGGGGAATAGGAGGTACAGGAGGCACAGGTGGCAATGCAGGTACTGGAGGAGGAACTGGTATTGGGGGAATGGATGGCATTGGTGGCAAAGATGGCATCGCTGGGATTGGAGGAATTGGTGGTGGTGGGACTGTGTTCATTGGAGAGGCTGTGCTTGGAACAGTTGAGCTAAATGTTGGGCTCCCAAAGGAAGTCCCCATATTTGGAGGAGCTGTTCCTATGCTGGCTGTGGAAAATGTCTGTATGTTTTTATTGCTTTCGTGAACAGAAGTGGTAGCAGTAACTACACTGGGCGAAGGATTATTAAAGTTGGGTACCGTTGTAGGCAAGTTTACCCTGCCACTCATTCCTGAGCTAGGTGGGGGTCCTGATCTACTAGCATTTGCTGGTGGTATGTCTAAGTTGGCAGTTTCAAAACGCCTACGACTCAGTTCAATCATATTCTGCATTTCCGTTTTACTACTCAACAATAGTGTTACTTTTGACCCTTTAATTGTACCACCTGTGCGCATCATACCAAGCCTTGCATCTTCATCAGTGGCAAAAACGATGAAAGCCTCACCCAGTTCACCCCCTACAATATGCACGCCCCCATCAGGAATGGTCAATCCAGAGAAGAAGTGGCGAATGTCCATGGTCCCCGCCACAATTGGGAGACCTTGCAAACGGATGACCACAGCCATGCTGCGCTGAAACCACACACACCTGCAGATGAGAAAAGGCAACGGCCAGGTCAGACTCCTGTTTATCACACCAGGTTTTTAGCTACAAGAATGACCAGCTACCCATATTATGTCCTCAACCTATCACAAGCAATGTATTTGTTTAATTTAAATATTCTAAAAACTGAGTATTACATGCCATTTACAATGTAAAACTTAGAAAACTTCAACTTCCAAAAGGCATTAATTCTAGAAACAAAGAGAAGTTCAGTCCCAAGACTTAAAAGGTTCAGGAAAAAACAACTGTAGGACAGTAAAAATCACCACAGACATCATTCAGAGCACAAATATTTAGAAAGATTTAAAAGAAATGTGTAAGTCAAGAAACACAGTTTAATAATCTATAGGGAGAAAACATGCAAAGGATGCATCAAAGTTAATATTTAAAACAGGTTTAGCATATTCCCTATAAACTTGATAATTTACAGAATTATCAGAGTGATTTTAGACAACTCAGTTTCAAAATCCAACAGAAACAAAAAAGTAGAATACTAATGAATTACGAAAACTACTTAACTCAGGGGGGAGGGGAAGGAAGGTGGGATTAACAGTAGTCAGTATCTGTCTGGGGACAGGGAGGCACCCTTTATCAACAAGGGTGCCTGAATGAAGCATATTTGTATACCTAACCCTTAACTGTATCCCACAATATCAAAATAAAAAATATTGATATAAAAAATAAACTAAATAAACAGAAGAATGAAATTTTTTTAAAAACTACTTAACTCTAAAGCAGTTTCAAGTCTCAAATGAGAACTGGTTCCATATTTTATCCTAAAATTTTTCCATCTGCCTTATATACAGCTTTATTTATTAAATGATACTACATACGGAATTACTATAAACAACTTTGTAATACCTACTAAGAAGCCAAAAGAAATACTGAATAGCACAGCCAAAATCTGAGTTACCTATATTCATTACCCCTAAAAGTAAACCTAGTTATAGTGTCCTTCACTGTAATTATTTTAATTAAAACTCAAGTCACATGACTCACTGAGCATGCCACTGCACTCCAGCCTGGGCAACAGAGTGAGAATCCAACTCAAAAAAAAAAAAACAAAAAACCAACAACAACCCCCCCCCAAAAAAAAAACAAAAGAAAAGGAAGTACTTTTTGGTTTTGTTTAGAAGAACTAGAGTGCGAACTTTACTCAGTAGTTGTTACAGTCTGTGACCCAACATACTTCCTGTAGGATTTGTGGTTGCTAACTAATATCCTTAGATAATGTCTATTTTGATTTGATCAAAAATAAAGTTTCTCTCAAATTTCAGTATTTCAGTTCTAAAGGCTTCTAAGAGCAAATGCAAAGGCAGCCCTTTGTAAAACGACACAAATTAAAATCTTGGGACTGAGAAACATATTACCTTGAAATTAATGTGGTCAACAACACAGGGTATTTTCTAAGTCATCTTAAAAGTCAACTTCTGGATTACCCAGGCCCAAGAGGTTGAGACTGTTCCACTGCACTCCAGTCTGGGCAATACAGTGAAACTATGGCTCAAAAAAGTCAACTTAGCCGGGCTCAGTGGCTCAGCCTGTAATCCCACGCTTTTGGGAGCCTGAGGTGAGTGGACTGCCTGAGCCCACGGGTTCAAGACCCGCCTGGGTAACTTGGCGAGACCTCATCTCTACAATAAATCAAAAAAAAATTAGTCGGGTGTGGTAGTGAACGCCTGTAGTTCCAGCTACTTGGAAGGCTGAGGCGGAAGGATTGCCAGAGCCAAGCAGGTTGAGGCTGTGGTGGCAGGGAGCAGCCACTGCCCTCCAGCCTGGGCGACAGAGTGAGACTCCAACTCAAAAATAAAAACAAAAAAAAAAAGTCAACTTTTAGGCTGAGCAGGGTGGTTAATGCCTGTAATCCCAGCACTTTGGGAGGCAGAGGTGAGAGGATGCCTGAGCTCAGGGGTTGGAGACCTGCCTCAGCAACAATAGCCAGGCGTGGTGGTGCATGCCTGTAGTTCCAGCTACTTGGAAGGTTGAAGGATCGCCTGAACCCAGCAGGTTGAGGCTTCGGTGGCCATGAATGTACAGCATGAGTGCCATAAGTGCACAGCAGCCTGGGCAACACAATGAGACTGACTCAAAAAAGAAAAAAAAAGGTCAACTTTTAATATAAGCCTATTAAACTGGCTCTGTGACCTCAGAAAAAATATAAATTAATTAAAATTTGGTTTTATTGCTTCTCAAATAAGAACATTACAGTGCTCAAGGTTTCCTGCTGTAAGCTCTAGGAATTCTGTAACTCCATGAAAGCAGTTCTTCAATGTCAAGCATCACATGAATACTAATTCAATGCAACAAAACCTTTAATGATATCTTCATTATTATAATTGCTATATACAAATGAGAAATATAGCATGTGACAGTTTTCTCACACACTCATACACAAAAGTAAAAGCAACCTTCAAATTTAATCCAGAAAGATGGACTGATAAACAGACAATGCTCTTTGTGAGACCATCATAAAACACTAGATATTCGGGGAAGCTTTCCATTTATGAACTACAAGTGTCAACAAGAAAAATTAACACTAAAGACATCAAACCAACAAACTCTTTTCTCCTTATTTACTATCTAGCAGCCTATAAGAAAGTTCATCAAGATCTGCAGTCATTAGATCAAATTCTCATTCTTTACTGAATCTAAACTATGTAGCTATATGCAAAACTGAAATATCATTTTCCATTTCTGCTTCATAAAATGCTTAATCATTCTGTATGGGGGAAACATCATGGGCAATACAGGTACCCAAAACAAGCTGAGATATATTAGTCTGCTTTGGGACAACTAAACAGAAGCTTGATATAGTCCCAAAACACAAAAATTAAACACAGGGCAAAACTGACATACACAGGTAAGTCTTTAAACCATTTTCTGTTACAAGTAGGGATTTACTGAACGTCTATACAAGATACACATGAAAACATGCTACTGAAAATCTGCCTCAGATTACCAGCTAGAAAGGACTAAGTACTAAACCAAAGCACAAGATTTATTCATAAAGACATCTGAAGAGGAAAACAATTTTTTGGTTCTGAAGAATATAAAATAACATTTGCTATTCTGCTACTAAGTAACTGTCTGACAGATAAGTCATTTCAACCTATCTTGATCCTAGCTTAATTAATTACTTAAACAAGAGGGTTAGAGTCCAACTTCTAAGGTTCCTTTGAAGTCTAAAATTTGTACTCTAAAACACATGACCCAGTATCCATAACTATGCTTCTAGGGAATATAAATAAGCATACCACTAACAAGCACCTATATTTATAACTAGTCTAAAATGGTACTAAGGAATAAAACAGCTACTTACTGTCTAACAATCAGGAATGCAGCATATAAATAAATCCATATAAAACTGACCCCCCCAAAGGAAGCAACAACTGTTCAAGGTGCCCAATCTACCCCACCCCATTCCTCAGATAAGCTTGTTAAAAAACAAAACACACACACACACACACACACACACACACACACACACACAATTTAGTTACTACACATATATTCATTTTTCTTAATAAAAGCTATCTCATTTTATTTTGTATAAAAACAAACTCTCTATTCAAAATCTCTTACCTGATCAAACAAGAGATGTATTTTCTTAACAAGAAGTAGAGGCCAAGTCAATCCTGTGGGCAACCAATTAAAACCAACTTTTAGACTGCAATAGAGAATAAACGGAGGCAAAAATCAATGCAGGAAACACAAAACAACACGCACAGGCCACACTGAACCATACATTATGAAGGCGAGTCTGAAACCACCAGAGTACTTCATTAGAATTAGAATGCATATCCAACAAAAAAAAAAAAGGGGGAAGACATGTAACAAAATCCCACACATGCTTCTTACTTGCTATGGCTTTCAAATCTGAGTACCTCAAAATATTTATATATTTATATACAACAAGAATGTGTCATAAATTAGACCACAAATGTGTCAATTGAAACTATAACAGTCACAAAGCTCAGCTTCACAGCTGGTAATTGCTTTTATCATTGATGATTAAACTAGCCCAGAAAACTCCGTAAACACAAATCTATTTCCCTAGGTTCTCACCAAATTTTTTATGAAAAAGCACAAGCTTGTACAATAACAATTCCTGGAAAAATTAAGTCAGAAATTCAAGCGTACTCATGGTTTCCATGAGTAGTTACTGTAGTTAGCCTTTCAAAATAGCATCATAAGTCACAAAACAAATAAGAATACATTCTGGCTATAACAACTAAATCCACTGGGATTCAAAATATTAAGGAAAAGTGCTTTTCTTCTCTCCTAACACCACAACAGCTTTAGAGAAAACCTGTATTAAAAAAATCCTAAAAAATGTATGGCAAATTAAGAATACTTCCCAAAGCAAAAACAGTTCACTCATCTTTCACTGGAATTTCTTCCAAACTGGTGAAATTATAAGCAATATATATGACCAAATAACTACACAAGTATGTTCAAAAGATCATTTTTAAATTTAGAGAGAAAAAATTGCCACTGTTTGATATTAAGAATACCAACAGAAGACTACTTATCCAAATGATGCTCATCTTTAGCATCTTTCCAGATCAAGATATCACCAGTGAGCTTAATATTCATCACCAAAAAGTAAAACATATTTCAAAACTCTAAGTGTTATCCCAAACTTGTAAAAGTCAAGTTAAAATATCTCCTAGTCAAACCACTCATCAAATTACTAAAGAACAGTTGAGATTGCTTTGCCATAAAAAACTATGCAAATGTCATGAGCGTACTTTCAAAAGCCCAGAGCACTGTATTAATCTTCCATATGCTGTACAAATCTAGCCAATTAAGTCTAAAAAGCCTACAAACTCTTCATTTAAAAGCCCTATCTAGTAGTTTATCTAACAAGTCACAAAGGAAAATGTGAAACAGAAAAAAGCCTGCTTCAAAGTAAAGCCATGAGAAAGAGTATGAATTATTGCAGTGTTTATGTAAGGTTTGACTCTAGGAGTCACAGAACCAGGGTAATTTTCTAATTAAGCACTTGTGATAAATATTTGACCCCTAGTGGAGATTACAATTTAAATGGTCTGGTATGAGGCCAGGGAATATGCCTTGAATATAAGGGAAAACAGGTTTCTCAGCCTCTCCCCTTCCAAATCCAAAAATGCACCATATGTACACATGGAGAAAGAAAAATTCAAAATCAGCTAATTAAGCTCAAGGTCTACTATCAAAATCTACTCTCAAAAATGTGTAAAAGGTTACCAGAAATTACTTTAAAAAGGAAGAAACTAGCCGGGCTCAGTGGCTCAGCCTGTAATCCCGTGCCTTGGGAGGCTGAGGTGAGTGAACTGCCTGAGCCTGCGGGTTCGAGACCAGCCTGGGCAACTTGGTGAGACCTCATCTCTACAACAAATCAAAAAATTAGCCGGGTGTGGTAGCGCGCACCTGTAGTTCCAGCTACCTGGAAGGCTGAGGCGGAAGGATCGCCGGAGCCCAGCAGGTCGAGGCTGCGGTGGCCGGGAGCGGTCACTGCATTCTAATCTGGGCGACAGAGTGAGACTCCAACTCAAAAAAAAAAAAAAAAAGGAAGAAACTTCTCATTCCACAAGGCAAGGTTGAAAGGCCCAGTTGAATTTTGCAAATGCCTAGTTCAAGTTTTGTGTGTTCAAGTTAAAACACAAAATCAATACAGATATAAATTTGTGACTTTTTTATGTCAGCAAAGGGAAAGTCCCAAGGAAAAATATGCAGAAAGCCAAGGCTGGAAGTCAGAACTTCACAATCCTTGGCATTATACCTCTTCTTTCAACAGGGAAAGGTAAATGGAAACAAAATTCAAGTACTTTTGTTATGACACCTCACTTTGGAAATACCACAATAATTTGACAGAGGCATCGTTTTCCAGAACCTACTCATTTTTGTGTTCCTAATTGTCACCTAGCAACTGAATGCAGAGTCCCAAAATGAAAAATCCCCCCTCATCCAAGCTTTGGTGAATTTCAGAAATAATTCTATGCAATAAAACAGCTAAAACACATATTTTATCTACAATAGAGCATAATGATAGGGAAGAAAAACGGGCCTGATTTTTCACTAAATCTACTGATATATTCCAGAAGATCTAAAAACAGCAAGAAGGGTGCTTAATTATAATTTCCATACATGTTAGGAATTAGTCCTAACACAAGAGACTTTGATTCAGCTTGATAAATACCAGATACACTCAAAAATTACAAATATCTGCAACAAAAATGGAGCATATTATACAAGATAGACTTTCTTATTTACCAGCCATTCCAATCATTTGGAATTTCAGATTAAAATGTCTGACAACAAACCTCTTAATCAAGAAGTCAAAGCACAAACTAAAATCTAACCATTTTCACTCTTTATTTAGTAACAAACACCCAAAAGTGAAATTCAGCTCAGCTCAGAAGTCCATCTTTAATCATAACAAACCAGGATACAACAGAGCCAGGTTCTTCAGAATCAGAAAAACAAACACTATCAATTCCTCAAAAGCACACCTCAGAGATGAGCAACAGAGACTCAATCACAATGGGCACAATGCTATAAGCAGTATAAACACATTATGATAGGCATTATGAAACAACCACAGCTTCGTCCACTTGATTTGTCCCCCATATCCAAGTGGAAAACATTTCAGGGATCATTCTTTTTCTTTTTTTCCCCAGTTAGAGTCTTACTCTGTTGCCCAGGCTGGAGTGCAGCGGCAGCTCACGGCCACCGCAGCCGTGACCGGCTGGCCTCAGGTGATCCTTCTGCCTCAGGTTTCCAAGTAGCTGGAACCACAGGTGCCCACAACCAGGCCAGGCTAATTTTTTGATTTATTTGTGGAGATGAGGTCTCACACCCCTGGGCTCAGGCAATCCTCTCGCCTCAGCTTCCCAAAGTGCTGAGATTACAGGTGTGAGCCACCGTGCCCAGCCAATTTTTTTTTTTTTTTAAATTGTAGAGATGATGTCTTGCCAAGTTGCCCAGGCTGGTCTGGAACCCCTGGGCTCAGGCAATCCTCTGCCTCAGCCTCCCAAAGTGCTGAGATTACAGATGTGAGCCACCACACCCTGCTCTGGGATCATTCTTTTTTTTTTTTTTTGAGTTGGAGTCTCACTATGTCGCCCAGACTGGAGTGCAGTGGCCGCTCCCGGCCACCGCAGCCTCGACCTGCTGGGTTCCGGTGATCCTTCCACCTCAGCCTTCCAAGGAGCTGGAACTACAGGCACGCGCTACCACGCTTGTCTAATTATTTTGATTTATTGTAGAGATGAGGTCTCACCAAGTTGCTCAGGCGGGTCTCGAACCCGCGGGCTCAGGCAATCCACTCACCTCAGCCTCCCAAAGGCACGGGATTACAGGCTGAGCCACCGAGCCCGGCTTCTGGGATCATTCTTAAGGAAAGAAAAAAAACAACCTTCTTCTGACACTGATGGAGATGTATCGCTTTTAAAATGCATTACTCAATTTTCTCATTAACTTCCATTCAGTACTAAAAGGCAGCAAATCAAAAGACATTTCTAAAGATATTCTTCCTGCCAAAAAGACCTTTTCAAGCCCCTCAAATGCCAAAAAAAAGTTATCTTACTTCATTTTAACTTCAAAGCAAAGTTAATATTTCTCACCAAACCAACAACATTCACCCTCACTATGATTTTAAGACTTAAAAGCTGGCTTTAAGCTTAATTAACCGTGCAAACTAAAAGGTATGTGGGTATGGTAGTAAAATTTGATTACACCATTAGGTGAAATTATTATTCTGTTTAGTTGACCTCAAACATTTAACAATATTCATTTATTCCATGAACATTTATTAAGCACTTGGGCACAAGGCAAAAAAGATACAAAACTGGACAACAGCCTGCATTTTAGGGACAATTTTCTAAAACCATTTTTTGTGCATCCAATTACTGACACTCAGTTCTTCCTACAACATCTACAGAAGAAAACATTTATCCAAACTAAATGAAGGAGTGACTCTCAGCAAAATAGAATAAAAACATCATCACAGATTCCAGCACCTGGAACACACACACAGGCCCACAAAATCAAGTTTCACATCTAAAAATTGTACCAATTCCAAACTCACAAAGTGCGGTCATCAAAACATTTGACATGTCAATGAAAGTGACAGAAGCCTCAAGTATACTGGTATGTAGCAATATATTCAAAATAACTACCGCAATGGTCTCCAAAGCTTCGCATTTTTCACCTAACACGTGAACATTAAGAAAGATTTAAATTATACATTACAATCTATAAACAAAGTAATCAACATTGTAATCGAGCATATGAAAGTGATATAAAATGCATTCCGTTTCATTAAAAAACTGCCCAATAATACATACTAAGTACAGCTTCATTTACTTTTACATAAACACTCCAAACATTTCATTTTCTTCATAAATTACTGTAGTTATTTGAACCACCTGTAACAGTTCTTCCCAACTTCTTTTTAATATTCTTGGAAAATACTTGAACGTAATTACTTTCCACTCAATACAGAAATCCTCCACTCTATAAAAACTACCGAATTTCAGAAACAAGTACAACCAGTCTTGTACAGCAGTTCTATAGTTTAAAAACAAGATTTCTCTACATGTCCAGACTTGAGGCATTTTTTTCAACTGCAGATGCTCACAAATGTATTAACAATATACGCTAGTCAACAAGGCCCCAGGCAATTCTTGTTGTAAGACTCAATTTTTAAAAAATTACACCATTTCAAACCATTCAAGAAAGAAGCTCTAAGAGAAGTACTCTAGTCACAAACCTCCCTTCGACGACCTTTAGCTCCACATTTTTTTCCAGCAGGTTGTATTGACTAGCACCTCTCTAAATCCTTCGAGAAATACTTCAAAACGGTCCCCGCCAAACTCCTCAATTTACATGAGGCCATCCTGGGAACCTGGGAGCCTCACCGGAGCCCCTCGGGATTCTCCCGGTTAAGCACACACGAAGTCCATTCACACACAGCCTAGCAGCAGAGCCTGCTACCCTGGTGTCCATCCTCTTCCTAACCTGTAGATCCTCAAAGGCCCTCCCACCCACTTCACGAGGCTGCAAACCAGCGCCACCAACCTTCGGAGAAGCAGCTCAACTTCATCAACAGCACCCAGCCCTTACCTCTCACTGGACCTCGTCCTCCTTCCGTGAGGAGACTAACAAGGGCCATAAAGGTGCTGCTCACAGCAGCCCTTTCCTGCTCGGGGACCAATGGCCTGGCGCCCACTAAAATTCTCAGAGCCTCAGAGACGACCCTCCCACGTCCTCGCTCGAGGCCAGCTTAGCGACTCCCGGTTCCTCGGCAGTGAGCCCCACCCGACAAAAGGTCTTGGAGGCGCTTCACTGCAGCCCTCCATCTCCCCACGAAGAGGCCGGCCCTGAGGCTGACCTCCTCGACCCCAGTCGTGTCCGGACTGCAGTCCCTCGCTGGTAGGCCAGAGGAGCCTCCCTTCCACTTCGGGTGGAGGCGGAGTATGCGATCACCTTCCCACAGGAAGGCACAGAAGTGCAATTACGACCTCCACCCACGTGGGGGTGAAGGAAGTCCGCATTCGGGGTGTGGGTGTGTTCCCACTGCAGTCCCCGCGAGTTCGCAGGCCGCGGGGCCACCTCGGCACCCTCCCTCTCTCTGACCACGGGGCGTACTCGCTATGCCCTCGAACCCACTTTAGTACGCCGGCTCATCCGTTCCTGCGTCCTTCTCGCATGCTCTCGGGTCTCAGGGGCATCTTAAGTGGCACCTTAGGCCCCCACGGCCCTGCCCCGACCCTTTGTGTAAGGCGCTCGCTGCGGCGGGCTCGGAGGCCCCGAAGGCCCCGCCCCGGGCCACCAAGGGGCGGCTCGAGCCCCGCACAGCCCCGCCCGTTCCGGGGCTGCGGGAGTCTTACCCGGGAGAGCTGTGCGGCAACAGAACCCAGACCCGCGTTACCCCCCGCGCGAGTGCCTCCGCCCCGCGGCCGACAGCCCCAGCCCGAACGGCTTCCCGGAGACCACCGCAGCCACCACCTCCTTCGTTGCTTCACAAAATGGCCGCCAGCCCGCTCAGCGGCTCCGCGTTCCAGGAGGGGGCGGGGCGGACTGGTGGACGTCACGGGATGCGCAAGCGCAGAGAGGCTCTAGGGCGACTTCCCGGAAGTTGCCGGTATCAGTGAGGAGTGAGCTTTTCAACCCATGCTTGAAACATTTCCTCCCGCCACCGCCCCCAGCCTGAAGACATTTTAGGAAGATTAAATGGACCACTAGCGTGCATGCTAGTTCTATGGACAACATCCTGGCAAGAGTCAAAACCTGATTTTTTTTTCCCCATTAAAAAATTTCCGGGCGGGGCGCGGTGGCTCAGCCTGTAATCCCAGCATTTTGGGAGGCCGAGGCGAGAGGATTGCCTGAGCCAATAGAGGTTCGAGACCAGCCTGTGCAACTTGGTGAGCCCTCATCTCTACAACAAATCACAAAAACTAGCGGGCGTGGTGGTGTGCGTCTGTAGTTCCAGCTGTTTGGAAGGCTAAGGCGGAAGGATCATCTGAGCCCAGCAGGTCAAGGCAGCGTGCCACTGCACTCCAGCCTGGGCAACAAAGTGAGACTCCGACTCAAAAAAAAAAGAAAAAAAAAAGAAAACCTACTAAATGCAATGTAGCATCTAGGGTTGGATCCTGGAACAGAAAAAGGACATTAGGAGAAAAGCTGGTGAAAGCTGAATATAATCTAAAGTTTAATTAGTAGCAACATACCAATATTAATGTATAAATCTTGACAAATGTACTGTAGTTTTGTAAGATTTTTAAATTAGAGGAAATTGGTGACGGATATATCTAACTCTGTGCTATCTTTGCAACTTTTCAGTAAATCTAAAATTCAAAATAAAAAAGGCATATTTTTTTAAATGGCCAGGTCTGGTGGCTCATGCCTATAATCCCAACACTCTGTGAAGGGAGGAATGCTTGAGGCCAGAAGTTCAAGACCAACCTGAACAAAAGAGCAAGACCTTGTCCCTACATAAAATTTGAAAATTAGCTGGGCATGGTGGTACATGCCTATAGTCCTAGTTACTCAGAACACTAAGGCAGGAGGATCACTTGAGTCCAGGAGTTTGAGGTCATAGTGAGCTAGGATTGTACCGCTGCATTCCAGGGAGACAGAGGAACACCCTGTCTCTTTAAAAAAAAAAAAAAAAAAAGCCGGGCTCGGTAACTCAGCCTGTAATCCCGTGCTTTGGGAGGCTGAGGTGAGTGGATTGCCTAAGGCCGCGGGTTTGAGACCCGCCTGGGCAACTTGGCGAGACTGCATCTCTACAATAAATCAAAAATTAGCTGGGCATGGTAGTGCGTGCCTGTAGTTCCGGCTACTCGGAAGGCTGAGGCGGAAGGATCGCTGGAGCCCAGCAGGTCGAGGTTGTGGTGGCCGGGAGCAGCCACTGCACTCCAGTCTGGGCCATGGAGTGAGACTCCAACTCAAAAAAAAGGGAGGGGGGCACTGTAGCTCAAGAGAGGCAGGAGGATTGCCTGAGCCCAGGGGTTTGAGACCAGTCTGAGTAACACGGCAAGACCTCCTCTCTACAATAAAAAAGAAAAAGAAAAAAAATTAGCTGGGCATGGTGGCACACACCTGTGGCTCCAGTTACTTGGAAGACTGATGCAGAAGTATCAACTGAGCCCAGCAGGTCGAGGCTGCGTTCGCCATTAAGTGTGCCACTGAACTCCAGCCTGGGTGACAAAGTGAGATGCAACAAAAGAAAGAAGGCAAGAGGCCAGGCCCATTGGCTCAGGTCTGTAATCCCAGGACTTTAGGGTGCAGAGGTGAGAGGATTGCCTGAGCCCACGGGTTTGAGACCAGCCCGGGCAACTTGGTGAGATCTCATCTCTACAATAAATCAAAAAAAGTATCCAGGAATGGTGGCGCGTGCCTGTAGTTCCAGCTACTTGGAAGGCTGAGGCTGAATGATCGCCTGAGTCCAGCAGGTCGAGACTGTAGTGACTGTAAGCATGCCACTGCACTCCAGCCTGGGCAATAGAGTGAGACTCCAGCTCAAAAAAAAAAAGGAGAAAGAGAGAGGGATGGAAGAGAAGGAAAGGAAGAAAACCTATAATTTCATGTCCTACTCCTGTCCATCCACATTCACTATACTTTATTTAGTCTAGTGACTTTCAAGTTTTTTTGACCATTACAAATTAAAACATATAATCTAAGTACTATTCTTTTTTTTTAGTTGGAATCTCACTCTGTAGTCTAGGCTGGAGTGCAGTGGCACACTCACGGCCACCCCAGCATCGACCTGCTCCAGCAATGCTTCCACCTCAGTCTTCCAAGTAGCTGAAAATACAGGCATGCACTACCATGCCCAGCTAATTTTTTTTTAATTGTAGAGATGAGGTCTTGCCAACTTGCCTGGGCTGGGCTCAAACCCTTGGGCTCATGCAATCCACTCACCTAGGCCTCCCAAAGTGCTGAGATTACAGGCTGAGCCACCAAGCCTGGCCAGTACTATTCTTGAAATATGTGCAATGGCTGGGCACAATGGCTAATGCCTATAATCCCAGCACTTTGGGAGGTTGAGGTGAGAGGACTGCCTGAGCCCATGGGTTTGAGACCAGCTTAGGCAACTTGGCGAGACATCTCTACAATAAATCAAAAAAAATTAGCCGAGCATTGTGGCGCATGCCTGTAGTTCCAGCTACTTGGAAAGCTGAGGCAGAAGGATCGCCTGAGCCCAGCAGATGGAGGCTGCGGTGGCTGGGAACGTGACATTGCCCTCCAGCCTCCAGCCTGGGTGAGAGAGTAGGACTCCAACTCCAATTCCAAAAAAAGAAAAAAGAAATATGTGCAATATACTCTAAATTTTTTTTCTTTTGTAGTACTGATGACTCCCCACCTATAGGTTCAGACCCACAAATGAAAAAACTCTCATGGCTGGGTGTGGTGACTTATACCTACAATCCCAGCACTTTGGGAGGCCGAGGTGAGAAGATTGCCTGAGCCCACGAGTTCAAGACCAGCCTAGGCAACTTGGCAAGCCCTCATCTCTACAATAAATCAAGAAAAATTAGCCGGGCGTGATGGAGCACACCTGTAGTTCCAGCTACTTGAAAGGCTGAGGCAGAAGGATTGCCTGAGCCCAGCAGGTCAAGGCTATGGTGGCTGTGAGCATGCCACTGTGCTCCAGCCTGGGCAACAGAGTGAGACTCCAACTCAGAGAAAAAAAAAAAAGAAAAACTCCCATGACAATGGCCTCCTCTTGGCATCTCATGCATGTTGGGCTTTGTCAAACTGCAGGCCCTATGCTCTTGCTGCTCCTTTTTATCCCTCATTCATCTCTAGATGAGCCAATGCTGGCTCATCATTTTTTTGAGCTGGACTCTCACTCTGTCGCCCAGGCTGGAGTGCAGTGGCCGCTCCCGGCCACCGCAGCCTGGACCTGCTGGGCTCCGGTGATCCTTCCGCCTCAGCCTTCCAAGTAGCTGGAACTACAGGCATGCACTACCACGCCCGGCTAATTTTTTGATTTATTGTAGAGATGAGGTCTCGCCAAGTTGCCCAGGCAGGTCTCGAACCCACGGGCTCAGGCAATCCATTCACCTCAGCCTCCCAAAGCACGGGATTACAGGCTGAGCCACCGAGCCCAGCTGGTTCTTAATATTTTTACTAAAGCACCACTTCCTCTGAAAAGCTTTTCTCTAGTACCCAGCATGGCAGGTTCTCCCCTTTACATTACTGCTTTATTTCTTCATAGCAATTATTACAATCTATAATATTTGTTTATTTATTTTCCATCTCTCCACTAGAATGAAAACTCAATGAGGGCCAGGTACTTTTTAGTTGTTAACCAGTGTATCCCTGATACCCAGAAGTCAGGCTCCTCAGAGGTAAATAATTGTTAAATAAAGAGACACAAAAGCTTTTTGAAAGCGGACCTTGAACAATTATACCATAAGAAAGCGTTTTTGGCAGTAATGGGAAACCGTGGATGGGGGATTGGCACTTGAGGGAAACTGCTAGGGGAGGGAGGGGCATGCCTCATCAACAAGGGTACCTGCATAATCAATGTTTGTATACCTAACCCTGAATTGTACCCCACATCTTTATAATAAAAAAACAAGCCGGGCTCAGTGGCTCAGCCTGTAATCCCGCGCCTTGGGAGGCTGAGGTGAGTGGATTGCTTGAGCCTGCGGGTTAGAGACCTGCCTGGACAACTTGGTGAGACCTCATCTCTCCAATAAATCAAAAAATCAGCCGGGCATGGTAGTGCATGCTTGTAATTCTGGCTACTTGGAAGGCTGAGTCGGAAGGATCACCGGAGCCCAGCAGGTCGAGGCTGCAGTGGCCAGTAGCAGCCACTGCACTCCAGTCTGGACAACAGAGTGAGACTCCGACTCAAAAAAAAAAAAAAAAAGCTTTTGAGCCATCTATGGGAAATCAAGTGGAGTGGAAGTCTTTCCAAAATTCCCAAGTGCAGCTTCTACTTCTCCCTCAGCCTCTCATACAGAGTAAATAGAAGGTGTGTTTATTTCTCCAATCTTCCAATTAATAAATGTTAAGGAAAGAAATTACTACTAAACTTGGTGGTATTAATGGGTGGAGTCATATAAATATTTATAACTGCATTAGGTAAAAATAAAGGAAAGAAAAGAGTAGAAAGGAGACAAGCCTTCCAAGAAACTTGCTGTTCAGTCTACAGTCAATGAAGAGATATCTTTGGAGATACAAAAAACATTCAATTGTAGTTGATTATGTAATTGCTGAAGAAGCCATTCCAGTTGAGTAGCAGAAAGCGATGACTCAAATGTCCTCCTTGTAGAGCCAGGGTCCCTGAACAAAGAAACTTCTTCTTCTTCGTCTTGCTCTCCCCACCAAAGACACGGAGATGTCCAGCAGTAATATCGTAACAAATGTTTCTATTGCTTCAGGATGAAAATGTCCACACATTGTAAGAGGACAGAAAAACTCCTGGAGAGAAATGGAGAGTGTTCCCCACCAGAGGAACTGAAGCTGGGGAAAGATAGTTTCCTTGTGTTTCTGTCATAGAAGTGGGCTGATGTTGAAAACAACTGGCTTACACCAATTCTGGAGCATCCATTGGGCATAACAAAGGGGCATGGCTATATGTAGGTTGATGAGCCAGGGGTCCATTCTTCTAGTGTTGGGTCCACTTTATGCTCTTGAGGTCAATGCCATCCTGAACCATCTCCCAGAGAGGGCTGCCAAAGAGAAAATGCACTGGATGAGTGAGGGCTTAGATAGGAAGCAGCCAACATTGGCTCCAAGGCCCTGTGCAATGACTTGCCTCCTTCTGTCCTTGTCACTCCTCTGCCCCTGCCCTGGTAAACCCCAACACAGGTGGTTAATAAGTCTTTTCCAGGCCAGGTGCAGTGGCTCAATCTGTAATCCCAGCACTTTGGGAGGCCTAGGCAACAGGACTGCCTGAGCCCGCGGGTTCGAGACCAGTCTGGGCAACGTGGTGAGACCTCGTCTCTACAATAAAATCACAAAAACTAGTCGGACATGGTGGCATGCGTCCGTAGTCCAGCTACTTGGAAGGCTGAGGTGGAAGAATCGCCTAAGTCCAGCAGGTGGAGGCTGCGGTGGCAGTAAGTGTGCCACTGAACTCTAGCCTGGGCGACAAGAATGAGACTTCAACTCAAAAATAAATAAATAAGTCTTTTCCAGCTTCTTGTAAGTCCTTGTCAGTCATAGCCTCTCCCAACTGACAACAAATGGGAATAACTAGGTACCCCAGCATAGCTGCAATGGAACCCTGAACCAATAGGCATCAGGTGTGGTTATATTCTTGAAGATCTCATCTCACTTGTGAGAGACCACAGACATAGCCTCCCTCAAAGGAACCAAGATCTATATAAGCAGCAAGTTTTAGCCTCTCTATTAATGCCCACTACATATGGCCCACTTTTCAACGTTTGTTTCTGGGTTTTGCTCTAGTTCCTAGCTAGGGCTGGAGCTTGCCTTAAATCATTTGGGTATGCAGTGCTCTTAACAAGTTTTTGCCAGCTTCATCTCCCCAAAGTTGACTTCCATTCTGCATACATCCACTGTACCTGTACTCTGGATTTTCCTTTCTAGGCTCTAGCTATATTACTTAAGCATCTTTTTTTTTTTTTTTTTTTTTTAGTTGGAGACTCACTGTTGCCCAAGCTGGAGTGCAGTGGCACACTCACGACCACCCCAGCATCGAACTGCTGGGCTCCAGAGATCCTTCAGCCTTCCAAGCAGCCTGAACTATAGGCGCACGCTACCATGCCTTCCTAATTTTTTATTTATTGTAGAGACAAGGTCTCATCAAGTTGCCCGGGCTGGTCTCAAACCTGCAAGTTCAGGTAATCTACTCACCTTAGCCTCCCAAAGTGCTGGGATTACAGGCTGAGCCATCAAGCCTGGCCAATGACAACCATTAATACTATCAATAATACAACCCAGAGGCCAGGTGAAGCGGTTCACACCTGTAATCCCAGCTCTTTGAGAGCCCAAAGAGAGAGAATTGCTTGAGACCAGGAGTTTGAGACCAGCCTGGGCAACGAAGCAAGACCATGTCTCTACAAAAAAAATTTTTTTAAATAAGCCAGGCATAATGATATGCGCTTGTAGTCCTAGCTATTCAGGAAGCTAAGGCAGGAATTCATGATTCTTGTAAGCTATGATCATACCACTGCACTTCAGCCTAGGTAACAGAGCAAGGTTCTGATTCACAATAAAATAAAATAAAACAATTTAAAAAAACAAAAAGGCCAGGTGCAGTGTTCACGCCTATAATCCTAGCAATTTGGAAGGCTGAGGTGAAAGGATTGCCTGAACTCACAGATTTGAGATCAGACTGGGCAACTCGGACACCTCATCTCTACAATAAATAAAAAAATTTGCCGGGTGTGGTGGCACATGCCTGTGTAGTCCCTGTTACTTGGAAGGCTAAGGTGGAAGGATCACCTGAGCCCAGCAGCTCAAGGCTGCAGTGGCTATGAGTGTGTCACTGCACTCCAGCCTGGGCAACAGAGTGAGACTCCAACTCAAAAAGCAAAATAAATAAATAAGTTAAAAGAAAAACTATATCTGCATTTACATATTTTATTTTATTTTTTGTTTTGAGTTGGAGTCTCAGTCTGTAGCCCCGGCTGGAGTGCAGAGGCATGCTCATGGTCACCGCAGTTTTTTGTTTTTTTTTTTTTTTTAGTTGGAGTCTCACTCGGTCGCCCAGACTGGAGTGCAGTGGCTGCTCCTGGCCACCGCAGCCTCAATCTGCTGGGCTCCGGTGATCCTTCTGCCTCAGCCTTCCGAGTAGCCGGAATTACAGGCACGCGCTACCATGCCCGGCTGATTTTTTGATTTGTTGTAGAGATGAGGTCTCGCTGCCCAGGCGGGTCTCGAACCCGCGGGCTCAGGCAATTCACTCACCTCAGCCCCCGGCAGTCACCGCAGTTTTAACCTGCTGGGCTCAGGTAATCCTTCCTCAGCCTTTCAAGTACCTGGAACTACAAGCACATGCCACCACACCCCGCTATTTTTAAAAATTTATTTTAGAAGCCGGCTCGGTGGCTCAGCCTGTAATCCCACACTTTGGGAGGCTGAGGTGAGTGGATTGCCTGAGCCTGCAGGTTTGAGACCAGCCTGGGCAACTTGGCGAGACCTCATCTCTACAAAAATTAGAAAAAAAAAAAAAATTAGCTGGGTGTGGTAGCGGGCGCCTGTAGTTCCAGCTACTTGGAAGGCTGAGGCAGAAGGATCGCCGGAGCCCAGCAGGTTGAAGCTGCAGTGGCTGGGAGCAGCCACTGCACTCTAGTCTGGGGGACAGAGTGAGAATCCAACACACAAAAAAAATTTATTTTAGAGACAAGGTCTCACCATGTTGCCTAGGCTCATCTCGAACCCAGGGCTCAGGCAAATCTCTCGCCTCCACCTCCCAAAGTACTGGGATTACAAGTGTGAGCCACTGCACCCAGCCAGTTATTTAGTTTTTAAAAACATTTTCTCGCCGGGCTCGGTGGCTCAGCCTGTAATCTCGCGCCTTTGGGAGGCTGAGGTGAGTGGATTGCCTGAGCCCGCGGGTTCGAGACCTGCCTGGGCAGGCGAGACCTCATCTCTACAATAAAATCAAAAAAATTAGCCGGGCGTTGTAACGCACGCCTGTAATTCCGGTTACTTGGAAGGCTGAGGCGGAAGAATCGCCAGAGCTCAACAGGTCGATGCTGCGGTGGCTGGGAGCGGCCACTGTACTCCAGACTGGGCGACAGAGTGAGACTCCAACTCAAAAAAATAAATAAATAAAAATAAAAACTAAAAACACTTTCTCATATTCTGAAAATAAGTAGCCGAGGAGACTCACTTTCTTGCTTTGTGGAATCTTTAAATCATAAAATGCAAGTACCTTCATACTTTAGATTTTGGCAATGTGAACACATTAAGGACATAAGAGGGTACAGGCACTGAGGAGAGAGACATTGTCTTGCTCAGTTCATCTTCAGTGTCTGTTTTTTGTTTTTTGGTTTTTTTAAGTCAGGGTCTCCTCTGTTCCCCAGGCTGGAGTGCAGTGGCACACTCACAGCCACCATAGCCTTGACCTGCTGGGCTCAGGCAATCCCCGCCTCAGCCTAAGGCCAAGAGAGGAGACAGCCTACAGTTTCTTCCAAAGGGTCTCTGATACAATAGTGCATACCTCATTTCTCGGAGACGCTTCACATGCTGAATGCATTTCTCCACTGTATAGTCCACTTCCTCCTCTGTAGTGAAGCGGCCGACGCCAAACCTGAGTGAGGCACAGAAGAGTTCTGCATCAGAGCTATGGAGCATACTCATTTAACACTCACTGAGGATCTACCACACCAAAGACATGGAGAAAAAAATAGTCTTTCCCTTCCAAGGCAGTTTTCAAAGCATGGTCTGTGAACCACCCACATTAGAAACACCTGATTAATTTCCTACTCCTCCTCCAGACCTAATGAATCAGAATATCTGAGTGTGGTACTCAAAAATCATCATATGTAACAATTCTCAGGTGATACTCAATGAAGTCATAGAACCACTGCTCTTGAAGATTTCACACAGATTCAAGAAGGGATGAGGTAAACTAGATTGAGAAGACTTTCTTTTTTTTTTTTTTTTGTGGAGTTTCACTCTGTCGCCCAGACTGGAGTGCAATGGCACGCTCCCTGCCACCGCAGCCTCGACCTGCTGGGCTCCGGCGATCCTTCTGCCTCAGCCTTCCAAGTAGCCGGAACTACAGGCCCGTGCTACCACGCCCAGCTAATTTTTTATTTATTGTAGAGATGAGTTCTCGCCAAGTTGCCCAGGTGCGTCTCAAACCTGCGGGCTCAGGCAATCCACTCACCTCAGCTTTCCAAAGCAGGATTACAGGTTGAGTCACCGAACCTGGCTGAGAAAGACTTTAATAGGAAATGAAACATGTAAGAGAATTCATTTAATAAAGACTGCAGCTCAGCTCACTGACCTGATGGAAGAATGTGCTAAATCCTCATCAGTGCCAATTGCTCTAAGGACATAAGAGGGCTCCAAGGACGCAGAGGTGCAGGCACTGAGGAGAGAGACACAGCCTTGCTCAGTTCATCAATATCTACTTTTTGTTGTTGTTGTTGTTGTTGTTTTGAGTCAGGGTCTTATTCTGTCGCCCAGGATGGAGTGCAGTGGCATGCTCACAGCCACCGCAGCCTTGACCTGCTGGGCTCAGGCAATCCTTCCACCTAAATCTTCCAAGCAGCAGGAACTACAGGCATGTACCACCACTCCTGGCTAATTTTTTTATTTATTGTAGAGATGAAGTCTCGCTAAGTTGCCCAAGCTGGTCTTGAACCCTTGGGCTCAGACAATACCCTCACCTCTGCTTCCCAAAGTGCTGGGATTACAGGCATCAGCTGCCACACCAGGCATCAATGGATGCTTTTAACCACAAACTGTCAGTCTTGTTCCCATGCCCCAGGGCTCTGGAGTCATAACATAGAGACAAAGGGGGCTTTCTAATTTGGTAAGATAAATGGCCTAATGCTGCTCTGTGTATCCTAGATGTGAACCTAGCTCCTGTGTCCCCTACGGTAGGTGGCCTCCTTAGGCAGGTGGCCTCCTTAGTCACACTGCCAAAGTGTGACAGAGGATGATACCACATAACCTGGACTTGACAAAAAGAGGCAGCAGGGAACCATGTGCTTGCATCCCCAGGACAAAATATACCATCTGTACCAGCCAGGGCAGCTAAACCTTTGGCAGCCTTTGGAGCATCTTCAATTCTGCAGGCCTGCAACAGAACTTCTGGTAACTCCAGAAAAGATGCATACATCCCCTGGGCACCACAAAAGGCACATAATCTTACCCCAGGAAGTCCTCCCAGGGTGATAAACTTCAGCCAATGCCCAGCCAGCCAAAATAAAGGAACGTACAAAATGACCTTTGCCCTTAATCAAGAGCTCTTGTGCCTGCCACCTCCACACTGAGAAGCTTTATAACCTGTGCAGCACTTAGAATGCAAGTTTATGAGCCCTGCCACAGTCCCTGTCCATCTTGTCCAACTTACCTCCCCGAGGATAAGGCGACATCCTTCAGTGCCATCAGCAGACTCTCTCCTTCCACATAGGCAAATGAGAGATTTATACAGCCTGAGGGAAAGAAACACTATGAGAGAGGTCTCAAGAGTGTCAGCCTCTTCTAGAATGGCGATAGACAGGGCAAGTTCCATACCAGGGTAGTGGTGCTTGGGGTCCCCGTTCATCACCACATCTGGAAGGCTCTTCATTATTTTCTGTATCAGCCGCTCTGCTAACTTTGAGATCCGCTTATGGTCATACTAAAGAGCAGGCAAGGGAGATTTAAGTATAGTGACCCTTAAACAGCTCAGAAACACGTGTGTGTGTGTGTGTGTGTGTGTGTGTGTGTGTGTGTGTGTGTGTGTGTGTAAGTATAGTGACCCTTAAACAGCTCAGAAACACGTGTGTGTGTGTGTGTGTGTGTGTGTGTGTGTGTGTTGGAGTCTCACTCTGTCGCCCAGACTGGAGTGCAGTGGCTGCTCCTGGCCACGGCAGCCTCGACCTGCTGGGCCTCTGGCGATCCTTCCAACTCAGCCTTCCAAGTAGCTGGAACAACAGGCACACGCTACCACGCCCGGCTGATTTTTTATTTATTGTAGAGATGAAGTCTCACCAAGTTGCCCAGGAGGGTCTCGAACCCGCAGGCTCAGGCAATCCACTCACCTCAGGCTCCCAAGGAGCAGGATTACAGGCTGAGCCACCGAGACTGGCAGAAACACATATATTTTTTTTTGAGTTGGAATTTCACTCTGTCGCCCAGACTGGAGTGCAGTGGCCGCTTCCGGCCACCACAGCCTCGAGCTGCTGGGCTCCAGCCATCCTTCCACCTCAGGCTTCCAAGTAGCTGGAACTACAGGCGCGCGCTACCATGCCCAGCTAATTTTTTGATTTATCGTAGAGATGACATCTTGCTGCCCAAGCAGGTCTCGAACCCGCGGGCTCTGGCAATCCACTCACCTCAGCCTCCCAAAGGTGCGGGATTACAGGCAAGGCCACCGAGCCCAGCTGAAACACATATTTTAAGGAGCCCTTCTCCTATACCAAGAGTGAACGTACATGAAACCCACCTATCATCCCATGTTACCCATGGATACCACTGTACCTTCTAGACAGAAGGTACGTAATAATTGGACACAGAGTTCCAACAACCCAGAAATAAGTGAGCTTATAACTACTAAAAGGGCATGGGCTATGAAGCTCATAATGCTTCCCCCAGAACGAGATACTAGCAGTACAAGGGCAAGGAAAAGTTTTCTTTGTTTCCTTTTTTTTTTTTTTTTGAGTCAGAGTCTCACACTGTCACCCAGGCTGGAGTACAGTAGCATGCTTATGACTACCACAGCCTTGACCTGCTAGGTTCAAGTGATCATTCTACCTCAACCTTCCAAGTAGCTAGAAGTATAGGCACATACTACCAGGAGTGGCTAATTTTTAAAATTTTATTGTAGAGATGGGGTCTCACCAAGTTGCCCAGGCTGGTCTCAAACCCGTGGGCTCAGGCAACCCTTTCACCTCAGCCTCCCAAAGTGCTAGGATTATAGGCGTGAGCCACCACGTCTGGCTGGAAAGGTTTTCTTAAACCTCCTCTTCTAGCAGTGATCTGCCTCAGTTATGCTGAGAAATTTCTAAATAGGAAACCCACAAAGGAGAAGTTATAGAAGGGAACTGCTATTCCCATACCTCCATCTCTTGCTGTGCCACCTCACACGCAGCCCCCAACCCCACCACTAAGGTGTGGGTACTGTCCCAGAGCGCATACCCCGCTCTTGCCCCCCTCCACTCTGCAGGGCCTCCACACGCACACGGGGCCGGCGACGGATGTAAATGGCACCAACTCCTAGGAAACAAAGTTTGTTACAAAAAAGAGAAAGGGAGAAACACAGATGAAACAAAATATCACTTTCCAAAGGGGTCAAAATATTATTCCAGAACCTTTTCTGTACTCTTAAGCAAGGCCTCATCTCTACAATAAATCCAAAAATCAGCCGGGCGTGGTAGCGCATGCCTGTAGTTCCAGCTGCTTGGAAGGCTGAGGCGGAAGGATCGTCGGAGCCCAGCAGGTCGAGGCTGTGGTGGCCAGGAGCGGCCATTGAACTCCAGTCTGGGAGACAGAGTGAGACTCCAACTCAAAAAAAAAGAAAAAAAAATTCTAACTAAAAAAAGAGAGAGAGAGAGAGGAGAGAGAGAGAAAAGAAAAATTTTTTTTTTTTTTGAGTTGCAGTCTCACTCTGTCGCCCAGACTGGAGTGCAGTGGCCGCTCCTGGCCACCGCAGCCTCGACCTGCTGGGCTCCAGTGATCCTTCTGCCTCAGCCCTTTCCCAAATAGCTGGAACTATACGTTTCACTACCACGCCTGGCTCATTTTTTGATTTATTGTAGAAATGAGGTCTCACCTACCCAGGTGGGTCTCGAACCTGCGGGCTCAGGCAATCCACTCACCTCAGCCTCCCAAAGGCGCGGGAGAGAAAAGAAATATTAGTAAAAACACAATATTTTGCCCAGGCACAGTGGCTCATGTCTATAATCCCACTACTTTGGGAGGTCGAGGTAAGATGATTGCCTGAAGCCACAGGTTCAAGACCAGCCTGGGCAACTTGGCAAAACCTCATCTATACAATAAATCAATAAATTGGCTGGGCATGGTGGTCCGTGCCTGTAGTTCCAGTTACTTGGAAAGTTGAGGTGGAAGGATCACCTGAGCCCAGTAGGTCAAGGTTGCGGTGGCTGTGGGCGTGCCACTGCACTGCAGCCTGGGTGAGAGTGAGATCCAACTCAAAAAAAAAAAAATTCAAATTTCCTGCACTAATGCAGTTCCCAAATTCAAAGAGCAAGTGCTCAGATATCACATCTGGACAGTGAAGGATACCACATTATCTAAATCTATTTAGATCTGGGGTTTGGATAGCAGGAGTTTGAATAATGAGGGATACCTGTACACACTTAAGTGCTGATCAGAGCTTCTGATCAATATGAGTTCATTAGTTTTATCAAAATAGACAGATCTACAATAATATATTTAGATAAAAATAGAATGTCTGTTGGGCTTTTTGAAATAATAGTTCACAAAAATACTCTTTACAACCTCTGGAAACCATTAGAAGAAGCTATCTTCCATACTGCAGAAGCTATTATACTTGGTTCCACAGGACATTCATCCAGATAATGTATCCTGCAGACATAAAGGTGTACTGGCATAGACATCAACCAAAAAAAGGCCCTCACTTGAGAGACAGAGAGGTTATTTTTATATCTACCTCCAAAAAATAGAGGGCAATCAGTCTCTTCCCAAGGGCTGAGGGAAAGAGACAGAACTTAAGCTTGAAAACATTTTTTTTTTTAAATTGGAGTCTCACTCTGTTTCCCAGGCTGGAGTGCAATGGCATGCTCACAATCACCACAGCCTCGACCTGCTGGACTCAGGCAATCCTTCCACCTCAATCTTCCAAGCAGCAGGAACTACAGGCATGCGCCACCATGCCTAGCTAATCTAGCTAATTTTTTGATACATTGTAGAGATGAGGTCTTGCAAACTTGTCCAGGCTGGTCTCAAACCCCTGAGCTTGGGCACTCTTCTTGCCTCTGCCTCCCAAAATGCTGGGATTACAGGCGTAAGCCATCACACCCAGGTTGAAAACATTCTTATGCCAATAGAACCATAGGAAATAAATGGGTTTCACTGAAAGACTAACAGGAACACGAACTACTAAGTCTTCTAGGAATAGAGATCAAGAGAAGTAAAATCCCATACAATCTTCCTCTACATGAAAAGAAGACACTGGAAATGAAGGAATCAAAGAACACTGCTTTGCACATCATAGTGAGGCATAGAAGATAGCTCACTCACCCCATCTAGCTAAATTTGATTTGATGAAATCCCTAGTTTGTCAACCAAGTTAATATGCCTTGTAAAGACATTTAAAAGGGACCAAGAAGGAATGGTCTGCTGTATAGTAACTGTTAAGCATCTACAAATAGGCAAGTGTTTTTCGCTATTGCTAAATGATAATTGCATTCTTTTTTTTTTTTTTTTTTTTTTGAGCTGGAGTCTCACTGTGTTGCCCAGACTGGAGTGCAATGGCACACTCCCAGCCACCGCAGCCTTGACCTGCTGGATTCCAGCGATACTTCCGCCTCAGTCTTCCAAGTAGCTGGAACGACAGCCATGTAATACCATGCCCAGCTAATTTTTTGATTTATTGTAGAGATGAGGTCTCGCCAAGTTGCCCAGGTAGGTCTCGAACCCACGGGCTCAGGCAATCCACTCACCTCAGCCTCCCAAAGCGTGGGATTACAGGCTGAGCCACCGAGCCCGGCTGACACTGCATTCTGCAAGGGACTTCGAATGTACAGATTCTACTGAGAGTGATACTAGTCCCAAGTGACTCCAAGAACATCTGTCAAAGGTCTTGCTGGAAGGTACAGAGAGGAGAAACTCTAGGAAGGCCTGGTACCTTTCGGACCATATATTTTGTGACCACTGATACTCATGAGATCAATTTTCATGTCGTTGACATCAAGTGGGATTTTTCCAACAGCCTGGGCTGCATCAGTATGGAAATACACCTTTCTGGAACTGCAAATCCGCCCTGAAACAACAGAGGGGAAGACCCACAGCTCAATGTTGGGAAGTCACTTGGCAGTGGTCCCACAATATACTATGAATTTTCTCTACCCATAGTAAATGATTTTTGTTGATAATCTAGTAAATATCCTCCCTTCCCCACCTCTTCCCCTTCCTTCTCTTGTTCTGCCCCTTATACTTCTGCTCTCTCTCTCTAGCCTCCCTTTACTAGAATAAAAAAGATAAAGGAGCCGGGCTCGGTGGCTCAGCCTGTAATCCCGCGCCTTTGGGAGGCTGAGGTGAGTGGATTGCCTGAGTCGCGGGTTCGAGACCCGCCTGGGCAGCGAGACCTCATCTCTACAATAAATAAAAAAATCAGCCGGGCATGGTAGCACATGCCTGTAATTCCGGCTACTCGGAAGGCTAAGGAGGAAAGATCGCCAGAGCCCAGCAGGTCGAGGCTGCGGTGGCCGGGAGCGGCCACTGAACTCCAGTCTGGGCGACAGAGTGAGACTCCAACTCAAAAAAAAAAAAAAAAAAAAAAAAGATAAAGGGCAAAGCACCAAATCAAAACATTCTTGATCTTTGGATACATAAGATTCCTACCACCTCATTAACGACAGCCTTTCAGTATGTTAGGTTACCCTTTAGATACTTATTTATTTAAAAGACGAAAAGGGTCAGGCACAGTGGCAGAGTGGATCATGTCTGTAATTCCAGCAATTTGGGAGGTGGAGGCGAGAGGACTGCCTGAGCCCATGGGTTCAAGACCAGCCTGAGTAACTTGGTGGGACCTCATCTCTACAATAAGTCAAAAAATTAGCTCAGTCTACTTGGAAAGCTAAAATGGGAAGGATTGCCTGAGTCCAGGAGGTGGAGACCGCAGTAGTCAGAAGTCTGCCACTGCACTCCAACCTGGGCAACAGAGTGAGGCTCAGACTCAAAATGAATAAATGAATGAATGAATAAAATACAAGCCAAAAAGGGCCAGGCAAGGCCAGGCATGATGTCTCACATCTGTAATTCCAGCACTTTGGGAGACTAAGGCAGGAGAATCACTTGAGCCCAGGAGTCCAAGACCAGCATGGGCAACATAGTGAGACCCCAATTCTGCAAAAAACATTTTTTTAAAATTAGCCAGGCATGGTGGCCTTTGCTTATAGGCCCAGCTACTTGGGAGGTTGAGATAGAAGGGTTGCCCGAGCCCAGGAAGTTGAGGCTGCGGTGAGCCGTGAATGTGCCATTGTACTCCAGCCTGGGCCACACACAGTAAGACCCCAACTCCGAACAAAACAAAAAAAGATGAATAGTTTAACATCTTTTTGCTAATACTTAAAGAGATTACAGAGTGAGCTCTAAGTGGGGATTACACATCACAAAGGTAAAAAGGCGTTTTTTTTTTTTTGAGTTGGAGTCTCACTCCATTGGTGAGGCCTCGTCTCTACAATAAATTTTAAAAATTAGCCGGGTGTGGTAGCGTGCACCTGTAGAATTACTCAGAAGGCTGAGGCAGAAGAATTGCTCAGGTCGACATTGGGGTGGCCAGGCTGGAGTACAGTGACCACACTTACGGCCACCACAGCATTCACCTGCTGGGCTCAGGTGATCCTTCTGACTCAGTCTTCCAAGTAGCTGGAACCACAGTAAAAGGCTTTTTTGTTGTTGTTTTTCGCAGCAAATGCAATAAAATTACAAACATAAAGGATGTCCTTGAACAAGGTACTCAGGCTCTTTCCCTTGATTTCCTTACTGCACTCTATAAAGTGTTTTTTGCTTTGTTTTGTTTTGTTTGAGTTGGAGTCTCACTCCATTGCCCAGGCTGGAGTGCAGTGGCACACTCACGGCCACCCCAGGGTCGACCTGAGCAACTCTTCTGCCTCAGCCTTCTGAGTAATTCTACAGGTGCACGCTACCATGCCCGGCTAATTTTTTTATTTATTGTAGAGACGAGGTCTCACCAAGTTGTCCAGGCTGGTCTCAAACCTGTGGGCTCAGGCAATCCACTCACCTTGGCCTCCCAAAGTGCTGGGATCACAGGTTGAGCCACTGAGTGTTATAGCTCATAAAGTGTTATAGCTCCCAGTCTATCCCTGCTCCCTCAGATGGAACCCCACGACGGACAGGAATCAGGGTTAACTCACAATACACACCTATTTCTGCAATAGGCTGCTTCACTCCAATTTCATTGTTCACAGTCATGACTGAGACCAGGCTAGTGTCTTCCTGGATAGCAGCCTCGAGTTCCTAAGAACATGCATGAGTAAGGAGACTATATAGAGCCAACAAAGTCCTCCTAAATCAGAATACAGGCAATCTTAATCTTGAAAAGGGACCTTTTAAAACAAACCTATCAGAATGGCTAAAAAAAACAGTGACAACACAAAAGGCTGACAAAGATGCAGAGAATCTGAATCATTCACACATTGCTCATGGGAATGTACATGGTACAGTCACTTTGGGAAACAGTTTGCCAATTTGTTTCTTATAAAACTAAACATGAAATTACCATATAACCCAGTAATTGCACTCTTGAGCAATTATCTCAGGGAAATAAAAATTAAATCGACATCATGTAAGTGGTGATAGAGGCGAAAAAAGAAAAAAAAAATGCAATTCACAAAAAGCTTATATGCTAATATTCATAGTAAGGACTAAACTGTGACCTTTTTTTTTTACCTTGCCAAATTCCAAACTAAGGAGTTTAGGAAGACAGGTTTTTTATTAACTCTCCCTTTACAACGTGGTTTCCAACCTGACTCTGGCATAACATCACATAACAGATAAAGAAGGAAAACCAAAGTACTTTATGACTCTGTAAAGCTGTCTCTTAAGAACTCCCAGGATCTGAACACCTTTTAAGGCACTTAACCTATTCTCTCTAAAGTATGCCATCTATGAAGTTTCATCTACATATTAAGAAACTTGAGCCTGGCTCGGTGGCTCAGCCTGTAATCCCGCGCCTTTGGGAGGCTGAGGTGAGTGAAATGCTTGAGCCCGCGGGTTCGAGACCCGCCTGGGCAGCGAGACCTCATCTCTACAATAAATCAAAAAAAAAAAAAAATCAGCTGGGCTTGGTAGCGCATGCCTGTAATTCCGGCTACTTGGAAGGCTGAGGCGGAAGGATGGCTGGAGCCCAGCAGGTCGAGGCTGCGGTGGCCAGGAGAGGAGCGACCACTGCACTCCAGTCTGGGCGACAGAGTGAGACTCCAACTCAAAAAAAAAAAAAAAAAAAGAAACTTGAAATTTTCTCCTCCCCCTTATCTCAATAGGACATCTCCTCTACTGATTTCAAAATTCCTTAGATAAAAGCCCTACTGGCTACTGTGAGTCAGGAAATCTCTGAATCCACATAAGCCCCCACTTGGAGATATCCTGCCTTCCTGAACTGAACTGAAACAATGTAAATCTCACATGTATTGATTTATGGTTTTCTATAACGTCTGGCCTCCTAAAATGTATGCAACTAAGTATGTATTATTATTATTTTCAAAAAAAAAGAAATAATAATAGCCAAAACCTAGAAACTACCTAGATTTTTCTTTCTTTGAGTAGGACTCTCACTCTGTCGCCCAGGCAGGAGTGCAGAGGCACACTCAATGGCCACCACAGCCTCGACCTGCTAGACTCTGGCGATCCTTCCACCTCAGCCCTCCAAGTAACTGGAACCACAGGCATGTGCCACCATGACCAGCTTTTTTTTTTTTTTGAGTTGGAGTCTCACTCTGTCGCCCAGACTGGAGTGCAGTGGCCACTCCCGGCCACCGCAGCCTCAACCTGCTTGGGCTCCGGTGATCCTTCCGCCTCAGCCTTCCAAGTAGCTGGAACGCCCAGCTAATTTTTTTATTTATTGTAGAGATGAGGTCTTGCCAAGCTGTCCAGACAGGTCTCGAACCCGTGGGCTCAGGCAATCCACTCACCACGGCCTCCCAAAGCGCGTGATTACAGACTGAGGCACCACGCCCAACCTTTTTCCTTTTTATTAATGAGTAATCCATGTTACAGATGTAACATTGTTTGTTTACCCATTCATCTGTTGAAGAACATCTAGGTTAGCCAGACGTTACAAAGTGAGAATCCAACTCAAAAAAAAAAAAATTTACAATAGCATCACAGAATAAAATACTTAGAAATACATCTAAACAAGAAAGCACAAGACATACACTGGAAACTACAAAACAATGCTAAAAGAAATAAAAGACCTATATAAATGGAAAGACATCCCATTTTCATTAATTAGAAGACTTAACATTATTAAGATGGCAATAGTCCCCAAAGCAGTCTACAGGTTCAAATCAACCCCTATTAAAATTCCAATTTATAGCCGGACTCAGTGGCTCAGCCTGTAATCCCATGCCTTTGGGAGGCCGAGGTGAGTGGATTGCCTGAGCCCACAGGTTCGAGACACACCTGGGCAACTTGGCAAGACCTCATCTCTACAATAAATCAAAAATTAGCCGGGCATGATAGCGCACACCTGTAGTTCCAGCTACCTGGAAGGCTGAGGCAGAAGGATCACCGCAGCCCAGCAGGTCAAGGTTGTTGTGGCCAGGAACAACCACTGCACTCCAGTCTGGGTGACAGAGTAAGACTCCAACTCAAAAAAAAAAAAAAAAAAATTCCAATTTATGCTTTTCTTGCATAAAGCTGATCCTAAAACTCACATGGAGTTGCAAGGGACCCTCAAATAGCCAAACAATCTTGAAACGAAGAGCAAAGTTGGGATACTCATACTTTCTGATTTCAAAAGTTGCTACATAGCTATCGTAATAAAAATGGTATGGTTTGACATAAAAACACACATACAGATAGAACTGAGATTTCAAAAATAAACCCACAAATGTATGCTCAATTGTTTTTTTGTTTGTTTGTTTTTTTGAGGCAGAGTCTCACTCTGTCATGCAGGCCGTAGTGTACTGGCACAATTATGGCTCACTGTAGCCTCATCTTGGGTTCAGGCAATACATCTGCCACAGTCTCCTAAGCAGCTGGCAATGCAGGCACATGCCACCACACTTGGCTAATTTTTTTATTTTTTGTGGAGATGAGGTCTTGCTATGTAGCCTAGGCTGGTCTTGGAACTCCTGAGCTCAAGTAATCCTACCACCTTGGCTTCCCAAAGTGCTGAGATTACAGGCGTGAGCCACCAAGTCCAGCCTCAAATATAACGCTCCTTTGCAATGTGGTTTCCAACCTGACTCTGGCATAACATCACATAACAGATAAAGAAGGAAAATCAAAGTATTTTATGACTCTGTAAAGCTGTCTCTTTATAGAGCCAACAACAACAACAAAATATGTTTGTGTGTGTGTATATACATATATATATATACATATATATATATATACTTTTTTTTTTTTTTTTTTTTTTAAAGTCAGAGTGTCACCGTGTCACCCAGGCTGGAGTGCAGTAGCACGAACATGGCTCACTACAGCCTTGACCTCCTGGGCTCAGGCGATCATTTGGACTCAGCCAAGTAGCTGAGACTACAGGCAAATGCCACTATGCCTGGCTAATTTGTTTGACTTCTTATAGAGACAAGGTCTCACTATGTTGCCCAGGCTGGTCTCAAACACCTGGGGACAAGCAATCCTCCAGCCTTGGTCTCCCTAAGTGCTGGAGTTACAGATATGAGACACCATGCCTGGGCCTCAACGGACTTTTGACAATAGTGCCAAGACAATTCAACAGGGGAAATCAATCTTTTTAACAAACAGTGCTAGGACAACTAGATAGCCATATGCAGAGGAATAAGGTTGAGTCTTACCTCATACCATATAAAAAATTAATTCAAAATAGATCAGAGACCTAAATGTAAAAACTAAAATTACACAACTCTTTTTTTTTTTTGCGTTGGAGTCTCACTCTGTCACTCAGCCTGGAGTGCAGTGGCCGCTCCCAGCCACTGCAGCCTCGACCTGCTGGGCTCCGGTGATCCTTCCGCCTTAGTCTTCCAAATAGCTGGAACTACAGGCGCGCACTACCACGCCCGGCTGATTTTTGATTTATTGTAGAGATGAGGTCTCGCCAAGCTGCCCAGGCGGGTCTCGAACCTGCGGGCTCAGGCAGTTCACTCACCTCGGCCTCCCAAAGCGCGGGATTACAGGCTGAGCCACCAAGCCCAGCCGAAATTATACAACTCTTAAAAAGAAGCATAGGGTAAATCTTCATAATTCTAGATTTACAAATGGATTCTTGGATATGACACCAAAAGCACAAATGACAAAAGAAAAAGTAGATAGCTTTCTTTCTTAAGTGATGAACACTGCCTAGAATGCAATATTGGCAAGAGTCCAAGACACATCTGTGTTCTGTCTGGGTGGTGATCAAGTGCTTTTTTTCGTGATCTACAGAACCTGGCCACCCCCTAGAAATGGTGGTGGTGGAGAAAAGGAGAAAATACTCAGAGAGACATATTGGTGAATTTTGTTAATACACTAAAAAAAATACTGAACTGTACACTTTATAAAAGTGAACTGGACCAGGCATGGTGGCTCAGGTCTGTAATTCCAGCACTTTGGGAGGCTGAGGCAGGAGGATCTCTTAAGGGCAGGAGTCTAAGACTAGCGTGGAGATCTCGCCTAAAAAAAAAAAAAAAGTTACCTGAGCAGGGGAGTGCACACCTCTAGTCTCAGCTACTTGGGAGACTGAGGTGGAAGGATTTCCTGAGCCCAGGAGGTAGGGGCTGCAGTGAGCAGTGATCCATGATCATACCACTGCACTCCAGCCTAGGCGAGTGATATTCGACACACACACACAAAAAGGTGCATATTAGTATATGTGAATTATATCTCAATTTTTGGAAATGTTTAAAAAAGCATCATGTAAAGAAATTTTTTTTTTTTTTTTGAGTTGGAGTCTCACTCTGTCGCCCAGACTGGAGTGCAGTGGCCGCTTCCGGCCACCGCAGCCGCGACCTGCTGGGCTCCAGCGATCCTTCTGCCTCAGCCTTCCAAGTAGCCGGAATTACAGGCATGCGTGACCACGCCCAGCTGATTTTTGATTTATTGTAGAGATGAGGTCTCGCTGCCCAAGCGGGTCTCGAACCTGCAGGCTCAGGCAATCCACTCACCTCAGCCTCCCAAAGGCGCGGGATTACAGGCTGAGCACCAAGCCCAGCAATGTAAAGAAATTTGAATGTCAGGTAAATGAAGTTATACTTCGTGCCAAAGGAAATGGGTAATCTCTCAGAATTTTTGAGTAAAGTGAAAAAAAGGTCAAATGAGTTTTTTAGAACTAAAGACTGATGAAGATCTGCAAGACAAGCTGCAAGATGGTAGCTAAAGTACCAGCTTAGGCAACAGAGCTTAAGTATAGAGGTAGCTAAGACAAAGATTATAATCCAGCCAAAGAAATGATAAGGAAGTACAATCCCAAAGACATTATAGGAAAATGCCACAGATATGATGACTGATGACTGAATGTAAGGAGGGAAGAAACAATGAACGTGACAACAAACAGTCTGGAGTTTAGACTCATGGTTCTGTGTATAAACAGCATGTTAAGATTTTTCTAAGGACGGTGGCATCCAAAATCTGACAGACAGAATGATTAAACACACGACATAAAATGGAAATATAAGGAAGCAGGACTAGGCGCAGTGGGTCATGCCTGTAATTCCAGCACTCCAGGAGACTGAGGCAGGAGGACTACTTGAGCTTAGGAATTCCAGACCAGTTTTAGCAACATAGGGAGATCTTGGCTCTACAAAAAAAAAGTAAAAACTTAGATGCGTATATAGTGCATGCTTGTAGTCCCAGCTACTCGGGAAATTGAGGCTGGAGGATTACCTGAGGCTAGGAGGCTGAAGTTGCGGTGGGCCATGATAGTGCCACTGTACTCCAGGCTGGGCAACAGAGTAAGACCCTGACTACACAAATAACAATAAAAAAAGAAAGTGGCCCGAAAGGAAAATATTCAAGAAAACTATCAGCCGGGCGTGGTAGCGCATGCCTGTAATTCCGGCTACTCGGAAGGCTGAGGCGGAAGGATCACCGGAGCCCAGCAGGTCGAGGCTGCGGTGGCCGGGAGCGGCCACTGCACTCCAGTCTGGGCGACGGAGTGAGACTCCAACTCAAAAAAAAAAAAAAAAGAAAACTACACCTCCCCTTTAGGGGGATGAGACACATCAGAGCAATGAAGGAGGGGGCCAGAGCTCTGCCATGGTGAATGTGGGTCTCTGACATCCTGCACAGTGCCCAGTGGTGCTCATATAAACCACAAAGCATTAACAAAGCCAAGAAACAAGTCCTCCAGAGAAAAGCTGGACAGTACACACTCAAGGGGGAGAGAATATCTTTCTTTTTCAGTTCTATTTCTCTAACTGCCACCTGAACTGGTAGAGCTAGTCCTGCTCCAACTGAGGTGTGGATTCATGGACTAAGGGTAGGCCCCTCCCTTTTTGTTCCTCTTGCCAAGAGCCACTCCTACCTTCAGGTCGATGATCCCACTCTTCTGTACAGGGAGGTACGTAACCTGAAAGCCCTCAGCTTCCAGTGAACGACAAGAGTCCAAGACACATTTGTGTTCTGTCTGGGTGGTGATCAAGTGCTTTTTCCGTGATCTATAGAACCTGGCCACCCCCTAGAAATGGGTGGTGGTGGGAAAAAGGAGAACATACTCAGAAAGACAGCAACAACTTCCAGCCCATTTGTGAAAGGAAAGTGGTCAAGGGTGATTCTCTGATATCCAGTGAGTATCCTACAATTCAATTCAATTCTGACACTAACTACCCAGAGTTACTGAAAACTCCACAGGTTAAGGACTCAGTGACACAAGACTGCTCCTATTTCACATGCCAGACACAAGTCCTGGGTGTTTCAAGCCGCCTATACTTCTGCCAGCTAAGCTACAGATTCAGGGTTTCACACAATCATTTCAAGTTTGATAATTCACTAGAAAGACTCACATTTGTCCAAACCCAAAGAATGTACATCATCAGTGAGTGAATCTTAATTTAAGCTATGGACTTTGGGTGATAATGATGTGTCAATGTCAGTTGATCAATTGTGACAAATGTACCACTCTGGTGGAGGATGTTGACAATGGCGGAAGGCTGTGCATACCTAGGGGTAGAGGATGTATGGAAAATCTCTGTACCTTCCCTTCAATTTTGCTGTGAACCTAAAAGTGCTATAAAAAATAAAGTCAATTAAAATAATAAGGCTGGGTGCAATGACTCATGTCTTCAATTCCAGCACTTTGGGAGGCTGAGGCAGGAGGATCACTTGGCAGCAGGGGTTCAACACCAGCCTCGGGAATGTAGCAAGACCCCCATCTCTAAAATAATAACAACAACAACAATGATAATGATATATAGGTTACTGGGGTTTTTTTTGTTTTTTTGTTTTCCTATTCTCTTCTCCTTATTTATTTATTTATTTTTATTTATTTATTTTTTTGAGTCGGAGTCTCACTCTGTCACCCAGACTGGAGTGCAGTGGCCGCTCCCGGCCACCACAGCCTCGACCTGCTGGGCTCCGGCGATCCTTCCGCCTCAGCCTTCCGAGTAGCTGGAATTACAGGCATGCGCTACCACGCCCAGCTGATTTTTTGATTTATTATACAGATGAGGTCTCGCTGCCCAGGCGGGTCTCGAACCCGCAGGCTCAGGCAATCCACTCACCTCAGCCTCTCAAAGGCAGGTTACTATTTATGTTTAAAAATTTGGAGAAATATACAGTAAATTATTATTATTATTATTATTATTTTTGAGTTGGAGTCTCACTCTGTCGCCCAGACTGGAGTGCAGTGGCCGCTCTCGTCCACCGCAGCCTCGACCTGCTGGGCTCCGGCGATCCTTCCGCCTCAGCCTTCCAAGTAGCCGGAATTACAGGCATGCGCTACCACACCCGGCTGATTTTTTGATTTATTGTAGAGATGAGGTCTCGCTGCCCAGGCGGGTCTTGAACCCGCGGGCTCAGGCAATCCACTCACCTCAGCCTCCCAAAGGCGCGGGATTACAGGCTGAGCCACCGAGCCCGGCTTCTTTTTTATTTATTTTATTTTATTTTATTTTTTTTGAGTTGAAGTCTCACTCTGTCGCTCAGACTGGAGTGCAGTGGCCGCTCCCGGCCACTGCAGCCTCGACCTGCTGGGCTCCAGCAATCCCTCCGCCTCAGCCTTCCGAGTAGCCGGAATTACAGGCGCGCGCTACCACGCCCGGCTAATTTTTTGATTTGTTGTAGAGATAAGGTCTCACCTGCCCAGGCAGGTCTCGAACCCACGGGCTCAGATAATCCACTCACCTCAGCCTCCCAAAGGCGCGGGATTACAGGCTGAGCCACCAGCCCGGCTTCACAGCTACTCTTAATAATCCTTGGCCTCTAGGTTTGGGATCTGTGGAGACTTCCAAAGCAAACATTTTCAACATTTTGAAAATGCTGCCAGGCACGCTGGGTCACAACTATAATCCCAGCACTTTGGGAGGTGGAGGCAAGAGGATTGATTGCCTGAGCCTACGAGTTCCAGTTCGAGATCAGCCTGGGGAATGGCAAGACCTCGTCTCTACAATAAATCAAAAAATTAGCCAGGCATGGTGGAGCTTGCTTGTGGATCCAACTACTTGGAAGGCTGAGGTGGAAGCATCGCCTAAGTCCAGCAGGTCAAGGCTGTGGTGGCCGTGGCCATGAGCGTGCCACTGCACTCCAGCCTGGGCGACAGAGTGAGCCTCTGACTCAAAAATAAATAAAAAATAAATAAAAAGAAAATGCAGCCGGGCTCGGTGGCTCAGCCTGTAATCCCGCGCCTTGGGAGGCTGAGGTGAGTGGATTGCCTGAGCCCACGGGTTCAAGACCCGCCTGGGCAGTGAGACCTCATCTCTACAATAAATCAAAAAATCAGCCGGGCATGGTAGCGCATGCCTATAATTCCGGCTACTCGGAAGGCTGAGGCGGAAGGATCGCCGGAGCCCAGCAGGTCGAGGCTGCGGTGGCCGGGAACAGCCACTGCACTCCGGTCTGGGTGACAGAGTGAGACTCCAACTCAAAAAAGAAAAAGAAAAAGAAAATGCTTTGGAGGGACCTCCACCCTGACTCTCTGGTCTCCAAAGGATGCCTCTCCTGCTAACACGATCAAGCAGAGTACTGATGACTCTGAAGCCTGTCCCAGGTTTCCTACATTCAGACCAAGGTCAAAGAAACCAACACTGACAGCATAATTAAAAGACAAAACTAGCCAGGCTCGGTGGCTCAGCCTGTAATCCTGCGCCTTTGGGAGGCTGAGGTGAGTGGATTGCCTGAGCCCGTGGGTTCGAGACCCGCCTGGCCAACTTGGCAAGACCTCATCTCTACAATAAAAAAAAAAAAAAAAAAAAATCAGCCGGGTGTGGTAGTGCATGCCTGTAATTCCGGCTACTCGGAAGGCTGAGGCGGAAGGATTGCCGGAGCCCAGCAGGTCGGGGCTGTGGTGGCCGGGAGCGGCCACAGCACTCCAGTCTGGGCGACAGAGTGAGACTCCAACTCAAAAAAAAAAAAAAAAAAAAAAAAAAAAGATAAAACTGAGAGGGGGTGGAGCCAGAGGTGAACCTACAGCAGGCAACAATTTCTCAGAGCCTTAGCATTTACTCAAATAATCCTGACAACCAGGCCTAGTCAAATGTGATTATGTTCTATGAAACACCAACAAGATTACTAAGTGGAATTTTACTTGAGTGAGCACCAAGGATCTGTTATGTCCCAAGGATAGAACGACTGATCCCAAAATGGGTGACCAAGTGAACACCTGCAAGCTCTTCAAAATGGAGATATCTTGTTGCAAACAAATCTGATCAGAAAGAAAAGGAGGCCAGGTGTGGTGGCTCATACCTATAATCCCAGCACTCTGGGATGCTGAGGTTAGAGGAGTGCCTGAGCCCACAGGTTCAAGACCAGACTGGGCAACTTAGTGAGACCTCATCTCTACAATAAATAAAAAAGTTAGCCAGGCATGGTGGCGTGTGCCTATAGTTCCAGCTACTTGGAAGGCTGAGGCAGAAGGATCACCTGAGCCCAGTAAGTTGAGGATGCGGTGGCGGTGAGAGTGTGCCACTACACTCCAGCCTGGGAAACAAAGTGAGACTCCAACTCAAAAAAAAAAAAAAAAAAGAAAAGGAAAGGCTAAGAGGAAGACAGCCCTGAAATCATATATACAAGGTAAAACTCATCACTAGATCAGAAGAATGGGGAAAAGGGCTCAATCACCATCATCCACTCTCTGAAGCAAATGCCATCCAAAAAATCAAGTAGTTAATGGCCTGAGAGTCACCTCTTCTTCTATCCAACTACCTCACTGAACTCAGACCAAAGCAGCATAGCTTTAAGATAGAGGAAATTGCAAAGGATTGAAGGAAGCAACAAATCAGAAAGAGTGTGTGTCTTCTCTTCATAATAGGGTGGCTGGGAAATATCCATATATGAGAGTCCAGATGACAGAGGGAATCTATCCCCAAGTTAGACAGGCCCAGATATGCCCTCTGATTTCCCTCTTACCTTAATTGCTATGTTGTTAGATTCGGTCGCGCCACTAGTAAAAATGACCTCACGAGGATCAGCCCCAATGAGAGATGCTACTTGCTGCAAGCCAAGAAAACAGATACAGATCAACTCCCAGGCAGAAACGGGCTGTACACACAGCCAGGGCAGCTCTTGAGCAAGAAGAGCTCTATGACACTCTATCAGACTGCCCAAGGAAAAGCTCTGTACCTACCAGGATAATACAAAAGACAGATTTTAGTTACATCCCAGATCCCAAGTTCTTTTCCAGTCCCACATAAGATAGGCATTTTTAAAAATGAACTTATTGAATAAATATTATGTGCACTCTACCAGCATTGTCTCACTTAATCCACCCACTAACCCTAGGGAGTAGAAATGACTGCCATTTCCATTTTAGGAATGTGAGGAAATTAAGGCTTGAAGAAATTAGATAATGTGCCCAAGGTAATTTAGCTTAGAAATGTGGGAACTAATCAAATGTATGCAGTCACACTCCAAGCTGCTCTCCAAATCTCTTCCAGAATGAATTCAAAATCCTTTCCATCTCCACCCACACCTTCCAAGAAGAAAATGCCTCCCTTGGGCAATTGACTCTCTTTGACCTCAGAACTTGCCAGACTTCTCTGTACTAACCTGGCGAGCATGTTCCATGGCTGCCTCACTCTCCCAGCCATAAGCATGTGTCCGGGAGTGTGGGTTCCCGTAGTAGTTGACCAGGTAAGGGAGCATGGCATCAAGTACCCGAGGGTCCTAAGCAAAACAAAATAAATCGGTTTCCTTGAGTCCATAATCAACTCAGGGCTCATTTGGTCCCCTCAGGCTTGCCCGCCCTGCCTCAACAAACTCCCAACCCTTCAGACACTGCGAAGCTGAGGCCTCAAACATTCTTTTGTCCCTTTGGGTATTAACTAAGTATCAACCTAACATACTCCCCACTTTTTCTATTTGAATTGGAATCTCACTCTGTCACCCAGGCTGGAGTGCAAGATGGGCTGAGTCCAGCAATTCGAGGCTGTGGAGCTCACGGCCACCACAGCCTCGAATTGCTGGACTCAGGCCATCCTTTCACCTCAGTCTTACACATAGCTGGAACTATAGGCACTTGTCACCACGCCCAGCTAATTTTTCTTGATTTATTGCAGAGACGTGGTCTCGTCAAGTTGCCCAGGCTGGTCTCGAACCCTTGAGCTCAGGAAATCCTCTCACCTCTGCTTCCCAAAGTGCTGGTATTACAGGCCTGAACCCCGCTACTCCCCTCTTCTTAACTCAATTGTTCTACCATCCACTCAGACTGGCTACAAACATTGCCTTGTTCTGACACCTGATCACATCATCTGGCAGGTTCTTCCACTTCTGCCAGACAATATGATCTATGAAGGGCCAAGCAAACATCTCTTCTCACACACTGGTGAAAACATGAATTAATATCGCCGTGCTCATTACGTTCAAAGCTGCTTCATGTCGTATAACCCATTTATTTTTTATTATTATTTTTTTTTGGGTTGGAGTCTCACTCTGTCGCCCAGACTGGAGTGCAGTGGCTGCTCCCGGCCACCGCAGCCTCGACCTGCTGGGCTCCGGCGATCCTTCCGCCTCAGCCTTCCAAGTAGCTGGAACTACAGGCGCGCACTACCACGCCCGGCTAATTTTTTTGACTTATTGTAGAGATGAGGTCTTACCAAGTTGCCCAGGCGGGTCTCGAACCCGCGGGCTCAGGCAATCCACTCACCTCAGCCTCCCAAGGCGCGGGATTACAGGCTGAGCCACCAAGCCGGGCTCATATAGCCCATTTAAAACTTGCCCAAGTTAACATAGTTACTAAGTGGCAGTAGGGCCAATTTCAGAGCCCATAACGCTAAGCACTACTTTGTAGGCACTTTTGCCTGCACTGAAGTGATGTGACCAAGGTCAAAGCCAGTAAGTACTACGGTTGTTTCTAGTGAACCACAATTAAGCCTCCTGACACCCAGTGCACTGCTTTTCGCAGCACACCTCAGTGGTTCGCACTTGTACAGGGATCCAGTCATTTCTGTGCGTTGTCATTTCTATCATTTACTCCTAGTAACAGCCTTGGCAAAAAGCTGCCCCTCGTCCTTACCAGCGGAGTCGTAGCTTGCACATCCATGTAGAGCGGACGTAGCACTGACCCCGCCTCAGGAGCCACGATCCTGTCGGAGGGAACCACCGACTGGGGAGCATGGTCCACAACTGACAAAAACAAGAACGGATGCCACGTAAGACAGAACGCAACTGTGAACGCAGGTCATCGAGAAAGAGGAACAAAATTAGGTGGAGGTGAGATGAGAGACCCCAGGAACGCTGGGGTCGACTCTCAACGCAAAGGAAACAAAGCATCATCCCTCACAGGGGACAGACAGGAATCTCGGAGTGCGGTATTCAAATTGTCTCACGGGCAGTGAGGAGGGCTCTAAGGGCAAGGTCGTTGAGAAGGAATGTGGAGCCAGAGGAGTTGAACTCTCTTGCTGGCTGGACTGCAGCCACGGCCTGTACCTGAAATTAGCCGAAAGAGGCCCGAGGACGAGCCTGCAAAGCTCTGGGGGCCTGCGGGGCAGGGTATGAGGGGTGGCGCGGAGAAAGCACCCGGTCAGGGCGCGGCCTGAGAATGTCTGAGAGACGCAGCATTTGAAAGGACGTTTGAGAAGGGGTCAGAAGGGCAGACCGACAGGACGAGACGGGGAGTTCCGGAATATTCAGCTGCGCAAAGGGAAAAGTGCGCGCCTCCAGGAGAGTGGCCGCGAGCGGGAGCGTACCGCGCAGGCGCAGCCCCCGAGAGGGGACCACGGGCCTCGGCCCCGGAGCCGCCTTCACCGCCAAGGCCGCCCGCCTCCAAGCGGCTCGTAGCAGCATGATCCAGCGCCAGAGACCACCGCCCGAAGTGGCTGCGGTCTTTGGACCCAACGCCCGGAAGTACTGCTTCGCGCTCCGGAAGCGATTCTTCGGGCGCGCGCCCTGAGCCTCACTTTCCGTGAGACGTAGCGCGGAGCGACCCAGCCAGCAAGCGAGGTGAGGTGGGGCAGGGGCCGTCAGAACCCCGCAGCGCTGAGCTGTGTGGTGCCCGATCGCGAAGAGGGTGGCGGAGGCGGGCTACGCGCCGACTTTGTTCCCTTATCCCCGGAACCCTCGGGCCGTCTCCCCACCCCGCTGACTCCGTCCCCGCCCGGACTCCCAGGCTTACGGCCGGGCCCGCACTTCCTATCCCTCGCACCCCTCAGATGCCGGTGGCCGTGGGCCCCTACGGACAGTCCCAGCCTAGCTGCTTCGACCGCGTGAAGATGGGCTTTGTGATGGGTTGCGCCGTGGGCATGGCAGCCGGGGCACTCTTCGGCACCTTTTCCTGTCTCAGGTGAGGGGCGCGGGCGGTGATCTCTGGGCGGGACTACTGGACCTTTTGCCCCTCCCCACTCGGCCTGGAGCCCGAACCAAGGTTGCTTTACGCCAATTCCTCCGCTGCTAGCGAGGAATCCTGGGAGGTCGTGTTGGAAGCGTCAGTGCTTATGAGTCTCGGCTGTAGAGTCAATGCTTTCTGGCCCATCTCCTAATGGTTCGGTGACTTTAGGCAAGTTGGAGACTGGATTTTCTTAAGTGTAGAATGAGAGCAGTAATATGCACCTTATACAGCTGTAAGAACCATATAACCACACTTTGCACAGAGTCTGGCACATATTAAGCGCTCATAACTGGTTGTTCCTACTGTTGCTGTTTTTATTTCCTGTTGCGCATAACGAAACAAATATGTTGGATGGTTTTACTATCCTGAGACAGAGATGATCAACTTTGCACGCTGAAAATCATTTTCACATTTAATGGCTGTTATTCCGATTTCTCCGGATTATACATTCCTATTTACTGAGCACTTAGCTTGGCGTTAAGCCCTATGCTGAGTTCTATACTGTTTGCAAAACAATCTCGTAAATAATGTGATGCTTATTTTACACTTGACAGTCTTGTAAACTGCAGAGCTGGCTCTTGAATCTCACGTCTGACTACAAAAACCACTAACACCAGAAAACTATCTAACAGACAAATGTGTATTGGATCATATGCAACCAGGAGCAAAGAGCCCTAAAACCAGGTTTCCTGCCAGGGAATTTACGCTGTGGCTGCTGCCTCCCACCAACTGAAAGCAGTTGATTCATCAGAAGAATGCCCTTAGAAACTGATAGATCATTTTCCTTGACATTATCTATCCAAGGTGGAAAGAGATAATATCCAGTAAGTGGTAAATTAGATTGCCAGACTTTTAAAAGTGCTCAGACAAGCAGATTGGAAAAGGACAGTTAATGTTATGTATATTTCTCCCAAATGGCCCCATCTTGGTTTCTTCCTCAGGATCGGAATGCGGGGTCGGGAGCTGATGGGCGGCATTGGGAAAACCATGATGCAGAGTGGCGGCACCTTTGGCACATTCATGGCAATTGGGATGGGCATCCGATGCTAACCATGTTTGCCTACTATATCTACACCTTCCCATCAGCCCCAGCCCATGTACTATAATAAAACAAAGTCTTTAAGTAGTCTGTGTCTATTAGAGGAATTAATTTCTTCTCATTTTCGTAGTATTATCCAGCCTACACAAAGACCTTCTAAACTAAAAAGAGGTGGTCTACTGAGTAGGGTTGGTGTCTGTTTCACAAGGATTGGTTCTGTGAATCCAAAATTAGAAAACTTGGTGGTGCCTATTAACTTCCATAGATTCTGGTAAACTCTAAAATTACTCCATTCAACTCTGTAAGCTTGTTGCTGTTACCACCATTTGGGAGTCGGAGTCTGACTGTCACCCAGGCTGGAGTGCAGTGGCATGCTCATGGACACCAGCCTTCACCTGCTCGGCTCAGGTGATCCTTCCACCTCAGTCTTCCAAGTAGCTGGAACTACAGACATGCACCAGCACACCTAGCTGAGCTTTTAAAAATGTACTGTAGAGACGAGGGCTCACCAAGTTACCCAGGCTGGTCTCGAACCCCTGGGCTCAGGCAATCCTCTTGCCTCGGCCTCCCAACGTGCTGGGATTACAGGCTTGAGCCACTACACCTGACCTTGTTACCACCATTTTAAAGACGAAAAACTGAGATTCGAAAAGGATACACTGGCCAAGTGTGATAGCTAATACCTGTAACACCAGCTCTTTGGGGAGGCTGAGGTGAAAAGATTGCTTGAGCCCAGGAGTTCAAGACCAATCAGCCTGGGCAAATAGTGAGCCACTCACTGCACTCCAACCTAGAAAACAGTGAGAGACTAAAAAAAAGAAAAAAGTGAATATTGAGATTTATAAGTCTACATTTCCTCACATACTGCATGTTAACTTATTTCCAAAAAAGTTATTTATCCTAGGACTGTTTTTCAGATATAGCTGCTGGCTTCATCAGAAGAGGTAGAACAATTTGAAACATCCACCATTTTTGTAGTTTCTCAACTGGTTAAATCTATATTATTTCTAACCAGTCATCAATAATGTTTAACAGGATTCATATAATTGACTTGATGTGCATGTAATAGCTTCTGTAGTAATGAGAGAAATGTCCCTCACCTGCCTAGGCCACACAGACCTTGGTGGATTTTCTAAGCTGCACTACTCTGTATTTATTACAACTTTTAAAAAGGCAAAGTTATGATAAAGATATAAGAAACTAGATTATTTGGGGTTGTTGGCATGCACCAGGAAATTAACAACAGATTAGCTATAACTGCTACCGATTTTCCAAACAATGAAATGCTATTTCAGAAGGACCTAAAGGATTTCACTCAGAATGACCATTTAAGGCCGAGCTCGGTGGCTCAGTCAGCCTGTAATCAAAAGAAAAAAGGGAGTTCTAATGGTCATTCTGGTTTTTTTGTGTTTCTTTGTGTCTCATTCTGTCGCCCAGGCTGGAGGGCCGTGGAACACTCACAGCCACTCCAGCATCAACCCGCTGGGCTCCGGTGATCCTTCCGCCTCAGCCTTCCAAGTAGCTGGAAGAACAGGTGCGTGCTACCACGCCTGGATAACTTTTCATTTACTGTAGAGACGAAGTCTTGCCAAGTTACCTGTGCTGGTCTTGAACCCAGACTCAGGCAATCCGCTCGGCCTCCCAGAGTGCTAGGATTACAGGTTAAGGCACCAAACCCGGCCCAAACTCTTTTCTATGCATCACACTATTCAAGTTACTAAACTTTAATGTTTCCTTTCAACGTTTTGAACAAATGTCATTGTGACAGTGGGCAATTTTTGACCACCGCATTTTTAACATGAGACTAAAGGTCACATTTACTGATCCAGTATCATGAAAAGGAGTGACAAACTTGGTAGGACTTAGTTCAAGGAAAAAAGGTAATGGAAAGATAGCAAGGGAAAGACCAAACATTCACAGAATACCAGTTATGTCCCAAAAGAACACAGCTACCTGGTGTTGAAACATAACTTGGGCGGGCTCGGAGGCTCAGCCTGTAATCCCAGCACTTTGGGAGCCCACGGGTTCGAGACCCACCCGGGCAACTTGGCAAAACCTTGTCTCTACAATATATTAAAAATTAGCTGAGTGTGGTACTGTGCGCCTGTAGTTCCAGCTACTTGGAAAGCTGAGGCGAAGGATTGCCTGCGCCCAGCAGGTTGAGGCTGTGGTGGCCAGGAGCGTGCCACTGCACTTGTCTTGGCAACAGAGACCACCTCAAAAGAAAAAGTAACTTGAACTTTGTGTTTTTTAATAGGATAAATATCTATCGAATTGTAGCTAGAAAATTGTGATACCCCCAAACTCAATACTTTGATACCATCTAAACCTACAAAACTTGGGCCTCAATGCTATAAAAAAAAGTGATGAAGAAATAAGTATTTGAAGTATTGTATCAGGAAGCATCAGTCCCTACACAAAAGATTTGACACAAAAAGTTGAAAAATTTAAGTTCAGAGTATAAATGGTGAAGGCTCACTGCACAAGAGCCAAAAAGCCCTTAATGTATTAATATATGAATCAATTTGAGAAACCAGTTTGAATTTAAGCTATTTTGTTGTGTACGTACTTTTATTTTTTTTTTTGAGTTGGAGTCTCATTCTGTCACCCAGACTGGAGTGCAGTGGCCGCTCCCGGCCACTGCAGCCTCAACCTGCTGGGCTCCGGCGATCCTTCCACCTCAGCCTTCCGAGTAGCTGGAACTACAGGCGCACGCTACTACGCCCGGCTAATTTTTTGATTTATTGTAGAGATGATGTCTCGCCAAGTTGCCCAGGCGGGTCTCGAACCCGTGGGCTCAGGCAATCCACTCACCTCAGCCTCCCAAAGCACTGGGATTACAGGCTGTGCCACCAAGCCCGGCTGTGTACGTACTTTTTATATAGTGAACAAACTTTTCGCAAATGTGCCCAGAACACACAGGAGACCAAGAATTCCCAGGATTAAGGCATGGACAAGTGTGTTTAGTTCCCTTTTTTCATAAATGCCTCAGATTAAATAACATTACCCTAAAATGTAGTGCTGGCTGGGCGCGATGGCTGATGCCTATGCTCCCAGCACTTGGGAGGCGGAGGTGAGAGGACTGCCTGAGCCCGGGAAATTGAGAACAGCCTGGGGAACTTGACGAGACCTTGTCTCTATAATTAATCAAAAAATTAGGCCGGCTTGGTGGCTCTGCCTATAACTCCAGAACTTTGGGAGGCCAAGACGAATGGATTGCCTGAGCACGTGGGTTCGACACCAGCCCAGGCAACTTGGCGAGACCTCCTCTCTACAATCAACAAAATTAGCCGGGTATGGTAATATGCACCTGTAGTTCCAGCTACTTGGAAGACTGAGGCAGGACCACTTGAGCCCAGGAGATCAAAACTGGGGTGGCTGTGTGCCACTGCACTCCAGCTTAAGTGACAGGGTGAGACTCCGACTCAACAACAAAAATTATCTGGGCGTGGTAATACACATCTATAGTTCCAGCTACTCGGAAGGCTAAGGTGGAAGGGTCACCTGAGCCCAGAAGGTCTAGGCTGCGGTGTCCACGAGTATGCCACTGCACTCCAGCCTGGGTGACAGAGACTGACTCAAAAAAATATATACATGATATTCAGAAATTGATGGGGACAGCTTAAGGATTTCCCCATATGGACATTAAGATTTTTCCCCAAAGGCAAATATGGAATAACTATTAAAAGTCAAGATAATATTCTATTCTCAAGTTTCTATGACTGTGAAACATTTGAAAAATGAAGATTTCCTGTGGCCTTTTTAAGAGAATTTTATTTGAGTGGTTCTTACAAAGATTGTTGCAATATGAAAGTCATTTGTTTGATAGAAATATCAAGCTATCTTGTCAAACACACTGAAGTAACCCAAAAATATATTTCAGAGCTCACAGAGCTTAAAAAGAGCAAAGATTATATGCAACCAGACAAAACCTATTTCTGCATTTCCTATTTCTTGCTCAGACTCCTTTGCTTACCAGACTTGTCACTAAACATCTTCAGGAAATGCAGGGATCATTTTGTTTGGAATCTTAAGACACACCAGAACACACAATATTTACAAAGAAACTTTTACAGATACATTAATTGAAAAGATACCATCAAGAAATAATTTTGAAATCTCCCTTTCCTGCCAATTGATCAGAATGCAAGGTAAGTTGCTAACCAACAGCCCTTCAGCTGTTTGGATGAATTTCCATACACGAAATGTGTATTAAGAAATGTCTGCTAAACCATTAGCCAAATAACCAACATTAGTGAAATGTGAAATGCAACTGCCGTGTAAAAAGATAGGATTCTGAAACATTAAAAACATCATTACATCCCTGGTCTGCCTTTTTACAGAAAGCACATTTGTTCCCCTAGAGCTATTACTATAGTTCCTTAATGTAATTTTCTACATGAACATTTTAAAAGGCAGAACAAGAGAACAGCTTTGTATACAGTAGGATTTGCTATTTAGGGAGAATGAGCACACTGCATTCCTGTTAACATTTTTATTTTTTCAAAGTAACAGGAATTGTATACAAATGACAGTAGACCCTTGCCTCTTTATTTTTATCTAAATAAAAGATAACTCAAGATGAATTCTCAAGAAAGGAAAAAAAAGCTATGTACATAAGGGACTGTATCTTCCTTCATCGTCTACTTGGAACCAGTAGTTGTGTTGCTGTCATAGAATCAGGAAAGAGGTTGTGGTAAGTTGGAAGAGGTACATATGCTGCTGTTATCATTTTACCTGTTGAAAAAACCAGATATGTTGGATTTAACATTTTCACTTAATTTAAGAGCCTTAGTAACAATCACTCAAAAAAAATTAAACTCAAACTCACCAGCAAACCACCGGCCATGCAGTGCATTGACAGCAGCAATAGCTGCAGCAATTGATGGGCACTTCACATAAACATTGCCCTAAAACACAAAAGAAAGAAAAGGTAAGGATGTTGTTCTATACAACTCGGCCTCAGGTCGGTTAACTCAAGCTGCCCCTAGAAAAACTCGGTGCTACGTCATCAACAAGAGTACCTGCACAATGAATATTTATATACCTAACTCTTAATAATACCCCACAATTTTTTTTTTTTTGAGTTGGAGTCTCACTCTGTCACCCAGACTAGAGTGCAGTGGAACATTAAGGCAAACAACCTAACTTCATTTATTAAAAAGATCAAAATACCTGAGCTGAATTTTTGTCAACATAAATATGAATAACTCCTCCGTGTTTGTTACATTCTTCAATCACATCATCCTTAATCTCTGTATCCCAGCCAACTTCTTCTTCTCTGTAAGAAAGTATTAAGGTCTCTTAAATATTATTCGAATTAATAAACTGTAAGCTATCTAACATGTCTAAAAATTTCAAAGATTTATTCTTTAAATTTAGAAATTTCCTTACGGTAAAAGATATAAGGACCCATGTGCTGAACACACATGTCCCCATGATTCTAAAATAAAATTTTAAAAAAGAGGTATAGGGCACTGAAATAAAAAACAGACATAAAACATTGTTTCCAAATTAGCTGAAGACTTTCTATAACTAAAAAAAAAAATTTTTTTTTTTTTTTTTGAGTCGGGAGTCTCACTCTGTTGCCCAGGCTGGAGAGCAGTGACACACTCCCAAATACGGCAGCCTGGACCTGCTGGGCTCAGGCGACCCTTCCACTTCAGGCTTCCAAGTAGATGGAACTACAGGCATGCTGCACCATGCCCAGATAATTTTTGGGATTTATTGTAGAGATGAAGTCTCACCAACTTGCCCAGGCTAGTCTCAAACCCCTGGGCTCAGACAATCCTCTCGCCTCATCCTCCCAAAGTGCTGGGATTACAGGCTTGAGCCATGTATACAGCCAAAAATTAAAATTTAAATGATTTACTACTTTCAAATAATACACCAACAACAACTTATCACCACTTCAAAGATAAACCTAACAAACAAATTATGGTTTTCTTTCAAAGAGAACAAAAGAATCCAAGACTCTATGATACATCATGAAATACAAAAAAATGTAAGCAGCATTTATAGACATTGAACAAAATAGCAATACTATCCAAAATAAAAGAAAAACCCTAAAATATGGGAAATACATAATTCACACTATACACTAACCAAAGAAAGAAAAATATAAAATACACTTTTCTACAAATATTAACAAAGTTTAAAATTTCAAAGCTAAAAAGTATTGAGGCAAAATTGGTGACAGAAGTATTTTGATAACTTCATAGAAAACTGCACAATACTATTTTTTCTTTTGAGTTGGAGTTTCACTTCGTCACCCAGGCTGGAGTGCAGTGGCATGCTCACGGCAACCCCAGCGTCAACCCACTGGACTCCAGTGATCCTTCCACCTAAGTTTTCCAAGTAGCCAGAACTACAGGTGTGTGCCACCACGCCTGGCTAAATTTTTTTTTTTTTTTTTTGCTTACTGCAGAGTCACAGTCTCACCAAGTTACCCGGGCTGGTCTAAAACCCATAGGTCAGGCAATCCACTCGCCGTGGCATCCCAAAGTGAAGGGATTATAGACCCACCCGCCAAGCCCAGCTCACCATTCTTAATTTAATCCCCATCCTTTTCTTTCTTTTTTTTTTTTTTTTTTTGAGTTGGAGTCTCACTCTGTCACCCAGACTGGAGTGCAGTGGCCGCTTCCGGCCACCGCAGCCGCGACCTGCTGGGCTCCAGTGATCCTTCCGCCTCAGCTTTCCAGGTAGCTGGAACTACAGGCGCGCGCTACCACACCCGGCTCATTTTGATTTACTGTAGAGATGAGGTCTTGCCAAGTTGTCAGGCGGGTCTCGAACTCCCGGGCTCAGGCAATCCACTCACTCAGCCTCCCAAAGCACAGGATTACAGGTTGAGGCACCGAGCCCGGCTATTTTTTTTTTTTTTTTTGAGTCAGTCTCACATTGTTACCCAAGCTGGAGTGCAATGACACGCTCACAGCCACTGTAGACTCAACCTGCTGGGCTCAGGGGGTCCTTCCGCCTCAGCCTTTGAAGCAGCTGGAACCACAGGCACGCGTAATCACACCTGGATTTTTTGATTTATTATACAGATGAGGCCTTGCCAAGTTGCCCAGGCTGGTCTCAAACACGTGGGCTCAGGCAATTCTCACACCTCAGCCTCCCAAAGTGCTGGGCCTGGCCAATTTCCAATCCAAGAGAAATAATTAACAACATGCCTAAAAATTATTTTAAAAGGATATAAAATGCTACACAGTTTCAATGATAAAATATACAGATCTTAAATGCTAGGTTAAAAACTTGAACAGTACAGCTTTTGCAGTTTACTTTTGTCCCCTACATGTTCTTCCGATTCTCATTAGGAATCAAGAATTAACTCTTCAACTTTTCCAAAGTATGTAACTTACGTTTGAGGGTTAAACATGTTAGACAGTTGGAAACACTGTGTTGCAAGTGGCTGAACAGAGGCAGCTGCAGCTAAAGCTGAAGCTAGAAAAAAAAGACAGAGAAATTAGTTTCATGGAAAATTCATGTATGTATAACTGATAAATAATTCAAGACAAAAACAAAAAACCCATCCCACACATGTAACTAAGATGTCATTCACATCACTAATATTACCTTATTTAATACTACTAAAGTATGAACATACTTTAGTTTACAGAAACCCAAGGCAACCTAATACTTTAAACAGACATTCAGAAATATGAGTGTACTATTTTCAGAAAGGAAATGAAAATCCACCTCATCTAAATCACTTTCTGTAAACAAAATCTCGAAATGTATCAATTCAGAAACACAAAACAGAAAATTGAATTGGTAGCCACTACCTTACTGAGCTATGCACACAGCCATGTTTTCTGGCTTTGGTCCCCTCCCCCTACCTTACGTAGGTGAATCTCCTCTTTCTAATTGGCTTTCTAAATAAACTATCTTTTCTAATCTAAAAGAAAACTGAATTGGTACAAATTGCTAGAAGACAAGAATAATAAAACACAATGCTTTGAAATGTCAAATTTATACCCTTTTGCACTTCTTATTTCTACCCATGAATATAAATTTCTTTTAAATATGTAAACCTTGGCCAGGTGCAGTGGCTGAAGCCTATAATCCCAGCACTTTGGGAGGCTGAGGTGACAGGACTGCCTGAGCCCATGGGTTCGAAAACAGCCTGGGCAACTTGTGAAGACCTCATCTCTACAATAAATCAAAAATTAGCCAGGCATGGTAGCATGCAACTGTAGTTCTGGCTATTTGGAAGGTTAAGGCAGGAGGATCATCTGAGCCCAGGTGGTCAACACTGGAGTGACTGTGAGCGTGCCACTGCACTCCATTCTGGCTAATGGAGTAAGACTCCAACTCAAAAAAATAAATATGTAAACCTTAATTATAAAACAATTAAGTTGTTAAAATAAGATGCATAAAACCAAACATTTAAGATTTAATTTCCTAGAAATATAAATCCTATTAAGAAATCAAACTAACCGGGCTCAGTGGCTCAGCCTGTAATCCCGCGCCTTTGGGAGGCTGAGGTTAGTGAATTGCCTGAACCCGCGGGTTCATGACCCGCCTGGGCAGCAAGACCTCATCTCTACAATAAATCAAAAAAATCAGCCAGGCGTGGTAGCGAATGCCTGTAATTCCGGCTACTCGGAAGGCTGAGGCAGAAGGATCACCGGAGCCCAGGAGTTCGAGGCTACAGTGGCCGGGAGCGGTCACTGCACTCCAGTCTGGGCGACAGAGTGAGACTCCAACTCAAAACAAAAAAGAAATCAAACTAGGCCAAGGTGAGGGGATTTCTTGAATCCAGGAGTTCAAGACCAATCTAGGCAATACAGTGAAACCTCAGCTCTACATAAGAGAAAACAAGAAAGTAGGTGAGCTGTGGTGGTCAGTGCCTGTAATTCAGCTACTCATGAGGCTCAGGTGGAGAACTGCCTGAAACCAGGAGTTTAAGACTGTGATGAGCTGTGATTGTGCTAGTGCACTCCAATCTGGGTGACAGAGTAAGACCCACACTAAAAAACACCAAATTACCATTTAAAAAAAATTATATTTTAGCATGATACAGGACTACTAAAAAGAGCAGCAAGTATCTATCATATCCACTATTATCTATAATATCTACTATATCAAACTTAAAAATACTGGACACACTAACATTCAAATTTAAAACACATACTGGTTTGAAGTTTGAAGTCAGAGCATTTTCCAAGACAGTTGCTCCAATTCTTTTATGTAATTTACAAAAATAGTACCAGTAACCGTTACAGAACTCACCGTAATCATATTATCTGACCAAATTTCATTCCAAAACACAATAACAAACAAAGCTAAGGATAAAACAGTGCATTAGAAATTACGATAATTAAAATGAACGATCACTGATGAAAGTATCAGAAATATTTCATTAAACAAAAATTAGGGCTGAGCATAAAATATATTAGAATGGCTCTTTCTGATAAAATTACAAGTGCTTTAGCTTCTTTATATTTTCCTTTATGAACAGTTAACTCTTTAATAAAACTTCGTATTAAAAATACGAAAATAACCGATGTCAAATTCCTTTGCAGAAAAGTTAAAAAGTCTCAAGAGTGACACTGGGCATGTGGCTTAAGCCTGTAATCCCAGCACTTTGAGAGGCCAAGGCGAGAGAATTGCCTCAGCCCGCATCTCAACAATAAATCAAAAATTAGACAGGTATGGTAGTACATGCCTCTAGTTCCAGCTATTTGGAAGGCAGAGGCAGAAGGAATGCTGGAGCCCAGCAGGTCAACCGACACTGGGGTGGCCATGAGCGTGCCACTGAACTCCAGTCTGGACGATGGAGTGAGACTCCAACTCAAAAAAATAGGTCTCGAGTGTTTGTATTACGCAATTAAGGAAAAATGAAGACTACTACTCTGTAGCTTATCATAAAACAAATTTAAGCATCCTTGGAAATGCTAGAAATCTTAACAAACAGCTGAGGAAGAATAGATTTTTCTACTTTCTCTAATTTATATTGATTGCATACTATGAATACTTTAAGAATATTAAGAAAATGTGCACTGGGATATTCCCGTTTCACCTAGCTTAATGCAATACACAATCCAATGCAAAAATCCTATATTTGTACTTCTAAAAATCTCTTAACAAAAGCACTGAGTATAAGTTTCATTTACTAGAAAAATTAAAACAATCATTTAGTTATTCACTGTCATGGAACATGGTATATCATTCATTTCCCTTAACAATAGAATCTTTTGACTTAACAATGTTAAGCATTCTTTATTTCTCTATACAATATAACACTGAAATTACATACCAGCAGAAATGCTCATCTGTCAAGTGACAGAGATTTACTTCATGATAAAAAAAACAAGCACAGCCTACTTTATAAATTATTCCAATATATGAAGTAAGCATGCAATTTAGCTCTACATAAAACTCTTATTATTTGCTACTGGCTTATAAAAATTGAAATCAGAATACCATTTCTTAACCAAATGGTCAGCATTACACTGTGACTCCTAACCTTATAAAAAGTGTACTCACAAGCCGGGCGTGATGGCTCACACCTATAATCCAAGCACTTTGGGAGGCTGAGGTGAAAGGTCTACCTGAGCCCATGGTTCCAGACCAGCCTGGGCAACTCGGCAGAGACCTCATCTTTACAATAAATCAATGAAAATTAGCTTGGCTGGTGGAGCATGCCTGTAGTTCCAGCTACTTGGAAGGCTGCAGTGGAAAGATCATCTGAGCCCAGGAGGTCAAGGCTGCGGTGGCTGTGAGCAAGCCACTGCACTCCCACCTGGGCAACAGAGTGAGACTCCAAATAAAAACAAACAAACAAAAACTGTACTCACAGATACCAAGTTTTAAAAGATTTATCTACTAGGTGATAATACAATGTTTTATTTTCTGACTTCTACATAAAACTCATTTACAGGACATACTAGAACAAGCAACATGAAAAGAAATAAGCTGAAAACTTACAGCAACCTAAAGTAAAAGAATTCTGGATGTTGTCATTTCCTTTGTCCATTAATGCTTTGGGTTAGATATTCTGAACTATACTGTGTATATACAACTATGTGTAATTCTGTCCAAACAGTCCAAATTACTTTAACAAATGATATAACAACGATGTCTAACTATATTTAATAGAATTTCAAACACAAAAAAAGTATAAATAATTCAACTCACCTTCAGTCTGTTGAGAAAGTCTTGTTTGCAAATCTATAACAAAAGAGAATTCTACAGCTCAGTGCAGGAACAATGAAGAGCCTCAACTAACAGGGTAAATGTCAGTAAAGTGTTAATAAAAGAGGACTATACCAGCAGGGTTTTATTTAAATGAACTTAGTAAAACCTGGCAGCAAAACCTCCTTCCCCATTCCTCATTGACAAGGCTTTGGGGCCTTTTTTTTTTTTTTTTAAAGCCTCTTAAACTAGATAACTCATATATGCCTCTCTCTTCCTATTCCTACTACTCCTTTTCCATATCTTAAGTGCATTCCACTATACTACTCTTCGGTTGGGATAAATGGGAAATGGGGAAAGGGGAGCACACCAGTCAGAAAATGTGTGAAAAACCCTGATCTTGAGAATTCAATTCCAAGTACTTGGGAAATTCAATTATTATTTTTTAATCAGTGTAAGTTAAGCATTTAATACTTTATAATAAACTTGTAAACAGTACTCATCAAAAAGCTATAAACATGTTCAAGTATTTCCCAATGTAGCATGAACATCACTATTGGGGAAGATACCATTCCAACAATACGTATATTATCTTTAAGGGCTTTTAACATTTATCTTGCCCGGCTTGGTGCCTCAGCCTGTAATCCCGTGCTTTGGGAAGCCAAGGTGAGTGGACTGCCTGAACACGCGGGTTTGAGACCCGCCTGAGCAACTCGGGGAAGCCCTCATCTCCACAATAAATCAAAAATTAGCCGGGCGTGGTGGCGCGCGCCAGTAGTTCCAGCTACTTGGAAGGCTGAGGCGGAAGGATCGCCAGAGCCCAGCAGGTCGAGGCTGCAGTGACCAGGAGCGGCCACTGCACTCCAGTCTGGGTGACAGAGTGAGACTCCAACTCAAAAACAAAACAAAACAAAAAAAAACACGTATCATGTCAAATCTAGCCCCAAAAAACATACATTTGACAAAAGTTCCAGTATTCTGGGATAGTCAGAAAAATACATATGGCAGGAATAAAATATGAGCTTATGTTATCATCGACAGAATTCCAGAAATATGTAAATATCTACTCTGTTAAAAAACAAACACAACAGGGATTTTTACCAATATATTTCATAATATAACCATTAGCAATTCTACAGTAGAAGGATCATTTTAACTAAAAAAGCTGCTAGAAGACCTGCCCAGGTGGCTCACGCCTATAATCCCAGCACTATGGGAGGCCAAGATTGAGAGGACTGCCTGAGCCCATGGGTTTGAGACCAGCCTGGGACGTGTGGCAAGACCTCAACTGTTTAATAAATCAAAAAACTAGCCAAGCATGGTGGTGCATGCCTGTAGTCCAAGCTACTTGGAAGGCTGAGGCAGAGGGATCGCCTGAGCCCAGCAGGTCAAGGCTGCAGTGGTCATGAGCATGCCACTGCACTCCAGCCTTGGTGATGGAGTGAGACTCCAACTCGAAAAAAAGTTGCTAGTTACTGAAACACCAGCAATTGTAAATAGTAAATAACTAAAACATCACAGTGCTACAAAGTTATCTAAAAGTTAACAGAAATATACAAAATCAAAACTTAGACTCACTAACACAACTTTAATCAAAATGTGATTCATCTGCAACACTATGTTGCCCTATGCATTCCTTCCAGGGACAGAAAATGATCAATAAAACATGGGCAGCCAGGCTCGGTGACTCAGCCTATAATCCCGCGCCTTTGGGAGGCTGAGGTGAGTGGATTGCCTGAGCCCGTGGGTTCAAGACCTCATCTCTACAATAAATAAAAAAATCAGCCGGGCGTGGTAGCGCATGCCTATAATTCCGGCTACTTGGAAGGCTGAGGCGGAAGGATCGCTGGAGCCCAGCAAGTCGAGGCTGCGGTGGCCGGGAGCGGCCACTGCACTCCGGTCTGGACGACAGAGTGAGACTCCAACTCAAAAAAAAAAAAAAAAAAAACCAACAAAAACAACAACAACAACAACAAAACATGGGCAAGCCAAGCATGGTGGCTGAATTCTGTAATCCCATTACGTTGGGAGGCCAAAGCAAGAGGACTGCCTAAGTCCAGGAGTTTGAGAGCAGCGTGGGCAACATGATGAGACCTCGTCTCTTGATAAATCAAAAAATGAGCTGGGAGTGGAGGAAGGCTGAGACGAAAGAATTGCATGAGCCCAGCAGGTTGAGGTTGCAGTGGCAGTGAGTGCGCCACTGCCTTCCAGCCTGGGTAACAGAGTGAGACTCCAACTCAAAAAAAATAAATAGAAAAAAAATGTAAAGTGATCTACAGCCCAAGTTATACTGGAATATAATACCTGAGTCCTAGGTGCTCAAAATTGGCACCTCAGGAAGCTAAAGAAATTTAACTTGTGTATATTGAAGGTATGGCCATGGAACATTGTTACTAAACTTTAAATTCTACCCAACTTGTCTTTTTTTCCCTAAAATGGAAAAATTGCATAGATCAGAAATCCATGGTATTTTAAGTGTATATCAGTCATAATTATAATCTGAAAGGTAACTATCCGGGTCATGTGTGACAAATTAGAAAATAAGCATGGATGTCACAAAAGATAAGGACGCTATGCTATCTTAGAAAGGGCCTATTATAGTGATCCACCCTTGGTCTCAAACATTTGCTGTAAGGACTTCAGGGACAAAAGCCAAAAACCAATGAACAACACAGCAATTTAATTACAGCAAGGTATATGTAAAGTTTTAATCACCACCATCTGGAGAAAAACAGCCAATTAAAAGATATTCTTGGAAAATTTGAGTTTTGACTATCAATGCAATAAAACTATGGGAAGTCTAAGAAATCAGAATCTCAAAAAACACTATGAAAGGGATTATAACAAAATATATAGATAACTAAAGAGACACTGTGAGCAATCCATACGAAGCTTTATAATTTTAGCTGACCAAACGCATACATTACATAAACTACATATTGAGTAACCAGGAAATACAGTAATATAGCATATGAGAAATACATCTGATGGTAAGTTACAGTATGTAACAGAGAAAAATCTTCAATTAACTGAAGATAGTTTAAAAAGAAATCAACATGTATGATATAGAATCTAGGGTTTCACACTGTTCATAAAAAACTATTCCGTAACTACATTAATTCCCTGAAGGCAGTAGCAAATCTCTCTCTAGTGGAATACCCAGAATTTGGATATAAAGCAATACAGGGAAAAAGTTTTCACATAAAATAACTTTCAAACCATTAAGAATAAGGTGTATTTCTGAATGAGTTTACAACATCTTCAATTACAGCAAATGCTTATTATTTACTGTAAAAGAATGAATGCCTAATACTTATTTTAAAAATAGGCAGGGCCAAGGCGAGTGGATTGCCTGAGCCAAGGGTTCGAGAACAGCATGAGCAACATGGTGATACCTCATCTCGGCAATAAATCAAAAAATTATCCAGGCATGGTGACGTGAGCCTGTGTTTCCAGCTACTTGGAAAGCAGAGGTGGGAGGATCATCTGTGCCCAACAGGTCAAGGCTGCAGTGGCGGTGAGCATGCCACTGTACTCCAGACTGGGTGACAGAATGAGATTCCAGCTCCAAAAAAAAAAAAAAAGTCAAAATACTAATCCAAAGAGATAACTTAGAGATATTTGGGGAGTCATCAAATGACTGTTAAATTCAGAAATGCCTAAGGAGTCATGAATTCCAAAGAGTACCTACACACCAAATCTCGCAGCTAAACATCAAATTTCAAGATAAGTCATAAAATGTCACAGAAAGGAAGGGGAGCCAAAGACAGGATTTTTGGCAAAAGGGACTCACACATTTTTGGACATCCCTAAAAATGAAAGACCCTTCTCTCTCAATGATACAGAAATATAAAACAGGGAATTATCCTCTCCTTTAATTAAATGAGCTTTCAATTTAAAAAGAAAATTATGAAGCAACCACATGTACTGTTTTATATATTCAGATAAAGTACTACCTTGGTCTTAGTATTTTTTATCTTCTCAGTCTCACAAGGACCAATACAGGATACAAACTGACATTTTTCATATTTTAGGCTGTGTCATCCAAGGTCCAAAATAAAAAACATCCTTCTCCCATGGTATAAAATCTTGCTTTCAGCCAGGCTCGGTAGCTCAGCCTGTAATCCCGTGCTTTGGGAGGCTGAGGTGAGTGGATTGCCCAAGCCCACGGAATCGAAACAACCCTGGGCAACTTGGTGAGACCTCATCTCTACAATAAATCAAAAAATCAGCCAGGCATGATAGCGCGTGTCTGTAATTCTGGCTACTTGGAAGGCTGAGGTGGAAGGATCGCCGGAGACCAGTGGGTCTGAGGCTGCAGTGGCCACTGCACTCCAGTCTGGACGACAGAGTGAGATCTAACTCAAAATAAATAAATAATAAAATCTTGCTTTTGACATTTCTAAATTCAATCCCCTGCCATCTTCCACATTTGGGTCAATGTCAAAGTTTATAAAAACAATTTTTAGGTAATTACATTATAACATAAAGGAGATGAAAACAATGTTTTAGGAACCAAATCCCTTCTTAGAAAATTAAACTGTAAGCCGGGCTAGGTGGCTCAACCTCTAACCCTGTGCCTTTGGGAGGCTGAGGTGAGTGAACTGCCTGAGCCCAGGGATTCGAGACCCACCTGGGCAACTTGGCGAGACCTCATCTCTACAATACATCAAAAAATGAGCTGGGCCTGGTAGCGCACGCCTGTAGTTCCAGCTACTTGGAAGGCTGAGGCGGAAGGATCGCTGGAGCCCAGCAGGTCGAGGCTGCGGTGGACGGGAGCGGCCACTGCACTCCAGTCTGGGTAACTGAGTGAGACTCCAACTCAAAAAAAAAAATAAATAAATAAACTATAAAGTCCCCGCTCTCATTTCCTGCTCTAAAAACTCTATTGCCCGATTCATAATCCAAAAATCAGATGCACTATTTAAGAAAACAGTTTTCTCTACACTCTTGCTCTACTTTAGTAATTTTAAGCAAAGCTTTATATAAGGACCTCTGAGTGTTTTCTGAAGTCAAACATTATAAAACATTTATAATACTAAACAATATAAGTTGTAGCATTTAATAAAAGTGATGCACTTAAAAAGATCTAAAATTATGTAAATTTCAACTAAAAATCTGGATTGCAGGGTTCAAAAATATCTTGACAGCTAATTCTGATTAGTAAATAATTCTACCCTGTAAAAATTACTTACAGAAAGACTAAAAATTTAGAGGCTATAAGTACTTGATGAATTGAATTCTCAGTTAAGTCCTTTTAATTGCAAAAATTTGGCAAATTGTCGAATTAGATGAAAAAACAATGATTCCAAATTAGAAAAGATTCAATTCCTACCTGCCACAGCACCAAATGCCAAAGAGCCGCTCATTTGTAGAGCCTGCTGTGCTGCTGGTGGAATCTGTAAACCTGTACCTGTAAAAAGAAAAGGTCCTAAAGTCTTTACTATGTTAAGAGCAGAGAAATCAAGTTTTCTGGGTTCTTACTACAACAATCACCTAATTAAAAGAAATTATGAGGACAATTTCTAATATTTTTAAATTTGCAACCAAATTTATTCTTAAATATGGGATAAAAATATTACATAAATCAAAAAGAATACTAAAACTAAATGCCAAAGGACCCAAAACATATCATAAGCTGGGCTCAGTGGCTCAGCATGCTTTGGGATGCTGAGGTGAGTGGACTGCCTGAGCCCGCAGGTTCGAGACCCGCCTGGGTAACTTGGGGAGACCTCATCTCTACAATAAATGAAAAATCAGCTGGGTGTGGTAGCGCTTCCTGTAATTCCAGCTACTCGAAAGGCTGGGGCGGAAGGATTGCCGGAGCCCAGCAGGTCGAGGCTGCAGTGGCCAGGAGTGGCAACTGCACTCCAATCTGGGCAACACAGTGAGACTGAAACTCCCAAAAAAAAAAATCATGGGGTATTCAAGGATAAAAACAACTGTAAAATGAGAAAAAATCAGCAGGGCATGATAGTTCACACCTGTAATCCCAGCACTTTGGGAGGCCAAGGCTAGAGGATTGACGGATTGACTAAGCATGGGGGTTCAAGACCAGACTAGGCAACTTTGTGCAGCCACATCTCTACAATAAATCATACACACACTAAAATTGCCAGGCATGTTGGCATACGTCTGTAGTTTCAGCTACTTAGAAGACTGAGGGAAGGCTGAGACAAAGGATCATCTAAGCACAGCAGGTAGAGGCTAGGGTGGCCATGAGCATGTCTCACTGCACTCCTGCCTAGGTGACAAGACTGAGACTCCAACTCAAAAAAATCTTTTCATTGCTTAGTTAGCATAGTTAGCTTTTTCATCAGTAATCTCACAATAAAACACTCACACTATTAGGAAAAACATACCCTCTGCAAGTCTTGCCATTAATTGGAGACGGCCAGTTGTTCCCAAGTCAATTCCAGTCCTTTCCAATTCATCACTGTCCAAAAAGGAACTAGCACTGGAAGCATCTGTGCGTTCAGTAACATGACCAACTTTCATCGGCCTTCCAGCTAGTTCAAATCCATTAAGTTGTTCCAAAGCCTTTTTGGCACATTCTGAATCTGAAAACTATATAATTGGAAAAAAGGGAAGGAGTACAATATGTTAACTTAGATATTAACTATATATACACATGTGTATGTAAACTATAAACAGACGGGGGGAGGAGACCCAAAAAAAAAAGACCAGAATTCATCAATTCGTTGATTCAGAATCCTTCTGCCGCAGCCTGACAATTAGCTGAAGTACAAGAGCACGCTACCACACCCAGTTAAGGATTAATATTTCTCTCTCTTTTTTTAAGTTGGAGTCTCACTCTCTCGCCCAAACTAGAATGCAGTGGCCAGAGTGGCCACTGCAGCCTCAACCTGCTGGCATCTAGCGATCTTTCCGCTACAGCCTTCCAAGTAGCTGGAACTACAGGCATGCACTACCACGCTCAGCTAATTTTTTGGTTTATTGTAGAGATGAGGTCTCGATAAGTTGCCCAGGTGGGTCTCGAACCCGCAGGCTCAGGCAATTCACTCACCTCAGTCTCCCAAAGCGCGGGATTACAGGCTGAGCCACCAAGCACTGCTAGCATTAATATTTCAATTGATATTTTTAACATAAAATTTGGATCATAGCCAGGTTTGGGGATCATGCCTGTAATCACAGCACTTTGGGAGGCAAAGGCAAGAGGAGCGCCTGAGAGCACAGGTTCAAGACCAGCTTGGGAATTTTGGCAAGAACCCATCTCTACAATAAATTAAAAAATTAGCCAGTAGATGTGGTTCCAGCTACTTGAAAGGGCTGCGGCAGAAGGATCACCTGAGCCCAGCAGGTCGAGGCTGCAGTGGCTGTGAGTTAGCTACGACACTCCAGCTGGAACAAGTGAGATTTCTACTCAAAAAAAAAAAAAAACAGGGAATGAGCCGGCTCAGTGGCTCCCTGTAATCCCGTGCCTTTGGGAGGCTGAGATGAGTGGATTGCCTGAGCCCGTGGGATCGAGACCCACCTGGGCAGTGAGACCTCATCTCCACGATAAATCAAAAAATCAGCCAGGCGTGGTAGCGCATGCCTGTAATTCCGGTTACTTGGAAGGCTAAGGCAGAAGCCGGAGCCCAGCAGGTCGAGGCTGAGGTGGCCAGGAGCGGCCATTGGACTCCAGTCTGGGCGACAGAGTGAGACTCCAACTCAAAAAAACAAAACAAAACAAAACAAAATAGGGAATGGCAGATCCGTTTAAATTATTCTAGTTACCACCTCATAACCATACTAAGAATGGACTGCGGACTGCAACGGTTACCACAACCTTTTAAAAAGGCAAGCCTAGTAAAAATTATTTTGAGTAAAAAAAGTCTAAAAAGACCTACATTAAGCCGGGCTCGGTGGCTCAGCCTGTAATCCTGCGCCTTTGGGAGGCTGAGGTAAGTGGATTGCCTGAGCCCGCGGGTTCGAGACCCGCCTGGGCAGCGAGACCTCATCTCTACAATAAATCAAAAAATCAGCCGGGCGTGGTAGCGCATGCCTGTAATTCCGGCTACTCAGAAGGCGGAGGCGGAAGGATGGCCGGAGCCCAGCAGGCGAGGCTGCGGTGGCCGGAAGCGGCCACTGCACTCCAGTCTGGGCGACAGAGTGAGACTCCAACTCAAAAAAAAAAAAAAGACCTACATTAGCCTGATTAGAAAGTATCATAAATGAAGCAGAGACAGAACAGAGACACAAATAAAACCTTCAATTACAAAAAGAGCTACCAAATCAAAATGCCCATATATAAATTTTATCAGATACACTACAACATAACAGGAACACAATTCAAATCTTTCAGAACTTGTGGACACTTACTGCTTACTAAAAAAAAATAGCTACTAGCTGCAAACTAATTTAAACCACTTGCATTATGCCTCGTTCCCCACGAACAGTAACTAATATAGTTTTATCACACTGTTTACATAGCAAGTTTTTAGAAACCTTTCCATTCACAAGAATGATAGGTTTTTCACACCCATGTGAGCTGTGCCTCCCTCAAACGTAGCTATGAAATAAGTACATTACTCTTCTATTACAAAGAAAAAGCATAAGTCACATTAATCATGATACTTACTGTAATAAATCCATATCCCTTGGATCGACCCGTTTCACTGTCCATCATTAGCTGGATACTTTCAATCTAAAATCAAAATGCATAATTTTTAAAGAAATCAAAAGAAGCATTAAATAAGTAATAAATATAAATAAGTAATAAATCAAAATGAGATTAAGGGTTTTTATAAATCTAGAAAAATCTCCTCCTCAAGTAAATAGTAAAAACATATCACCACCCATCATTCCCACAAAAATTCAAAAAGTTTAAAACTACGCATATAAGATTTTTGAAGCCGGGCTCGATGGCTCAGCCTGTAATCCCAACGCTTTCAGAGGCTGAGGTGAGTCGATAGCCTGAGCCCGTGGGTTAGAGCCCTGTCTGGGCAACTTGGCGAGACCTCATCTCTACAGTAAATCAAAAAATGAACCGCGCGTGGTAGTACACGCCTGTAGTTCCAGCTACTTGGAAGGCTGAGGCGGAAGGATTGCCGGAGCCCAGCAGGTCGAGGCTGCAGTGGCCGGAAGCGGCCACAGCACTCCAGTCTGGGCGATAGAGTGAGACTCCAACTCAAAAAAAAAAAAAAAAAAAGATTTTTTGAATTAAAAAACAGGAAAAGAGTGAGCCGCTGTGCCCAGTCCAAATCTTATATTCTAAAATAAGAACTTGGATGGAAACATCTTATTTCCTTAATTTAGTAGAAAAGCATCTCTATATACCTCTAAAATAATCAATAACAAAAAGAACATTCATTATCAGATGTAAATTGAATCGAAAAGGAAAAACAGCCTCCAAAAAAAAGTAATATAAACTCATGTTCCAAGTGTACAGCATGCTTTTCTCTTTTTTGTGTGTGAGTTGGAGTCTCACTCTGTCGCCCAGACTGGAGTGCAGTGTCTACTCCCGGCCACCGCAGCCTCAACCTGCTGGGCTCCGGCAATCCTTCCACCTTAGCCTTCCAAGTAGCCAGAACTACAGGCATGCGCTATCACGCCTGGCTGATTTTTTGATTTATTGTAAAGATGAGGTCTTGCTGCCCAGGCGGGTCTCGAACCCGCGAGTTCAGACAATCCACTCACCACAGTCTCCCAAAGGCGAGGGATTACAGGCTGAGCCACCGAACCAGACTAGCATGCTTTTCTTAACTCAGATTTTAAAAAATGATCTAATGCTCATTATGCAGCAATATGAATAACAATAACAAATTCTCTAGCTTCACTTCTCTTCTTTCAAGGAACCTATTATTTTGTTAAGTTGGGTTTCTTTAGAGACAAAGATCTCACTATGTTGTCCAGGCTGATCTCTAACTCCTGACTTCAAGTGATCCTCCTGCCTTAACCTCCCTAAGTGCTGAAATTACAGGTCAGGATTCCCAGCCCATTTTTATTAAGTCAGATGTCTCATTCTGTTGCCAAGGTTGGATTGCAGTGACAAAACCTTGGCTCACTGCACCGTCAAACACCTGGCCTCAGGCCATCCTTCCACCTCAGTCTCCTGAGTACCTAGGACTATAGGCACACACCACTTTGCCCAACTAATGTTTTAATTTTTTTGTTAAGACCGACCTCTCAGGTGGGCTCGGTGGCTCAGCCTGTAATCCCGCGCCTTTGGGAGGCTGAGGTGAGTGGATTGCCTGAACCCACGGGTTCGAGACCCGCCTGGGCAACTTGGCGAGACCTCACCTCTACAATAAACCAAAAAAAAAAAAAAAAAAAAAAAAAAATAGCCGGGCGTGGTAGCGCGTGCCTGTAATTCCGGCTACTTGGAAGACTGAGGTGGAAGGATTGCTGGAGCCCAGCAGGTCGAGGCTGCGGTGGCCGGGAGCGGCCACTGCACTCCAGTCTGGGCGACAGTGAGACTCCAACTCAAAAAAAAAAAAAACCAACATCTCGCTATGTTGCCAAGGGTTGGTCTCAAACTCTTACTCAAGCAATTCGCATGCCCCCCAAATTGCTAAAATTAAAAATATGAGTCACCAAGCCCACCCCATGTAACCTATTTTAATCTAAGTTGTCACAAATATCTTTCAGAAGTATTCCCTCCTTAGTATTAATCCCAAAGAAAGATAATTAAGCAGATATAGACATTGTTATGCATTTATACACAGACCAAGAAACTACTGAAGATCCATTAAAGAATTTGAACTTACCCTTCCAAAGGGCTCAAAAATCCCCCGAAGCATATCTTCAGTTATATTGAAGTGTAATGAACCCACATAAAGCCTCATGGGTCCAGCACTTCCTTTCTGCAAATTGTTTGCCATTGCCGCGGCTCTGTTTTTTTCTGCCTACAAGACAAGACATAACATACATCAAATAGAGATAATACACATCAGTTGAAACCAACTAAATCTCATTCACACCTACAGTTTTTCAAAGAGTGGAGAGATGAAACCACCATGCTAAGTTACACATTAAGAGAATAAAGAATCCCAGCACTTTGGAAGGCCAAGGTGAGGGCATTGCCTGAGTCCACTGGTTCGGGAACAGCCTGGTCAACCTGGCGAGACCTCATCTCTACAAATAAATCAAAACATTGGCCAGGCATGGTAGCACAAGCCTGTAGTTATGGCTACTTGAAAGGAAGGGGCGGAAGGATCGCCTTAGCCCAGCATATTAACGCTGGGATGGCCATGAGTGAGCCACTGAACCCTAGCCTGGGCGAAGGAGACTCCAACTCAACAACAACAAAAAAGAGGACAAACAGGCGAAGTGAGGTGGCTCACACCTATAATCCCAACACTTTGAGAGGCCAAGGTGAGAAGACTGAGTCCACAGGTTCCAGACAAGCTTAGGCAACTTGGAGACCTAATCTCTACAATGAATCAAAAATTAGCTGTGCATGGTGGTGCATGCCTGTAGTTCCAGCTACTTGGACAGCTGAGGCAGAAGGATCACCTGAGCCCAGCAGTTCGAGGCTGCTGTGTCCATGAGCAGTGTGCCATTGGTGTTCAGCCTGGGTGACAGAGTGAGACTCCAACTCAGAAAAAAACACAACCAAAAAAGGATAAACATATGCTTGGTACAGTGGCTTATGACTATAATCTCAGCACTTTGGGAGGCCAAGGTGAGAGGACTACCTGAGCCCACAGGTTTGAGACCAGCCTGGGCAATTTGGCAAGACCTCATCCCCACAATAAATCAAAAAGTTAGCGGGACATAATAGCATATGCCTGCAGTTTCAGCTACTTGGAAAACTCAGGAGGAAGGATCACCTGAGCCAGGTAGGTCGAGGCTACAGTGGTGAAAAGTGTGCCATTGCAGTCCAGCTTGGGCACAGAATGAGACACCAACACACAAACAAAAAACAAAAAAGACCAGGTGCGGTGGTTCACACCTATAATCCTGACACTCTGGGAGGCCAAGGTGAGAGGACTGCCTGAGCTCATGGGTTCGAGTCCAGCCTGGGCAATATGGTGAGACCTCATCTCTATAATAAATCAAAAAATTAGCAGGGCAAGGTGGCAGAAGCCTGTAGTTCCAGCAACTTAGAAGGCTGAGGCAGAAGGATCACCTATGCCCAGCAGGTCAGGGCTGCAGTAATCGTGAGCATGCCACTGCACGCCAGCCTGGGCTAGATACTAAGATTCTACGCCAGCCTGGGCTAGATACTAAGACTCTGACTTTAAAAAAAATAAAATAAAATAAAATAAGGTTGGGTTTGGTAGCTCAGTCTGTAATCCCAACACTTTGAGAGGCCAAGGCAAGTGGACTGTCTGAGCCCATGGGTTCTAGACCAACCCAGGCAACTTGGTGAGACCTCGTCTCCACAATAAATAAAAAACGAGCCAAATGTGGTAGTGCACGCCTACAGTTCTGACTATGTGGAATGCTGAGGTGGAAGGATCACCGAAACCCAGCAGGTCAACATGATGGCCTGAGCATGCTATTGCACTCCAGCCTGGGAAGTGGAGTGAGACTCCAGCTCAAAAAAAAAAGATAGCCGGGCTCAGAGGCTCAGCCCGTAATCCTGCACCTTTGGGAGGCTGAGGTGAGTGGATGGCCTGAGCCCACGGGTTTGAGACCTGCCTGGGCAACTTGGTGAGACCCTCATCTATACAATAAGTCAAAAATTAGCCGGGCGTGGTAGCACGCGCCTGTAGTTCCAGCTACTTGGAAGGCTGAGGCGGAAGGATCGCCAAAGCCCAGCATGTCAACGCTGTGGTGGCCAGGAGTGCTTACTGCACTACAGTCTGGACGAAAGAGTGAGACTCCAACTCAAAAAAAAAAAACAAAAAAAGAGGATAGACATTGCATGGGTCCACATATATGAAACATTTATCTAGAAGAGGAAAATTCTAGAGACCAACATTATATCAGGGGTTACCACCTGCCAGAAGTGAATGAGGTGTTCTTACAATTTCTATCTGAGAAGATCAAATGTTTTGGAAATGGATATTAAGGCTATAACACAACAACGAATATAATTAATGGCACATTAAATGATTAAAATGAGGAACTGATTAGCAGGGTGTGGTAGCGTGCGCCTGTAGTTCCGGCTACGAGGGAGGCTGAGGCGGAAGGATCCTCTGAGCCCAGTAGGTCGAGGCTGCGGTGGCTGGGAGCATGCCACTGCACTCCAGTCTGGGCAACGAAGTGAGACTCCAACTCAAAATTAAAAAATAAAAATAAAAATAAAAGGAGGAACTGCATGCTACATGCTTTACACAATAATAAAATTTTGGAAATTTTTTTCTATTGGATTAAAGGTTTAAATTTTTAAAAATAAAGATTTTTTTTTCTTTTTGGCTGGGCTCCGTGGGCCAACATGTAATCCCAGCACTTTGGGAGGGCGAGGTGGGTGAATTTCCTGAGCCAGCAGGTTCGAGACCCACCTCCAACAACTTGGTGAGACCTCGTCTCTGCAATATATCAAAAATTAGCCAGGCATGGTAGTGCACGACTGTAGTTCCGGCTACTTGGAAGGCTGAGACTGAAGGATAGCTGGAGCGCATCAGGTCGAGGCTGCGGCGACCAGGAGCGTGCCACTGCACTCCAGCCAGGGTGACAGAGTGAGACTCCCAACTCAAAAAAAAAAAAAAGCTTTTTTGAGTCTCATGTTGTGTTGTACAGGCTGGTCTTGTACTCCTAAGCTCAAGGAATCCTCCCACCTCAGTTACCTAAGGAGCTGGGATTGCAGGAGTGTGCCAGCACACACAGCAAACTTTAGAATGTTCTGAGAAGACATCCAAGTAGTATATATATATTTTTTGAGTCAGCCTCACTTTGTCACCCAGATTGTAGTGCAGTGACATGCCCATGGCCACCACAGCCTCAACCTGCTGGGCTTAGGCAATTCTTCCACCGCAGCCTTCCATGTAACTGGAAATACGGGTGTGTGCTACCACATCCGGCTAATTTTTTGATTTATTGTAGAGACGAGGTTCCATCAAATTGCCCAGGTTAGCCAGGCGCGGTGGCTTAGCCTGTAATCCCACGCCTTTGTGAGGCTGAGGTGAGTGGATTGCCTGAGCCCGTGGGTTCGAGACCCGCCTGAGCAGCGAGACCTCATCTCTACAATAAATCAAAAATCAGCTGGGCGTGGTAGCGTGCACCTGAAATTCCAGCTACTCGGAAGGCTGAGGCGGAAGGATCGCCGGAGCCCGGCAGGTCGAGGCTGCGGTGGCCGGGAGCGGCCACTGCACCCCAGTCTGGGAGACAGAGTGAGACTCCAACTCAAAAAAAAAAAAAATTGCCCAGGTTGGTGTCAAACCCCTGAGCTCAAGCAATCCTCTCACCTTGGCCTCCCAAAGTGCTAGAATTACAGGCTTGAGCCACCACAGCTGTGTTTCTATTTTTAGATGTTACAATCCCTTACTAATAAACCATTTGAAATTAAAACTCTAAAGTAAGCTTAAGTCTTTTTTACGAAATAGATATTTGCAACTTATATTAAAGTAAAGCAGGATGCAATTAACACCACCATATATCAACATAATCAAGGCATGGTGAAACAAAACCAAAATGGACCTAAGAAAACCTGACTCATAGCCAGGCTCGGTGGCTCAGCCTGTAATCCCACGCTTCGGGAGGCTGAGGTGAGTGGATGGCCTGAGCCTGCGGGTTCGAGACCCGCCTGAGAAACTTGGCGAGACCTCATCTCTACAATAAATCAAAAAATCAGCCGGGCGTGGTAGCATGCGCCTGTAGTTCCGGCTACTCGGAAGGCGGAGGCGGAAGGATCGCCGGAGCCCAGCAGGTCGAGGCTGCGGTGGCCGGGAGTGGCCACTGCCCTCCAGTCGGGGCGACAGAGTGAGACTCCAACTCCAAAAAAAAAAGAAAACCTGACTCATGGTAAGAAGCGGTTATCAACGTGGACAAGGCACAGGACCCCATATCACAAAACCCAGCAACAGGAGGCGTTCAGTACTATCAAGTATACTCTACTGAATTAAAGAGAATTTAAAAAGAATTCCTGATTAATAATCAAATTCTCAACCAAGAAAAAGATTACCTGTGATGCCTGTACTATGATTGGCACTCCTAAAACCCGTTGGCCAGTTAATCCTATTGCTAGAGGCACTGAGCTAACATCAACAAACTCCACATAAGCAATTCCTTTGGAACGTCTTGAATTTCTATCAGAAATCATCCTCACATCTCGAACCTAAAAAAAAACATAAATCATACAGTTGTTTGTGAAACCATCCATTATAAGTCATGCATATAGAATCATTTCAAAAAGAGACAAGAGAGCATCAAACACAATACAGTATAAAACCATTAAAAACGTTTTTAGGCTGGGCGCAGAGGCTCACGCCTATAATCCTAGCACTCTGAGAGGGCGAGGTGAGAGAACTGCCTGAGACCACAGGTAGGAGACCAGCCTGGGCAACTTGGTGAGACCTCATCTCTACAATAAATCAAAAAATTAGCTGGGAGTGGTAACCTATAGTTCTAGTTACTTGGAAGACTGAGGTGGAAGGACTGCCTGAGACCAGCAGGTCAAGGACACGGTGGAGGTGAGTGTGCCACTGAACTCCACCCTGGATAACAAAGTGAGACTTTGACTCAAAAATTAAAAAAAATTAAAATTTAAAAATAATAACAAATAAACAACAATGTTTTTAAAATGTAAAAAGTAAATTTTTATTTTTTATTTTTTGAGTTGGAGTCTCACTCTGTCGCCCAGACTGGAGTGCAGTGGCTGCTCCCGGCCACTGCAGCCTCAACCTGCTGGGCTCCGGCGATCCTTCCACCTCAGCCTTCTGAGTAGCCAGAATTACAGGCGCGCGCTACCACGTCTGGCTGATTTTTTGATTTATTGTAGAGATGAGATCTCGCCTGCCCAGGCGGGTCTCGAACCCACGGGCTCAGGCAATCCACTCACCTCAGCCTCCGAAAGGCGCGGGATTACAGACTGAGCCACCGAGCCCGGCTGTAGAAAGTAAATTTACAGAATAATTTCCAAATTCTATGTAAACCTTTTGAGAAATGTTTGGTAATATTTATCAACTCTCATCATTACTAACCCTTTGCACTCAGAGACATCTCCTGCATTACTCACCAACAACTTGACCACACTCTAGTGAAAACCTAATCACTTCATATTAAATAGTAACGAAACCAATTATTTTATTGTAATGATATTTGGCTTATAAAGGTATTTTGGACACTGAATAACTTATCTATGACAAAAAGTTTATTTTCTTTTGAGTTGGCATCTCACTCTGTCACCCAGGTTAGAGTGCAGTGGCATGCTCATAGCCACGGCAGCCTCGACTTCTTGGACTCAAGCAATCTTCACCTCAGCTTTCCAAGTAGCTGGAATGTCAGGCACATGTAATCACATCTGGCTAAAAAAGGTCTCGCCAAGTTCCCCAGGGTGGTCTGGAAACCCTGGGGTCAGGCAATCCTCTCACCTCAGTCTCCCAAAGTGCTGGAATTACAGGTTTGAGCCACCATGCCCAGCAAAATTAAAATTTTATATCTTAGCTCAGCCTGTAATCCCGTGCCTTGGGAGGCTGAGGTGAGTAGATTGCCTGAGCCCGCAGGTTCGAGACCCACCTGGGCAACTTGGTGAGTCCTCATCTCTGCAATAAGTCAAAAAATGAGCTGGGTGTGGTAGCATGCCCCTGTAATTCCAGCTACTTGGAAGGCTGAGGCGGAATGATCACCGGAGCCCCAGCACGGTGAGGCTGCAGTGGCCGCTGCCGGCCACTGCACTTCAGTCTAGGTGACAGTGTGAGACTCCAACTCAAAAAAAACCAAAAAAAACCCAAAAAAAACCCATTTTCATATCTTGTATTTTTCTAGTAATGTGGTGATATGAGAAAGTCACTGACATGCTTTCTAGATTCACTGATACATGCTGTCTAATATTTATTAGACCTCTTCCACCTGATATTTTTGTTTGAGCCGACAATACAGTTGCGTTTTCTTCCTCTCACACTAATAATATGCAATTTATTGTTCAGTCTGCTGTTTGAAGCTGATGTGGAAGGACGCACTTGTGATTCCTGAAAATCACTTTTCTTTCAACTGAGCGATCAGAAAGCTGATAAATTTTAAACGGGACATATGTGTCCCATCATTTTTTAATAGAAACCTTTAAGGTAACATATATTTCTGAAAAATCTTGCTTGCATAACTCCTGTATAATCTGAGTGGTGTGCTAGATTTTCGATTTACAATGTTACCTCAGAAGGGATAGCTGAGTGGAAAGAATTAACTTGTAGATGATGCAAAGTGGAAAAAGTACTATATATATATATATGTTGTTTTTCTTTTTTTTTTTGAGTTGAAGTCTCACTCTGTCACCCAGTCTGGAGCGCAGTAACACGCTCATGGCCACTGCAGCCTCAACCTGCTGGGCTCAGGTGATCCTTTTGACTCACCCTTTCACGTAGCTAGTATTACAGGTACACGCCACCATACCTTGCTACCAAACAGTACTATAAAAAAATTCTGATTCTAGATGAAATAACAGAAGTGGTTTTAAATGTTTTCTTATTTTTATCTGCCACAATGACAATTTTTTAACATTTACAATTTGCAACCACTTGACCTCCACAGATATTAAGATTACCTTTCCTACTGTAGAAAAAAATTCTTCCAAATCCCTTGGTCGAATTCTTGCTGCCAGCTGCATGCAGAAAACTGTCCTTGCATCTCTTTCCTCAGGAGTCAGGTTATCAATAGGTTCTCTAACAGGAGTAAAGAATTAGAATTAAATTTTATAACTCATTTAAAAAATAATTTTCAAATTCATTTTCAGTACACAGAAAAAAATGTGGGTGAAACCAGTCTGTCATACTCCCAAGCTCATTTTCACTAATATCTATGTATACAAACTTCCCTGTCAAACAAATCTATGTGACTCAATTCCTTCAAAAAAATGATAAAGTTTAGTAAATGTTTCTTCTTTTTTTGTTTAAGTCAGGTTCTTTTTTTTTTGTTTTTTTTTTTGAGTTGGAGTCTCACTCTATCGCCCAGACTGGAGTGCAGTGGCTGCTGCCGGCCACCGCAGCCTCAACCTGCTGGGCTCTGGCGATCCTTCTGCCTCAGCCTTCCAAATAGGCGGAATTACAGGCATGCGCTACCACGCCCGGCTGATTTTTTGATTTATTGTAGAGATGAGGTCTCGTTGCCCAGGCGGGTCTCGAACCCACGGGCTCAGGCAATCCACTCACCTCAGCCTACCAAAGGCGCGGGATTACAGGCTGAGCCACTGAGCCCAGCTTAAGTCAGGTTCTTATCCTGTGACACAGGTTGGAAAATAGTGACGCAATCATGACTGACCAGAGCCTCAAACTCCTGGGCTCATATCCTTATAACTTAGCCTCTCAAGTAGCTGGTACTACAGGTGTGTGTCACCCACCACATCAGACTAATTATTTTTTCTTCATAAACACAAAGTCTTACTTGTTGCAGAGGCTGATCTCAAACTCTTGAGCTCAAGCAACCTTCTTGCCTCAGCCTCCCAAAGTGCTGGCATTATAGACATAAGCCACCACACCTGGCCCTAATAACATCTCACATGGTATGGGGAAAAAAATCCTTTGGTTTTACAATCTCTAGAAGAGTAACTTCCATACATAAAGGGACAATAAGAAGCCTGACAGTTTAATGACAGTCACAAAATATCCCCGACCAATCACAAATGCCAAGCTGGTACAGTATCAGTGTAATAGATCCTTCCTTACAACAAAACCATAAAACCATAAAAGTAATTTGATAATCATACATGAAAGTAAAATCTCAAAAGATTCTAAAAACTACGTACTTTAGAAAATGAGATATACAGAACAGTGAGCCAGTTGCTGATTTGAATTACATCAGTCTCAGTAAGATTACACAGACTTATTTGATGGTTAAGAATATAGGGATAGCCGGGCTCGGTGGCTCAGCCTGTAATCCCGCGCCTTTGGGAGGCTGAGGTGAGTGGATTGCCTGAACCCGCGGGTTGGAGACCCGCCTGGGCAGCGAGACCTCATCTCTACAATAAATCAAAAAAATCAGCCGGGCATGGTAGTGCATGCCTGTAATTCCGGCTACTCGGAAGGCTGAGGTGGAAGGATCGCCGGAGCCCAGCAGGTCGAGGCTGCGATGGCCGGAAGCGGCCACTGCACTCCAATCTGGGTGACACAGTGAGACTCCAACTCAAAAAAAAAAAAAAAAAGAATATAGGGATAAGCCGGGCTCGGTGGCTTAGCCTGTAATCCCACGCCTTTGGGAGGCTGAGGTGAGTGGATTGCCTAAGCCCACGGGTTCGAGATCCACATGGGCAACTTGGCAAGACCTCATCTCTACAATAAATCAAAAAATTAGCCAGGCATGGTAGCGTGCGCCTGCAGTTCTAGCTACTTGGAAGGCTGAAGCGGAAGGATCGCCGGAGCCCAGCAGGTCAAGGTTGCGGTGGCCGGGAGCGGCCACTGCACTCCAGAAGTCTGGGTGACAGTGAGATGCCAACTCAAAAAAAAAAAGAATAAAGGGATAGTAAGCATAACCAATTAAAAAACAGAATATTTTCTAGATATTAATAGTTGGATTCAATATATTAATTTTTACATAAAGCTTTAAAGATAAGGCATACCTCCAAAATTGTAGAGCTAACTTAAATACTCACATAAGGGAGAAAAGTAAAGGGGGGCACAATAGATGAAATCTGATTTTTATTATTTTCAAGGAAAAATAAGTGTGTATTAACAGTTGTTACAAAATATCACTAAAGTTAATGCTTTAAGTCAATCCTCATAGATAAAGCATAAACATGCTCTTGAGCCTATTTTCTAAACACTCTCTGCAAGTAGTTTGGAGACGTCAGAAAAATTACTCCATCAACAGTATTTGGCACAAAGGGAGCTTTAATAAGTTTACCCAATTCTAGAATCCTAAAGTACAATTAGAATACATAACACAAGCTGGGCTCGGTGGCTCAGCCTGTAATCCCGCGCCTTTGGGAGGCTGAGGTGAGTGGATTGCCTGAGCCCGCGGGTTGGAGACCCGCCTGGGCAGCGAGACCTCATCTCTACAATAAATCAAAAAATCAGCCGGGCGTGGTAGTGCATGCCTGTAATTCCGGCTCCTTTGAAGGCTGAGGTGGAAGGATCGCTGGAGCCCAGCAGGTTGAGGCTGCGGTGGCTGAGAGCAGCCACTGCACTCCAGTCTAACTCAAAAAAAAAAAGAATACATAACACGGCTGGGCTTAGTGGCTCAGCCTGTAATCCCATGCCATGGGAGGCCAAAGTGAGTGAATTGCCTGAGCCCGCAGGTTCGAGACCCGCCCGGGCAACTTGGCGAGATCTCATCTCTACAACAAATCAAAAAATTAGCCGGGCGTGGTAGCTCGCGCCTGTAGTTCCAGCTACTTGGAAGGTTGAGGTGGAAGGATCACCGGAGCCCAGCAGGCTGAGCCTACGGTGGCCAGGTGAGTGCCACTGCACTCCAGTCTGGGCAACAGAGTGAGACTTCAACTCAAAAAAAAAAAGAGAGAGAGAGAATACATAACGCTGGGCATAGTGAATTACTCAGATTTGATCATTATACATTGCATATATGTATCAAAATATCACACTTTATAATATTGGTAATTATTGTCAATGTAAGATAAAAGCAAACAATTTTACTTGAGTTAACATGGCAGGGAAATAAGCTAAGATGTAGTATCTACATATTAAAACAAATTCTGCTGCTTTTATTTATATGAAGTTAAAATGAAAACTCACTAGAAATTCACATTGATTTAATGGAACCAATACTATAAAAGGAAGCAAAAGTAAGATTTAGTATGATCCACATTACTAGATATCACTAAATTTACCAGTAGTATATGTTGCAAAGGCTTTTTAAAAGCTAAAAAGGGGTTAGAAAAATAAAATAGGGACAACAGCTACCTCACAGGGCTCTTGTCTTTTCTGAATGGACTTTTGCTTCGGGAACGTCGTCTGCTGCAAAGTTAAAAAGTTTCACAAGTTAACCAAGCAAGAACACCACATCAGTTCCTTGAAAAACAATTTAAACAATTCAGAAGTATATTTAAAAACCTTAATTTGATGCTATGAGGCAACCCAATCTTTCCTCGGATGGCACTGTTAAATTTTGGTCCGGAGCTAAAAAGGAAACACAAAATTACACTAGTTACAGGTTTAGGGTCTTGCTAAGATCGCGTTCATGAGCTCTCCAGCAAGGTTAACATTGTTTAGGCTGCTTCTTTTCCACCTCAATTATGAAGAGGAAACAGAAAGACTTAGATTTCTCTAAACTCCCAGGCAAGCTGCCCTTGTATTTATCCATCGTGGACCACTGAGAGGTGCCAAGACCAAAGGTTAAGGCCTTAAATACTTCAGATTCTGAAAATGCTCACAGATTTTCAGTCTAGTTATCTTTTTAAATTACATATTTAAAAATTCATGTTTGAAGCCAGACTCGGTGGTTCAGTCTGTAATCCCACGCTTTGGGAGGCTGAGGTGAGTGGATTGCCTGAGCCCACGGGTTCGAGACCCGCCTGGGCAACTTGGCGAGACCTCATCTCTACAATAAATCAAAAAATTAGCCAGGCATGGTGGCACACGCCTGTAGTTCCGGCTACTCGGAAGGCTGAGGATTGCCGGAGCCCAGCAGTCGAGGTTGCAGTGGCCGGGAGCGTGCCATTGCACTCCAGTCTGAGCGACAGTGAGATCCCAACTCAAAAAAAAAAAAAAAAAAAAAATCGTGTTTGAGACTTATAAAAAACACATATAAAAATAAATCACTATGAACGTCCCTCACACCAGCAGTAGCTACGGTTAACAATTTGCTGTGTATCTTTGCAGATCCTTTCTTGGGTATATGTAGGTACAATATATATATATATAGAATACTCATGTATTTTTGGGAATGCTATCTTTTAACAACTAATGAAAATTCTTTAGTCATACAATTCAGATTTTCTTCCCATTTAACAGTAATTCTTAAACTGTATGACAGCACATTTAGCACGCTATACTTCAATTCTCTGTGGCAAAATATTCCGTAGCGCAGTTTTGAAGGTAATTTACCAATTTTTCAAAAAAATTTTGAGGACTTATGATTTAAAAAGTGCTTTCAAACAGATCACAAAAGTTCTTTAATAGTAGTTGCTATCCCTTTTTAAAGACCAAGCCAACTTGAACGAGACTAGCCAGATGTCCCTCAGTGCTCATCCTCCTATCCTATTCCAGAAGAATAGTGGCCTGTAATCCATACATTTGGATTATTCTTCATGGACACTATTGTCTACCTACCTACAACATCCAAGCAGTTCCAAATATAATGTTTTTATATTAAATCAGTCCTTCGCAGTTCAGATTAATAGTGGTAATGGAGAATACACATTTATACGTTCTCAAGTTAGTACCTATAAACTATTTTCTTTTCCCTTTAATATCCAGTCTGAATTACAGCCTCCATAGTTAAAAAAAATCACTTGAAACTCAACACAACAACTAAGTCATTTAAAAATAAAGTCAGACCAGGCCAACTTTAAGCATGTACCACTCAAGTAAAATAATAGTATTCTGCATTTATTAAGTTAATTCCCCTCTTCTTCATTTAGTTCATACTGCTTAAGAAGATTTAACATAATCTCATTTTAAGAATGTAGTAGCCGGGCTCGGCGGCTCAGCCTGTAATCCCGCGCCTTTGGGAGGCTGAGGTGAGTGGATTGCCTGAGCCCGCGGGTTCGAGACCCGCCTGGGCAGCGAGACCTCATCTCTACAATAAATCAAAAAATCAGCCGGGCGTGGTAGCGCATGCCTGTAATTCCGGCTACTCGGAAGGCTGAGGCGGAAGGATCGCTGGAGCCCAGCAAGTCGAGGCTGCGGTGGCCGGCAGCGGCCACTGCACTCCAGTCTGGGCGACAGAGTGAGACTCCAACTCAAAAAAAAAAAGAATGTACTAAACCTTGATAAATTAGAAAAAAAGCCAAGAATTTTCTAATACTGTTCACCACTCAGAATCAAAATACCACTGAGGTCCCATTTTTCATCTCTAAAAAGTCTACGTAGGTCTGGCATGGTGGCTCATGCCTACAATCCCAGCACTTCGGTAAGCCTTGATGAGAGGATTGCGTAAGCTCACGAGTTCCAGACAAGCCCGGGCAACTTGGCCAGATCTCATCTCCACAATAAATTCAAAACAAAAAAAGAAATTGCAGGACATGGTGGTGCTTGCCTGTAGTTCCAGCTACTTGGAAACGCTGAGGCGAAAGGATCACTAGAGCCCAGCAGTTTGAGGCTGCAGTGGCCGAGAGCAAGCCACTGCCCTCCAGCCTGGGTAACCAAGTGAGACTCCAACTCAAAAAAAAAAAAAGTCTATGTACAAAGCAGCTAAAAAGAATTTTTAAAACATGGAGTTCCATTTTTTTAATTTAAAAAATAAAAGAGCCACAATCAGAATTCACTCTAACTCCAAATGGCTTCATGTAATACCAAAACATTTCATGAATATCAATAAGAATTCTGAGTGCTTTATTTGTATTCTCTTCTGATTAACTAATCATTAATGGCGTATATGTAATTGTTACATCCTCCTTAAAAGAAAATTAAAATTTAGAGGGTTAAGTAATTTGCCCAAGTGAAAGGCCAAAGTTGTTTCAGATCTGTCTTTAAATTCCATTCTCAACCATTCAAATTTAAAAGTCAGAAGTGTTAATTTTAATAAATCCAATACAGTTAACAACAGTGTACTTACTAAAAGGAAGTCACATCATATAACATTAAGGACTGCTAGATTCAATCCTTGCTTAGAACTGCAGGTAATGTCATAATAATTTTTTTTTTTTTGAGTTGGAGTCTCACTCTGTCACCCTGACTGGAGTGCAGTGGGCGCTCCCGGCCACTGCAGCCTCGACCTGCTGGGCTCCGGTGATCCTTCCGCCCCAGCCTTCCAAGTAGCTGGAACTACAGGCGTGCGCTACCACACCCGGCTCATTTTGATTTATTGTAGAGATATGGTCTTACCAAGTTGCTCAGGCGGGTCTCAAACCTGCGGGCTCAGGCAATTCACTCACCTCAGCCTCCCAAAGGCGTAGGATTACAGGCTAAGCCACCAAGCCAGGCCATAATAATTATTTAATGATCATAATAAATTAGTTGAAGCAGTTTTAAATAGTCACAACCAAATTTTTATAGTGATTTAATCTTGAAAGCACTTTTGCTTGAGAATATCTTACTATTATTAAAGAACCTTAAGTACAGATGTGTTATGAACCCCACAGATGATCTTCATCAAGGAGCATAACACAACAAACTCACAAATGGTCTGTCATATCAGCTGCCAACAGTCACAGAGACAAGACTTGACTTACTGTTAACCAATTACACATTTGTAAGTTAGTATTTATCTTAACTCTACAATTTTTAGTAAAGATTTTAAGTAAATATATACTTAGTTAAAAAAATTGTAGTAGCTCACACATCATTAAGCTTTATCAAGTATTTGGCAATACAATATCTTTTTCAAGCACTCTATTGCTTTAGTTTGCACTGGCATACAATTAAAATACTTTTAGATGGATTAACAAAAAATAAGCTGTATGCCTAGTAAAATAGACATTTTACGAATTTGTCTGCACACCGTGCTTTTACTTTGTCTTTAATGGCAATACCTCAATTTAATAGTTTTTACCCAATCACTGAAAATAAAATTTCACAATTCAAATCCCTCAAGTTAAATTGGAATCTAAATACCCAGAGAATGACCCTCAAACCAAAATCATAATTATAGTTACATACTAAGGACTTCTGTAGCGGCCTCTAAATCGACGATCTCGACTTCTTGAGCGGCTCCGTCTCCTCTCTTTGCTTCTACTTCGCTTCCTTTCACGGCTTTTGCTCTTTTTCCTTTCTCTATCTCTACTTCGCTTCCGTTCCTTACTTTTGCTTCTCTTTCTTTCATGACTACGACTTCTGCTCTTGCTTTTTTTCCTCCTGAGAAGAAAAAAATTCACCATTAACGTGTTGGTTTAAGCACACACAAAAATATATTAACTTTTATGGTCAAAATTTATTTAATCCGTTTGTAAATTTATTTTGCTATTTTTACTATCATATTTATAGAAAAAAATTGTAGGTATAAAACACAACATCCCATCTTTGTCTTGTATTACTGAAAATCAGTAGTCAAGAACTTATCTGAAATTATTTGAGAACAGAAACTGCAATCAGGTCCTGAGAGTCAACTACAGCTTTAATAAGGAACAGGACCTTGTTGTTGGCAAGTATAAATCAAATCAAAATGGCTTTTAAATACTTTGACCATCACATAAAAGGACAAAAAGCATTACACTAACCCACAAAGTACATTATAAACTCAAACTTAAGAGAATGCTCAAAAGTACTAGTATTGGTTCACATAGGAAGATTTTCATTAAATATAGTAATTTACCTTAAGTAGTTTTATTCTGTCCCAATTTACACATGGAAATTGAAAGTATTTTATACCTTCAAAGGGTCATCAACATTTTGGCTTTCTTAAGCAAAATTTTCTTTATTTTTTCTTGGCCAACATAACATAATAATAATGGGCAAAGTTATAAATAATGACAAAGGGCATAAAGGACTAATGCAGTAAAACACATTTTGATACTCCTAGACTTTAAAGTGATCATTTCAAAAACTTTTCATTTAAGATTTTAACAAATACACCAGAATATGGAGTATGCCATTTTTAAGCCAGTTTATACAAGCCTGTGGGATGCAATCAAAAACAAGGATCAACTTGACCTTCATAATCTTTATAAAATCTCAAATTCTGAAAGGTAAAAAAAACCAGTCATATATTTCTGTTCATTTCTGTATTCTCATAGTATACTACCCATTCATTTCACAATTAATTCTTACAATCTTTACCTCTGTGTCATCACCCAAATTTTAGAGGTGCCTTCAGATATTTCAATATAAATTGAAAGACATTTCAAAACTCAATTTATTCCACTAAGAAGTCAATTTGTAGTTGTTTAAAGATTACTAAACATTTTGACATCTCTACATCATTATTTGGAAATTTAATTAACTGTTTAGTCCTTATCAAAGCAAATATATAGCACATGAGCAACTGAGGTCTGCCTCAGAGAACCTGTAAGCAGGTCATCTTAGAGTGCATTGAAAATAGAAAATGAAGACACCCACCTTCTGGAATCTTGAAACCCACACTCCAATCACAAGGAGATGTAGAGCTTTCCAAGGAGGCAGAAACTTTGTCTAAAATTTCAAGATAATCCACCTGACTGTCAGAAATGTATATACTAGGTGGCACATGACAGAAAATTAGCCTACACTCATAATGTATAAGTCATCAAAGCAATGCCCAGAAGGGCAACAGATAACATTCAAACTTTCTTGCCTGAAAAACCTGACACTGTGACACTATTCTAATTACAGATTTCTGTGAGAGGCTAAAACCTAAAGTCCTAAATACAATAAATTCAATTAGGGGACAAGGTAAAAAGTAACTCCATCCCCCACAAAAAAAAAAAAAAAAAAAGACAAAGTTTGTTTTTGCTCTGCTCATAGATGGCCCATAGCAGAGAGGCAGCCAACCTACTGACTGCTCATAGGCCCCAAAATTTAGTTTCAAAATAAAATACTTAAAAATTGGAAAGCTAACTTTAACTTAACGTCTTCCTAGGACTTTTTGTAAACAAGTCCCCACCCACATCTGAAGGCAACCCCAGACAGGTAAAAAGACAGCAACATACTAAGACATTCCGAAAATACAATTTTTTCCATAAAAGCCCAGAAAAAACTTAAGGGTACAAGAAACCAGTATCCTTCTCTAACATATTTCAGCTTCAACGAGTTATTAAGTTAACTAAAGAAGGGTTATCATAATCCACACTAATAGTCAAATCCTGTTACAACTTAAAAGGGACTTTCCAAAGTCTTTAGTGGCAGTGGAATTTTGTACTGAACATCATTGAAGTAAATGGTCCACTGGGCTGGGCCTTTGGACTTTTTGGTTATATGGCCTCTGCTGTAAAGGTGTTTTGCTATAACTGGATTTGACCTCTTCCATGTAAGAAGATCTAAATTTTAAATGCAAAGTATTCTGGAAAATAAGAAAAAAAATAGAAAAGTCATTTATTCCAAAATTTATAGATAATCCACACCACAGTAGCCAATATATTTCAACTGTGTCATTTTATCGCTATTTTTAAAAATAATTCTCTAAAGAGCTTAATGGAATGGTTGCTTAGTTTTTTTTTGCAAAATTGGTTACACTAAAATAATATTCCCATGAAGGCAAGCTCAGGTACTTAGGAGGCATACTTTGAGGTCTCGCCAAACTCAGGGTTTACAGCTCTTCAGAAAATAAATGACAACCAAGTTGTGTTATATTAAACTTTATTCCTTTTACTACTGGGACACCACAATGTGCATGTGTTGAGAATCAGAATTACTATTTTTAAAAAAACATGTATACAATCAGTCAACTCTACTTTGCAAAATGTGCATTTTTTTACTACCTTACAAGCTGTATCTCAACATTCAATGAAGTTTAGGATGAAAAATGTAACACGGCACTTTCCTTTGGTTAAGAAATTTAATTTATTACTAAAGACCAAAGCACAAGCAGAACATTTTACGTGTTTTAGATTACATCTGTCCCTAAATACAAACTTCTAGGTAACTATCAAATTAATTTGAAAGGTAAAGTTCCATCAGAAATTCAGGGTCCTGACTGAACAAGGGAGCCATTTTTTAACCAGCTATAAGTGAAGATGTCTGACACAATTATTTCGAACATTTTAAGATTACAAGATAAAGTATTATGAAAGGGTCTTAAAGAATCATATGCCCAATTAAGAAAAATTGTCTATTCTTCTATTTAGAACCACAGGACTCTTTATATTAAATAAAGGTCATTAAACATAATACATGAAGACCTTGATGCTCCATTTCCTTGTAAAAGCTTGGTAGCCTTAATGAGCTTAGACGCAGGATAAGAACAAGTATAAACTGAAGATGACCTTAGTGGCAAGGAGTGACATCAGAGAATGGTACAACAAAGGTCTACTCCCAAAAGTATATGTCCTCATCTTTTTGGCACTTGAGGTGAAATGTCTACTTAGCCACTAGACCTAACACCTAGATCGGACACTTTATGTCAGTTTATATGGATAGCCCTTCCAGGGTTTTCTTTTGATTGCAGAGTTCTAAAATAGAAATATTAGGCAAATATTACTTTGGTAAAAGGCAAAAAACCAGATGGCATAAGCCCTTCAATGACTGGTCAGTGGCCTCAGACCACAATTCAACTAAACCTAACCTGAAGTTCCCCGCCTCCACTTGTGATTACCAAGGAACTATAACTGACTCCCACCCAAGCTTGTGCCAGAAAAGAGTAGGACATTTCTACAAATTATTTTTAATCCACTACTACCACATTATTTTAGGGGAACTATGAAAAGAAAACAGCTTAGCAAACCTTGAATATCCAATCAGAAATTTTCTCATCTACTTCATGAAATTATATCAATCTAACACAACTGTAGCCAGGCTGACTGAGGAAGTTATTATAAAGAGCTCTTAGGAGAAAGAGTCAAAAAGAATTAAGTTGTGAATTTACCATCATTTTTCATTATGTACTATAGCCATAAATATGACAAAATGTCTTAATACGGCATCATAAACACAGGCTTATAAAACAATTTAATGCTTGTAGCATGAGCACATGTTAAGAATCACTAAAACCTTACAGCTGAAACTTCAAAAACTGACAGACTCCAACCTTATAAAGTAATCTGGTTTTAACTGTTACTTAGACTTTTTGTATACTGCTTTCTATACTAACCTATAGCAAAAAATTCCTACTATGGGTTACTTGTCTTACCCAAATAAACTGTATAAATATTCATAATTTACAAAAATGCCACACTCACTATTAAGTCTACTAGAGATGAAAAGGCCTAAAACAATGAAAGTCATATTAAGGATGTTACCACATTATTACAAAAAGGTCCTTTAAGCAGCAAGAAGCAGAAGTAATTCACAGCTTTGACTCCTTCTGTGATTTACAACAAACAGTACTTTCCATGGCCTGGTATTCCTTTTTTTTTTTTTTTTTTGAGTCCGAGTCTCACTCTGTCACCCAGGCTGGAGTGCAGTGACAGTGACACACTTGCAGCCACCGCAGCCTCAACCTGCTGGGTTCAGGTGATCCTTCCGCCTCAGCCTTCCAAGTAGCTGCAACTACTGGAACGCACCACCACACCTGGCTAATTTTTTGTAGAGACGAGGTCTCACCAAGCTGCCCAGGCTGGTCTCGAACCTGTGGGCTCAGGCAATCCTGCTACCTAGGCCTCCCAAAGTGCTGGGATTACAGGCGTGAGCCACAGCGCCTGGCCAACTTTTCTAATTTAACTCTTTCCCTCCTTTCAATAGATATGATAATTTTGTCAGTAACATCATCAAATACTAAGCCAAAGTTAACAAATCTAAAAACAAAAAACACGCCCTAATACAGGAACTCTTAACCAGACTGTCATGATGGACTTGGAGAGGAAGGTGTCCAGAAGGTAACTGAAACCATATCCTGAAATCTAGGCAAAGTCTAGTTTCCCCAAAAAGCTTCTAGTCCCAAAAGGCAAAGAACCAATTTTCCAAAAGAGACAAAGAAAAGCTTCAGAAAAGAGGTTTAATTTGATGCTTTAGCCAGAGGAACAAGATCTCAAATCACACAAAGTTCACCACCACCCCCCAGATCCCTTCTTAAAACTTACTTTTTGCTACGTTCTTCATGACCGTTAGCACTGCTCAACTTGTTCTCATCCTAAGCAGGGTTGATAGAAGAACATCATGAGGGCGAAGTGGTAACATTTCAAGTTGTCAAAGGGTAAAGGGAACAGGAATAAGAAAATACAAAACAATTTTAAAACTAATTATTTATTTACGTTTTAACATGGAAGGCTATAAAAAAATTTAGATGGGTATGTGTTTAACCACTTTGTTCCTTACAATTACATCAAGATAAAAAAAACTCTCCATATTAACATGTTAAATTTTACTTTCTTATATAGTTTAGATATTAAGTTATCCAGATTTACAATGTTGAAGTGGTTAAATGTAATTTCTATAAAACATGAATGAAGTCCTGTTTTGAGTTTTTTCCATGTGCTACGGTCCCTTTGGTCAGTACCATGGCTCTATTTCTGCCTAAGCCCCAAGTGGCCATGCTAGCAGCCAGCCACTATCGATTTCCTGTGACCGATGCCATTCCTGAGATCTTCGCCCATTTCCGTTGGAGGGTTGGGACTGTAAGAGCTTGATGCCACCTCTGTCACACATCTCGCCCTGAAGCAAACAGGGATTCACACTGCTTAGTAATGTTGACTCCCAAGAACCCAAGAAAGTCAATTAATAATCCACCAGTCCAGTCAAAACATTTCCTATTTCCATACCTGTTTACATGGAATTACATCCACGTTAAAAAAAAACTAAGACACAAGAATCTACACATTAAAACAAAAGCAGTTCTTCAAGAGTCTAAGCATTACAATACTACAAACAGTATTTAAAGCTATCAAGAATTCATCCAAATTCGTACCACATGGTCGTGCTATACACTCCAAAACAAATGTATTATTTTTAAAGGTTTAGTGCAATGTTTATTTTAAAGTTGGATCACATCTGTTATAAGAGCATAACTGCTAACTCACAAAGTTTACAGTTTGCGACACCAAAGATAATGCATGCACACTGCTATTTTCACCACCAACTGGTCAAAGAATGAAAAGACAGTTTACTTTTACTGCGATACTGAAATGGGTCAAAGACTATATTAGCCAAAATAATTCCTTTGTAGATTTTGGTGTGAAATACTATGGTAGGGCCTAATTAAAAATAAAACAAAATGGAGAACAGTAAAAGTCATCAAGTGACTCTAAGCTGTGATACTGCCTTTTGTTGTTTTTTTTTTGTTGTTGTTGTTTGTTTTTAATTTCTACTCAGGGATCCAAGAATTTTAGTAATTATTAACTAAGCAGATTGTTACCTGCCTGTTTTAAGATTTACTGTGACCAGTCTTTTATACATAGCATATATGAATTTTTAAATCTCACCCATTTCTTCATATAAGACTTATTTAAAGAGTTACTTGCCACAGACTGGTTACGCTTTGTTATTCTTGGACCCCTGCCATTTCCCAAACCACTACATTCACCTTTTTGCTATACCAAACTGGAGCTGGTAATTCTTAGTTGAGTCATTTTACCTAAGGGACCACGGTACAGCGATAAGTCACTCAATTACTACCTTATGATTGACAGTTCACACTGGAATCAAAGGTGAATTCATGGGAGTAGAGGTGAGATATCGTTAGGCAAGTCTACAAAGAGAGATAGATGGGCATTTATTCATCACGCTGAAGTGAAACTACTGCACAATATTATTACATCAATAGCATATATTTACTTTTGTAAGTTACACGTAATGCATCTCTGATAAGATAAATCAAGAGGGCTCCGGGGATGTTAGTTTACATTTCAGCAGTAGTTTCGTGAATAATGCTAAATTAAGAAACATATAAATCTCACCGACATGTTTTTTCTCACCTTCTTGTAAGGAGCCTCAAGCATTGCTTCAATATCAATATCGTCTGCCATTTTCTCTAAACACCTAGGAAAAGAACAAGATAATTCTGTGACTAAACGTTTTTCAATTCTGAATTTTCTCAGCCGACACACTCCAAAACTTGAGAAAAACCTTTCGCAGCCCTACAACGACAAGGCGACACGCGCTACCACAGGGAAGCTTGTGTAAGTAGACCTGAAACCCCCTGCATCGGCTGCAGGACACGGAGACTTCAGCGTATGATTTTTAAACGCCTCCCATGAACACGGAAAACAAGCCAGGTGGCTCGCCCGAGAGCGCCCCTTTCCGCGCAAAGCCCGCGCTGCCATTTTAGGGGCAAAGGGAAAGTCCCTCTGCTGGGAAGGGTTCCGTGCCAAGGCAGCGCTCGCCTGGCGCCATGTTGTGAGGTCGCTGGCCCAGTCCGCGAAAGAAACAGGTCGCCACCAGCCAAAGGACCCTCAGGGGTCCCTGCCCTCCCGAACCGTAACTCCACCGACCGGAAAAGAAGGGCGCGGTCACCGACATGAGGCCGGTTTCTCGCGACCCCTGCCCCCCGCCAAGTCACTAAGACAGCCAAGAGCGCCCTGCGCCCAGAAGAGAAACAAGCTTCGGAAACGCGGTGGTAATCCGCTAGCCTGCGACACCCTCGTACCTGCGCGGGCTTTCGGGCGCCTGTAGTGCTCGTATGCGGGAGGGAACTGCCGCCGCCGCCGCTGCTGCTATTGCTACTGTTAAGCCCCTAGGCCCAGGCCGCGGTATCGCCCGGCCCGAATATCAGGCTCCGAGGGCGGCTAGGCCCGAACGAATCTAAAAGAAACAATGGGATTAGAAGAGCCCGCGCGGGAGAGCAGGACGGCGGCTTCGGCAGCTCAGGATCCTCCCCTGCGACAGCGTCGGCAAGCTCCCTGAAATGGCGGCCGCTGCTTCCCCGTACTCACATTCACCAACACACATACACACACACAAACACACGGGGCCTCACAGAGCCCTCAGCACGGGCTCTCGCGAGAAACTGCGCCGCGTTCCAGAGAGGAGCGGAAGAAATATCGCGAGATCTAGGTATGGCCCGGAGACCGTAGCCCAATCTCGCGCAATGATTGCGCCAGAGATGTTCCCCTCCCCCCTCCAGGGAGGTGCCTTTGACTCCCCATCCAGATAAGCATCCAAATCTCGCGAAACGACGTTGGTCCCTAGGGCAAAGACTGTTGGTGGCCTGCCTGTCAATCTTTTAGAGAACTCCAAGCTGAGTGGAGCTCCGAGGTCGCCACCACTGGTGGCGCCTCCTCACGGCCATCTGAAGGCTTCCCCGTCGTAGCCGACCGCCCCCGCCCCGGCCTCCCTCCCGGAAGGCTGTCAAGGTCGCCATGAGGCAACCTAGTCCATATGGCGACAGGGATAGAACGACCGTGTTCAGATGATCCGCCAAGGGCGAACACGAAGTGGACACGCGTATAAAAGAGAACAAGAAGAAAGGCCGTGCAGGGGCAAAGGACGGGGTGGAGAGCAGCATCGGGCTCTTCTGGCATTTGCAGCCCAGGAGTGGGAACGGCCCGGATGCTCGAAGCACCCTTGGAAATAGTGGAGGAAAGCAAGGAGAAGGTGAAAAACACAAACCCCGCTTCCCCTGGCGGGGAATCACCTTTGTGCCCCGTGTTAAGCCTGAGCTCGCAGCTATTGTTTCTTCAAAAATGCCAGCCAGGCGCGGTGGCACACGCCTGTAATCCCGGCACTTTGGGAGGCAGAGGCGAGAGGATTGCCTGAGCAGGGATTCCAAATCTGCCTTGGGCAATTTGGCAAGACCTCATCTCTACAATGAATCAAAAAATAAGCTGGGCGTGGTCGCGCGCCTGTAGTTCCAGCTACTTGGAAGGCTGAGGCGGAAGGATCGCCGGAGCCCAGCAGGTGAGGCTGCGGTGGCCGGGAGCGGCCACTGCACTCCAGTCTGGGCGACGGAGTGAGACTCCGACTCAAAAAAAAAATAAAAATAAAAAAAATTTCCCTTTCCCTAGGGATTTGACTCCTGGCCCTTGAAGTTGCCCAGATGCCTGATACTTCGGAGTATAAATTCTCGGTGGCTCAGCCTGTAATCCCAGCACTTTGGGAGGCCAAGGAGATTGGATTGTCTGAGCTGCGAGTTTGAGACCACCCCGGCAACTTGGCGAGCTCTCGTCTCTACAACAAAAAAATAAAATAAAATAAAATAACACTAAGCCCGGCTCGGTGGCTCAGCCTGTAATCCCGTGCTTTGGGAGGCTGAAGTGAGTGAATTGCCTGAGTCCGCGGGTTCGAGACCCGCCTGGGCAACTTGGCGAGACCTCATCTCTACAATAAATAAAAAAATTAGCCGGGCGTGGTAGCGCGCGCCTGTAGTTCCAGCTACTTGGAAGGCTGAGGCGGAAGGATCGCCGGAGCCCAGCAGGTCGGGGCTGCGGTGGCCGGGAGCGGTCACTTGCACTCCAGTCCGGGTGACAGAGTGGGACTCCAACTCAAAAAAAAAAATTAGCTGGATGTGGTAGCATGAGCCTGTACTTCCGGCTACTTTGAAGGCTGAGGCGGAAAAAGGGCCGGAGACCAGCTGGTCAACGCTGGGTAGTCTTAAGTGTATCACTGCGCTGCACGGAGTATCACTGTATCACTGTATCAGTGTATCACTGCGGGCCACGGAGTGAGACTCCTACTCAAAAAAAAAGTATGAATTCGCCACTTGTCCTTCGACCGATGCTATAAAAAAAAGGAGAGCGGTGACATCACTAAGTTTTTTTTTTCCTCCCAGAGGTTGAAAGAAAATTAGATGTCTTCAAAGCAGAAATCAAAGAATTCTTTTTTTTTTTTTTTTTTTTGAGTTTTTGTCTCACTTTGTCGCCCAAAACAGAGTGCAGTGGCCACTTTCAGCCACCGCAGCCTCGACCTGCTGGGCTCCGGCGATCCTTCCGCCTCAGCCTTCTAAGTAGCTGGAACTACAGGCGCGAGCTACCACGCTCGGCTGATTTTTTGATTTATTGTAGAGACGAGGGCTCGCCAAGTTGCCCAGGTGGGTCTCGAATCCACGGGCTCCCAAAGTGCTAGGATTACAGGCTGAGCCACCGAGCCCGGCCCAAAGAATTCTTTTTTTTTTTTTTTGAGTTGGAGTCTCACTCAGTCGCCCAGACTGGAGTGCAGTGGCCGCTCCCGGCCACCGCAGCCTCGACCTGCTGGGCTCCGGCGATCCTTCCGCCTCAGCCTTCCGAGTAGCCGGAATTACAGGCGTGCGCTACCACGCCCGACTGATTTTTTGATTTATTGTAGAGATGAGGTCTCGCTGCCCAGGCGGGTCTCGAACCCGCGGGCTCAGGCAATCCACTCACCTCAGCCTCCCAAAGGCGCGGGATTACAGGCTGAGCCACCGAGCCCGGCTCCAAAGAATTCTTAACAGGTTAATGATGAACGGCAAAGAAGACTAGAAATGAGACACTTTAATTCGCATAACAGGGCCAACACTGTGTAACCTTAGAAAAGTACATTAACCTCTCAGAGCAGCTCTTGCAGCTGGGAAAGAGTAGCGAGGCTAAGCGACCTGAGACTGACGACCAGTAATGCTCACTACCTCATTCCCAGAGCCCGCTCAGGTGGACATCAGAAAAGAATGAGTGAAAGCTCACTAGGAGTGTAGTAAAGATTAAGTGATGATACGGAAAATGCTTGACTGATAAGGAATCCTCAAAAATGTTAACGTCTAGCCGGGATCGGTGGCTCAGCCTGTAATCCCGCGCCTTTGGGAGGCTGAAGTGAGTGGATTGCCTGATTCCACGGGTTCGAGACCCGCCTGGGCAGCTTTGCAAGACCTCATGTCTACAAAAAATCAGCCGGGCATGGTAGCGCGCGCCTGTAGTCCCAGCTACTTGGAAGGCTGAGGCAGAAGGATCGCCGGAGCCCAGCAGGTTGAGGCTGTGGTGACCGGGAGCGGCCACTGCACTCCAGTCTGGGCAACAGAGTGAGACTCCAACTCAAAAAAAAAAAAAAAAAAAAGATAGTGTTTTGTACTGTAATAATAAGCTTTTTTGGCTGGGTCAGGCTCGGTGGCTCAGCATGTAATCCCAGCACTTTGGGAGGCAGAGGCAGGTGGATTTCCTGAGTCTGAGGGTTTGAGAACAGCCCAGGCAGCTTGGTGAGACTTCATCTCTGCAATAAATACAAAAGTAGCCAGGCATGGCAGCACATGCCTATAGTTCTGGCTACTTGGAAGGCTGAGCTAGAAGGGTCACTGGAGCCCAGCAGGTCGACGCTGGGGTGGCCGTGAGTGTGCCACTGCACTCCAGCCTGGGCAACAGAATGAGACTCCAAATAAAAAATAAAAAGATTTTGTGGCAGGCACAGTAGCTTTTGCCTGTAATCCTACCCTTTTGTGAGGCCAAGATGGGAAGATCACCTGAAACCAGGAAATTGAGACAGCATGGGTGAGCCTGGTTTGTTTTTTGTTTTTTTTTTTTTGAGAAACCAAGATTTATTGAGAACACAGGAACACAGAAAAGCTCCCACAGTGGGAGGGGACCCGAAGGGGCTGCCTGATCCTGGCTCTTAAAAAAAAAAAAAAAAGATCTGGGCTCTGTGGCTCAGCCTGTACTCCCACGCTTTGGGAGGCTGAGGTGAGTGAATTGCCTGCGCCGGCCGATTCAAGACCCGCCTGGGCAACTTGGCGAGACCTCATCTCTACAATAATTTAAAAAATTAGCCGGTCATGGTAGCATGCGCCTGTAGTTCCAGCTACTTGGAAGGCTGAGGGGGAAGGATGGCTGGAGCCCAGGAGGTCGAGGCTGCGGTGGCCGGGAGCGGCCACTGCACTCCATTCTGGGCGACAGAGTAAGACTCCAACTCAAAAAAAAAAAAAAAAAAAGATTTTGCACAAGCTCAATGCCCTGTACATATTGGTATTAAAAATAACAGACTGGGATGGGATCTGTGGCTCAGCCTGTAATCCCAGCACTTTGGGAAGCTGAGGCAAGTGGATTGCCTGAGCCTGTGGGTTCGAGACCAACCAGGGCAACTTGGCAAGATCTTGTCTCTACAATAAATTAAAAAATTAGTCAGGCACGATAGCATGTGCCTATAGTTCCAGCTACTTGGAAGGCTGAGGTGGAAAGATCACTGGAGCCCAGCAAATTGAGATTGTGGTGGCCATGATTGTGCCACTGCACTCCAACCTGGGTGACAGACTGAGACTCCAAATCAAAAAAAAAAAAAAAAAAAAAAAAAAAGGAATTGGGCCAGGCGAGATGGCTGAGCCTGTAATCCCGGCACTTTCGGTGGCCGAAGTAATAGGATTGCCTGACCTCAGGAGGTTTGAGACCAGCCTAGGCAACTTGGCAAGACCTCATCTCTACAATAAATCACAAAAACTAGCCAGGCGTGGAGGCGTGCATCTGGTAGTTCCAGCTACTTGGAACTTGGAAGGCTGAGGCAGAAGGATCTCGTAAACCCAGCAGGTCAAGGCTGCGGAGAGGTAAGAGGATTGCATGAGTTGGAGACTAGCCTGGGCAACTTGGCAAGACTTCAACTCTACAATAAATTTAAAAATTGAGCCTGGCTCGGTGGCTCAGCCTGTAATCCCGTGCCTTTGGGAGGCTGAGGTGAGCGGATTGCCTGAGCCCGCAGGTTTGAGACCCACCTGGGCAGGCAAGACCTCATCTCTACAATAAAATAAAAAAATTAGCCGGGCATGGTAACATGCACCTGTAATCCCAGCTACTCGGAAGGCTGAGGCGGAAGGATCGCCGGAGCCCAGCAGGTTGAGGATGCAGTGGCCAGGAGCGGCCACTGCACTCCAGTCTGGGTGACAGAGTGAGACTCCAACTAAAAAAATTTTTAAAAATTAAAATAAATAAATAAATTAGCCGAGCAGTGATAGTGCGCTCCTTAAGTTCCAGCTACTCGGAAGGCTGAGGCGGAAAAATCACTGGAGCCCAGCAGGCAAGGCTGCGGTGGTCGGGAGCGGCCACTGCATTCCAGTCTGAGCGACAGAGTGAGACTCCAACTCAAAAAAATAAATAAATAAAAATTAAAAAATAAGCCGGGCTCCGTGGCTCACGCCTATAATCCCAGCACTTTGGGAGGCCAAGGCGAGAGGATTGCCCGAGGCCACAGGTTCAAGACCAGCTTGGGCAACTTGGCAAGACCTTATCTCTATGATAAATCAAAAACTAGCCGGGCTCGACTCAGCCTGTAATCCCGCGCCTTTGGGAGGCTGAGGTGAGTGGATTGCCTGAGCCCGCGGGTTCAAGACCCGCTTGGGCAGTGAGACCTCATCTCTACAATAAATCAAAAAATCAGCCGGGTGTGGTATTGCATGCCTATAATTCCGGCTACTCGGAAGGCTGAGGCAGAAGGATCGCCGGAGCCCAGCAGGTCGAGGCTGCAGTGGCCGGGAGCGGCCACTGCACTCCAGTCTGGGTGACAAAGTGAGACTCCAACTTAAAAAAAAAAAAAAAAAAAACTAGCTGGGCATGGTGGCGCATGCCTGTAGTTCCAGCTACTGGGAAGGCTGAGGCAGAAGGATTATCCAAGCCCAGTAGGTTGAGGCTGCGGTGGCAATGAATATGCCACTGCACTCCAGCCTAGGCGACGGAGTGAGACTCCAACTCAAAAAATAAATAAATAAAAATAAAAACATCTCCTCACAGAAGCAAATGGAATGCAATCAAACACAACTTTGCAAAAAGATTTAGGATTTAAGCAAATCTAGCAATAGAGGGAGATTCTGCTGACAAGGCATCACAAGATAGAGATACACCTTGAAAATGATGGATGGCAAACAAAAGAAGTATCAACTCACAGTGATTTTGAATGAAAGGCATGTGATTCCATGATATGAATGAATGACCCCATACAATGAATAACCCAGAAAGACACAGCACGTCTGAAAGGATGTATCTAATAGACTCATTCATTTGTGGCTGTAAAAAACAGGTCCTAGGCCGGGTACAGTGGCTCGTGCCTATATTCCAGCACTTTGGGAGACCGAGGTGAGAGAATTGCCTGAGCCCACAAGTTTGAGACCAGCCTAGGCAACTTGATGAGACCTCATCTCTACAATAAATCAAAAATTAGCTGGGCATAATGGTACATGCCTGTGGTTCTGGCTACTTGGAAGGCTAAGGTGGAAGGATCGCCTAAGCCCAGCAGGTCAAGGCTGCATTGGCTGTGAGCGTGCCACTGCACTCCAGCCTGGGCAACACAGTGAGACTCCAAGTCAAAAAAAGAAAAAAATACTTATCAAGTCCTTAGCAGATTTTGGCGGTGAGTACCTGTAATCCCAGCTACTCAGGAGGCAGAGGTGGGAAGATTGCTCTAGCCCAGGAAATTGAGTCCATCCTGGGCAACATAGTGAGACTCTACCTCAAAAATAAGTTAAATAAATAACCAGGTCCAATCTCAATATATATATTAAGCATCAGAATTAGAACATGTGCAACATGAACATGATTTGTATGCTGTGGTTATAAAAGAAACAAGGGGCCAGGCTCGGTGGCTCCTGTAATCCGCGCCTTGGGAGGCCGAGGTGAGTGGATTGCCTGAGCCCGCGGGTGCGAGACCCGCCTGGGCAACTTGGCGAGACCTCATCTCTACAATAAATCAAAAAATCAGCCAGGCATGGTAGCGCGCACCTGTAATTCTGGCTACTCGGAAGGCTGAGGCGGAAGGAACGCCAGAGCCCAGCAGGTCGAGGCTGCAGTGGCTGGGAACAGCCACTGCACTCCAGTCTGGACCATGGAGTGAGACTCCAACTCAAAAAAAATTAAAAAGAAAAGAAACAAGGGATGTTAGTAGAAATGTGGAAAAATTAAAACTTTTGCTGGGCTCGGTGGCTCAGCCTGTAATCCCACGCCTTTGGGAGGCTGAGGTGAGTGGATTGCCTGAGCCCGCAGGTTCGAGACCTGCCTGGGCAACTTGGTGAGAGCTCATCTCTACAGTAAATCAAAAAATCAGCCAGACGTGGTAGCGCGCGCCTGTAATTCTGGCTACTCAGAAGGCTGAGGCGGAAGGATCGCCGGAGCTCAGCAGGTAGAGGCTGCGGTGGCCGAGAGCGGCCACTGCACTCCAGTCTGGGTGACAGAGTGAGACTTCAACTCAAAAAAATAAATAAACAAACAAATAAATAAATAAGTAGCCGGGTGTGGTAGCACATGCCTGTAGTTCTGGCTATTTGGAAGGCTGAAGGAGAAGGATTTCCAGAGCCTAGCAGTTGGAGGCTGCGGTGACTGGGAGCATGCCACTGTACTCCAATCTGGGCAACAGAGTGAGACTCCAACTCAAAAAAAAAAAAGTTAAATATAGAATTGACATATGACCTAGCAAGTACACTCCTAGGTATACACAATAGAATTGAAGCCGAGATATTCAGCTCGGTGCAGTGGCTCATGCCTGTAGTCCCAGCAATTTGGAAGACAAAGGCAAGAGATTGCCTAAGCCCAGGAGTTTGAGACCAGCCTGGGAAACATGGCAAGACCTTGTCTCTACAGTTAAAAAAAAAAAATTAACCTGCCACTGCACTTCAGCCTGAATAACAAGAGTAAGACTTCAACTCAAAACAAAAACAAAAACAAAAAACCAGGCTCAGTGGCTCAGCCTGTAATCCCACGCTTTGGGAGGCTGAGGTGAGTGGATTGCCTGAGCCCGTGGGTTCGAGACCCACCTGGGCAGCGAGACCTCATCTCTACAATAAATAAAAAAATCAGCTGACCGTGGTAGCGCATGCCTGCAATTCCGGCTACTCGGAAGGCTGAGGTGGAAGGATCGCGGGAGCCCAGCAGTTCGATGCTGCGGTGGCCGGGAGCGGCCACTGCACTCCAGTCTGGGCGTCAGAGTGAGATTCCAACTCAAAAAAAGAAAAAAAAAAAGGAAATGCCCATCAATTGATGAATTGATAAACAAAGCATAGTATGTTCATACACAGAATATTATTCAGCTATAAAAACAAATTACTGGCCGGGCACAGTGACTGAAGACTATAATCCCAACACTATGGGAGGCAGAGGTGAGAGGATTGTCTGAGCCCAGGGTTGGAGACCAGCCTGGGCAACTTGATGAGACCTCATTTCTACAATAAATCAAAAAACTACCCAGGCATGATGATGCGCATCTGTGGTTCTGGCTACTTGGAAGGCTGAGGTGGAAGGACCACCTGAGACCAGCAGGTCGATCCTGGGGTGGCCATGAGTGTGCCTCTGCGCTCTAGCCTGGGTGATAGAGCGAGACTCCAAATCTAAATAAATAAGTATATATTATATATACATATTTATGATTAGTGGTTAATTATACTTTATGTTATATGAAGTTTTCCCCAATAAAAAAAGAAGCAAGCCGGGCTCAGTGGCTCAGCCTGTAATCCCACGCCTTTGGGAGGCTGAGGTGAGTGGATTGCCTGAGCCCGCGGGTTCGAGACCCGCCTGGGCAGGCGAGACCTCATCTCTACAATAAATCAAAAAATTATCCGGGCGTGGTAGCGCATGCCTGTAATTCCGGCTACTCGGAAGGCTGAGGCGGAAGGATCGCTGGAGCCCAGCAGGTCGAGGCTGCGGTGGCCGGGAGTAGCCACTGCACTCCAGTCTGGGCAACAGAGTGAGACTCCAACTCAAAAAAAAAAAAAAAAAAAAAGAAGCAAAAAGAAAGAAACAAAGGACCTCCAGAATCTAGATCAAGATGCTGGAAGAAGATCAAAGAAATGGAAGCCCTGCTTCTCATGTTACAGCTACATTCCCAATTTCTAGAATATTGAAATAATTCCTTACACTATTATATATATATTCAAAATATATATGTATATATATAGATTTTTGAATGCCTACTATGTGGCAGTCACTGAACTAGGCACTAGGACAACAAACAATGGAGTGCAAAGACTAATCGTGACAAAGACTAGTCATGGCACCTGCTCTCCTGGAGCCTATCATCTAGGTGGAAAAGTCAGGTATTGATCAAATGTCATATAAATAGGTGAAGATGCACAACTGTAAGAAGAACTGCAATGGAGGTCTAGGGTACTATGAGAACTTCCAAGAGGAAAATTTGAGGAACAGTGTCTAACAGGTAAGGAACAGACTGTGCAATGTCCTTGTAGCATGAGGAAGCAAGGAATCTTTAAGAACTGCAAGAAGCCGGGCTCGGTGGCTCAGCCTGTAATCCTGCGCCTTTGGAAGGCTGAGGTGAGTGGATTACCTGAGCCTGCAGGTTCATGACCCACGTGGGCAGGCGAGGCCTCATCTCTACAATGAATCAAAAAATTAGCCGGGCATGGTAGCGCGTGCCTGTAGTTTCAGCTACTTGGAAGGCTGAGGCGGAAGGATCGCTGGAGCCCAGCAGGTCAAGGCTGCCGTGGCCGGGAGCGGCCACTGCACTCCAGTCTGGGCGACAGAGTGAGACTCCAACTCAAAAAAAAAAAAAAAAAAAAGAACTGGAAGAAGGCCATGTGGTTGTAGCAAAGATGCTTATAAAGAGTCTGACCTTGCAAGGCTTTGTGAGCCAGGCAAGGTGAGTCAGTATTGTTTCAGCACCAGATTCTTTCTCCTTTATGACTTTGGGGCTGAGACTCTGCAAACAATAGTTCTCCTTTGCCTGCTGGCACTGTTAGACTCTCCCAATACAGACTGATACTAGAGGGATGTCACAAGGCTGAAAGAGGAAGGGTAGAAACCTCTTTCCTATTTGCTTCCTGTTGCTATGATTGGCATCCCCAGGAAAGCTGCTTTAGATCAGCAGTGGCAGTTGCTTCCCATTAGAGCAACTGAATCCAGTTTACAAGTTTCCCAATACTTACAGAGTCAGTCTCATTGCCCGTCTTCAGAAACACCAACGCTGGCCAGGCTTGGTGGCTCAGCCTGTAATCCCAGCGCTTTGGGAGGCTGAGGTGACGGGATTACCTGAGACCATGGGTTCAAGACCAGCCTGAACAAAACAAAAAAAATTCATGAATTTGCATATTATCCTAGTGCTGGGGCCAAATCTTCTCTGCTTTGTCACAACTTTTTTTGGAGTTCTCTTACTCTGTTGCCCAAACTGGAGTGCAGTGGCGTGCTTACAACTACCGCAGCCTCGGCCTGCTGGGCTCAGGTAATCTTTCTGCCTCAGCCTTCCAAATAGCTGGAACTACAGCCGCATGCCACCATACCCATCTAATTTTTTAAATTTATTTATTTATTATTTATTTTTTTGAGTTGGAGTCTCACTCTGTTGCCCAGACTGGAGTGCAGTGGCCGCTCCCGGCCACTGCAGCCTCGACCTGCTGGGCTCCGGCGATCCTTCCGCCTCAGCCTTCCAAGTAGCCGGAATTAAAGGCATGCGCTACCATGCCCGGCTGAGCCCATCTAATTTTTAAAAATTTATTGTAGAGATGAGGTCTTACCAAGTTGCCTGCACTGGACTCGAATCTGTGGGCTCAGGCAATTCACTTGCCTTGGCCTTCCAAAGTGCTGGAATTATAAGATGAGCCACCGAGCCCCGTCTATATATTTCTTAAATAATGAAATCTAAAAGTCAAAATTATTCCTTGATTTATGGGCTGCAGGATGGATGTTATACCTTAGTGTGGAACTGTAGTCCCAGCTACTTGGCAGGTTGAGGTTGGAAGATTATTTGAGCCCAAGGCTGCAACGAGCTATGAACACACTGCTGCACTGCATTCTGGGCAACAGAGTGAGACCCTATCTCCACAAAAAAACAATTTTTTGAAAATGGGCTCGTAGCCGGGCTCGGTGGCTCAGCCTGTAATTCCGCGCCTTTGGGAGGTTGAGGTGAGTGGATTGCCTGAGCCCGTGGATTCGAGATCCGCCTGGGCAACTTGGTGAGACCTCATCTCTACAATAAATCAAAAAAATCAGCTGGGCATGGTAGCGCGTGCCTGTAATTCCAGCCACTTGGAAGGCCTAGGTGGAAGGATCGCTGGAGCCCAGCAGGTCGAGGCTCTGGTGGCCAGGAGCGGCCACTGCACTCCAGTCTGGGCGACAGAGAGACTCCTCAAAAAAAAAAAAAGAAAGAAAGAAAATGGACTCATTGTAGTAGCTCATACCTGTAATTCCAGTAATTTTGGAGGCTGAGGTGAGAGGATTGCTTGAGTCCAGGAGTTCAAGACTAGCCTAGGCAACATAGGGAGATCTTTGTCTCTACAAAAAGTTTGAAAATTAGCTGGACGTGATGGTACATGCCTGTAGTCCTAGCTACTTGGGAGGTTGAAGAAGGTTAGCCTGAGCCCAGGAGGTTGAGCCTGTGGTGAACCATGATTGCGCCACTGTGCTCCAGTCTAGATGATGGAATGAGGCTCCAACTAAAAAGAAAAGAAAAAAACCCAGCTATTTGGGGGTATGAGACAGTACTTTGGGAGCTCAGGAATTTGAGACCAGCCTGGACAACAGTGAGAGCCTGTCTCTATTTTTTTTTTTTTTTTTTGAGTTATAGAGTCTCACTTTGTTGCCTAGGCTAGAGTGCAGTGGCATGCTCATGGGTACCACAGCCTCCACCTGTTGGGCTCAGGTGATTCTTCTGCCTCAGGCTTCCAAGTAGCTGGAACTATAGGCATGCCCAGTTAATTTTTTTTATTGTAGAGATGATGTCTCTTCAAGTTGCCCAGGCTAGTCTCGAACCCGTGGGCTCAGGCAATCCTCTTACCTCAGCCTCTCAAAGTGCCGGGATTATAGGTGTGAGCCACCACGCCCTGCTTCTATTTTATTTTTATTTAAAAAAATAAAAAAGAATAAATGTTGTGTTAGCCAGCATGAAAACAACATTAGTCTCTTGTATATCTCCATAAGAGCGCTTGGGTCACCAGGTATATTGTTATTTAGCAATAATATTTTTGTTTTGTTTTTAGAGACAAGGTTTTACTCTATCACCCAGGATGGACTATAGTGGTGTGATCATAGCTAACTGCAGCCCTGAACTCTGAGCTCAAATGATCCTCCTGCCTCATCTTTCTGAGTAGCTAGGACTATAGGTGCGTGCCACCAAGCACAGCTAATATTTTTTTTTTTTGAGTTGGAGTCTCACTCTGTCACCCAGACTGGAGTGCAGTGGCCGCTCCCGGCCACCACAGCCTTGACCTACTGGGCTCCGGCGATCCCTCCGCCTCAGCCTTCCAGGTAGCTGGAACTACAGGCGCGCGCTACCATGTCCAGCTGATTTTTGATTTATTGTAGAGATGAGGTCTCGCCAAGTTGCCCAGGCGGGTCTCGAACCCACGGGCTCAGGCAATCCACTCACCTCAGCCTCCCAAAGGCGCGGGATTACAGGCTGAGCCACTGAGCCTGGCTTTAGTCTCAGTATTCCAAGTAGCTGGAACTACAGGCACATGCTACCAAGCCTGGCTACATTATTTATTTATTTATTTATTTTTAATTTATTATTTATTTATTTTTTTATTTATTTTTTTTTTAGTTGGAGTCTCACTCGGTCACCCAGACTGGAGTGCAGTGACCGCTCCCGGCCACCGCAGCCTCGCCTGCTGGGCTCCGGCAATCCTTCCGCCTCAGCCTTCCCAGTAGCAGGAATTACAGGCATGCACTACCACGCCCGGCTGATTTTTTGATTTACTGTAGAGATGAGTTCTCGCTGCCCAGGTGGATCTCGAACCCGCGGGCTCAGGCAATCCACTCACCTCAGCCTCCCAAAGGCGTGGGATTACAGGCTGAGCCACCGAGCCAGGCTAGAATAATTTTTAAGGGCCCTAGGATTCTCGGGATGAACATTGGCTTTAACTTAAAGTCACCAACTGCATTAGCCCCTAACAAGAGCAACAGCTTGTCCTTTGAAGATCTGAAGCCAGGCATTGACTTCTCTCTAGCTGTGACATTCCTAAATGGTCAGGTGTGGTGGTTCATGCTGGTAGTCCCAGCTGAGGGGAGAGGATTGCCTGAGCCCACAGGTACAAAACCAGCCTGGGCAACTTGGTGAGACCTTCTCTCTGCAATAAATTTTTTTTTTTTTTTTTTGAATTGAAGTCTCACTCTGTCGCCCAGACTGGAGTGCAGTGGCCGCTCCCGGCCACCGCAGCCTCGACCTGCTGGGCTCTGGCGATCCTTCTGCCTCAGCCTTCCAAGTAGCCGGAATTACAGGCGTGCGCTACCACGCCCGGCTGATTTTTTGATTTATTGTAGAGGTGAGGTCTCGCTGCCCAGGCGGGTCTCGAACCCGCGGTCTCAGGCAATCCATTCACCTCAGCCTCCCAAAGGCGCGGGATTACAGGCTGAGCCAACGAGCCCGGCTTGCAATAAATTTTTTAAAAGACTTACAGTCTATAATAATGAGTGATCTTTCACAGAAATAAAGAACTGAGTATCACATGTTCTCAATCATGAGCAGACCTTGAACAATTATCATAATACTATAAGAGAATGATTGACAGTAGTGGGAAACTGCCAGGAAAGGGGTGAGGAAGTGGGATTGGCAGTAAAGGGAAACTGCCAGGGGAGGAGGAGCACACCTCATCAACAAGGGTACTTGCATAATGAACATTTGTATACGTAACCCTGAATTGTAGCCCACATCTTTAAAATAAAAAAATTAAATAAAAGAAAAAAAGACATAAATTGTGACATTAAAAAAAATTTTTTTACGGGTTCGAGACCCGCCTGGGCAACTTGGCGAGACCTCATCTCTACAATAAATCAAAAAATTAGCCGGGCGTGGTAGCACGCGCCTGTAGTTCCAGCTACTTGGAAGGCTGAGGCGGAAAGGATCACCGGAGCCCAGCAGGTCGAGGCTGTGGTGGCCGGGAGCGGCCACTGCACTCCAATCTGGGTGACAGACTGAGACTCCAACTCAAAAAAAAAAAAAAATTTTTTTTTTAAAGAAAAGAAAGCCAGGCTCGGTGGCTTAGCCTGTAATCCCAGCACTTTGGGAGGCTGAGATGAGAGGATTGTCTGAGCCCACGGGTTCGAGACCCGCCTGGGCAACTTGGTGAGACCTCATCTCTACAATAAGTCAAAAAATTAGCCGGGTGTGGTAGCGCACGCCTGTAGTTCCAGCTACTTGGAAGGCTGAGGCAGAAGGATCGCCGGAGCCCAGCAGGTCGAGGCTGCGATGGCCGGGAGTGGCCACTGCGCTCCAGTCTGGGCGACACAGTGAGACTCCAACTCAAAAAAAAAGAAAAGAAAAGAAAAGAAAAGACATTCGTAGATAGCATCTTCTTCCAATAGACGGGCGTTTTATCTCCATTGGAAATCTGTGGTTTAGCGAAGTCACCTTCATCAACGATTTTAGCGAGATCTTCTGGATCACTTGCTGCAACTTCTCCACAGCACTTGCTGCTTTGCCTTGCACTTCTATGTTCTGAAGATGGCTTCTTTCCTGAAACCTCATGAACCAGCCTCTGCCGGCTTCCAATTATTCCCTTGCATCTTCTGCTCCTCTTCAGTCTTCATGGAATTGAAGAGAGTTAGTGCGTTTCTGTAGATTAGGCTGTGGCTGAGGAAATGTGCCTGGTTTGATCATGTATCCAAAACACTCAAACTTTCACCATGTTGGCAATAAGGCTGTTTTGCTTTCTTACGATTTGCTTGTTCACTGAAGCAGCATTTTTTTATTTCCTTCAAGAGCTTTTCCTTTGTATTTGCAACTTGAATAACTTTCTGGCATAAGACGCTTAGCTTTTAGGCCTATCTCAGCATTTTTTGTTGTTGTTGGAGTCTCACTCTTGTCACACCGCCTGGAGGAGTGCAGTGGTATGCTCACAGCCACCGCAGCCTTGACCTGCTGGTTTTAGGTGATCCTTCTACCTCAGCCTTTCAAGTACCTAGAACTACAGACACAGGCCACCATGCCCAGCTAGTTTTTGTGATTTATTGTAGAGACAAGGTCTTGCCAAGTTGCCAGGTTGTTCTGGAACCCCTAAATTCAGGCAATCTTCTCGCCTCCCAAAGTGCTGGGATTACAGGCGTGAGCCACCGAGCCCAGCTTCACTCTCCCAACTTCTTAATCCTCTTGCCTACTTTACCTTTCTCCATAGCACATTTCATCCGACATATTGTAATGGTTAATTTTGGATGTCAATCTACCTAGATTAAGGAATACCAAAGTACTGGCAAACATTACTTCTGAGTGAGGGTGTTTCCACAGGAGACTGTCATGTGAGTGGATCTCAGGGGAGTGAGTGGAGAAGATCACCCTCAATGTTCATGGGCACCATCTGACCTGCTGGGTGCCCCCTCCCTCCAGAACAGAAAGGCAGAAGAAAGGATGCCTTTGTCACATGTAACTGGGACACTTTCCTGCCCGTGAACATCAGGACCCCAGGCTTTCTGACCTTGGGACTCCAGGTCTTACACCAGTGGATCCACTCCCATATCCCCTACCGCCAACCCTGTGATTCTAAGGCCTTTGACCTCAGACTGAAAATTACACCATTGGCTTCTCTGCGTCTGATGATTTTGGACTTGGACTGAGCCACACTGCTGGCATCCCGCTGTTTCCAGCTTGCTGACAGCCTATTATAAGACTCCTCAGTCTCCATAATCATGTGAGCGAATTCCCCAAATAAACCCTCTCTCCTGTAAGTATATCTATATCTGTTTATATTAAATTGGTTCTAGCTCCTTGGAGAACCCTAACTAATACCTATACTGTATGTTTTCCCTGTTTGTTCATTGTCCATATTCCACCATTAGACGATAAGCTCCATGAAGGCAAGGATGTTTATTTTGTTCATTATTATTATATCCCTGGTGTCTTGAATAGTGCCTAAGACTTAGAAGGGGAGGTTAATAAATATTTGTTGACTGACGAGTGATCCTAACTGCCTGTCAATTATTAGCTATAGGAATGACTTGCTGGTGCTGGTAAACCTGCTCTAAAAAAAAAGTTTGGGTAAGGTGGCTCAGCCTGTAATCCCAGCACTTTGGAAGGCCAAGGCACCAGCAAGGAGGGATTGCCTGAGCCTGGGATTCAAGACCAGCCAGGGCAACTTGGTGAGACCTCATATCTACAATAAATCACAAAAATGAGCTGGGTGTGGTGGTGGCATGCATCTATAATTCCAGCTACTTGGAAGGCTGAGGTGGAAGGATCGCCTAAGCCCAGCAGGTCGAGGCTGCTGTGACAGTGAGCATGCCATGACCCTCCAGCCTGGGTGAGACTCTAACTCAAAAAAAAAAAAAAAAAAAAAAGACCTGGTATGTTCACCAATACCCATAGTGTAAATACTTCCACTATGGCCTAATATAAGCCACCAACTAAATATTTAGTTAGTGAATCTAACAAACCTGTACAAGCTAGCTCTAGGATGCCACTGTGTGACACTGAGTGATTTATTTAGCCTATTTTTTTTTTTTTTTTGAGTTGGAGTCTCACTCTGTCGCCCAGACTGGAGTGCAGTGGCCGCTCCCGGCCACCGCAGCCTTGAACTGCTGGGCTCCGACAATCCTTCCACCTCAGCCTTCCGAGTAGCCAGAATTACAGGCATGCGCTACCACGCCCGGCTGATTTTTTGATTTATTGTAGAGATGAGGTCTCGCTGCCCAAGTGGGTCTCGAACCCGCGGGCTCAGGCAATCCACTCACCTCAGCCTCCCAAAGGCGCGGGATTACAGGCTGAGCCACCGAGCCCAGCTATTTAGCCTATTTTAAATCTCAATTTCCTCATCTGTGAAATATCTGAGCCAGCTGGGTGGCTCAGTGTGTAATCCCGTGCCTTGGGAGGCTGAGGTGAGTGGATTGTCTGAGCCCGTGCGTTCGAGACCCACCTGGGCAACTTGGCAAGACCTCATCTCTACAATAAATCAAAAAAAAAAAAAAAAATTAGCTGAGTGTGGAAGTGCACGTCTGTAGTTCCAGCTACTTGGAAGACTGAGGCGGAAGGACCGCCGGAGCCTAGCAGGTCGAGGCTGCGGTGGCCGTAAGCGGCCACTGCACTCCAGTCTGGACAACAGAGTAAGACTCCAAAAAAAAAAAAAAAAAAAGAAATATCTGTGGGATACTAATAGAACCTACTTTATAGCAGGGTACAGTGGCTCACACCTGGAATCCCATCACTTTGTTTTTTTTGTCTGTTTTTTTCAATTGAAGTCTCATTGTGTTGACCAGGTAGAGTGCAGTGGTGCACTCACAGCCACTGCAGCCTTGACCTGCTGGGCTCAGGTGATCCTTCCATATCAGTCTTCCAAGTAGGCTGGAGCTACAGGCACACACCACCATGCCCAGCCAATTTATTGATGTATTGTAGAGATGAAGTCTAGTCAAGTAGCCCAGGCTGGTATCAAACTTGTGGGCCCAGGCAATTCTCTCACTCCTGCCTCGCAAATTGCTGGGATTATAGGTGTGAGCCACCACGCCTGGCCAAATCCCAGCACTTTGGAAGGTGGAGGGGAGAGAATTGCCTGAGTCCACGGGTTCGAGACCAGCCTGGATATCATGGTAAGACCTCATCTCTACATTATATTTATTTATTTATTTATTTATTTATTTATTTATTTATTTATTTATTTAAGTTGGAGTCTCACTTTGTCGCCCAGACTGGAGTGCAGTGGCCGCTCCCGGCCACAGCAGTGTCGACCTGCTGGGCTCCGGCGATCCTTCTGCCTCCGCCTTTCAAGTAGCTGGAACTACAGGCACGCGCTACCACGCCTGGCTAATTTTTTGGATTTATTGTAGAGATGAGATCTCACCAAGTGGCCCAGGCAGGTCTTGAACTCACGGGCTCAGGCAATCCACTCACCTCAGTCTCCCAAAATGCT